>CM023609.1:1499901-2099901 GCA_013358685.1 Antennarius maculatus | reverse complement strand
GTGTTCTCACTAAAACCTTTTCTTTTCAGTTATTTGGCTGCTACGGAGCTCTGTAGGCTGCAGATATAAAAAGAACTATTTTAATGTTACGTCAGAGGATCTTCTTATAGGCAATTTCTTGGGGAGCTCGGTTGTGTGTGTTTATATATATATATAAACACACAATATATATATAAAATATATAATATATATTATATATATAATATATTATATATATAATATATATATATATATTATATATACTGTATATACAATATATATGGAAAATGTAATGAAAATATGAACCTTGGACTTACTGTGATGTGCATGGTGTCAGTGATATGATGGTGCCAGAATCTGCTTGGAAGAATTGTTAAAAGGTTGTTTTAACAATTCTCTAAGATTGATTCTCTCGGTGAAATGTATTAATAAAGTTATTGATATGGAGGCAGAATTCACCAACAAAAATAACTCTATTCACAGTTGTCATTTTGTTGATTTATTGCATTTATTATAGTAGCTTGAAATTTGACATGTTTTTGTGTTCTGCTTTTTCAGATCACTCATACTGTTTTGGAATACAGGGCAACAACTGTAAAGCCATCACATTTCACATAAAATAAATTAAATTCATCTAAATTGATATTTATCATCACATTTATTAATAAAAACCCTCAGGTTCCTTTTTTTTTTTTTTTTTTCAGAAGGTCTCAGTGAGAACAAAAGCTGCATGAAGCTCTCGTGTCAGTTTAACCTGTAGTTTAAAAAAAAAGAAGCAAAAATACAATAATCATTAGAAACATGAACAAGACAAAGTAATTAAAAAAAAAAAAATCCAACTTGTTAACTTACCTTTTACAATAAGTTTAGAGGAACATTCAGCCGTTCCAAGAGGGTTAACTGCAACAACTTTGTATACACCACTATCCTTCGAGCGGACTCGAAGAATGAACATTGAGCAAACACCACACGAGTTGGTGATGTAATAGTTTTTGTCTGAGTTGATGCAGACGTCATTTAGGTACCAGGATACACTCGGTGTAGGGTAGCCTCGGACAGCACACGTCATGTAGAGTTGGTAACCTTCAGGTGGTGTGTGGACCTTCAGAGGAACCAAAATGGACGGAGGCCTCTCAAAGCAGACATTTACTGAATTTACTCCATTTGACGTTATTGGAACTTGATGAGAGACAGGGATTGAAATCATTATTTAGATCACATGATAATCACACGGATAAAGAAACATTTTAGACATCAGTTGCCTTACACAAATGTGAAATGGTATTTTAAGCGCTGCTGGAGATTCAAGAATGTTTCACTTAAGGCTTATTTAAGCATAGATATGAAGGGAGACTACCATGCCCATATTTAGAAGGTGTAATGTTGTAGACTTTGGGAATGTCCTTCATTTTGAAAGCAGCTGGCTATGAATCAACCAGACAAATGGAATTTTTGACCTGATAATGGCACTAGATTAAAATCAAGGCAGAACCAAAGTGATAAAGACAGGAATCTTTAATATCTGCTGACATATTTCACCATGTCATTGAAGGAGTTGATGGTGACTTTCAAGTTAATTAATTAATTTCCCATTCAGCAGCCCAACAATATCTGCATGAGGCTCATGGCACGGGATTTTGTACTTTTAATGATCTGCCAGTCCAGTGGTTTATACACAATTTTAACTTTTGTCAAAAATAGAAGTCCCTTTGGTTTTTATTTATTTACAGTGCTTGTACATAGCTTTGTCTTATCGATTGAATTAAAATTCAGGTGTTAAAAGTCTCTTAATGACCTGTTTACACTCGCAGCAAATGCTGACTTTTTAAGCGATAAGTGACAGTTATCGTAGAATTGAACAATGCTTTTGTACTTTTCTATATTTTTTTTTCTCTTTTTCGTTCTTTTTTTCTTTATTTTATTTCATTATTATTTTTCTCTGTTTATTTATTTTCAATGTGTGGGGCATGGGGGAGGGATGGGTTCCTGATTTTTTTTTTTTTTTTTTTTTAATTATATTCTTATGTATGCAACTTCATTTTGCTCAAAATCCTATATGTGAAATTAACAAATGCTTTAATAAAAATATCTATATAAAAAAAAAAAGAATTGAGTAATGCTTTGCACCAAATACGATAGTCATCCACCAAAAAATAAGAATATAAAAAAATAAAATATGCCCTAACAGATGATATTGTCATACCGCTATGTACCGTGTGTAGTTTGATAATTCCAAAAGCATAATCAGACAAATCTGAACTGGAAGAACTGTAATGACCAACCTCTGTTGCTGTTGACACCCCATGTAGGGGACAGCGACGGATCTGAGAGGCCCATGTCATTTTTTGCGTAAATCCGAAAGTGATATTGAATTCCTGGGACAATGTTGTTGGCTGTGTATGTGTTAGTGAAGAGGCGGTCTGCCACTGTCTTCCACATTCTGTTGTTGGAGTCGTGTTGAGACACCATGTAGTACAGCCGGTCGTCAAGCTCCTGGTCTGGAGAGGGAGCCCATGATACCACCACTTTACCCTGGACGGTTTGCTCCAGCTCAACCGGCCCTGGAGTTTTGGGTTCATCTGGCAGAAAACACAGTAAAATCCATAGTATTTTACATTTTATTTATACACTGTATATATGTGTAAGTCAATATTTCATTCATTTCCTTCTAATAAGGTCCCTTATTATTGAGAGGTGACAAAATCTATCTTCCTGAAGAGACATTTCACTTATCTGGATTTTTTTTTTTACAGGAATTTCAGGATTTAATTTGCATTTGATGGCTGTTATAAGTTAATCATATCATATTACTCTATTTTATACAGTTATGCTTCTGCGTTTTCAGTTAAAGTGGTTAAAGCCAATCACAGTCTCAATTTGAACACTCTTTCCATCGGTGATCGAGGCTAAAGTCAAAATGCATTAATAATATCAGCACAAAACAATTACCACCAGTTCCAGGTAAAACTAAGCCGACGTTGACGTGATTCCCGCTCTAATTTTCTATACACTACCCCATTATTAGTCCTTACCTGTGACTCTGACCTCAACATCAAAAAATGCCTCTCCCACAGAGTTTTTGGCTTTTATGGTGTAAATGGCTGAATCTGAGCGATTTGCTGAGGGAATAATGAGCTGAGACATTCCCTCTGTATTGATAATATTGATCCATGAAGATATTGGCTCGTCGTCCCTCAGCCAAGTGATCTGAGGTGGAGGTTCAGCCTGTGAATATCAATAGTGCATTAATGACATCGAGTCTGTGGTAAATTCATTCATTGTAGTAAACTTGAAAGATGTGACAAAACCGGAATGGGAGAGGACACAGAACTGCCTTGAAAATGTTACCATTCTCACTCAGAGCAGCTCGATGTTACACATGAGATTTAACGCTTCGTCATACCTCATAGCAAATTTTGACACGTGCAGAATTTCCTGCTCTGACGACAATGAAGTCGTCTGGGTCATTAAAACAAGGCCTCACTGAAACACAAAACACGGAATGCAGATGGGAAAACCATCATTTCTTTAAACAATCATTATGGACGTCGAGATTTTTCCCACTTACTGTTTGGATTCTTTGCACACACCATTGCGGAGGGAGGGCTCGGATCTCCTGATCCCGATTCATTTATAGCTGAAACCCTGAACTCGTACTCTGCTCCCTCTGTGACGTCTTTAACTGCATAGCTCTCCCCTGAAAGTAAGATTATCAATATTGGAAGGGAGAAAACGAAACACAGTTAACTTACATAAAAATTGGAACAGTGGTACTGATAAATATAATATCTACCATCAATAGGTTCATTAATTGCATTCAAGGAAATCCAGTGACTTGTGTCTTTTTTTCGTTTCTCCACTTGATAACCAATGATTGGTACTCCTCTGTCATCCTCCGGAGGGGCCCAAGTCAAGTTGATGCAGGTCTTAGATGCACCCACAACCTCAGGGGCACCAGGTGGACCAGACAGGACTAAAAGAAAGATGAGTCAAATTAATAAAGTGAGATCTTTATTAATTATAAAAAATGTAATTAAGATGTGGAATTAATTAAGGAATTCAACAGGTTATTAATTCAGGAAACTATTCCTCTTGGAGATACATCAAGGTAGAAGAGGTGGATAAACTACAGAGACTAAAGAGTGCCAGTAGTAAATGATTTAAAGCAATCACAAACTTATCCAGAGGCACTTCCATTTATCAGAACCTGAGAGAGATTAACATGGGATTTGCTGTAGAATGCTAAATGAGACTCACTCATTATGCCAGCCATAATGCTATCAGCTGTTTCCAAGGTGTCACTGAGGCCCTCAGGATTTTCTGCATAGATGCGGTACTTGTATTTCTTTCCATGAGTCACATTCCTGTCTCTGAAGGAGGTCCTGTCAGCTGACACTTCCCCAACTTTAGTCCACAGACTCTGTCTTGCGTTCTGTCTCTCAATGATATAGTTGGTGACAGCAGAGCCGCCATCATCTTTGGGAGGTTTCCATTTAATCTCAATGATAGATGAGGTGGTTTCAACAGTCTCCACTGGACCCTCAGGTGGGCCTGGTCGATCTGTTACAAAATGTGGTGTCAATTTGCAGTTGTGCTGAAAATGTGATGTGTGGAAAGGTGAAAGTTATCTTATCTGAGAATATAGGGGTTAAAAAAAATACTTTGCTGCTCCCTCATAATAATCCTGTTGTTTCTTTTTGTATTTCCCTGGGTTTCATACCAAGCACAATAAGCTGAGATGTGGCCTCAACAGCTCCAAATGGGTTTTTCAGACGGATCTTTATTTCCCCTGTGTCCGTCCGCAGGCATTCCTTGAGCAGCAGCCGGCTGTGATTGGGCTCCCTGACTATCTTAACTCCACCTCCATCTTTAATCTCAGAGTCATTTTTAAACCAACTGACCACCAAAGACTCCTGAGGAGAGAAGGGCATCTTGAAAGCAGCGTTCTGGGTGACTCTGATGATCACAGGTTTAGAAAACTTGTGAAGGTCATCCGGGTCAAATTCGGGTACATCTATGGAAAAACACAGAGTAATTTTGTTTGTATAGGGACTTCTATATCATTTAATATACAGTATGATTTCACAGAAGAGTATGAATTATACCTCCAACAGTGACCTTTGCTTGTGTACTGAGATCTCCTGACACAAAACGATAAACTCCAGAATCACGATCGCTGCAGCTTTCAATTGTCAGCTTGTGAGAAGTCCCATCTCTGGTGATGCTTATTCCAGCATCTGCATTTAACTTGCAGTCACATGTGAAATAAAAAAACAAAAAACAAAATATACTTTCTTTTATCACTACATAGCTAAAGCAAATATATTACATGAGAAAACGCAGTTTGTTCCTTTACACTTTATAATATTAGTTATTTCTAATGTCGACAATGTGGGGAAAAAACTTCTGCTACTTTTGCTTAAATGAAAGATTTACAGTACGTGATTTTATTATTTGTAAAATGTGCTTATATGTATTGAGGAGGAGATTTAATAATTCCATTACCTGCTGTCCATCTTTAAACCAGACGCCTTCGCAGTCTATGTTCATCAACACATTCAATTCAGCTGGCTTTCCACAACGTCCATAAATATCAGAGAGTCCACTTGTAATTCCGGGCTCTGAACAACATACAATAAAGTTAATCTCCACTTTGTATATACGTGTGCTGGCAAAGTGAAAAAAAATGCTGTACGCACTTGCTAATTACTGTATATACAGTATAGACTTGTTATTGATGTAGTTATTGAGATAATGTAGTGTGACAATTTTTTTTAATACTAGTGATGTCACATATAGTGAAAGAGGTTGAACTGAACAGAAAGAAGTTAAAAGAAATATTATAATAGCAACAACCACCTGTATTTGCTTTTCAGTTGAGCACAGTCTGCGGGCTAAGTTCAGGCAGATCATTAGAGCTGTGTTGGGAACACATACTCATTATAAACCTCATCTCCTTAAGACACCCTCTCAATTTGTTGGACTATTTAAGTTGTAACAATTTTCAATTCCTCCTTCGCCTACCAATTCTCCTGAGTCCCCCCCCACGTCAATTAATGACATCAAGAAGCAAGCACAGTGACTAGAAGCAAACAAAGCTCAGCAAACATAAAGCTCAGCAAACGTGAAACAGAAATGCAGCGGGTTCTCAAGCGTTTCTGGGAAGATACAAATGCATTTGAACACAGTAGTTCTTTGGTGCTGCATTCACAATGATCTCGCCACATGCAGGTGATGAAATAAATCATGCTTTTTTTTTTTTTTTTTTGTAAAGCTCTTCAGTTACAAATCAATCTTCGTCAAAAGGAAAGGGATGACCATTTTTATATTTTTTTAACTCAAAAAGTTTTGTTACTAATGCAAACAAAATGTCATTTAGTTAGTATTCAAGTATCTGTGTTATTGTATAATCATTATTAAATATATGGCATACCGCCTCCAGCATCTACAGTTTGTTGGTCAAGCTGTTCACCGGCACTGGCTTCTTCAGCTAAGTGGCCAATAAAAAGAACAAATCATTGAAATTTCATTCAGTAAATTTCTCCTTCAATTTTACTTTGGCCATTGTTGCCTTTCTTACCACTTCCCTTGTGTCCAACTGCTGCTGTTGGTATCTTTTCAGATTGACCTATTGGTGACAGTGTGAAAATATCTTAAATTTTGACCTAATGAAATGTGACACCTTATTTTACTTTTTGTAAGTGAACTCATATACTTACGGTAAATAAGAGACTCCTATTTAAGATTACACCTGTCCATTTTCCATAGTGATGTAGTGTTTTGAACGTCTTAGCTGTTGCAGAACTTTGAAGGTTTTATTTAAATTGAATGATTTCAGTGGTCAAAACTATTATTCCATGAAATTTAGACTAGCCATATATTTTAATAGATATCTAATTGATATATATTTGCGTGTGGTGTTTCTTTGGTAGGATACATTTTGAGACACTTCAATATTATGTTATCCTACACTAATTGGCAGGGAATATGCATATGCTGAGGTCTCATAAAGAGTTGAACCATTTTGTTGCTGTAAAGGCGTGTTAGACAGAAACATTTTTTGAATAATAACAATCAAAATCAGAAAAATTTTAAACCCCAGGAGTTTTCGAAAACTGTGAATGTAATTTTCACCAAAAATGAGCTGAATGTACAAGTACTTGTATGACACCTAAAATGGAAATTTAATTTATTGAAGTGGTAAGAATTTCAATAAGTTGCCCTTCAGAGAGGGTAGGATGAAGACTATACAAATCTGCTTTTTGTAGATTGCCATCATCCTCAATCCTCAAACAATCCTCAAACATTGATGTTGAGGACATGTAAAGAGAAGTCTAGCTGCCTCTGATTCAACCTTTAAAGGAATCCGCATACTGTACAGTATTTTTGATAATAATATAATTCCCCAACATCGACAACAAATAAAGCAAAGCAAAGCAAACAACTGACATTTAGTCAGTCAGCTAAGCATAGACCACATTACCAGACTGCGTAGTTGCATGGGAACCTTTTTTATCTGGCTATGCTGAGAATTTTGGTTATGTCAGTCTCAAACATTTGTCTAATTTAAAACTTAAAACATTTAAAACATTTAACAGTTGGTCAATCTAATAATGAACTGATAATGTATCATAAAATAAAAATAAAATGATAGAGATCTCAATTGCACTTTAAAAAAACATTCTATTATTCAGATATATATATATTTTTTAATCAAATTAAAGAATATCCGGATATAAAAGTTAATCGTATGTTTCATTTAGCTGTAATAGTCATATGTCAATGCATTCACATTTCTTACCAGGGCTTTCTACTAAAGCTGTCGGCGTTTTAGCGAGCTTACTTGGTTTGGGGTGTTGCTTAGCCACTGGGGACTCAGGTGGAGGTGCAGCTGCTGCAGCTTCTTTTGCAGCTTTAATCTGTTCTTTCACTTCCTCTCTCTTCTTCTCTAGCTTTGCTTGTTGCTCTTGGGCAACCTTCTCCAGATCAATCCCAGATCCTCCTGCCCTTGTTGTTTTCCTCACAGACTTTTTACCCTTTTGTGCATCTTTATCCGCTGAATTGTAAAGTGAGTGAACATTGACAAATACCATGTTGATCACCCATGACTGTTTTTCCGTATCGTTTCATTGCAAACTATCTTCATTATATTCATTATTTCAAAATTGTTTGTGTGTGTTTTGTTGAGACAGCTTACCTTCAACGACAAGCCATGCATTGCAAGATTTTATTCCTGCACAAGCAGAATAAATTCCTTTGTCGACTACCATACAGTCTTTTACCACTAGCCTGTGAATGAGCTTGTCATCTGAAACTTCAATGTCATATTTATCTCCTTGTTCCAGTGGCAAATTCTTTCCAAACCACAAAATCTTGGAGAAGGGATTTGACAACACACATTCAAAAACAGCATCTTCTCTCTCCATGGCCTTCACTTCCTGAATTTTCACCAAAAAATCCACCATGGGGACTGAAATATAATAAGAGATTCCATTTTACTATGGCTAGGATTGTATTCTATTACACATCAAAAGCATTTTTTATTGTAATTTTATTTTTACATGTGAGCATGTAAAAAAACTTACTTTTAAAATCTGTGGAGAAAATGTTCACGTCCTCTACATCCAATTGGTACAGTCCAGCATCATCTGGCATAAGGTCTCTCATACTAAAAATGTATTTTTTTCCCACTTGTTTCAGGCTGTGTTTCATCTTGTCTCCCAGCTCTTTTGTATATGGAACCATTTCACCATCCTGTGGGGAAATATTTCAATCAATTTCCTCTTTGAATATCTTGCGCCTAATTAGTCTTCAACATATCTGTAACGGCAGGGTGTGTCCAGTGATTATAATCAATTTGTTTCCATGCAGCACTCTGATCAGCCATGACATTATAACTGCAAGCCTAATGATGTGCAGGGCTCAATTTGCCACCAATACAGCTCTGACCCAGGCATATGCTTCATAAAAATTGCTTAAGAAAAGCTGTGGCTGCTAACATATGTCACCACTATGTCAACAGTAAATCATGTTCCCATTCAATATAATGTCCAGCTCATCCCACACATGCTCTGTTGCATTGTAATCTTGGGAATCTGAAGGCCAACACATTACTTTTTTATACAAATATCAAGTTTTAAATAATTCCCATCACTTGTGCAGGTTAGGCAATCAATACCAACAGCATTTATTTCCATTTCATTTACTCCTGTTAAAAAATCTTGCCAAAAAGTCAACACAACACACATCTTGTCTATATCTCGGAAATCACAATAGTCTTGGTAAAACAAGCATCGCCATGTCAGGGTTCACCACATATGGATTCTTCATTGTTTGATTTAAAGTGTGGTTTTCCATTGAGTTCTAAATATTTTTTTGTTTGTCACGTCTGGTGAAGGCATTGGACCTTTTTTCAATAGATAGTAACCATTGCTGGCATAAAACACCCCACAAGATACCACAATTTGACCCCTAAAGTTGCTCAGATCCAGCCCAGTATATCCTACCCTACTGACAGGTGTCGTAGTAACAAGATTTCATTCATTCACATCACTATAAGTAATGATCATATTTCAGTTAAATCAGAAGAGGTAAGTCAGGACCCCCACACGAATTAGGATTGGTTTAGTGAAGTTATGTTTTGCTAATAAGGTAGTCAAAATGTAGTTCTCACACTAACCTTGTACAAGAAAATGTGGCTGCTTGGGTCAATAAGGTCCATGTCGATCTCAAAAGATGCAGTCAGATCTGCGTTGACCTTGATGGGTTTCAGGTTAGACAAGTTTTGAATGAACTGAGACAAAAATCAGAAAAATATATGGAAATTAATTTTAATTCAATAACTTTGTGGAGTGACTGTTTTTTTTTTTTTTATGTATGTAAGCATGTCAGCATCAAAGTTCATTGTAAAAAAGCAACAACAACATGACAAACCATAGCCTGTTCCTCCTCTCTTTCTTTCTTCATTTCATTTAGTTTCTTGAGCATCCAGCGAAAGTCCGTCACCCCAAACTCGGAACAGATTGTCTCATAGTCTTTCTTGTCAGCACTAATTAAGAGCTCCCAAAATTTTGGATCAATCTCCCCTTCTTTTTTCTCAACTTGCTCAGACTTTGGACGGATCTTACTGGAAACAAAAAATAAGGTTCATATACAGGCAAACCGGACGACACAAATACACCCATCCTGTGTAAGGCTAACCCACCTTTTCCTTTTCAAGATCTTCTTAAAATTCTCATCAGTGGCTTCAGATGTTTGCTGTGTGGCTCGGTTCTTTTTGAATCCAACTGACAGTGGAAAACGGTACTCACAAAATTAATATAATCATGGAAAAAAAAAAAATACAAGAGGGACTGAAGAGCAACAATTACCAAATGAGCGCCATTTAACCCAGCGGTCCCCAACAACCGGGTCGCGACCCGGTACCGGCCCGTGGGCCACTAGGGTGACACAGAATCTTTGAATTTTTCCTTTTTTTATCATCAGTCTAAAGATATTTAATTTTGAAAAGTGACTTCAGCGCAGAATGACGCATAGATTAATGCGTACGTCTGTTGCTGACCGATCTATGGTGAAGCGGGATTTTCTGCAGTGACGGCAAGAAAAACCAAACTACGGAGTAGACCGGACGTCTGGAACACACTTCAGGTGTCACTGTCTCCTGGTATACAACTAGATGAGACCAGCTGGTTGCAGAGAAACAAGCTAACGCTCCCATTATTTCTCATTATTATTATTATTATTATTTGATTGACTTATTCATTCTTTTATGTAGAAATGATCAGTTTTTTCTCCTACATTGAATGCACTGATTGTAAGTCGCTATATTTCAAAATAAACCTCATCAGCACTGTCACTTTTTTTTTATATATAATTATTTATTATAATTATTTCTTTTACAGAGATGTTGAATATCAATTTTTGGGACAGAAGTTGTTTATTGTCTGTTAATGTCTGCATTGGACATCAGACCACTTGCGGTGATTAATTATTAGACTACAGCTGTCCTGGCGTGATTAACAATTATCGAGCAAATGAAGGCCGGTCCGTGAAAATATAGTCTGTGATGAAACTGGTCCGTGGCGCAAAAAAGGTTGGGGACTGCTGATTTAAGCAATGATACTGCGTCAAGTATAAAAATTGGAACAAAGTGATCACTTTAAACTAAAGAATCAGGGGAATCAGTACATCATCTCAGATTAGATCATAATAATAACTAAGAACATGAGTTTGTTCATGTCATGCAAGAAAAGAGTTCTTACCTTCAATAACGTTGAGAAGCACTGTAACTACAGCTTGACCATATTCATTTTTGGCAAAACATTTATAGGTATCTGCTTGATCTGGCTTAACATTTGGCATCTGGAACATATAAAACATGACATATTACAGGAGAGGCACTACCGTGGCGGCAGTAGCTCAGTCCGCTGGGTCTTCGGCTGGGGGGCAGCAGGTGATCCACGTGGATCACCAGGTTGTTTTTGTTTGTTACTGTGTTTATTCGTTCTTTTAGAAGGAATACACAGAAAATACTTTGAATAAAACTTGATGGGAGGGTTTGAGATGTTGTGGAACCACAGGAAGAAACAATTACCATTAACTGCATAATGGGGCGGTTCATGAAAGTATTTTCTACTTCTCCAAAATCGAATGTCTTTTTCAGCTACTTGATGGTGGTTGATTTTGATGAAACTTAACAGGTTTTTTTTGTGGGTTTTTTTTTGCCTGTAGGATGCGAAAGTCTATAAAATTTTCCATTGGATCCAGAATCATTGCAAATTGACCATTTCCACATTTTTTTCTATTGTACTTAGAACATTTTTGTGAATTATTTGTAAACCGTTTGAGAAACCTGAGGAATGAAATTAGCTTTGAAATTATAATCTCCAATGACTGTTCCATTTTGAATAATGCCCCCCGATGTGTCACTCTGCACATTCTATTTTACATTTTCATCTCCAGCAGTGGTGGGTTGATACCCATTTCATCAAACTGATGTTGTTGAATGTGCTCATCACAGGACGAGTTAAATTCCCTAATTTTGATGAAATTGTGAATAAAATGTGTGAGGTTATAAGAAAACAAGCATGCTATTTTTTCCTCTCTTCTTTCCTCATCTCCTATTTTTCTTTGTGCTATTTCTGATGTTCCTTTACATCAGCATGTTGCTGCATCACTGTGATTTGATAGCCTGTATCACTTGCCTCAAATGTATGCTCATTGGAATTGGGATCATATTTAGTCTGGTATCTTGAAGAATCAGACACATCTCCATTATTTCTGCTCCATGTTACGGTCGGCTTTGGGTCTCCAGTGACAATGGCCTTGAAAAAAGCAAATTTGCCTGTAAGAAAATAGAAGGACAAGGTCACCTCATACTTATTATGGAAGAGAGAAAAACAACGTATATTAAGTGCTATTATTTACTGCACAAAGGCGAAGACTGTAATTATTTCACATATCACATATTTGGTTTCATCACTTTTTCTGATTTTAAATCTCAGTCATGTTGTATTTAACTTAAACTGCCCGGCACAGGAGTGTGAGTGTTAAATACCCGGGCTCTGCTCCCACCCATTGCATAAAAGTCATGAGTCTAAGCCAATAAAAAGAATAGTTTTTGAGACATTTATATTAAAAAGTATTGTCATACTATCAGTCCTACCCTCTTGGATGGTCAAAGCAATAGGTTTGCGGGTGAAGTCTGGATGGCTCTTTCCCTCTGGCAGTGTCTCGATAAACTGTGTGATCATCACCCCGGGAACCTTAGATTTTTTCTTGATTCCCACTGTCATCATTGGAAAATTAAATGTCAGTAGCAATACATTTGACACTTAAAAAAACCCCATCACATCATCACCCACACAAATTATGCTGAGACAAGTTCTCGAACATGACATACTGTTGCCATAGTGTCATTTTTTTTTTTTTTTATCATTCACAACTATATGGTGATAAGGTTCTGGTGAGCTTCAATTTTTACAGGTAAATTATTGAAGTAAATCAATACAGCCTATTGATACACAGATTGTTTATATTTCATTAGGAAAAAAAACAAAAAAAAAACAATACAGCTGATCAAATTGATTGAATATTTGTGAGATGTTTTCCTGGTACATTTGTCAATAATCTCGTGTTTGCAAGACACAAATATTTTGATTTTGTTGTCATTTTCTTCAACACGATTTATTTTTACGTTTGGAGTTTTTCTGTTTGCTAGGTTCACATTACTGCATTTCTTTTTTTTTTCTTTTGACCTCTTTGTTGCAAATTAATCTTGAGAATGTGGAATAATTCTCCTCCTCTTGTTGACAGTGAGATGATTCCTCTGTTCTTACCTACGCCAGTGGCCGTTCCATCAATCACTGCCGACTGTCTAAACATCTCTGGTCTTTTGATTCCTGGACAGCAAAGCAATAGTTGTCCTGCAACAAATGATGCAAAGGATTTGACCACAGTATATATGTTTGCATATATTCATTCTTGCCAGAATATTATTTATTGAATGGTAAAGTGTGAATTACTCTGTGGTCAGGATATCTTGCATAGGTTAAAACTGATTGTATAGCTTGACACTGATTCAGGATCCTCAAAGTGTAGAATATCACAACAAGCATCTGATGTCGTTTCTTACCGGACTTAAATATGGTTATTTAAGACTATTTTTTATCACTTAAAACTGGTGGCTAGATCCTCAAGTAACTACATGTTTATCAAGTGAAGCTTTTCATGATGTGTCACTTCCATTCCCAGCAGGGATTCATGTCTAGAATAATCTGTTTTTACCCACATGGTTGCTGCAAAGTGACAAATGTCATTTGGCAAAAATAGACCACTGGAACATCAGTGCTAATAGATACAGTGTTGGCGAGGCTTAAGGTGATTTACAGAAATGCTAACATTTTAGGTTTTTTTTAAAATTATTTTTGCTTATTAACAACATATGACTTGTGTACATTCACTCACACAGTGATATGAGGAATAAAGAATTTTCAACCATGATGGTACATTAATGTTAGTGATGCCACTAACTGGTGGTACTGGTATAAATACATAATGTAGCCGTGTGAATGACTGTAAACAGCATAAAAAAAAAAAAAGAAAAAGAAATGTTTACAGTTTGTTTTGAGCTGCAGCACACTCACCGGGAAATTAGTTCATAAAGCATTGTTGGAAATGTTTGACTTTATAAAAGCCATACTCAAATACTCTTTTGGGGGTTTTATGAAAACTATTGATCACATGAGATGTTTGTTTTTCACTTTCTTGCTAGTGTACTGGCCAAATAAGCAGTATTTGATGTATATTACTCCATTATTAAATTCCTTGAAATACTGTCCCCATCAAAAAAAAGCAAGAAGTTGTTTCAATATACATTTTTTTTTAGGGTTTTGTTTTAACAATCAGTGCACCAGAAAAACAGTAACAGGAATATAAAGAAGCTGTAATTATTGCTGAGTGCCACAAGAGTCACTTGTGGGCACTTTATATAACAGGATGTGTGATTTGATAAAAACTTTTTGGTTAGGTTCTCATGAATGAGTCCACATGGAATGTGTTTCATTAGAACTAGGGAATACAGAATGTAGAAAACAAATGTAAGCTCTGGGCATTTTTAGTTCCACTAAATTGCATCCCTCAAACATTTACGTCTTAATAAATATCTTTTTTTTTTTTTTTTTTTTTTTTTAATGTAGATAGAGATGATAGAATACAGAGTGTGATGATAGGACATGTTCATTCATTATCATTATCATGATCACTCTCATTCCATGTTCCCACTATTTGGTTTACAGTTTGGATAAGAGATGACACACATAAGCATTGTGTATATTCAGGAATGAAAGAAAATGTGCACAATTATCAAGTCCATTCCTGGGTGACCACGTATGTGCGTGTATATATATATATATATATATATATATATATATATATATATATATATATATATATATATATATATATATATATATATATATATATATATATATATATATATATATATATATATATATATATATAAATATATATAATCAATTTTTTTTTAAAAAGCCGCAAAAAACCATAAGTGGTCAGGAAGGTGAATAAAAGAATGAATTTGAAAAAAAGAAAAGAAATATGGATGATGATTTCTATACTCTCTTGTCACCAACTCACAGCTAGTACAACTGGCAGCCCTGTTAATGATCACTGTTAGCTGAACACACACTGCCCAGCTGGAACTGTCTGCACATGCATAGCACAGGCAGTGTGTTGCTGGATTATTTACTTTACATGAGCTGAGTTATATATCTCTGATGTGGTGGAAGACAGGGTGTGAACTTTACGTCATGGATACAGTATCATGTGACTCAACATTTTTAAGTCAGCAGGTTTGTCATGGTATTAAGACAGACATATGTTGGGCTGTACTGTCATTCCAGTTCATTAAACATATGGAACATCATGCAGAAGTTCTTATTATATTTATCATTATTCAAATAGAGTTAGTTCATTAGTTAAAACGATTGAAATTCTCTGATTAACATTTATCAACATAATAAATGTTCCAATAAGTTTTTTGAAACTTTATGAGCATGCTTATGCTCATGAAGTAAATGTTCTGATCTTTTTGATCTATGATTTTTCACTGGCTTTGCACAAACTGAGAAGCAAGAAGTAAACAATAAGTGTGATGGAAGATTTAAAAAAGAAAAGTAGATGGTTATCCAATGACCACGTGTCACCGAAAGTGTGACCATCCCATATCTAACAACACATTATGTTTGTTGATATGAGCATATTCTATTCTGTTATATTCTAAAAAAAAAAAAAAAAATCCTTTATCATATCCCAAATCCCACAATTCATGTCACAGCTTTCAATTCGCTGCTATTCCAGTCAGATGCTAACTCAGTGTCTATATGATTTCATATTATAGTGGTGCTATACATGGTAACAGAAAATATGCTGTGCTAAATTCGCTGTAACAGTATACAGTATATGGTATCAATCATGGGATGATGGGATCCTCACATACAAATTGCTTCCCCTTTAGCTTGTATTTTGCTGAATAGTGTGCTCTTGATTACTAAAAGGAGCTTCTGAGTACCACTCTGAGCAGCCTCCTTGCTGTACTTTTATGGGTTTCATGTGGCTTGTGTCGCATGTTGCTGTGAGGCTATCAGCTGTTTATGTGACCACTGCTGAAATACAGCACTGGACCATATAGTCTGTGGGTATCATAAAAATGATTAAAAGCAAGAGGAATGTTCAGAGAGTATGTGGCTATCTATGGAGTTGAAGTTAAAGCTGATCACGTGAAGAAACTCGGGTATCAGTTTCTTATTTGGGTTATTGCAAAGATCTCTTGCAAAGCTTTAAATGATATGCTATGTATGTTTTACACAATAACGGTACAGCCTGGAGAAACAAGTGGACAGCTGAAGCAGGACTTGTGCAATAAAAAATAAAAAAATAAAACCTCAAATATGTTTGTTTGTTTTTTGTTGTTTTTTTAAAGAAGGATGCTCCTAAAAAAGGTGGATTTTAGTGATATGTTTGTGTGTGACACAGCATCGTGATACACTAATAAATATTGGTTTAACATTGAAATGACCCAAAGTGTTCAAAGCATCTTGTGGCCACAGTGTCAACTGTTACTCTGAAGTGCTGTCAAAGTCCATTGTTACTGCAGCTGTAAATTAGAATGAATTAGGATTCCTTAACTCCTGGAAATAATGGTAAAAATCTTATAATCATAAAATAAAAACACTTGACAATCAGTATTAAAGCAAGAACAATAAAGAAACCATTATAGGATACTTTACTTAAAGTTTTATTCATAGGATTTTTCTACAGATTACCACAGAAACCCAGCGTTAGTTTGGGATTAATTAATTATTGGTCACATGATTGATTCAGAGTTAAAACTGTAGCCAATTTTAAATTCTTAACACTTCTGTGTAAGTGTGTTGCTCCTGATGATGGACTCACCTCAACACTCTGTGGTCCTCTTGGGTGGTGCTGCTTCCCAGGATGATATGCAAGTGTTGCCTCCTTGCTGTTAAATCCCCATTCCCATAGGAATGGCGATGACTCTGCGAGAACCATTCCCTTCTGTCACACTTTTTTTTTTTTTTTTTTTACATAAATCACAACATCAAACAAGGGGGAGGAGTCAAAGCCAAGGTTAGCTCTGAGCCTCATGGTGGGAAAACTATAACTGTGACTGGGACGTTTTCTCAGGAGTGATTCACTCTCTTGTCATGCTCATGTGAAATTCTTTCATACTGGTTTGTTATAGTTCCTATTCTTAGGTGATGTCCTACTTGTTACACGTGAACATTTTTTGACATTCGTAGAATATTTCACCTTCACTCAGCAGATGAAATGTGTAAACTGTCCAATTTCTCATTTGTCTGTCTTGTTTGTTAGTCTCCAGTATTGTCTCAGTCTTGAAACACTTTGATTGTCGAGAAAAAAGTAAGAACAATTTTGCAGTCACAGCAAAGTGTTTTTACAAACAGATTCTGACGTGCGTATGAAGAAAGGTTTATATAAAAAAATTATTCTGGTCACTTTTGCTTTAATTTAGTGGGATGTGCTGTATGTTTATGGACATCTTCCATGTGTTCATCCCCGACCAGTCCCTTTACAGACTTCACATAAAAAATACATGTATATCCCATCATCAGGTCATGGTTTAAAGTCATTTGCATTTGTTTTATCCATTAAAACATGGACAGCTTGCTACTTTGAATGACATTTTATACATTCTAATCGTAAAAAATGGGATTATTTTGTAAAAATCAGTTGAAAACCTTTCTTACATGTCAAATCTCAAGGTGCTCCAGAAAAGGTTGACCTCCCGGTTATGACTAATGATTTATTCAGCTTCATTAACCACGTAGCTGCAAAATTCCTCTTTTCATTACATTGTCATTTATGACCAGATTAATTACAGGACAATGAGCAAAAATAAAATTACAGAAAATAAGTTGGACCAAAAGAAATTGTGTGATCTGTGTTTATTTCCTGGGCTAATTGGTAGCTTTGGTTTATTCTACATCATAGAGCCACATCAGTCATTTAACAAAATGCCAATTCTTCAAATATCAAGCTGAAATTTATTAATATTTGAAATTAAAAAAAAAAAAAGAAAATAGATTTTGCAGTGTGAAATGTAACTACTGTACAATGTCTAACTTAAAAAGTGTTTACTCACATGTGTGAAGTCAGTCAAATTCCTCATGGAGCCTGGGCTGCTGGAATGCTAAACCACAATCCGGATATTACAGTTCTGGCAATAACAGAGGTATGCTTAGTTTGAGCACGTTTGTGTGTGTGTGTGCGTGTGTGTGTGTGTGTGTGTGTGTCTGTGTGTGTATTTAAAGAAGTGTCATAAAAGTGGATTCATGGCACAGGACCTATGGCAGTTCTCAGGCACAGGAAGTTGATATGAGAGACTTGATTTTTTTTGGAGGCATTTATTGCTAGAGGTCACTGTAGTCAGGATTTTTTAAAATATTCTACACAACACAACAGTGACAGTACTATACTTCCTGAAATTACACAACCTAATGGAAAAAAGGTAACCTATCTGTCTGTGACAAATTTATTGTCAAATTTCTTTTATTTCAAATTCAGCAGTCTTACATCAGTATCTTCCATTTAAAGTTTCCTAGACTCAATGACACCCTGCAGATATTGTAGAAGAGGAAAAAAAAAATTACAATGTTTTAGCACATCACTGCAAGGGTACGTGAACTACTCTCAGCATGTGTTTAGAGACTATTATACATTCCATGTAAACAGGATGCCATGTGGCTACTAATAATATTAGTCTGTCTCAGGATTTTACACAGGGATTTGCACAGTTGTTTGCAAGGTACTACGGAATGCACATAAAAAAGTTGTTATTTATGACTTTCTAACATGTACTCACAATATCTTTTAAAAGTGAAGGAGATATCTGAAGCCATACAAGAGAAGGCAAGAAAGAAGTAGTAAAGTTACATAACAGCACAATGGAGGACCTACTGTAGGCCTACGTTATTGCATGTTGCTAACCAAACATGATTGCAGTTAAGAAGCCCATATTATAGAGATAATCATATACAGAGTATCATAAAATTACAAGACATACACAATTACTATAGAATTATCTTTAATTATACAAAACCTCAAAACAACATTTAAATACTGTTTTGAGGTTTACATTTTGCTTTGGGATACATTCTTAAATCATAAAGTGGTTGGGTTCCATGTGAATGCAGCACGAACTAGAATAGCGCCTCAGTAGAGTGTATCCTCCTCCGAGGCCTAGCAGTCCTCTTTCATTCAACCAAGTTCAAAAAGGAAACCCATAACCTTGCAGCCTTGTTAGGTTACTGGACTTGAAGCAACAATTTCAATCTAGTGAATCTCTATCAGCACACAGATCAGATCAGATTTCCTTAAAAAAAAATGTATACATCAAGTCGAGAGAACAGGTTATAATTTTTGCTTCTTATTTTTCCTGAATTATGATGTTAATTTCATTGAAACTATATATGTAAAAAAAAAATGCTTTCCCACCTATTATTAAGATAGCTTTTTGATTTTTTTTTGTGAATGACTACATCAATACGTTCTAAAACCATTTCCTCAATTTCATTTATTTATTGTTCAGCTAACAAGGTATTGAATTGTTTCTGTTCCAATACATACATTAAATTTTCTTTTTGTTAAAGCTGCCTCTTCTTCACTCTGCTGATTTTTTATTCTGCTCATGCAGTTGGGTTCTGGCCTTTTATTTGTTCCTATTGTGAACTCCCAAATGTGTTAAATTGTAGTCTTCTGTGTAGCCCTGTGCCAAACATCTATATGGATCTGTATATCCTGTTTCTTCTTCTCTGCTCACCTGGAGACTTCTGAAGCAAAGCCTGGTCTCCACTCTGACTGTTATGGCCAAGCTAGACACACTCCCCACAGCCATCTCCTGCTGTAACTTCTTTGACTTTGATAAATCAATAAACTTTCCTCTGTATCATAATGTTTTACAGTATGATGGTGCAGTTATTAAAATTTGCCTGCCAACATTTGCAGTTACTCAAGGAAGATCAAATAAAGTCATGAATAAACTCAGACAAAATGTAAAAAAAAAAAAAAGTCTTGAGGGTTGAGAGAAGTTTTTCATTTATTGAATGAATTTTCTTTACTGCTTAACGTTTCTTGATTGATCTCAAGAGCTAACTATTTCTCTTTCGCAGACTTACAAACAACTTAATACAGCAATTCGTGAAAATGCACAGATGGCAACAGGTTCCATTTGATGTTTCGTTCATTTTTTATTCTTTAAGCTTTGGCCCACTGCAGCATCTTACTCTGAAGGAGAAGGACAAGAATGGAAGAGTTTAAACATATAACCAAAGAAGTAGAACTTGAAATTAAACACATAATTTTAAATGAATTTTTACCATTAACAACAAGTTTAGTCGAACACATTGCTCTGCCCAGGGAATTTTCCGCAATGACCGTGTAATCCCCACTGTCTTTGGGTCCAACCTTGAGAATCACCATAGAGCAGACCCCACATGTGTTGGTGACATAATAGTTGGTGTTGGTGTTGAGGCTGACATTGTTTCTGTACCAGGTGACATGGGGTCTGGGGTTTCCTGTCACCGCACAACTCATATAACACTCGTAGCTCTCTGGACTCTTGTGTGTTTTTAGTGGGACAGTGAATGAAGGAGACATCTCAAAGCTGCAGTCCTTGGACTCAGGAAGGCTTAAAGCACATTTTTCTGGAAAAATACAGGGGCAGGGAATAAATTAATACAATGATGATTGTTTTAATTGCTGTATTCACTTTAACCTCCTGATAGTTTGTTTGTGTGCTTTTTTCTTCACTGTCAATGGTAGAATATGTTGAAATATCAAATGTTCAGTCTTTCATGGTATATTTCATTCCCCTAAAGGCAGTCAAAGCATTTTTCATCACATACAAATCACCGCAGGTCTAATAATAATAATAATAATAATAATAATAATAATAATAATTATTATTATTATTATTATTATTATTATTATTATTATTATTATTATTATTAAATGTATTATTTAATTAATTATTAAATATTATCAAACTCTTGGATGAGAGGTGAAATGTCTTCAACCTATTTAAAGCAATTTATTCAATTAATTTCTGCAATAAATAATACATTTATAATAGTTTAATAATAATATTTAATAATTATTAAATAATAAATTTAATAATAATAATTTTAAATTTCTGCAATAAATAGTAAATAAAATATAATTTCCCTGATGGACTTTCCTGAAGGGACGAATAAAATCCTATTCTACTCTCAAATCCAGTTGGATTCTTTTTTGCTCTTCTTGATTAGGTGAGAAAATAACCTTTCTTTTTTCCTTTGTCTGGCTGCTACTTTAGCCACTCTGTTTGGCTCGTAAATTTATAAATCTAACTCTAATGTCAATGAACCTCAACGTACTTCCCTGCTTAAAAAACAAAACTATGTTTTCAAAGAGTATTAAATGACAAAGATAAGTGGCATATTCTCACATGTTAGAAGCAGTAGTCTTATATATTCTGTATTATGTTTACTTAACAGGATGAAAATGTTATAGTTTCTCTTTTTTTTTGTATGATTGATATTCTGATGATGGATGAACATCCAAAATAAGTGTATTGACATTGCTTGAAAAAAAAAAAAAATCATTTTAATTCACCTTTTCTTCTCCTCACTTCCCAGGTTGGTGACTCGGAGGGTTCAGAAACCCCCATGTCATTCTTGGCATAGACCCGAAACTTATACTGCCTTCCAGGCATGATATTAACGGCAGTGAACTTATTGTTAAAGAGACGATCTGCCACAGTTTGCCAAGTACGCTTAACAGAGTCACGCTTGGTGACGATGTAATGGAGCCTGTCGTCTTTCTTCTCATCTGGAGAGGGAGTCCAGGACACCGTCACTGTTCCTGACACGTTCTCCTCTAGCTCCACTGTGCCTGGAGGCTTGGGGTCATCTACGTACATGTAGGAAAGCATCATTTATTTCAACTTGGCTCACTTTTCATTACATATTTAAGAATATTGATTTATTTTTTTGTTTTTTTTAATTTGTAAATCTTATGTGTATCTCATGTATTTGTATTAAGCTTAAAAATTAAAAACATATCACATTTGAAATAAATAAAATTTCATTAAGTCGTTAAAAATGTTCCAAAAAATAAATTTTTAATGTACCTGTGACTCTTATCTCCACACTAGAAGTCTCCTGACCAACAATGTTCTTGACAATGATTGTGTAGATTCCAGTGTCATGACGCTCCGATGAGGCGATCATTAGCTGTGATGAAGTGTCCGTGTTGCTCACTGTTACATTCTTCGCTACAGGAAGACCATCCTTGAGCCACTTGATATTTGGAATTGGAGAAGCCTGTTAAAATGTTGAAATGGTAAGATGTGGCGTTTAATTTTTATTTTTATTTTAAAGAGTAACAGAGTAATATTCTATTTGTTTATGAATGTTGTGCTGAACCTGAAAGTTGAAGTTGATTCGAGTAGCATTCCCAGCTCTCATTACCACAAAGTTTTTCATTTTTTTATCGGTGAAGTGAGGTCTTACTGTGACAATGTAGGAAGATGTTTAGACAAAATCTTTGACAAAAATAATGAAATTAAATAATTTCTGAGTGTTAAGACTTTCGACAAGTTCCGTCAGCTGACCTGGAGGAGGCATTGCAATGATGTAATTGTCCAACTCTTGAGGTTCACCATCTCCACCCTCATTTGTGGCTACAACTCGTACCCAGTACATGGCCATAGACTTCAAACCCATAATTGTATATGAGTTCATAATGATAGCACTGGAGTTGGAGCGACCCCATTCTGGGTTTTCTGCTGGTCTTAACTCCACAAAGTATCCCTTGGCCTCATCTTGGACCCCCTCTTCTTCTGTGGGTTTGGTCCAGCTCAGTGATAGGGTGCTATATGTGGAGTCTGACACTTTCAGGTCAATAACTCTACCAGGAGGCTCTGAGAGGTCAAACAAAAAGAGAATTTAGAATTAACACATGAGCAGCTCAACCTTAAAATTAAGAAAATAAAGCTTTAACCATTTACTACATACTCTTCGGATCTCTTGCAAAAACAAATTCAGACGGCGCACTTGGTTCTCCAACACCAGAAATGTTGATAGCTGACACACGGAACTCATACTCTATACCTTCCACCACATCCTTCACTGCATACTTTTTCCCTGTTGACATGGTAAATAGTATAGTTCAGATATACATATATATATACATATATAGATGTAATATTTTATACATATAAGTAATCCCTCGTGCATTCACTCATCAACACGTGCGGCTTCACTACATCACAGCTTCACTACATCACTGATTTTTGTTGCTGTTATACACAGACATTTCCGATATGTCGAACGGACTCACCCTTGATGGGTTCATCGGGCGGATTGACAAGGCCCCATAAATTGCTGCCGTTCTTGCGTTTCTCCACATTGTATCCCAAAAGGTTGGTTCCTCCAGTATTAGACGGTGCGGACCAAGACAGATTGATACAATCTTTGAAAGCGCTCTCGATTTTTGGTGTAGAGGGGGGTCCAGGGTACGCTGAAAGAATGCTAAAATGTGTTAACTGACTCAAACAAAGTGTGTTTCATACGTTATTAAAACTCAAAATATTTGAGACATTGTGACAAATATGTTTGTCTGCTCATTAGAAAGCTCACCTTTTGTCCCTGCTTGAATGTCATCAGTCTCATACATTTCACTGACGCCTTGATCTGTTTCCGCCCTGATGTGATAGCAATACTTCCTACCATGATCCACATCAGTGTCCCTGTATTTAGGTTCCGAACCAATCTTTCCTAGTTTCTTCCAACTGTTTCGGCCTATTTGTTGGCGCTCCAGTATGTAGTTTGTGATGGGGGAGCCTCCATTGTCTTTGGGAATTCTCCATTTGAAGTCAATGCAAGTTGAAGAACTTTCAATAATATCCACGGGCCCCATAGGTGGTGTTGGTTTGTCTGTAGAATGACAGAAAAACGAAATGTTCTGTTTTAATGCTGAGAATATGGAATGGCAATAAAACCTATTAATTCTTCAAAGCCTATTGTACATATATCATTTTTTGTAAACTTGCTAGATGTAGTGTACAAACCTAACACAACAAGATGAGATATGATTTCTGTTGTGCCACATTCATTTTTAACTTTAATCTTAATTTCTCCAGAAGTTTTGCGTTTGCACTTTGTTAGCTGCAGACGACTGTGTGAACTCGATTTCTCAATCTTGATATTAGTATCCTCCAAAAGCTCTTCTCCATCATGGTACCACTGGATCTTCATTGGTTCCCGTCCAACAAAGGACACTTTGAATGATACGTCTTTCCCAATTTTTATTTGCCTAGGTTCTTTGAACTCGGCAAGTTCATCGGGGTTAAATCTTGGAGGATCTATTGGGAAACAAAAACATAACACAAACTGCTAAGCTAAAAGAAGATTGTTGAATTGAATTTCAGTCACTTTGATTAGATTCTTTAGCCTGTGTTGTACCACCACAAAGACGCTC
Organism: Antennarius maculatus; assembly: GCA_013358685.1. Taxonomy (NCBI): domain Eukaryota; kingdom Metazoa; phylum Chordata; class Actinopteri; order Lophiiformes; family Antennariidae; genus Antennarius; species Antennarius maculatus. The sequence goes on along the minus strand of CM023609.1, from coordinate 2,075,340 downwards.
TGTGTACACTACCTTCAACCTTTAACACAGCTTCTGTTTTACGCCCATCAGCTTCACAGCGGTACTTTCCAGAGTCTTCTTCTTTGCAGTTTTTGATAATTAGTTTACGATAAGTCCGATCTTTAACAATACAGATATCATCTGTAGGTGTTATCTGCAAAGTACATGAATAAAGTTACTCCACAGGTCAAACGTGAATAATTTTACTCTTTTGACCATTGCATTTTTAACCTCTTTGCCCTCTTTGTACCAAACTCCATCACAGTCCTCACTGCTCAGCCTGCAGACCAGCTCAGCATCAGTACCGATGACAGCAGTTACATCCGAGAGTCCGCTGGTAAAATATACTCCTGGGTCTAAAAGAAATAAAACTCAAGTGTTCATTTCTGAGATAAGACAAATATGAATAACTCTTCCCGATATACATATGCATCTTACCAACAACTGTTTCGGGGATGAGTGGGCCTTTTCTCACTCGATTTCTTTTTGCTGGAGCAGTTTCCTCTTCTTCAGCAACTTGAGGAGGAGCCTCTCCCTCCTCTACTGCCTCCCCCTGCTTGGGGCTTGACACGTCTTTCCCCTTAACGTCCTGTTTCTCCTCAGTCTCCTCGTTCTCTTCAGATTCTACATCCTCTTCATCATCCTGTTCATCGTCCACTTCGTCGCCCTCTTCTTCATTGCCTTCCATCCCTTCCTCGTCAACAGCGGTTGAGTCTCCTGCCTCAGTCTTTGCCTTTTTTTTAGCCATTGCCTTGGTTTTTGCCTTACTCTTTGTTTTTCCCTCTTTCTTTTTCCCTCCCTCTCCCTCTCCCTCTCCCTCTGCCTTGGCCTTTGCTTTTGCCTCTGCTCTTGCCTTGGCCTTTGCTTCAGCTTTGGCTTTGGCTCTGGCTTCTGCTTCCATTTTTGCCTTAGCTTCAGCCTCTGCTTTTTCAGCTGCAGCCGCAGCTTCTGCTGCAGCCGCTGCTTCCTGTTCAGCCCTTATCTTTGCAACCAACTCATCTTTCTCAAGCTGTACCTTAGCATTTTGTTCCTCAGCAATCTTCAAAAGCTCTTCTCCTCTACCACCTGCTCTGGTAGTTTTGCGAGCTTTCTTCTTTCCTCGTGAACTTGGATCGGTGTCAGCTAATGAAAAATCCACAGGACATATTTACGGATTTTCAGAAATTTTTTTTATAACTTTCCAAATTTGTGTTGCCTAAAAGTATGAAATCTATATCATGTAAAACATACCCTCCACTATAAGCCAGGCACTGCAGGATGCCATTCCAGCCACGGCTGCATATATGCCTTTGTCCAGCGGCATACAGTCCTTGACCACCAATGTGTGAATCAGCATGTCCTCTGACACAGTGATGTCAAATTTTTCTCCTTGCTCTAAAGGTATATTTTTTCCTTTCCAAGTAATCTTTTTCAGGGGTTGCGAAAGGACACAATCAAAGACAGCGTCCTCTCTTTCCTCTGCTTTTACGTCTTCAATCTTCACCAAAAACTCTACATTAGGAACTAGATGACACAAGAAAAAGAAAAAGCTTAACTTCTGGAATTTTCTGACGGAAAATATCACTAATATTTGGTATTAACGGTGCTTCTTTGAATGTGTTGTTCACTTGTAATTACTGTAACATTTATAGATAAGTCATTGGTTCAATATCATACGTTTAAAGTCTGTAGAGAAGATCTTCACTCCATCCACCTCAACTTGGTACAATCCTGCATCCTCAGGATCGACACCATTGATGCTAAACACAAACTTCTTTCCCACTTGCTTCAGTCCATGTTTTACCTCAGTGTCTACGTCGTAAGGGATCATAACGCCATCCTGTTGAAACACAGCAATCATAAATGTCATAGGATGGATGGTGCTGAGTGTGCCTTCATTGCAGACAGTGCCAAATGATAAATTTGACAGGTAAATTGTTAAAATGAAACATCTCACCTTGAATAAGAAGATTTTACTGCTACTGTCTTTAAGGGACATTTCAAGTTCAAACTCTGCGTCACCATTGTCCGTCATTTCAATGGGCTTTAGGTTGCAAAGTCTTTCAACAACCTGTGGTAAATGGAATGTGAAAACAAAATTTGAAAATGTGAAAAAATCTATGCAGTATTATCACCACTTGTTGTTAGGGTGTCTTTTTTTTGTTTTGTTTTGTTTGAATGCTGCTGAAACATACTCTTTCTTGCTCCTGCTCTCTTTCAACCTTTTTTTCATTAAGTTTTTTCAGCATCCCACGGAAATCAGTGACACCGTACTGCGCACAGATGGTCTCGTAGTCCTTCTTCTCAGCGCTCAACAGCACCTCCCAAAACTTTTCATCAGTTTCTGGTTTCTTCTCTTCCTTTTGCTCCATGTCAATCCTCCGAAAAATGACAAAAAATATTAGACGTATCAAGATATTTCTAAACTAATCTGACAAAAAGAGACAACAAATCAAATACTTATGAGTGTGCTACAAACCTGTTTCTCAAGGCCTTTTTAAAATCTTCAGCTGTCTCACGGATGGCTGCAAGAAGAAATACAGCGTGGTTACAAATTTAAGTCAATATAATACTGATCTTAATATGTTTTAGATGAAGTATTTACCTGTTCTCGATTGCTGCATAGCTTTGTTCTTTTTATAGCCAACTTAAGTGAAAGAAAATTAGAGTGAGACATATGTAATTTGTCAAATTTATTAAAAAAAAAATCACTGACCCTCAATAATATTAAGTGTAGCAGTTACAATGGCTTTTCCGTAGTCATTTTTTGCATAACACTTGTAGGTGTCTGCTTGATCGGGTGAGACATCCGGCATCTATTAATATGTAAAAAAATAAGTATTAAATGTGCAAAAAAAGTATTTTGTAAAACAGCTTTGAACCTTTGGTCTCACTAAGACCAATAGTTCAATAAATAAGTACTGTTTGAGACATGCTCAGTGATCCTACCTGTAGTTGATGTTCACCCAAACTCGCATCATAGATGATTTTGTACCTTTCTTCATCAATTTCCCCATTATTTCTCATCCAGGTCACAGTGGGTACTGGGTTACCCGTAATGACTGCTCTGAAGACAACCAGCTTTCCTACAGGAACAGTTAAAATATACTTTTATATAATTTTAAGGTTAGCTAACACAAAGATAGTGATTATTCCTTTTACCTTCTTGAATTGTTATAGAAATAGGCTTCCGAGTGAAATCTGGGGTGGTCATGCCTTCAGGTAGTTCCTCCACAAACTGGGTAATCATAACTCCAGGCACCCTTGACTTCTTTCTAATTCTCACTGTCATTAAAAGAGATGAATGTATTATTGACAAATTCACGAAGGATTTGGGAAAATAGGGCTGCTTTGTTATGTGTTATATTCAAGCAAAAAACAATCATACTTTTTTGGCAGCAAATAGTGAAATAGTCACTTACCCTGCCCTGGAGCGCTCGGCTCCTCTTCCTTAGCTTTTCTTATTTTAAACATCTTGGTTATGACAAAAGTTTCTCTATTGAGGCAAACATATTATAATGCAGGTTTATAGCAATGATCACTTGATATGGCAATGTTATTTGGATTAATGATCAAAGATTTTCCCATCTGTCTGACATGTAGTTTATTATATCCTCCAGATAACTTTGGGCGTCAGATGCTTCAAAGTGTCACATATCAGTGTTTTAACTGCTGGCATATGACATTGTCTAGTTTTTAAAAAAATGCTCTCCTTCGCGACAAAATAAAGTGATAATATCAAACAGTTTATTCATCCATTCAATTGGTCTAGATAATATGTGAAGTGACACATAAGTGGTAAACAATGACAGTGATATCTATTACTCAAATAGATTCCTGGGTTACTAACTTTATCTGGGGGATAAATAGAACAGTTTTTTGTGATCACTAAATGCGGAGCGTTCCCTTTCCAAATTCTTACAAGTGACAGGCGTAATATTGAAGTCATCAGGTCACATACCACACAGAACTAGCATCACACAAGCAGTGGCATACGTGATTAACTGCACATGTAAGAGAAGTTGTGACCATATTTGTATTATGGTTAAGCCAATTAGTTTCTAGCCAACATAATTTGGCTGAAATATGTATGATAAAAAGGGAAAATATTATTCTACAGTAAATATTAAAATTGTGGTTACACTGTTGTAATGAAATTTTAATCATATAATTTCTATTCTGTTGTGTATTTGTAGTGATAATCGTTCGTCCAATTAATGGTATTAAGTAATAATAATAATAATGATGGATTCGATTTATATAGCGCTTTTTTGGACACTCAGAGACGCTTTACATTGGATCCATTATTCATTCACACCTCATTCATACTTGGTGATGGTAAATTACATATGTAGCCACAGCTGCCCCGGGGCAGACTGACGGAAGTGTGGCTGCCAAAATGCGCCTACGGCCCCTTCGACCACCGCCGGAACAATTACACACACTCACACACCAGCAAGTGCCTCACTGAAGACAATTTGTCGTAAATGACCAGGCGGGAGCGGGAATCAAACCGCCGATCCTTGAATCATTGGACGACCTGCTCTACCATTGAGCCACTGTCGTAATACAGTAAATAGTAATATAATAAATATCAAAAAATAAATGAATAAAATCAAATTTAAAGTAGAATTCAGACAGTTGGTGAAATAGCTGTTTTGTTCACTGGCTGAAATGCTGAAATGCTACATGTATCAGGTAGGGAAAATAGCTAAGCAAGGGTTGTCAAAAGTGAATTGATTTATGAATGAAGTCGAATCTGCATGACCTAAAGTCTATTTCAGTTTCTCCCTTTGCTATTAAACTATTAAATAATCAAATAAAATGTTTTAAGCCTTTGTATCAAAATGTACCTCTTGGATCTTTCATTGGAAAAATCCTCATATGATTATTAAATTTTGGTTTCTGGGCAGCTACATAAAAAAAACCGTATCATTAAAAACAACACATCTCACTTTGATCCTCCACATTAAACTTTAGGGATGCTTATCATGCCAACTGCTGTCAGCATTCAATAACGATTGTCATCAAGTAATTAGTGAGATCTGTAATATGTAAACTATGGTGATATTATCACATAGAACATATTTACATAAACCGGTTTACAGAATGAAGATTTCAGTTAAATATCAACACCATTAGGAGCTATCCATTGTACTTACTGTTTTTTTTTTTTTAAAGAAACTGCTGTTCACTGCCGTCTGTCTTCAGTCAGGTTCCAGATGGGTGTTAACTGTGGCCTTGTCGTTTTGACAGTAATAAACCCTTTCAGAGACACTCTGAGCAATGTAACCCACTGGTTTTTCACTGGGCCTCTTTAGGACAGATTTACTGACGTGCACTTTGGCCCTAAACTGCTATAGGTTCTTGAAAAGGGGACACCAGAGGAAATGCAGCGTGAAGCACCGTAATCCCTCCCTCAAAAACTAAATTCCTGCTTTAGCAGTGCAGCAGGGTGCTTTTGGCTGCTCTGGTTAAAACATGTCATGAGAAGTAACACTGAAGTGCCATGTGTTGAACTACTTCTCCTTTAGCCTAAGTCCCTATGCAGGTGGGCTGATCTTCATCACATATAAGGTAAGGGTCAATTAAATACACATTTTTAGAGTTCCTTGCATTGCTTTATTTTACAATTTTATTAGAACATGTTTGAAAGTGTCATAATTGTGTAACCATGAATTTTGATGTCCCAAATTTTAGACATTTGCATGAGTTTTCTCATATACAGTACTTGTCACACCAAAAGCAAACAAATGAGTCACTGTTATTCTTTTTAATTGTCTCATTAAAGCTGACATAGATCAGAAATAGAATATGATTTACTTCATTACTGTAATATGTACTTCCCTTTGAAATTGAGAGGCACTGGTCACACATGTTTGAGCCCTGGGTGTAAGTACTCACCGTCTTCTTCAGTGACTCTAAACTTGGACAAATGCCTGACCCCACAAAAATGCTCAGAGAGGTAATACAAGAAGACTGGATGTAACATATTCACATAAACCCTTTTATGGATGTAAACAAGTCAAATGAATTCTGATACTTTCTAGGTCAAGGCTTGAAACAGATGCATATTTTTTGCCAAGGTCAATAACCATGAATGTTGTTATTTTCTGTATAACTTTTATGCAGTTGTTTGCTGTTTTTTTTTTTTTTTTTTAATTTGCTTGTAAATCTTGACAAATCATTGTACTAGTATGAAATATAAAATTAAACCAAACCCACACACATTTTTATATGCAGAGCAAATAATAGGAGTCAATATTGTCTATACACTGTTCAGCCATAACATTACAACTGACAGTTAAAGTGAATTACAGCGTTATCTCTTTTATTTGCACCTGTCAGTAGGTGGGATGTATTAAGCAGCAAATAAACATTTTGTCCTCAAAGTTGATGTTGCAGAAGCAGAAAAAATAGGTAAGCATAAGTAATGAAGTGAGCTTGACAAAGGCCAAGTTGTGATGGCTAGATGAGTGGGTCAGAGCATCTCCAACGTCTCTTGAGGTGTTCTCTGGTCTGCAGGGGTCAGTACCTATCAAAAGTTGTCCAGTGAAATACAGCAGTGAACCATGAGTGGTTGAGTCATGGGTGGCCAAGGCTCGCTGATAAACATGTGGAAGGAGGCTGGCCCATGTGTTCTGAACCAACAGATGAGCTACCGTAGCTCAAACCGTCAGAATACACAACATCACCCCCCCTCCCTCTATTTACCTTCGTCTGTATGTCTTAGAAGAAACCAGAATCCAAAAACAAACTGAAATATAGACTGCAACTGTGTTGAAATTTTTATTGTCTCTAAAGTAAATATTTATTTATTTTTAACATGATCTTTGCCACGCTAAAATTATGTTACATTGTTCTTTTTCAAGCTTCAATTTTATTGAGAGTTTACATTGATTCAACCAAACACAGAAATAATTGCTGTGACTTTTTGAAAAAAAAAAAAAAAAAAAAACAACAACGACAACAAGCAGTACATTAAAATAAACCATTTGCTACGCTTTCAGTAACTTGGTTTTTTTTTTTGCTTTAAGATGCAATTTATTATGATTAAAATATATAAGATTGAGTGCTGATGCTTCAATTTTATTGCGACTGCACAATTTCAGTTAAAATAAAGAAGACTGCAGCTTTTATTTCAACAGTATTTGTATCTGTAAGACTTAATTGTGAATTTTACTAATCCAGTTTTTTCTAGGTAATTTCTCCATCAAATACTTTTTTTAGCCAAAAAGGAAGGCGGTGAAATACTACTAAATTAAATCACATTCTGCATTTGTTTATTTCTGACAATTCATTGTCTGTATTGCCAAAAGACACGTCCTTGTTTTCAGGCAATTCTCCCATCTCCATTGTGTCCATTTACTCTGACAAGAAAAAATAAAGACAATCATTGGTTTCATATTCAAAGCATGTAAGTACCATGTATACCTGTGCAGAATTTGACAACAGTATGAAAATACAGGTACAAATAGATAGATAAATTGATCTACCTCTGACTGTCAGTTTTGTGGAGCACTCGGCCCTCCCCATAGAGTTATCTGCAACAATATGGTACTCTCCTGTGTCATTCGGCCCAACTCTCAATATGAGCAGAGAACAGACTCCACAGGTGTTGGTGATGTGGTAGTTAGTGTTAGTATTCAGACTGACGCCGTCGCGAAGCCACGTCACATGAGGTGTTGGATCCCCTTTTATCGCACAGCTCATGTAGCATTCGTAACCTTGAGGAGCAGTGTGCAATTTCAAGGGGACAAGGAACTTGGGAGGACACTGTAGGTTACAGACCTTTGTTTCAGGCACTTTTACAATAAACTTCTCTGTGGATGAAAAGAAAATATGCATAATATTTAATTCGATTTTTTTTTTTTTTACCAGCAAGAGAATGTTTTCTAATATGGTTTGATGGTGGAATAAGATGATAGACAGCGTACAGTTACAGTATTGGAGGTGAAACAATGAGATCACTATTATTGGTAATTATCTCTAAAAAGTTTTTCAAATTATTTTATGTCTATTAGAGCAAAAAGAGTCTGTAAACATAAATCAAAGTGCACAAATAGTGCAAATATATTTCACCAGTATGAGTACGATATTTGCGCAAGTGCTATTTCTCTTCAAATCTATGCATCAAATGACTTATAAAAGTTATAAATGCAAATATGTATGTATACCTTTTTTAGTAGAAATCTGCCACTTTGGTGATTCAGAGGGTTTGGAGGACCCCATGTCGTTCTTTGCATAGACTCTAAAATAGTATTCTCGACCTGGCATTATGTTGCAGGCTGTGAATCTATTGTTGAAGATATGATCTGCAACAGTGTGCCATTTTCTTTTAACTGAGTCACGCTTAGCAACCATGTAGTGCAGCCTATCATCACGCTTCTCATCAGGAGATGGTGTCCATGAAATGGTCACAGTCCCAGGTACGTTTTCATCGATCTCTACAGGACCTGGTGGCTTGGGCTCATCTGGAGTTAGAAAACATCATACGGGTATATGGAATATGATGAAAGAGAAAAAACTGGAGGCCAAGTATTTTATCAAACTCACCTGTGACTCTAATTTCAACGCTGAATGTTTCTTGACCTACAATGTTCTTGACAATGATTGTATAGATTCCAGTGTCTGAGCGCTCAGCAGAAGTAATCAGAAGCTGGGATGTGCTCTCTGTGTTGCTGATCGTTACCTTTTTAGACACTGGTGCTCCATCTTTCTGCCAGGTGATATCAGGCCAAGGAGATGCCTTCAATGAATAGAAAAATATGTTTGTCAGATTTGTTGTATGATTATTTTTGCTATTGAATAACCGTTGTAATTGCAGTTGGGTGATTGCACAAGTATGTGAGCTGTTTTTGGGGGGTGATTTTCATCATTTTATTTGACTAGTTTACCCAGTCTCTGAAGAGCAAAAGCCACTGTAAGCTACAGATTCTCATTAAGTAACATAACACATCGGTAAAACGATGTGTACAACTGATCCCCCTGAGCTGCCACCTTATTGTGGTGGGGGACTTGACCCGAATGACCCTATGAGCTATGTTGTTGGGGTTCTTTGCTCCTGGTAGGGTCTCCTGTGGGATACAGCCTGGTTGACAGTCCAGACTAAGAGCATTTTAAAAAAAATCTCTCTCTCCACTTCTCTTGTGCTCCCCATGTGGAAGGTGGAGGACTGGTGTGGGCTTGCTTAAAATCCTGCGGCTCAGCAGCCATGTCTCAGAGGTCTGATGTCCATCACCTCGTCCATCACCTAAGCTGAAGTTGCCGAGGTGGTTGACAAGCTTGTTGGTGGCAGTGCACTAGGGATGGATGAGAATTTACCCTGAGTACCTAAAGTCTCTGGATGTGCAGAGATTGTCTTGGTTGATACATCTGTGTAACATCGCATGATAGTTGGGGAAAGTGTCTATAGATTGGCAGACTGGGTGGGGTGGTCCCCCTTTTCAAGAAAGAGGGTCAGAGGGTTTGCCCAACCAGTCCATGTGTGTGCTTTGTGGATTTATAGAAGGTATGTGACTGCGTCCCCTGTGGTATTCTGTGTGGTAATATGGGGTCTGGGGCAGTTTGCTAAAAGCTGGCCGGCCCCTGCATAACTAAAGCTAGAGCTTGGTTCATCTTGCCAACAGTAAGTCAGACCTATTGTAGGTGTGTGTTTGACTTTGGTTAGGGCTGTCCGTTATCAACAGTTCTGTTCATAATCTTTGCGGAGAGAATGTGGAGGTGCAGCCAGTGGACGGTCTGGTTTGGGGACGAAAGGATCCCTTTTGCGGACAATGTTGTCTTGTTGGTCTTATTGTGTACTGGGGCAGTTTGCAGTGAAGCTAATGGGATTGGGATCATGACCTCCAAATCCACTGCCATGTTTCTCAACTGGAAAAATGTGATTTGCCCTCTTCGCAGTAAGGGGTCTTTGCCCCAAGTAGAGTTCAAGTATCTTGGGTTCCCATTCATGAGTGAGGAAAGGCCTCGGGTTAGTGTTAGAGAGTGTGAGAATGACAGACAGATTGGTGCAATGGCTGCAGTGATGCAGTCATTGCACCTTCGAAATGCTCGAGAGACTATGTCTCACAAGACATGCTGGGGAGACTATGTCTCCCCTAGCCTGGTAGCCCCTAACGATCACGCCAAAACAATGAGAGGTGGTGTCTGAGGAGAGGGAAGTCTGAGCATCTCTGCTCAGAATGTTGCATCTGTGACCTAACCCCATAAGATGGATGGATGGACGGACGGATGGACGGACAGACAGACGGATGGATGGATGTCAGCAACAGCAGCATGAGGATTCAGAGATAAACAGCTCAGAAAAAGATTATTCTGACATCTGTCTGTCAGTCTGTCAGTCAGTCAGTTCAGGGTTATTGAAAAATACAAATGAGTCATTCACGTACAAAATGTACATTGCACAAACTTTTGATGTAATTCATATTAAGTAATATTTTCATTTTCTTCCTTACCTGAAAATTGATGTTGAATCTTGCAGAATGTCCTGCTCTCACCACCATGAAACTCTTGATTTTTGCATCCGTGAAACGTGGTCTCACTAAGAGGAAATTAAGATCAACATTTTTCATTTGTTTTTTGAGAATAAACACACAAAAAAGGTGGCAATGCAGAACTACAACATTCACGGGTGATCATTTATGTCATAGTACAGTAAGCGGTGTTGCTGACGTTTAAGTCATTTAATGTGAAATGCAATGTATCATTGATTCAACCAAAGAAGAGTGCTCATGTACGCAATATTGTGATGAATATTATAAATGAAGAGTATACAGAAATATTTTTATCAAGTACCATGGTTGCTGTTGCATTGCTACCTATGGTCTCATGATAGTTAAACAAATCAACTTTTTTTCTAAACACTTTTCTTGAGAGACCCAAATCAATGTATATCCAAGTAGGGTTTGAAGAGTGTCCATTAATCTGTTCACTGTCAGAATTTTCTCAATAGATCCTGCTTTTCTCTTCTTAAAAGTGTAATCTTCATCAGTTCAAAATCCATACACTGAGTTAACTCATTTATCATACGACTAGAACTACACAAAAGTCATCATAAAACTCCTGTGCTCTGTAGCATACTACAGCGTATAGGTAGAGTTTGAAATTATTTTGAAGTGAATTTTCTTACCAGGAGGGGGCATTGCGAGGATGTAATTATCCAGCTCTTGTGTCTCTCCCTCTCCTCCATCATTAGTAGCAGTGACTCTCACCCAGTACATGGCCATGGACTTCAAGCCTTTGACCGTATAGGAATTCATGGTTATTGCATTCGAATTGCAGCGATCCCATTCGGTATTTTCTGCAGGTCTGATCTCAACAAAATATCCTTTGGCTTCGTCCTGAACCCCCTCAATCTCCTTAGGTGGGGTCCAAGACAGAGACAGAGTAGTGTAGGTGGAATCTGTTACTTTAAAGTCCAGGACTTTCCCAGGAGGCTCTGTAACACACAATTCATATTCAGTACCGCAATATGAAGTTTTGATAAACCAATGTGTAATATTCACACTTACTTTTAGGGTCTCTGGCACAAACAAACTCAGACGGTGTACTGGATTCACCTGCTCCAGAGTTATTGATTGCTGAAACACGGAATTCGTACTCCATGCCCTCAACTACATCTTTAACTGAAAATCCTTTCGCTGTATCAGAAAAAAATATGACAGAAATATATTATTAAGAGCAACTGTTAAACCTTCACCATTGAGTAAAGACAGGCTGTCAGAACATGATCCAACACAAATGATTTATGAATAATAGTGCAACCTCTGATCATCTCTTCAGGTGGATTGACTGGACCCCACAGGTTACTGCCCTTCTTGCGTTTCTCAAGGTTGTATCCCAAAATACTGCTACCTCCATCATTGGCTGGGGGAGACCATGAGAGTTTGATGCAGTCCTTGAACGCACTGACAACTTTAGGAGCTGATGGAGGTCCAGGGTATGCTATGTAAGAGAAGACAGTGATCTGTAAATAATATGTGGGAATGAATTGATTTTAATGTATGTATACAAACACACACACACACACGTGTATATACATATTATATATGTATATACATATATATATACGGTATATGTGTGTGTGTGTATATATATATATATATATATATATATATATATATATACCGTGTATATATATATATATATACAGTATATATACAGTATATATACAGTATATATATACTGTATTTATATATATATATATATATATATACAGTATATTTACAGTGCACCCTCGCGCATTCACACATCAACAATCGCGACTTCACCTCAATGCGGATTTTTGGTAGGTAGTCACGTGATACCGTACACACATTCTATTGGCTGACGGCATCCAGAATTGCGCTACGTTTCGTGAGTCTCGGAACGCAATGCACTTCCACGAGACACAAAAGTGCTTTAAACAGTCAATAAGCGTATGGAAAAAAGGTAACAAAGATAGGAGGTGCTCTAATATGAATATGAGGAGGATTCATAAATGTTTAAATTACCGCAAACAATAAGATAAATAGTTTGTCACTATATCGCGGAATTTATTATTCGCGTGAGGTTCGTGGAACTCATTAACCGCTAGTAACGAGGGAGCACTGTGTGTATGTATATATATATATATATATATATATATATATATATATATATACTGCATATATATATATACATATATATATACTGTCTGATCCTGTCTGATCCTGACTAATCAGTCAGGATCAGTACAGTGTTTCCTCACACATAGGAGAGATTTTAAAAACCGGTATAATACTTCAAGGACTTCTTTGATTTTCTGCCCTCCTAAAAGCTAATACACAAAGAATTGGTCGATTTAAATGAACTCTATTGTGAAATTTTAGTGTATTTTATTTATTTATTTTTTGTGGCTGGTCTTTCCTGGAAAGTTTTCCAAAAATGTGTTTTATAATGTAGCTGTGATTTTACCTTTAGTTCCAGCTTGAATGTCCTCTGTTTCCATCATGTCACTGGTTCCCATTTCAGTCTCCACCCTGATGCGATAACAGTACCTCCTGCCATGGTCAACATCAGTATCCTTGTATGTGGCATCTGAGCCAATTGGTCCTACTTTCTTCCAGGTGTTACGGCCAACTTGTTGTCGTTCGAGGATATAGTTCCCTATCTTGCAGCCGCCACTGTCTTTTGGGGGCCTCCACTTAAATTCAATTGCAGAAGAGGAGGCGTCAACAATCTCCAGCGGTCCCATTGGTGGAGTCGGTTTATCTGTTTTAGAAGAAATAATATTTTGAATTTTAAACACTGTCTTATGTTGTAGGACAATACTTAAAATGTATTAATTAAATATATATGAAATATAGTATAGGATGTTTATACACATACCCAGTACCACAAGCTGACTGAACGCCTCAAGAGTGCCAAACTCATTTTTGAGTTTTATCTTTACTTCTCCACTGTCTTTGCGCTGCAGTTTGTTCAGAATCACTCGACTGTAACCATCTAAGCGCTCCACCTTGATATTCCCTTCATCTGAAAGCTCCTCTCCGTCAAGGTACCACTGAACTTTAATAGGCTCTCGTCCAATATAAGCTAATTTGAAGGTAGCTTTTTGTCCTTTTTTGACAGTTACAGGCGTTTTAAAGGCCTCCAGGTCCTCTGTATCAAATCTGGGTGGATCTGTAATGTCAAAATAATAGATGCAGACTATAAAATTCATACTGTCTGTACTCTCTACTGAGTGATGCAGACCCTTTCAGGAAGTAAATACCTGCTCCATTTCAAATGTTTTTACCTTCCACAACAATTAACCCCTCCGTCTTCCGTCCATCAGCCTCAAATTTATATGTTCCAGCATATTCTTCTGTTACTTTGTGAATCTTGAGCCTGTGGAAACTTCCCTCCTTTGAAATGGTCATACCCTCAGTAGATTTGATCTGGAAAAAATAAATTACTGTAGCCCAACAAATAGAGGGTTTTGTCTGAATTTCTAAATACATAACCAACAACATTAAAAGCCATAAGCTACATGGCAACATTAAGACACTGGCATTACCTCATTTCCATCTTTGTACCAGGTTCCCTGACACTCTTCACTGCTCAGTTTACACTCCAACTCTGCTGCTTCTCCAATAACGATTTTGCAGTCAGAAAGGCCAGCATGAAAGTGAACTCCTGGGTCTGAGGATTTATCAACCAACCAGTTAGAGGATGCACAGAGCTAACAGCCAACAGGGGTGTACCAATTCTCTCATTATTTTAAGTTTTCTAATTGTTGGCTTACAATTAAAATGAATTCAAAGACACTTACCCCATTTCCTACACACATCACACCATTTCTTTCAGATATATATATATATATATATATATATATATATATATATATATATATATATATATATATATATATATATATATATATATATATAATTTATAATATTTCATCATAGAATATATGTTGAAATCAAGTTACAATAACAGAAAAGATCATTTTAAGAAAATATGGGGATGCAAGAAAAGCGAATATTGGGATTATGTGAAACTTGATGAAGATGTCTTCTTTATGTTGCTTGGTTCTCTTGGCATTCTTCAGTTTGTTTGTAGAGTTGACTTGGCACAGTTCATAAGAATGTCCTCATCATAATATTCATCTTCAGTTATTGTTGAAATAGGCTCTCTTAGAATTAAAAACTCAAGACCAATGGATTCTTGGTCTATTGAAAAAAAAAAATCTTCAGTTTGTGGAAGATTGTCAACATTGTTGTTGCAATTGTTGTTTCAAGACTGTGATCAGGAAGTTTTGTTTTTTACCATTTAAATAATTGACCCCAGAGCACTGGCACATCCTGAATTGTTGTTTTAAAAAGCAAGCATAGTTGTTAACATAGAGCACAGGTGCATTTAAGCATTATTATACACAGACCTTTACCGCTCACGTTCTCTGCAAAAAGACATGAGATTCAGAGGTGAGTACAAATACTAAACAATATATTGCCTTCTAATTTCTAACTCGAGTCTAGAAAAAAAGAAGAAGGTAATTTTGTTATTCTTTACAAAACACAGTGTTAAATAGGTAGCTACTGTGTTAACTGGAGTCTTTTTTTGACATTGTGTGCTGTAGACAACAAAGTTAGATCATCAAATTAAATAAATCGTTCTTTAGAAGCACTCTTAAGGTTAAATCCAGCTCAGTGGTCACACATTTATGTTAATTTACTGCAAAAGTCACCTGTTTTTGAAATGACTTTTTCCAGTGATATTTGTTTACCATGCAGCACCAATAATCTTACCACTAACTGTCTCCACGATCAATGGGCCTTGCCGTGCACGGCTCAAGTGCTCGCTAGCTGCTGGTTCACCATCGTCTGCACGCTCACCATTTTCAGCAGCGTCTCCAGCGCCTGCTGTTGGCACGGTGCCATTATCATCAGTGGCACCACTTCCTTCTGTGTTTTGTGCTTTTTCATTTTAGGGGATATCGTCATAATTATCATCAATCCAATGTTTCTCACTTGATGTTGAATATGCCTAACAACTAACAGTGATGAAAACAGTGACAATATCAGATGTCAACATGTAGCGTGAAAACCATATCAGCAGTGACAACAGAAAAAAGAAACTGCAGCACAGAGTGCTTTTCAAAATGGGTTCCATAATGCCATTATGATGTCTCAAGTAAATTTTTTTATTATTTTTTTTGCAACTTAATTGTGCACATTGTTTGTGAAATCTGTATATTGTCATAGAGACCATAAATAATGTTGGTAAGTCATCTTTACCCTTTTTGTTATCCATTAAATAACAAACAGCCATGTTATAAGACATGGACAGAGACATGTACAACAAATAAACACACAAAATCAAGTTTTTCATTTGAGTATGCATACATTTGTAATGCATACGCCTTATTTTTTGATTCTGTTTCTATGAAAAGCTACAAAAACAAGAGATATAAAACAATGTTTTTCTGTTCAAAAATGGTGGTGGGGGCCTGAAACACTCAGACATATTTTTATACATCAGCCACTATTTTTCAAAAGCTATAGCTGCAAACCAATTTGCTTTGTTGTTTTGACACAGTGACACTGAGTTGCAAAAGAAAACATAAAAGAAATAGAATGACTTGTGATTTTGCACAGTTGCCTGATAAGACCACTGAAAATAGCTGTTGATATTTAACACGTCTGCAGATAAATTAGATATTCTTCTAAGTTCTGATGAAAGGCAAGTCCAGGCCCTGAGCTCTATGTTATATCTTAAATCATGATTTTAATTTTGAATTGGCCAAAGGGAGCCTTTAGATAATTATACATAAATATATATTCAGATATTAATTTAATTTAAAGATTGTGTTTTAAAGTTGTATTAAAATCTTACCTATTACTGTATCTGGAACAAGTGGACCTTCCCTTGCATGTTTCCTGCGTGTTCCTTCTCCATCTCCTTTGGTCTCTCCCTCAATTTCTTCATCAGAATCTTCAAAGGAATCATCTTCCCCTTCCTCAAAATCGTCTCCTTCACCTTCACCGCCGACAGCTCCATCCCCAGCGATGCCTTCAACTCCACCTTTAGATGGAGTTGCTTCACTTCCCTCTGCTCTGCTACCTTCACCACCTGCTACAATACCAGCACCAGCTGGTGTTTCTTTACTTGCAACTTTGCCACCACCAATTCCTTCAACTTCTGCACTGGTACCACCACTGATGCCACCAGTAGCACCACCAGTGCCACCAGTAGCACCACCAGCACCACCACCAATGGCACTGGAAGGGCCACCAGTGGAGCCACTAATACCACTTCCAGCAGAGCTAGCACCTACAGCTGCACCAGTGCTTTTTTTCTTTGTTTTCGCTCCATCCTTGCCAGCTGCTGCCCTTTTAGACTTTGCAGCAGCCTTTAATGTAGCCTTAGCTGCAGCTTTATTTTCAATATCTGCTTTTTTAGCTTCTTCAGCCTGTGCTCGGGCAGCTGCCTCTGCTGCTTCTTTTTCTATTTGAGCCTTCTTAGCAATCTCCATTTTTTCCTCCATTTCTTTCTGGCATTTTTCCTGCTGTTCCTTAGCTATTCTCATTAGATCTTCATTGTTACCACCTCCAGCCATAGTTGTTTTGCGAGCTGGCTTCTTGCCCTTGTTGGCTGGATCTTTGTCAGCTATAAAATGATAAATAAATAGATAAATGAATAAATACAAAGAGAATTACAAGACTTAGATTTACTATGAAGGATTTGGTCTCAAAGAAGAGTGCCACAAAATACTGCATTCCACTGTTACATCCTGCATAACAAGTGCTTTCCAGTTGAAGCTTATGACACTTTTCTCACCTTCAACTATAAGCCAGGCATTACAGGATTTGATTCCTGCCACAGCAGCATAGATGCCGGCATCCAAAGGCAAACAGTCCCGTACAATCAACTTGTGGATAAGTTTATCTTCAGATACAGTTATTTCATATTTGTTACTATTTGTCAGAGGAGCGGTTTTTCCAAACCATCCAATTTGATCCATAGGTGCTGTCAGAACACACTGAAATAGTGCATCCTCTCGTTCTGCTGCCTTCACCTCTTGTATTTTAAGAGCAAAGTCAACTTCTTGCACTGCAGGAATAAACAAAGACACGACAGACAAAATAAGATAAAGGAAATTATTCAATTCATCAATGAATCATGAATCAACATTTTCTAATGGGATTTTTTTTTTTTGGGGGGGGGGGGGGTTCTTTAATGGCTGGTCTGTCACAGGAGCACTTAGATACAATTTTGATAAGAAATAATAATGAATATCATCCTTTAATAAACCAGAGGACAACTACAGCTAATGTGATCAGGGAGACAGGTAGGAGAGTACTTGGTGTGTCATCTGGAAGGAAAGTAGATAAGGAGACTTGGTGGTGGAATGAGGAGGTACAGGAGTGTATACAGAGAAAGAGGTTAGCTAAGAAGAAGTGGGACACTGAGAGGACTGAGGAGAGTAGACAGGAGTACAGGGAGATGCAGCGTAAGGTGAAGGTAGAGGTAGCAAAGGCCAAACAAGAGGCTTATGATGACTTGTATGCTAGGTTGGACAGTAAGGAGGGAGAGACTGATCTATACAGGCTGGCAAGACAGAGAGACAGAGATGGGAAGGACGTGCAGCAGGTTAGGGTGATTAAGGATAGGGATGGAAGTCTATTGACAGGTGCCAGTAGTGTGATGGGAAGATGGAAAGAGTACTTTGAAGAGTTGATGAATGTGGAAAATGAGAGAGAACAAAGACTAGAAGAGGTGACTGTTGTGGACCAGGAAGTAGCAAAGATTAGTCAGGGTGAAGTGAGGAGAGCACTGAAGAGGATGAAGAGTGGAAAGGCAGTCGGTCCTGATGATATACCTGTAGAGGTTTGGAAGTGTCTAGGAGAGGTGGCAGTAGAGTTTCTGACTGGGTTGTTCAACAGGATCTTAGATAGTGAGAAGATGCCTGAGGAGTGGAGGAGAAGTGTGCTGGTGCCCATTTTTAAGAACAAGGGAGATGTGCAGAGTTGTGGCAACTACAGAGGAATAAAGCTGATGAGCCATACAATGAAGTTATGGGAAAGAGTAGTGGAAGCTAGACTAAGGGCAGAAGTGAGCATTTGTGAGCAGCAGTATGGTTTCATGCCAAAAAAGAGTACTACAGATGCAGTATTTGCTTTGAGGATGTTGATAGAGAAGTACAGAGAAGGCCAGAGGGAGCTGCATTGTGTTTTTGTAGATCTGGAGAAAGCTTATGACAGGGTGCCCAGAGAGGAACTGTGGTATTGTATGAGGAAGTCTGGAGTGGCAGAGAAGTATGTTAGAGCGGTGCAGGACATGTATGAGGACTGTAAGACAGTGGTGAGGTGTGCTGTAGGTGTGACAGAGGAGTTCAAGGTGGAGGTGGGACTGCATCAGGGATCAGCTCTGAGCCCCTTCTTGTTCGCTATGGTGATGGACAGGCTGACAGACGAGGTTAGACAGGAATCTCCATGGACTATGATGTTTGCAGATGACATTGTGATCTGCAGTGAGAGTAGGGACGAGGTGGAGGAGAAGCTAGAGAGGTGGAGGTTTGTCCTGGAAAGGAGAGGGATGAAGGTTAGCCGCAGTAAGACAGAGTATATGTGTGTGAATGAGAGGGACCAAAGTGGAAGAGTGAGGTTACAGGGAGAAGAGATCAAGAAAGTGGAGGATTTTAAATACTTAGGGTCAACAGTCCAGAGCAATGGAGAGTGTGGAAAAGAGGTGAAGAAATGTGTTCAGGCAGGATGGAATGGGTGGAGAAAAGTGTAAGGTGTGATGTGTGATAGAAGAGTTTCAGCTAAAATGAAAGGAAAGGTGTACAAAACTGTGGTGAGACCAGCGATGTTGTTTGGTCTAGAGACAGTGTCACTGAGGAAAAGACAGGAGACAGAGCTGGAGGTAGCAGAGATGAAGATGCTGAGGTTCTCTCTGGGAGTGACCAGGAAGGATAGGATCAGGAATGAGTACATCAGAGGGACAGCACATGTTAGAGGTTTTGGACATAAAGTCAGAGAGGCCAGACTGAGATGGTTTGGACATGTCCAGAGGAGAGATAGTGAATATATTGGTAGAAGGATGCTGAGTTTTGAACTGCCAGGCAGGAGGCCTAGAGGAAGACCAAAGAGGAGGTTTATGGATGTAGTGAAAGAGGACATGAAGGTAGTTGGTGTGAGAGAAGAGGATGCAGAAGACAGGGTTAGATGGAGGCAATTGATTAGCTGTGGCGACCCCTGAAGGGAAAAGCCGAAAGGAGAAGAAGAATAACCCAGAGGGAAATTAAAGGAAAACATTACAGGCCTATACACACACATTGAGCCTGTAGGTATGCAGATTGTGGGAGGGGGAGTGGCAATCAGCTCAAACATGGAGCACACCATGAGCAGCAGGGGATGATGCCTTGCTCAGGGACACCTCGGCAATGCTAATAAGGGTGAACTGGCACTTCTCACTGCCAGTATCCAAAGTGTTTTGGCCCACATGGGTCTTGAACTGGCGACCCTCCGGTCCCCAGCCCAATACTTAGAGGGCTGGGCTACTGCCACCCAAATCTATAATTGATCATTAGATTCAGGACATACCTCTGAAGTCTGTTGAGAAAACGTTGACACCCTCAACGTCCACAGAGTAAAGTCCAGCATCCTCTAGACCCAGTTTTTTAATTGTGAAGATATATTTCTTCCCAACTTGTTTCAAGCTATGCTTCATTGTTTCGCTTTCTTCTTTGGTGAATGGTACCATGACGCCATCCTACATGATGTAGGGACATTTTAACAGAAGCTTGACATAAAATCAATGCACCAGTGTAGCAGTGGGATTACTAGTTAGTGAATAAGTAGTTCCTTACCTTGTATAGGAAAATTTTACTGCTAGGATCTTTAAGGTCCATGTCCAACTCAATTGTTGCACAGTCATCATCACTGACCTCAATATGTTTGAGTGCACTGATTTTTGTGACAAACTAAAGTATAGAAAAAAAGATACAAACACCACTAAATGATAAAAAATCACAAGTCTGTCTAGAGAGTATAAGACAAGAAACCAAAAATTAAGAAAACTTGCTCCTGAGAAGGAGCATAAAAATGTGGTGTGATGGGATTAAAAGAGAATACAAAAAGCTACAGGTGTATACCTCTGCAATCTCCTCCTCCCGCTCTATCTTCATTTCATTGAGCCTCTTCAGCATGCCACGGAAATCTGTGATATGATATTCAGCACAGATGCGCTCATAGTCTTTCTTGTCTGCACTGAGGAGAATTTCCCACACCTTCTCCTCTGGCTCCATTGGCTTTTCTTCACGGGTTCCATCGGAATTCCTGCAGAGTGATAAATTTCATTATACCATACACACGCTTGTTCAACAAATGTAATACTGTTATAGAAAACTGTGGAGAAATAAACACTATAAGGCATACAGCTTTTCGCTCACCGTGTTTTAAGTTTTTTTCTGAAATCTGTTACATCTGAGGAATGAAAACCATCAGTCAATGAAATGCCATGATTTGTCTTCAACAGAATCACAGAGAGCAGATTTGTAATAACTTTGGTGACAGAGTGAAATGCAACGGGCAATTGATAGGCCGTTAGTTCTATAGTGTTTCAAGCATACAAAAAAAAATAAAAAATTCCAATGCTCCTAATACTCATTTACAATTCTAAAGTATAAGTTGTTGAAATGATGTCAGTGACTGGTTTCTCAAAATGATCCTCAAACAAAATGGTTTTGTTTCAAAAATTATCCTAGAAATAAGTCTCCCAATAACAGCTTGTTCTATTATTTAAGTAATTATTAGTGCTGTCAGGTGATTAAGAAAATTAATCTAATTACAGGATTTGTAATTAATTAATCTAATTAATTGCATTTTAATCTCATACCTGCTAAAGTCCCCCAAATAAAGAATCTGAATTCTAGGACATTACAAAATTGTAGTGCATGATTAATTAATTGAATACACCAAGAAGAAAATATTTGAAATCCACATTTTTATTGGTTAAGTGTGCTTTATAAATGAAATTTATCAACAATTATATAAACGAAATTTATAAAGCACACATTCCAAACAGAAACCAGTTAGTTTCTCTCAGAATTCGGTCCTGTTTTCTGTGTCGTTCCTGCTGTTTGGACTTTCTGCTCAAAAACATGAAAATTGTTGGAACAGTTATGACACTAAAATGATGGTAACTGGGAAGTCCATGTATAGTGTAGTTATTTCTTCTCCTAACATAGCAGATGCCTTACACCATGTTGTTCACGTAATTCCTGCTGGCAGATGCACCGTGATTGGTTGGGCGCTTGATTGACAGGTAGTGGGTGGAGATGTTTTCAAGTGAGCTTATTCAAATATATAAGTGGGCAGATAACTATATAACATAAATTATATAAATATAGATCAATTTGTGTGTATAAAAAAATGATCTATCAGATTACTGCGTTTCGTTCAGATTACCACAGCCATATCAATATATGTTCTTAGAACGAAACTTTGCATTGATTGACACAAACATAATCGATATTCAGTAGTACCACTGACTGTCTGCATGGTTTGTACTCATAACAGTACAAATCATACAGACAGAAACAAAAAGACAAACGTACAAAAAATCATTTGAACGGTTTATAAGAATATGAACCTCACCTTCTGTTTGTGTCTTTTGCAGTGCTTTGGTCTTGGAGAATCCAACTATAAACAAAAATCATATTTTAATTCATTACTCTTTAAAAAAAAAATTATACAGTGGATATAGAATGTAGCTATTATTGAAAGGAAATTAATTCAAACAAATATATAAGGATCATACCCTCAATAATATTCAAAACTACAGTGCAAACAGCTCTCCCGTATTCATTTGTCGCAAAACATTTGTAGGTGTCTGCATCTTCTCGGGAAACCTTAGGAAACTAATGAAACACAAATTAATAATGGCATTTGTATTGTCATTTTAGTCCTTTGAATTTTAAAAAGATGGTTTCATGACTTTTTTCAATTCTATTCTACTAAATTCCAAATGATGGGCTAAAGTGGGTTCCAATCAAATGGACTTGGTTCAAATTTTACCAAATAGTTACAAAAAATGTTAATTTGGCAAAAAACATTGGAATATCAGTTTTAATGCTTATTCATCAATGTATTTGGAAAACTGTTAATGAAGTTTTTCTGCCTTTTAGTGTACAGTTGATTCCACCACATCTTATTTTAATGATTGAGCATGTGAAAAAATATGCTTCAGGTGTTATTGTACATGACCATCATGTATACCTCAGCTACTCCGTGTAAACCTTACCTCAATTGTATGTTCTTGAGATGCTTCATCATACTTTTGCAAGCATAGATCAGAATGAAAATGTATTTCTCCATTTGCTCTACTCCATGTTATAGTTGGTGTTGGTGTGCCCACTACTTTTGCTTTAAAGACTGCACATTTACCTGGTAACAAATGAGACAAAGAAGATATTATCTGTAACTTTTTTTGGCATATTTTCTGGGAAAAAAAAAAAAAAAAGTGTATCCTGCAAATTCATGTCACATTTTCAAATTTCTTTGCAAATTTAACAAATATGTTGAATTGGATGCATTGTCTTGTCTACAGTATTCAAATGCTGTTTAACAAAGTATTTTTTTTTTAAAAATGAATGAGCATTATTAAAAAAGAACACGATGCACAATGTTTTCAAATAATTTGCCTGAAAAAAGAAAAGAAGAACTGATGCATTCAGTAAAACTTTTAAACTCAAAAACTATTTGAGAAAACATTTTGGGTGAATTTAAGCAAATCTGTATGATTTGTGATATCAGCCACATATTTACAGAGACTCTTAGAAGGCACTTTGCAAAGAAGAGCATCAACATTAAACGTAACCTCATAACCCCAATCATTAGTCATGTGAACAAGCAAACTGCCCTAATATACAGTAGAATGCTTATAGACTCCAAGCTCACAGGTTTACAGTACTCTCCAGTGTTGCTGTATGCAAAGGCAAAAGCCAGCATAACAGAGAAACCCATAACCATAGGAGTTAAGAGGTCAGTTGAAGTTGGCCTCTGGATGCAAGGCTGGGCCACAACCACTTATGGCCAACTGACGGGGCCCCTAAGGGAGCGTACTGTGAAGATCATTGGACTAGTATCGCAGGGGCTGTATTTGTGTCGACTAAAAGCCTGCACTGCCCTACAAGAGCTTTACTAATTGCATTCAACACTAACACCCGTGGGTGCCAAAGTGGCGCAGTGGGTGGTGCTTTTTCCTCCCATCTTTGCTGTCAGGCTTGTCTCAGCACCACAACTGTGCTCTATAGGAGTTCGTGGAGTGGTGCCATAACTCCTATCTGGAACTGCATTGTTGGGGAATACCGGTACTTGAGCACCAGCTTCAGCCACCATCTTACATTTTCCTCTGACACAGAGGAGATCCTCAGTAAATGCCAACAGCAGCAGTACATACTGAGGAAATTTAACTTTTTGAGGGGGTCAGCAAGGACATCCTCCAAATTCGCTATTACAACTTCATTGAGAGTATCCTCACATTCTCTTTCTCTGTTCTGAAGGCTATGCTAATCCTCCATTCCTGATCATCCCTCTATTCACCCCACCTACATCCTCCCAGTGACTTAAACACTGACACTTAAAACTGACAGGCTTATTCCTTCTGCGCAGTACATCTGCTCCAGTCAGTATCTTGTTATGTAGGTGTTTCATAAAACATCCAAACTGTTTTAACGTTAAACATTTACTTCTCATGCACGACCTTTGCTATTTGTTATATCTGGTCCTTTACATCCACTTTCTGACTGTTTCATGCTGTCTAACGTTCCGTTTACATCTATTTTCGCTGGTGTTTCACTTTTTGAAAATGCGAAGAAAATACTTGTTGACTATGTTTGGAAAAACATTGTATAGATAAGGTATTAGACTCTGGAACTCACAAAGCAGCTTTCTCCAGTGAATTTGTTCACATTACTGTGCTACATAAATGTGTGAATATCTGAAATACGGATCGATTTTTCTTTGTGCTGAGCTCTAACTTGGCTACTCAGCATGGGTTTCTGCTTTCCCTAGGGAAATGGTTCACATAATGGCGTCAGTACAAATTGCACAAAACAATGTTGATTTGCTGACAGCTCCTTTAAGATCTGTGAATGAGAGATATTGTTACGGCACTGCAAAAGGGGCAAGATAACAGCTTCTACACATGGCTGGGAAATTTGTTTATCTCATCAATGGAAAGTTTATATTACTTCATCTTTTCCGAATCTGTCGGCCAGTGGAGATATCAAAATCAAAGTGATAATAGCCAACTCATCTTTCAGTTAGGGGTTGTAACCCATATGAATGGAATAACTTTCTGCGTCAACTTCGAGCAATTTTTTATTTTAATGACTGCGTTGGGAGAAATAGTTTTTATTAATATTCTGTAGTGTCTTCGAGACATGATCCTTACCCTCTTGAATAGTTAGAGCAATGGGTTTACGGGTGAAATCTGGGGTTGACATTCCTTCTGGTAGTTCCTCCATAAACTGTGTTATCATGACGCCGGGCACTTTAGACTTCTTCCTGATGCCTAGTCAAATGAAACAATATAGGTCAATTAGACAAGCCTATTATACAGAGTGGACAAGTTATAATATAGGACATATAATAAATTCTTCTAAGTGTGAGTATTGAAGGTACTCTTGGTGATTCTGGTTAATGATGATCCAGGAATGATCAATCATTGTCCACTGCTGACCAACTCAAGTCAGTGTCTGACAAGCTGGGAATAAAAATTATCTTTCAACAACATTTATTCAGAATCACCTGCAGGCCTTTCAATTACTCATCAGATCTTAGCACATTTCTAGACATAAGTAAAAATAATAAGTTATACTAAACATCCATATACAATTTAAATAGACAATGAAGTCAACTCTAAATCCTTGATATGTAATCTACTAAAGAATTCTCAGTGTAAACTTCCAACGTAACCAAGTCACATTTAAATTTCTATAATCATTTAAAGAAGCTGTTTAACAGTGAAATGCAACGATAATGGATCAGAAACATTTGTTTCTAGGAAGAGACAAATCAACTATTATTACTTACATAAATAAAAATGTTATGTTTTTATAATTTGCATTTTCAATTATAAAACATTTTTCATATATACAGTACAGCAAACACTTAAACAAGAGATATTTGAAAATGAATAAAGTGAGAAATGGCAAAAGTTCCGAACCAAATTAGCATGACCTTCCGCAGTTCTGAATCTGACCCTGTCAACGAACTGTTTTACTTGTTTTCATGCTTTGCAAAACCTCTATTGCCTTTTTTTGCTCGACCAGAATATAAGTGAGTTAATATATATCACCACTGATTTTAGATCTCTTGTGTGTTGGCTCTGTTCCCTTACAAAACGGAGCACTTACACTGGGTCAAATGCTCATAATGAACAGTGAGACCAACAGTGAGATGAACGTTCTCCAGCATTTCAAGTAGAAATAGAAAGTACTAAATTATGCAACATGGCAAATTTACATTTAAATTCTCTTTAAAAAAAAATCCAATAAAATCATGTTAGCAAGTCATATTTAAAAATATACATTAAGGTTTTTTATTGCCTACTGGTGTAAATAGCCAATGTTTGATCCTGACATGAACAAGATTTCTCACATTGTTTTCAGAAGCATTATTGTAATAAGCTAATAGTCAGTGTTTTCTTCAGTATTCAACAAATTCAATATTGTTACATAAACATAATTGTTTATGTTGTGTAAAATGTAAGTTGTTAATATTAGTTGAATAATATAATAATGTCTATCTCTAATTACATTATGGTTTATTTAAATATAGTTGATTAGGTCTGGCTAGGTTTATGAAACCAGAGTTAATTCTAAATATTATAATATTCGTGTTCAATACTTTACTGATGCCCCAGAGGGCTAGAGGGGAAATTACTGGTGCTTGAACCACTGAATTGGATGACACTGGCTACAACCACCCCTTTGCACTTACCCCTATTTATGTACAAAGTTGAACTTTGACACGAATATACTCAAACTCCTTTATTTGTATTTGAATGATTGTCAGTGAGACAGTAAATTATTATTTATAGGTTATTTGTAGCTCAGTTCAGTATAAGCTGAGAACTCTCAATGGGAAATGTTTTTTTTTTGTGTGTGTGTGTGCCATTTTTTAAGGGTCCATATCCATCTTAGCTGACTTTTCACGTTTCTGAATTATTATTTTTTTCTCTCTCTCTGTTGGATGACATTAATGCAGATTTCAGTGCTATATATTACTCCCAGAAACCCTGGGCGTGCCTTATGTGGACTAACCCAAACCAATATCGAGATGAGCATCACTGCCTGCTGATCACAGGCGGTCCAGGGATCTCTGGTCTTTAATTATTTTTTCTTGGAAAGAGACACCTGTAATAGGCAGAATATAATTTATAGATTTTCTAGTTTAAGTAAGGAGAAATGAGCAAGGTTCCCAATCATTTTGCAGTCTGAAGCACATTGGAGGTAAATTGCTTGCAGCAGCAGTGTGTGTGTGTGGCAGCGCACGATAATGACTATTGCTGCTGTTAACAAAGAAGCAGAATATTCACACTGTGGAATCATGAGGGTGCTGTGGGCATCTTTCAAAGCAATACGCTTGCATGGATCAGCCTATTATTGTAGTGCAGTTTTTAAAGCTGGATGTTTAAGCCAGGCATTGATTCATTGAGTCAGTTAACAAAAAGGTGTGATGTCACTGGCATCACTGGTCTAAAGAGGATACTGTTTTTGCCAGTCCCTCTTTTCTTGAATTGGTTTTACTCTTGTTATCATAGAGCATGTCATTAATTCTTGTTCATTAGAAATGGATGTTTTATTTCCTGTTAGTTTTAGCTATAGCTTTTGTGGCAACAGTGTATAGGAATCACCTGCGTTTTGTGTATTACATGTTTAACACAATGCCAAACAGTAACGGAATTAATTTGCAAAGGATGCTTTGCGTTTAAATGTGAAGAATCTACAGCCTGCACATGAGTGTTCTACAATTTGCTACCAATGCTTTCATTTTGTTTTTTCTTTTTGAAATTATTTTATTTTATTTTATTTTATGCCTCTTATAATTTACGAAGGACTTTGGGAATACCTTTGTGTTTGAAAGATGTGGTTTTTTTTTTTTGAAGTACAACAAACTTGACCTGCTAAATAAATAAATGGACGGATGTTAAAAGATGAAATTCTAAAAGCTTTTCAAAGCCTGCTGCATCATCAACAATCTCCCATTTTTGTTGTGAGATGTTATGTTTACTTTAATTCATCCAGCTTTAACCAATTGCTGTTCTTGGCTTTTGGGACATGACATCATTGATTCTACTGGTCAGTTGTCCTATACTGTATGTCCTAAACAGAACTTGTGTACTAGAAAACAGTTGGCTTATTTTTTTATTTTTATTTTTTTCAGGGATGCTAAGAGAACATGTTCCATCTAAGATTTGGCTTCTCGGAGCATTGTGTTCTTTGTTTCATTGAATCCCTTGTAATTGTCACAAGAATACAAGGAAATAAAAGTCTTGAGAGTTGGGTAAGCTGAAGAGCTTCTAGAGGTCATCAAAGTAATCCCAGCTGATTATGTTGAGACTTCTGTGTTTCATGCACTTAGCAATGTCTGAGTTTGTGTTTGTTATTGTATTAAAATACAACCACAAATTAAATTTTCTTTTAGTCTTTCTTTTGGAAAAAAAAAAAAAAAAAGGTGTCAGAAACTGTGGTAGAAAATTGGATGTTAAAGATTGGAGATTTGTATGATTTTAAAGGGCTAATCGTGTCAGTCAAGTTGGTTTGATTTTAGACGAGATCATACCACCAAATTGTGAATGAGCAAGTTCATTTGTTCAAACTAAATTCAGCATTCTGTACAGGATTATAATAAAAGAGAAAAAAAAATCAAATTCAAAATAAAAGACACGCAACAATTCCAGCATGGCATCATATGAAGAATGTTGTGAATGTCACAAAGAAATGTATATTTTGTGACACTGAAAGTTGAATCATCCATTCAGGGTGACCCCTTTCAAAGAATAAGGAAGACCACATGCAACTCACCCAACATGGAGTCATGCACTGAACAACTTGAGTCATGTGTAAGTAGATTTCCTCTTTGCTCGCATACCTTTGTCATCCGGGTGAACTCCTTCAGAACCGTCGACTTAACACGCAACACGACAGCAGGAGAGGGAACAGGACAGGTAAATATTAATCCTGACAAAGGCACCAGGTTGGAACTTCGACAGGATTATGGACACAGTAAACATACGACACTACAATAAACAGTGTAACCCAGGAACAGGGGGCACAGACACTGACATAACTTAGGCAGAACTACGAAACTGTAACAACCACAACTACAAATACGATTAGTCAGACAAAATACCATACAGTACATGTTAGCAGTATGTTGTTGCAACAACACATGAACACTGTAAATGCAACTTAACCTCAAGCTCACGCAGGCATTTTCTCATATAGCTGACATCTCAGGATGATCCTGTGCAGTGCTTGAGAGAAATAATGTGCAATGGGGGAAAAAGATTTGTTTGGAAACTGGTTGTACATTATGCATATTTTTGTCTAATAATAAATATGGCCATATGGTTTCTTGTTTCTGAAAGATGCAGCCAAAAGCTGTGGAGCGTGTATTTCTTCAGAGACACTCAAGACGAAGTTGTTGAATGATATGGATGACACTTCTTTCAAAGATGTATCTGCTTATTTTTCAGAGACAAAAGGTCCACTTTAAAGTTAGAATCAGTTGCCTTTGTTTGCAAAAAGATTTTCTTTGCTGGATTTTCTTGACATCATGGATGACGTAGCTGCAAAACCGTGTATATTATTTGGAGGTCTTCCATCTGACAAAAGAAAAATGGTGCTTATCTTTTTTTTTTAATCTCTTTGCTGGAGTAGATATGATCTGAGCATGTAATAGCATTATTCAGATAAAGATCCGTGGACGCCCATTTCATGAGGTGGCAGGATTTCTGTCTTGCAGGAGTTTCTTGAAAGCAATTTCCGTGCTAATCTTCAATTTATGTAAAGATTAGCTTGGTAAGTCAAGAAGATCCCAGATAAGAGGAAACAGCTGCAATAACCACCCCATTACTGACTGAAACAGAAACGGAGTCCACCTCAGTGCACATACCTGCCTGCCCAGTGGCAGTTTGGTCAGTCACCTTTGACCTCTTCCACATCTTGGTTTCCTGTCAAGCTCTGTTGTATCAAAAGCCCTGTGAAAGAAAGGTATACTGGTAAAGTGATGTGTCATAGAGCACCCTGCCAATAGGCCAACTGGCCAATATGGGGTATCAACCACAGATGATGACCTTGTCCTTGAGAAAGCTAGGTCAAGGTCAAATTTCAACTTTTGTACATTTTTTTTGCACATATCTCAGGAACCGGATACGATAGAAAGACAAAACAAAAGGCGTTATATTCAGGGAGGCAAGGGGATGAAAATTAGATCACAACCTTGACCTTGAAAAACTAGGTCAAGGTCAAATTTTCACTTTCATACCTCTTTAATGCCCAGGACAATACTGTCTGTCAGCTACAGTATACCTCCAGCAGTGGTCAGCTTACAAATATGAAATGAAAAACCAAATACTCGACAGTAAAATATAGAATTCATTGCTGCGACCATTATGAAAGTAGGTCAAGGTAAAATTTTGAATTCTGGTGTGTCGCGCGATTGTCTCATATTATGACAACAAATGTAAGAATTAGTATGAACCTTTCAGCATTCATTTCAGATGAGTTAGATGTTCTGTAGGAGGGAAATGCGTTAACCACCACTGTTATTTGGTTGGATCAGGGCAGTTCATATAACAACAGCTGTGACACATGAGAATCACGGCTGACTCAGATGATACTTGTTTACATGAGGAACGTCTCTCTGTTCTGACAGTTGATGTGTATCGCCTTAAGCCATTTCTATATTCTGTTATGAAATCTGATGTAATAACTCAATTTAAAAAGGTTGTGTCCTTTTCATTGGACCAATACTTAAAGTGAAGTCTGGTCAAATGAATGATTAATATCGTTATTGAAACTTTTCAGCTATAAGAGTTTCACAAAATACTGATGACATAAATGTGAGTCCTGTTGGAATTTCCTCATGAGTGCTTTGTTTGAATGACGACACACAGGAAGACCCTAAAGGCTTACTATTGTGTATAATTTATTCCAACTTACGAAGTCTTTTTGATTACATGGTTCTTGAAACTTCTCTTCTTTAACGGTTATAACACATGTCTTGTGGAGCATGCCGCCTGTTTTTCTTCTTTTTCATTTTTCAAATGTTCCACTAACAACCTTGCAATAAACTCCTCTAAATATTTAACAAAGTCCCTGGAAGACTTAATCAGCAATAAATGCTGATTAAGTCTTCATTTATTAAGAGCATAACAAACAAATCGAATGATCTTACATTCTGAAATAGCACATCAGATGTTTAATTTTCAATCTGTGAATTTTTTCTGAGAAGAGGGAAATCAAAAAATGCTAAATTCAGGTTTTTTATGGTGCCCATGTGTTTACTAGTTCTCGAAATGCTGATTTGACTACTGGTCGACTTCTCTTTTCCTCTTTGAATCTTTTTACATCCGGCCTCAGTTTTGATGGCCGACCAACTGCCTTCAATCATTTTTTTTTTTCTATCATTATTTGCATTCAGTTATTCATTCACTATTCCTACACATACAGCGGGTCTGCTTGAATTGAAACTCATCAAGATGAATATAATCTTGTTTTTTTCATTTTGTCTCTTTCAGTAAACAATGTCAATTGTGACACTAGACTGTGCCGCAGCATATTTAGAATTTAAATAAAGAGTTTAA
This sequence comes from Antennarius maculatus, assembly GCA_013358685.1. Classification (NCBI taxonomy): domain Eukaryota; kingdom Metazoa; phylum Chordata; class Actinopteri; order Lophiiformes; family Antennariidae; genus Antennarius; species Antennarius maculatus. Next base: position 2,044,029 of record CM023609.1, on the reverse strand, counting down.
ATAATAACCCTCAAAATAGTTTTGAGTCATTCATTTCTATTAACAAATGAATCAACTTAAATTAAATAATTGAATTAAACTCAAAAAAGAGTTGCTGAAATTCAACCTTATGTGTCTGGGTTTAGTTAAAGTAAAAATAGATTTCATTAAATGAAACTCATAGTCGCAGAAAGCTTACTTACCATTACCTGTGTCAATTGAAAAAAAATCCAACTAGATAAACTAACTATTGCTGAACAGATTAACTACTTCTTTTGACTAACTGAATTCAGAGAAAATCTAAGTATATATGTCCAGAAAAATCTAACATTTTCATTCAAACAGTAAAATACAGATGACTACATTTCTCAAATTTGGGTGGCTTGGAAACAATTGTTTTCAAGTCATCATATACTGCACCATCCAGCAGCTTGCATAACATTCACAGTGGTAAAACCACACTGTCATAATGAAGTGTTAATGTGAATAGATTCAGGGGCTTCAGCCTGCCTGTTAGAGTGAGGACATCTTTTGTTGACTTTCTCCTTAATTCTACAAAATACTACAGCTTAAATGTTTCTCTTCAAAGTTAAAATGTTCCCTGCTGGTCCTGACTCCCCACTGAAAATAAAACCTGCTGTCTCAGAAAGTATTTTATTTTTAGTTGTACACACGCTCCAGCATATGTTTGGAAAGGGTCTGGACTTTAGAAGTGATCTTGGCTGTTGGTGGATCTTGAATATATATATATGGTAAAAGCAAAGCAGCCTGCAATGGGATATAGCTTGGCAAGTGTTGTTCAGCTTTAAAGGAAACCACTCATCTTCCCTTCCATGAAATTATTTTGCCCTTTTAGATCATCACATTTATAGTTTCAAGTTTTGGCTGAGGAAGCAGCATGGTGGTGCAGCGGGTAAGGCTGTTGCCTCACAGCGAGACGGTCTCGGGTTCGATTCCCGGGGGCCTTTCTGTGTTGAGTTTACTTGTCTTCCCCATGTTGGTTTTCTTGTTTCCTCTCACCCCCAAAAACATGCAACTTATATAAATTGGTCATGTACATTTTTTTTTGTAGGCATGAATGTTTATTTGTCTGTGTGTGGCCCTGCTTAGAACTAGCAACTGGGTGTACCGCACCTCTCACCCGTAGTCAGCTGAATGAGACTAACGCATAACTTGTGAGTCATATAGATAGATAGATTAATACATAGATACGTATAGATAGAGAGATAGCGTATAACACCGAATCCCATCCCTCTCTTCAAAGTGACCCCTAACTTGTATGCATGACATGAAAAGCAGTTACAGACTTTTGAAGATGCCAGTGGATGTAATTTAAAGTTTGTTAAAAGGAGAGGCCACTAAGCAGACAAAACAAATTAGGTTTAGCGCGTCAGTTGTACGTGATGTCTCAGTTATTCTTCGCCTGCCAGACGACTGCACCGCTGACCACGTATTCTCCAAATGACATCTGGTAGCTTCTCAAATGTCCCTCAGTCTGGTTCTTTGCAAATCGTTACAATGCAGTGGAGTGTACAAAACAGAAAGTGGCTTCAATTGTGTTAAACTGCCTCTCACTAAGTGTGATAACATGGTCTTTTAGCATCGAGTAATCACTAGTGATCCCAATACTTTGAACTCGCATTTCACTGGATTTGCTGGCTGTGATTTTGATGACATATGTTTGTCAAAAAGCTTAAGCATAATTTATGTGCCTGCATTGTTTACTGCATGCTTGAACTTTATTATTCTATTTTCCTAAATTGTTTTCTCTTCTAATCCGGAATAAATGGTAAGTATAGACAGAACCATTACAGAGTGAACGGTATCAGGGATATTCCTGTGTATGTTTTTGATTTAAAGAGAAATTCTATTTTTACTGTCAAAATACAATCCACACCCGCCATGCAACTGAGGCTGCGTATTGATTTAACACACTCTATCTAAAGTTAGTCATCACCCAACATCCTCACAGTTCTGACCTCGGTGCTATGATCCATCTTTCCAGATTTAAAACCATGAAATTCAAACTGAGAAGCCTGCATGCCTTATAAAAATGATTTCACGCAACACACCATATTTCTATGTCCTCAGTGAAACCAAATCCTGTATATATGTATGATTAGTTTGATTACATGCTTTGCAATCTGAGCTTTTCCTTAAAATATGTTTACCATATGTGACTTTATTGCACTTTTAATTCAACAGACGAAAATAGAAGCCTGGCTTGTTGACAGGCCCGAATATACATTTAGTTGTTTTTTTTTTAACTCTCTCTCTCTCACGTGTGCATCTATATTCTCAATCCTTACTGCTCTGAGCATTTTCTTTTCAAGCCAATCTCAGTTTTGAGGGCCACCTACCTGCTCACTGTGCTCTCTTCTCTGTTCCCTTTCAGGCAGCAGTCTGGTCAGGCTGTGCCTGTTCTTGTTTTTTTTCAGTGTAATAGATCCTTCCAGCAGTGTGCAGGTCTATGCTTGATGATGCACTAGTGACTTACCAAGAGACTGCCAAAAGCTGCGAGCTTTTTTGTATTAGCTGTAACCTACAAAGCCATTGGAGATTGAGTGGGCGGTGAATCAGGGAGTCGAGGGGGGCAGCTAAGGGTGGTCCAGAGACCAGGTTAATGGAATCATTTGTTCTCATAGAACAGACACAAATGAAGATCCAGTTTGTTTGTTTACAGAACTGAAATGTAGGTATAACTGAGTAACAAGTCTAGGACTTTATTAGGTTTACTTTGTGCGACATAGATGTTAATGTGATTATCTCTTTAACCTTTTTTTGTTGTTGTTGTCTTGTTCTCTTTTGTTGTTGTTGTTTTTTTTTTAATACGCACGACTGAGTACAACCAGAATTACGTATTTTTTTCTTTATATCTTGTCATTTTTTTAAAAAGAGAAAGCTTAAAGGCAAATTTTAAACCAAAATATAATAAATAGATGATTAATAATGTTCCTAATTACAACAAAAACAATTAATTTGAAACTATCACTCAAGATATATTTCTTGGTATGTAGGATTATATCAGAAATCTTTCTTTTTTTTTTTTAAATCTGTGCAAGGCTAATTTTTCATGACTCCACCATGTATAATGGAAGTGATACTCAACACCGTAGACACATTAATTACCTTCTAGTCAACTTCAATTAACATAATAATAGAATCCCAAATGGTCAGATTTGATTGGAATAACTGAGCTGGGAATATATAATGATGACATTTATAAGATGATGTTTGATGTCGAGGGCAAAGTGTACTTTTTATGTAGTCTCAAAGAGTTATTTATCACATCTTTAACCACAGGTCACAAAAAGGAATGCCTCCGCATTTGGCTTTGGCCACCAACTAGAGATGAATGCAGTTACATCTAAATGAAGGTTAAAGGTTGCAGCACTTGGATACTTTTGTCCCCAACTCTGACAATTCAGTTAAAAGTGTGGAAAATTCAGATATTACTAAATCAGAATGCGCTTCATATAGTTTATTTTGCATCTGAACTACTGTGCTGAGGTGTGGGGAAACACATATAAAAACAGTTTACAGCCTCTATTATTACTCCAAGAAAGATCCATAAAAATTCTTTACAATTCCCTTTATAGAGCATACACAAATCAATTATTCATTACATCCAAATGATACATGGCCTGTTAAGCTATAGGACTGTTCAACTCATGTACAAGGTGGCCAACAAGTGTTTGCCACAAAATATACTAGTACAACTTCAGAATAGTGAGTCTAACTACCAATTGAGAGGAAACTGCATTTTTACAGAAGAAAACAAGAACTAAATTGAAAACATTTTCTTTTTACTTTTACTGGTGTCATCCTATGGAACAATTTGGATATGGAAAATAGGAGTCTAGGAACCCTATTTGTCTTTATACTAGAGTGTGCTCTTAATTTCCCTTCAGGGATCAGATCAGTACATACATATTTTTTTTAAAATGACTAAAAATTAGATGAAGACGTGTGCAGACACATATGTCTAATGGGACTGAATGGACGGTTTAAAACAACAATGTGTCAAAATAAATTAAATGTTAAATTTTATGCAGGAATTGGTTGGCAAAACACTGTAATGAGGGAGATCTTTGTTGATTTTGGGGACGGGAATTTCACAAGGGCTTCTGCACGTCAGCCCTGTTTTTCAGATGTTGTTGATGCTGCAAATGTGATGAAGGTGAGAAGTCTGTTGTAATAACATGTCGGAAAAGAAAAGAAACTAACTCACTAAATCAATCAATCAATCAAATAAGTGACGTAAACGTTGCCCACCTCTTAGAGGTTGGTCACAGGGGCCTGATCATTGGATGCCAAAAACAAACCAGCTGTGTAGATATGAAACATGATGATGAATATCAACAGGTGCTAAGAACTGTTACACACTAAAACAAAAACATCACCCTCCAGTAATGCAGACCACATTCATGCAGAATGACGCAAGGTTATTAACATGTACCAGTATGTAAAGTATTTATTCCCCTGTCAAAATTTAGATTGCAAACTTATACATAGCAAGTTGCTTTGACTTGTCATGCATATACAGTGCGCCCTCGCGCATTAACGCTCGTGACTTCACCTCATCACGGATTTTTGGTAGGCAGTCACATGATACCGGACGCACAATTCTATTGGCTGACGGCGTCCAGGAGGGCGCTATGTTCCGTGAGACTCGGACTTACGTGATACACAAAAGTGCTTTAAACAGTCGGTAAGAGTGTGTGGAAAAGGTCATACAGATAGAAGGTGGTTTAATTTCAGTATGGGGAGGGTTTATAACGTTTAAATTACCGTAAATAGTAAGATAAAAAATGTGTCGTTCTGTCGTGGAATTCGTTAATCGCGTGTGGTTCCTGGAATGCACGAGGAACGAGCACGGACTGTATTAGCCAACTATTTGCGATGTAAAATGTAAGATCATGAAGCATGTTAATTGTTTTAACAGTATGTATTTATTCAAGTTTAACATACTGCACCAAATCCCATTATTGTAATATTTCTTGACGAGTACAAATTTCTTGCTGTGGGGTTAGCGTCGACATTGTTTCACCAGCACTAAGCCTTTTTCTCCAAAATTAATTTTTATTCCTTGTTTTTTTTTTAGCTAGTCTAATCTAATGGATTTGGACAACCGGAGCAAAAACATGTCTGTGTGTTGGCTAAAAATTTGCTCTTATTAAAGTGGACATAATAACCCAAATGCATACCAAACAAATTAATGTTACAGAAACATCATGACAAGCCTTGCTGAAATATGTTTTGTACTACATGTCAGTCCTCCTCACTGTCCAAAACTTTCTTGGCTTGGCAGCAACGCTTGTGAACTTTGCCTTCAGCAATAACAACAGTCATAAATGTGTCACAGCTAAAGAAATATAGCTGCAGCTATCATATTTCATCAGTGGCTTGTTGTGGAATAAATACCTTTTGACTTGGAATACTTTGTTCTTTTTTAATCCAAGAACATCTGTAACAGTCTACTGGATTAATGACACAACTTGTTCGAATACTAATACAGGATAGTGGATTAATTACAATATCCTTAGTGGATTACTGAAACATTTTGGTGGATTGAAATAAATTATATTAATAATTTATTATTAATAATTCATTTACATATCCAGGCTCAGCCAGGATATGTAACTGTTTAAATAGTATAGTATATCTACAGTAAATACACTGTATTGATCAGAATGAATCGAGTTCAAGAGTTATTATAGAAGTATTTTAAAAACTATGTAATTTATTGATTTTTGTTATTTTTATTGAATATATTTTTGCTTTGGTTTTGATATAGTAATCAATCAGTCTAATACAGTCAAACAGCTTCATATTTTTCATCTTTTAGATGTCATATAAGTGCTTAACTCTTAACTATGCATTGATTTTCACCGGCTACCTACTCACCATATTACTATCACTTAATTACTACTCCCCTCACTAGCTCAGGGCTGGCTAACTCATTTTCACCGAGGGCAACTTTGGTATAATAGCTGTCCTCAAAGGGCCAGATGTAACTTATAAATGTAACTAAATGTAACTGAACGTAATGTAAAATAAATGTTACTACTCCTTCATGTTGAATGACTCTAAATTTATTATTCATTCAAGTTACAAACATTTCAATTATTGCTCTGTTATAAATCTTTTTTATAAATCATTTTATAACTTTTTTTGTCAATGTTAAAATGGCAGCATACAAGATACATAATTATGAATTTGAATTATGATTCACAACACAAATATATTCACACAATCAGTCATTTGGTCTTAAAAGTGGGACGGCAGTTGAGTACTTCAGTTTCACAATAAATCCAGTCTTGTTAAAATGGTATTATTATTATTATTATTATTATTATTATTATTATTATTATTATTATTATTATTATTATTATTATTATTATTACAGAGATGCTGATTAAGCTGTGTGGTTTATTTTTGGGTTTCCTTGAAATTCATTACATATTAACTCCATCATGTCCGCCGTATTTATATCAGCGACTTAAAAATACCTTTCAAATATACCAACTTGTTCACACAAAAGAATAAATAGATTTATTTATGTGTTTCTGTTAGTGAGGTGAATTTAGTGAAATATAAAGAAGTAAAAGAAGTAAAAGAATTTATCATTCATTACAAAAAAAAAAAAAAAAAACATCTCAAATCATCCTGGCGTTACAATACACTTTTTTTTTTTTTACATACAATTTCCATTAAATGCACGATAAAATAAAATAATGGCATCATAGCTTTTCATATTTTGGCTGAGAACAAGTATGATGTCCTTGGATGGTCTACCTTGAGTCTCTGCCAGTTCCGAATCCTCTATCCTATTGCCAACTCTATCCACTGCCTATGACACTGCAGAGATGTGCACTGAGGAGGGGGTCATATCAGATTTAATGATACATACAGATAGCAACGCTTAAGTCAAATGGTCCAAGTCATCATTAGTGCATCATTAATGATGAAGATATTCCAGCAGATCCCCCAGTAGCAAGAGCAATAAATGTGTCTCTCTACCAGTTACGCACCAGGCAGCAGCTTAACTTTAACGTTTCCAATCGCTTGACACACCCACAGGATTGAATTTTAATTAATGTTCTTTACTCTTCAACGTTAAGTTAAGAGTGAATCCTGAAGAGCCTCTGGGCGTGCAGTGAAGCATCTATTGATGGTGGAGTCTCAGTAGAAGAAAATATATTTACAGTGTGGGAGCTGGCCTTGAAAATGTCGATTACCTAGTTGCTCCGCTGCGAGCCGCGCAGATAAAGGTCTTATTGTCATCTATATCTTTTAAACTATTTGCCAGCTGGCTTCTTTCAGCCATCTACTTATTTTTCTTTCCAAGCTGTAAGACTCCACCTCCTCCGACTCCCAGCCTCACTTCCACCTCATTTACTGTTAGCTCTACCTGCTCTTTGATATTCCAGTCATTACTTAGTCTGCTCCCCAGAGAAATATCTTATCTCACTCTTTCATTTTAAACCTCCTCCCTCACTGATGCATTTTACTGCCACCTTACTGACAGACGTATGTAGCTTTATTCAATCTGACTCATTTATTGAATGTGACTAACAAATGTTCCTGCAACTTTTTTTTTTCATGAAAACATCTAGAAAAATGACCAGGTGTCATTTTTCTGTTCATTATTGAAATGAGGCCACAAACTTTTCACATGTCTGCAGTTGCATTATTTTACACTGGTTAATTTTGGTGGTGGCAGAATCAGAGAGACATTTCAGTCAGCTGTGGATATTGTTTTGCAGCTTCAGGGACTGTACCATACCATTAGGAAAGGTAATGCCCTCAGTCCTCGTGTGGAGCAAGGGTCTAATGAGGGCACGCCGTGTGATTTACCGCTCTTGAGTTTGCTGTGCTAATATATCTTGGTCAGAGCTCAGCTCCCAGGACCAGATATAAACCAGGAAATATAATTCATACCTTTTGTTGTAAAAGAAATACTTGAAATTAATTAGCTTTCTTGGCCATGGGTTCAAACTGAGTGCTGTTTGCTTTGCACAAACCCGTCAAGAAGTTCTTCTCCAAGCACTCTCAACTTTTCTCTGTTTTGCAGAACACACGGAATATTGTGTGTCAAGAAAGTGGAATAAGAGTTATTTTCAAGTATAATGGCCACACTTACACAAGATTTTTTTTTTTTTTCTGTTTGCAGAGAGTTGAGACTTGCCTTCTACCTGACCTGCAACATAATATTCAAGTAAATGAAACCTTTTCTAAACAGTTTTCCCGTCCTTAAGGCACAACCAGTGACATGGAGGAAGTAGCTAAGTATCTTGCTTTTTCCCCTGAGTGCTGTAACTGAATGCTCGCTTTTCACTGACTGAAGACATTGCTGAAAAGTGTATCAAGAGTCATTTACTGGACTCTGCTGAATAGTTAAGTGCTTATCAAACAGAGAAAATCTGTGGCCTGATGTAAGTAAAGTACAAGAAAAGGTTCTTACATGTGTCATATTACATTCGCTCGACAAACTCAGATACATCGCAAGTCACAATGCTGTCACCATAATAGCTCAATCCATGGTGCAGAACGGGAACATCTTGTTTCGAAGTGGATCTGCTGATTGGACGTTATCTTGTAAAATTTAAATATTTCATACATTGCACAATGAAACCACAGATGGGTTCTCTTTCTTCTTCTTTGATGTAAAGTGAGCAAAATTTTATTTTAAATCATTTTTAGTGGTTAATGTACTTGTGTCTTATTTGGGTAGCTAGTTTTCTAGTAAGCGGAATAAAAATAAGTAAAATAAGTAAGAAGACTCCTGAGTAAAAATGATTAGTTATCTTTCACTGTTGTAAACACATGCAATTTTTCTACTATATTAAATAATTATGGCACTTCACTTGATGTTAGGCATATTCAACAACTAATGTAATTATTTTGAGGTGTGAGCCTTTGTGCAAACCACATAAATCTTACATGTTTGAAACAGAAACCGAATTCTCTGCGGTTGAATGGCCTATACCCATTTTGGCATCGTATGCAGATAACAGATGGTTGAACAGACGTGTGCTATGCTTTGATAAGAGAGGTGTCTTCATACATGTTAATTGACAAGTGTGCAGGTATTGAAATGGTCACATTTTGGCTTGTAGCCATCATAACACTAGGAGCCAGTGTCAACCTGTCAACACAGCATAATATAATACATTTATATTCACAGAGAGTTTGGCTCAAACACAAAATGTATTTCTTTTTCATACAAAACAAGGGTTGGTTTAAATAGATCAGCGTAAACAACATGACGGTAATTAGATGCTCCTTGAAAGAGCAGTCATTACTTTGAACCTGAAACTATACACACATGCTTTTAGCATGTGTTTCAGACATAAAACATGTACGTTATTTGTCTTCTCTATGTGTTGTACATGACAACACTGATTAAGCAGGCAAGAGCTTTGAACTTCAATCACGCATTCAACAGCAGGAGTGGATATGAGTGAGAATATTGGTCAGCACAGCCTGCATGGTTGGGGGCTATTGAATTTGACCTCTTTTAACATGTCAGGATTTTGAAATATTCAGATCACTATGACCTCATCCACTGCAAACATCAATTCAAAGCTGTTGAACAGTTACATTTGATGTTATAATAGTTATCTTGTTCTTTCATAATGATTTTCACTCAAAGCCACTGATTTCAAATGGGCTGACTGTTCATATGAATCCCACCCTGACTAATTTGGCTAAATGTCTTTTTTTTTTTTTTTTTTTCATTGCAGGAAGCCAGATTTAGTATTATGTATTGGTTAATTCTCCAGGGGAATCTGGCTAGTGAAGATCATGATCAGGTGATCATGATCTCATTGAGTGTCAAGGGGTCGAGGTTAGTGTGGCCTGTGTGGTATTTCCTGTTCATCATGTGATTCAACTATGAGAGTCGTTTGGTTTAACTGAAATGCAATCTATGTATTCCCACTTTAATAGAAAATGACATAGTGGCACCTAAAAATCACCACTGACGTTTTCTGTTTTTTGTCATTCTGTTCTTATCACCTTTACTGTCTCACACTATTTAGTTTTATCCACTGGCGTACATCTCCTCCCTGTCCCTTTGCCTTGACCGTGGTGATAAACTCATAGCTGTTGCTGTCATGTAACACTCTGAACATTCATAAAGGCACCACCTGTTGTTGGTGCATGCCGGAATGCTTGACTTGGAATACTGCAGACTTGGCACTACATGGCCATTTACCCCTCCCCCATCCCAACCCCACTCATCACCCCCTTGCCCTCTAGTGTCCTTTACTTGCTATACATGTTAAACTAATGCTGTTTATGTCATTACCAATAAGAGGAAATTGAAACTGACAAATAAACAGGTTGCTACAGTGGTCAGGGCCAGCAAAGTGTAGTATGGTGTATGATTCTTTATTCTTTTCTGATGTGCGGCCTCGATACCAATATCAATGAGACTTCCTTACACCATTTTACTTTCCTATTAAATGTTGCCAAACAATATAGAAATAGCCTACAATATAGAAATTACTCAATTCGACTGTTCTCAAAAGAGAAGTGACTGCACTTTTTTATAGCCTCTTTTGAATTATGAATTTGGACTCAGGATTGAAGGCTGCCCAAACATGTGACATCTTTTTTAACACCTCCACATTTCATCATTCAGGGTGGATAGTTCAATAGTTTGATTCTTTCATATCATCAACCAAGTCATCTTTTAATCACGACCAGTGCTTTTTCTTTTCCAGTTTAAAAAAAGTGAATAATAGTGCTCTTTAAATGTGATCCTGAAACGTCTTAAAATTTGTTCACTGTTCAAAATGCTTTGCAATCAATCAACACACCAAAGTTTACTTGTGTAAGCTATTCAAACAGTTCAAAATGCAAATATAAAGCTCTTTGAGTCTTTCAAAAATATGATGCCTTTACAGACTTACACACGCATTTACAGACTAAAACAACAATAACCTGTAATAATAGAGGTAGAATATATACTATATACATATATATGTATATATATATAAACTGTATATGTATATATAACACATTTTTTTCAAAGAGAACATGTTTTTACAAAAGAATCAGGATTCGAATTTACTTTTTTAAAATTATGATTAACGTAAGTCAATCCATCTGTAGAGATGTGTAAATCTTAAACCAGATGTCAAATGTCTTTCAGAGTGTGTTAAAATATATCTCCTACTCCCTGTTCTCTTTCATCACATATGATTTGGACTACTGCAATTAAGGTGTAACTGCAGATTGACAAACATAGAAAACATTCATCTTAAAACTAAATTCTACACTCATGCCTACGCTGCCCAATGCTCAGTGATATTGGTTTAAAATTACAAATCCGATTACAAATACTTCCAATTAAAGTCGTATGGGATCTTTTTTGTAAAACTACTCCATGGATCAGTTTTTCCCTCATTGCCTAATTCATCTAACTTTATTGTGATTGTTCCAAAAGGTGATTTCCAGGAGCAATATAAGGAGACATTTTCCATTTGGTGAGGAAATAAGGAAAGAATATTATCACACTGGCAAGTAAACATGAACACTAAAATAGTCTTGTAATAAAAACGATGCTGAGACTATCTAGTGTCGGTAATGGACAGCTATTTCTGTCCTGCTGACTATCTATGTTGTAATGTGATACCTAGACTTAGAAACAGCGCAGTCAGGTACACCTTGCATACAGTAAAGCTACATCAAATTTAACAGCAAATTACATGAGCACTGATTTGGACTTGGAGCATTTTATTCAGATTCATAAGCAAACCATTTGAACAATCAATGAGCTGACAATGAACTTTTTTGATAAGAGACTCATGATATCATCTTTAAGACTTGAAAGTTAATGTTCAGGACTTCGGACTTGACTTTCTTGGAACTTGACTGTATCGAGAAAACTTTCTTACAATGATGAAACTGTAAAAAAAAAACAGTTAAAAAAATGAGCCCAATCTGATTAAAAAAAAATAAAAATTCTCCACATGGATGAACAAGTAACTTCTGTTTCTTTCCTTTACACTGCTGGTGCGTTTTTGTTTTGTTTACTAGTTTCAAGGTCAAAAATGACCTCTGTCATAAAGCCTTATACATAGGTAGTCCTCAACCTAGAAACACTATTGGTGTGAGTTGGTACAAAGGCTGATGTGCTGAGAACAACAAGATGGGTAATGGCTGTGTTGACCATTGGAGATGTGTGGATGGGGCAGTGCTGCTCTGTGGATTTGCGGCAGCAAGGAGAACTGCAGTGAGATGTTTGTAGCTTGAGGACCACCTGTATGTTCTCATTTGTACATTTATTATCAATTAGTTTTATGTATCTTCTTTTTTTTAATCAAGTTCTTTAGCACACTTGTATTATTTACTTATTTAGTTTATTTTTTTCAGACATGCCATTACACTTGCAACATCAACTTCTTCTTTTCCTTTGGGCTTTTCCCTTCAGGGGTCGCCACAGCCAATCAGTGTCCTCCATCTAACCCTGTCTTCTGCATCCTCTTCTCTCACACCAACTACCTTCATGTCCTCTTTCACTACATCCATAAACCTCCTCTTTGGTCTTCCTCTAGGCCTCCTGCCTGGCAGTTCAAAACTCAGCATCCTTCTACCAATATATTCACTATCTCTCCTCTGGACATGTCCAAACCATCTCAGTCTGGCCTCTCTGACTTTATCTCCAAAACCTCTAACATGTGCTGTCCCTCTGATGTACTCATTCCTGATCCTATCCTTCCACGAGTTTGTTCTACACAAAAAAATGTAGGAGTGAGTGCTCGTCCAAGACTGGTGATTCCATACTTTTTGCTAGGGGTAGTAGTTGCAACATTCAACGTCCCTACTCTCAGTCTTATACTCTTGGCGTTCCTCTTCTTTCTCTTCCTACAAACACACTTTCCTCCTCTCCTTTTTCGACCGTCAACCTGTAGGTGAACAGCACCGATGGCGGTCGTTGTTAACCTGGGCCTCGACCGATCCAGTATGGAAATCATAGATTTGATTTGCGTGTTCGATTTGACAAAAATTTACGTCGGATGCCCTTCCTGACACAACACTCTGTATTTATCCGGGCTTGGGACCGGCACAATAAGACACTGGCTTGTGTCCTCTTGCGGGTACATTGCTTGCAACATCAACAACATCCAAAAAAAAAGGGCTTACGGGTAGAAGCTACTTGGCATGTGCAGTTCCCGTCCCAATTGATTTGACCTCACATCCTTTTGCAACCAGGCTACCTAGGAATTAACTGTGGGCTGGAAATCAAACAAGCTTTATATTTCTGAGGTGTGAGAAAGTTTGAAACTATATTAAAGTGGTAGTTAACAATTGACAAAAGGTCAATGGGATAAACAATCAATTGGAGATTATTTCCTGTCAATGTTTCCATGGAAGTCCAAAAGAAACCGTTGTTTTTCACTTCAGTTTCTATTGGTGTTTTTCAATTTTTTTTTCAAAAACATTCACAGTACAATAAACATTATTAACAAATTTCAACAGACTTATATTCAGGAGTCGTTATTCCATTGTCCTTTCCCTTAAAAAACCCCTTGTAGCTCGTAAACAGTAAAGGTGTACATGTGTTCAATACGAACTCGAAATTTCATATTCTCAAAAGATATTTTTGTTATCTACATCAAAAAAGTAGTAGAAAATTATGAAAAAAAATAAATTTTGTGAAATTATTCTCATTTGCCAGTCCACCAGTTAGATTTGACAGTAACACAACAGCAGAGTTGATACATAGTAGAATCTTTACTCCTTTAAGACATTGAAACTGCAGATAGAAAACACTGTTTTGTGTAGTCCACAGATATAACAGATATGTTTTCATTTGGTTCATCTTTCTACTGCAGTACTACACAGATGTTATGGCCGTGAAAAAAAAATTAAAAAATGGAGTTGTCGGGCTTTTTTACAGCAAAGTAGCAGAATCTTGACTGAACAGGGCTATCTCTCTCTCTCTTTCTTTCTCTCTCTCTCTCCCCCTCTGTCTCTGTTTATATATATATATATATATATATATATATATATATATATATATATATATATATATATATATATATATATATATATATATATATATATATATATATATATATATATATATATATATATATATATATATATATATACACACACCCCCCTGAAGCATATTATATATATACAGGTAAATGCGGTTTGGGTAACTAACCATATGTTATTTGGGTGTTTTTTGTGTCTTTTCCCTTAGCAAGCCACTTGATTGGAAACATGGACAGATTGTAGAAGTTTTAATTTTTTTTTTACTTTGTTCAGCAGTTTAAGCATTAATTGCTTCTGAATTGGGACCATGTGTAACATAATTGACAAACTGTTTTATTACATCGTTCATCTTCCGCAACTGAGAGGAGTCAACGAGAGTATGAGGCAGGGGGGCATGGATGTTGATGTTGTTTTATGTGTTTGGCCGTAGCTGCAGCAGAGAGCATGCAGAGGTTGAAACCTTGTCATGTTCGAGTTGTGTTTTATTCCAACATGTGGCCACTAAGAAGTAAGGGTGTGTTTTCTCTGCTGTTAATATAGTGCTTTTCTCTTCAGAGCAGATGTAGTCTCTATATTCTGATAGTACGTTTATATTTTATACTAGTTTTCTATTGGCTGAGAATAGAAGAAGAAATCTTATGTCATTGGGCATGGGGCACACTGTACATCCACAAACAACAAAATTACAAATTATATCATAAGCAAAAGCACTGACTAATTAGGACAGCGTTATTTGACTTAAATCTTTGACAGTCAAAATGAATCTTTACATCCTGGCCTCTTGTCAGGCTGAACCCTTGCTTCTAGGAAACATCTACATCAATGCAACCCTGTCAGATTCTAACTTACAGACTTACAGAGAGATCACAACTAATGAGTGTGGTTGTTTGTGATCTTTCATCTGTTATCCATTAATATGTCAATAAAGCAGGATACGTTAGACCTGATATTGATGTAATGGATCATTTATTATGGTACAAATAAGCAAGTGTCCATCTCTCAGTAACAGAGGGCCAGATACATTCTCTGATTTTGGGTGCTGATGAGTAGCCAGGGTTTAAAATACCCCCTGAGAAACTGATCATCTGTGCTGAGCTGCACTGAAAACCACCTAGATCAAATTTCTAGTCCATATAACTGTAAGAGTATAAGGCATGAAGAGTCTTGGCATCATTGTCGACAACCGTCCATACTAACCATACTTACTAGCAGGTTTGGCAACACCAAACACTAGATGGCACTGATACACTTTATTGTATGACCCTTTGTACCGCCCTCTGATAACAGGCCTACTTCGAAGAGGGGGATGAGCTAACTAAATTAAAAATTGTGAAGTTGTGGAATCATCTGATCATGTGACCACCCACATTTTAAAGACACTGAATTACGTTATGAATATGACTTTGGGCTCCCATTGTGTTGACATAGTTCATGTAAGCATGAAGTATTATTAAATTCTCAAATTCACTTAAATGATAAATCGTGTCTATTTATAATCATAAGACCATTTTAAAAAGATATTAATTTTTAGCCTTGTGCCAATGGTAGAGGTATAGGTGGTTGGCATCGCCAAAGAGAGAAACCATTTTTGTTCAAAATGTTGTAAGACTTCATCCAATCCAACATAACTACTTTTTATGCCACTGTAACCATTTATTATTTAAAATAGTTACTGAAGGTCTAGTTGGATGACATTCTCTGACAATAACAATGTCTTTATAATTAAAGAAAAGATTCACTAGCGCTCTTTAAATTATTTATACGTCCGTGTAAGCTATTTAACTTTTGGAAACATTACTACACAATTTCCTGATAAAGGCCTGGATGGAAGATTTTTTTCAACACGTCAACACTCACCTTCAGCTCTTCATATCCAATGTCACTGAGAGCAGACAACAACCTCACCGCCTGCCTTCTATCATTGGATTGGGACTATAAACTCACCACCAAAAGCCTTTGAAAACTATTGAGATATTTCAAGCACTCTGAAATATATACTACTACTGTATTACAATTACTACTACTACTATTACTACTACTACTACTACCACTACCACTACTACTATTGCTACTTCCACCACTACTATTAGTACTTGTCCTACCACTATTGATAATAACGTAAAGAAAAACCTATACGTGATGATGGAGATTGGAGAAGTGATACCAACACAACCATATTTTCACATAATAGAATACCTTTGGAAAGATATCCACATAGATAATGGTTATTTTTACAGATTTACATGCAGTACTATAGAAGAGTGGGCTTTTTACCTTGATAGACTTGATGGACTCTACAAGTGCCGTTCTGGTGTATTTATTTGGTCATGGAAGATTCTTAAGGCATAATGGAGGCAAGTACAAATAGTGTGTTTTGAAAACGTTCAAATTTTGCTATTTCATTTTGCTATTTTTGTTATTTTCATGTGTGTTGAAACAATAGGAAGTTTCACAGCTTTGTCACAAATTCCCCACTTGCAAACTTAATTTCATAAAAAATTAAAAATGACCACCCTACTCCAGCATCACTTTCTCTTGAAAGTGTTCAATCAAAACACAGTTTCTCATAAACTGACAGCAACAATACAATCGCTGCTATTCTAAAACTAAGAACATTACTTAAGTAAGGGTTTCATTTTGCTAATATTTTCCAGCTTGTACGTACATATTCACTGAACAAACTACGACTAGAAGTGAAGGACTAGTAATGCTTGTCCATAATTGAAGTGTCATCCATATGTTCTGTCTTGAGATAGTACACAATTATTATTTTTTTTCTTGTTTTCAGGCCCCACTTGGCTAAACTGTCAATCCACTGGACTTTAAGAAACTTTTTTGGAGACGTTTAACCTCTCATCCATGAGGATTCTTCAGCTCTAGTGGTGGCTGGTCTTTGAAGAGATTTAAACATTATACACATGCTATTTGCTAATGCTATTTGCTATTTTGCTAGCTTCACAGTAGTCAACTTAAATCACACATTAATTTAATCTTTGCAGGCATTTGAACCCTATCCCAGTACACACAGAGCTCACAAAACTCATCTAATCTTTTCACACCCTTAAAGTCTGTACACATTTGAACACACACACACACACACACACACACACACACACACACACACACACACACACACACACACACACACACACACACACACACACACACACCCAAGATAACAGTTTCATTTATGGAAGTATTCACACTTATGGGGTGATCAGGATGTAGGTGGGATTGTTTACAGGATGAGACCAGAAACGGAAACTACGTCGAGAAGATGCGGCCGAAAACCTGTCACGATTGGATTGGTCCAGAAGACACCACATCTCCTTATGCATATTCTTAATCTGAAATGTTTAAATTTGAGCGGGCCAAGATAGAATTTGCTCTTCTTTAGCTGCGTCTGATGTAAGACCCGTGTAGTACCGGCAGTCAGGGACGGTGGTAGAGCCCGGATATCTGTATTAGACTTGTTGTCAGGAATAAACTTTTTAAATTTATGACGATTGTCTAAGTCTCCTACTTTACCTCAATAACAAGAACCCATGGAATAAAGAAGCTTTGAAAAGACTTTGCTTCATCTTGTCTCAACTTTTCAAGCCTGTGAGGTATTGTCAATCTGCTGAGTAGTTCTTTCGGGGAGTTTTGAAAGGACCTGATTGTAAATTGTTGAAAGATGATGTCGCAGACCACTTCCTGTGTTCAGAGATGGATTCTCCGCTTTAACATGGATGGCTTCTTTTACTCATCTCTCAAACTATCTGCCCTCTCTGTCCAAAATCTGAACATTGGTATCATGAAATGAGTGTCCCTCTTCCTTAAGTTGAAGAAAGACTGCTGAATCCTGTCCTGATGAAGTGGCTCTTCTCTGTTGAGCCATTCACTCGTGGAGTGCTTGTTTAGTTTCCCTATGAAGACATCTGAGCATTCCTTGCTGCATTTAACTGCAGCGAGGAATTCGAAAATTGAATTTCGATGACCCGTCTTTGATACCCCTGGCATTTCCATCAACCATTGTTGAGGAGTCAGACAGGTCTTAACAATAGTTGCTGGAATATGAACAGTACTGACCACACCTCACAGGGTTAAAAAGCGGAGACAAGACCAACCACCACTAGAACTAAAGAAGCCTCTTGGATGAGAGGTGAAATGTCTTCAAGAAACTTTCATTAAGTCCAGTGGATTGATGTAAACTTTGGATAAGCATAACCTGGATAAATGAGAACCTACACAGACATTTAACTGCCTGCTTAGCTCGTTTGGAACTGCACTGAAGGTGTTACTAACAAATATCAGTAGTACCAGGGAAGATGTGCTCTTTCCTTAATGGAAAAACAAAATACTTTTGTGATGGATTTTTTAAATACAAGTCAGTACATTAGATCTTATAGTTTTGAATCAAATGAGTCAGCCATGTTCATGAATCTCCACCAAGGCCTGAAAATTTCTTCATAATGTTTCGATGACAAGATAATAACATAGAGAGCACTTGCAGAGCAAAAAATAATCTCAGCACGTCGATCCATTGTTCTCACTCTTACCTTCCCATTATTTTTTTGACCTCTTCAGTCTGTCTGATTACAAAAGTAAAAACACCTTAGACCAGCTCTTATAGATTTTTGGTAGACATCACCCAACACTAAGTAGCAACAAATAAGCCAAGGCAAAGCAGTAATTCATCATGGGATCCTTGCCTGTAATATATCTCATGGTCTTTGTCACCCTTACTTATCCTTGTATTAGTTACCTGAACACGCTGGTGTGACCAGGGACAGAGGCGATAACTGTTGTGATTATACACCTCTGCATAGCTGTGATGATCCATGAGTCCCTTGGTTGAATACAGTATATTCTTAAAAAAACATTTCTTTAACAAAGGGCAGACTGACATCTCTTAGACCAGTGTATGCCTGATCTACTGTCACAGTTTGGTGAGGATGCTCTGTTGCTCTGCTGTGCTGGGGTGTGGCAGGAGGAGAGGCCGAACACGTGGCCGGAGCCTCATCTCCACACCTGTGGTTCCTCTCAACACCTGGACTTCATCACGCTGATCAGCCTGAGGCTTTTCAAGCCTGGTTCTCTTTTGGTTCTTTGCCAGATTGTTCTGTACTCATGTTCTTGTGTCTAATTTAGTGGTATTCTTGAGTCTTGTTGTGTTTCCCTGATTTGATTTGCCTGATTAAATGATGGGCGAAAACTTCTCCACTGGTGTCCTACGTTTGGGTCCTAATCCTTTTCCTGACTCACTGGGGATAGAGGTCAACTTTTTGGATATGAGTAATTTCTTTCAGGTCCAAATTAAAATGTCTTAACAAGACAGACTGCCATTTAATGTTTGCATGAACATTTGTGGGTATGATATTCATTAATCCTAATATTTAATTTATGCCTGAATTAATTTTCAGTGAATTACATGTAATAACATGCAGTCTTCTTTCAGAGGGGGAGTATGCCACACTCTTATCAGTAATTTCTTAATGTGTTCCCTTATTTTCACTCCAGTCCGACTAAACAATGTCTGCAGGGATAAATAACGCTCACGTGTAGGCTAATATCTTTTTGTCCCTATCGCTGTTTTGTCCCTATGAATGCCATCCATCTTCCTGCAGTTGATGTTATTGCTGATAAGGCTCACAGTGATCCTATGAGGAGGTATCTGCCAATTCCCAATTCTTTTAATAGACCTAGCAGTGAAAAGGGCAATTGTTATCACAATGAGAAATCAGCTAGCCTTCTGTCGCTTGACCTGTGAACACCAATGGAGCAATTCCGGCGCTCCTTTTTCCACTGCAGAACAATTTAAGGCTGAAATAAACAGATTCTATTGTACATTTACGTTTAGGAAACACAGCAAACAACAGGAAAAAAAAATCCTGCACCTGATTCTAATTTAAGACTCAGTCTCAAGGGCTGGTTGAATTCTCTACAGGACATCTCTTCTGAAGCGTAATAGATTGCCAATTTAGAAAATAAGATAGATAGGCATGCACAACTTTAGTCCTTTTTACTGTGAAATAGAATAGTGCATTCTATGGTTTAATGGTTTCTGTCTTTGTGCTATTTCTAGCCTTGGAAATAGCCAAAGAAAAAAGTCAAGCGTGTTTGTGCAGACTTTCACTTTCCGGCATAACCACCATTTATCGTCTAGTATGGATGTTCCGACCCTAACTTCTCTTATTATATTAAACATAAAAAAACAACAACAACAAAACTTTTACAACGATAGAGATTAATACAAAGTCTTGGTAATATGTAAAACAGTGTGTTCAGAGTGTAATTAACCAAACAGACTGAAGGCTTGACAGGTATAACATTTCAATAATTTCCCCTGGGATTAGATTGATAGATATACTTTATTTATCCCAAACTGGGAAATTTAGACGTCACAGTAGCAGAACAGAATTATTACAGAAATTATTATTATTATTACAGCATTCATTCATTCATTCATTGTATCATTACATTTACATCTGTTCAGTGGGAGTAGGCGAGAGTGACAAGTGTCCCCTGAGGTATAATACTGTACTAGGTGACTGTTGACTGTAGAGGAAAAGTTATCACTCCAGGTTCTTCACTCTTCACACTATGTTAGCCACCTCACTTCATTTTTTTTTAAACTCCTTCAGCAAAAAAACAAATAGAAAAGACGAAAAGATTTAACATTAATATAGAAATTCTGCTGCCTCTGGGTTTCCAGCAGATGATTCTTTTTCAAGAAAATGATTCTGACCCATCATGTAAACGGAATATTGGTGCTTCTGCCAAAGTGAAAGAAGCAGAAAGCTACATCACTGTCAGTGTTGATCTTTACACTAGAGGCTCACATTTCCTCCATATTATCTTGTTGTAAGTGTGTGGGCATCATGTTACCAGTTTGCAGTGCACGCACTTACCATAATTGTTTTTTTCTGGCTGAAACTTCTCTTGAAAGTCAGCTCTGGCCCAGGTACTGATATATTTCAGAATGCCAGTTTTCCATGACTGAGTACACATTTAAAGAGAGACAGATTAAGTGATTGTACTGAGAAGCATCTCCCAACATTGACAAATATTACTTTTCCTTTGTTAAGGACAAAAACATTTATGTAGCCTATCACATACTTATTTGTCATTCCCTTTGAAGCATTTAGAATGATTTTTTTTTTTTTTTTTTTTTTTTTGGTCAGATGACTTTTTTGAGCTCCCTATAATATGTGACAGCTTTAATTGTGGGCCCTTGGAATGGGCAGTTGAAGCCCATGCAGAAGAGTAGGTCCTTAACAAAATCAAGCCACTGATAGAACAGGCCCCTTATTAAAATTCAATGTCTTACTGTGGAATAAAAAAATACTTAGAAAATGTGTGTACAACATGAAAATAGATTTCTATTTACTGTATTCCAAGACTCAAGTTCAACCATAACTGAAGGTATTGGTCACTCTGAATGGAACCACCTCAGCTCCATTCACTCCACCTCTTTTTTTGGATTCACAATTTAGGGGAATAAAGTAGTTCCACAACAGTCCTTCAGACTCATATTAGTGAGACCACTGAGGCTTTTGCCAAGGTTTGTGAAAGGATGTGAATGGAGAAATGAGCAGCAAATGTCTTTGAATAGAAATATTTTATGTCGTTTTTCCTATATGACGGTCAGCCTATAACGTGTTATGTTACAGGCTTAACAAAAAGAAGAGAAGAACAAGAATCATCCTTTATTCAGGCCCTGTAGGGGAAATAATTTTTCCACGCTAGTTGTCATTTTTGTAATCATCACAAGTGCAGGCCTGAAAAACACACACACACACACACACACACACACACACACACACACAAATATGTGCACTCTTGAAATGCCAAAACTATCAAGGAGCTACAATGCAGCATGTTTAAAATGTCAACTTTGTTTTGTGGCAGAATTTTATTTTCTACACACGATACAAATATATAATTATAGATCTCTGCGTTGAAGACATTTTGTGCAGTGACGTGCGGTACGGTTCATGGCTGGTGAGGCACCGATCTCATCATAATTACATTTACAAAATGAACCTACAGTTTAGCTTATTCACCATCTAATTATCAACGGTGTGTGGGTTATTTTTAAAGTGTCATAGCAGAATTATTTACACGTACAAACTAACACAAAAATAAGCACATTTGATTAAAAAAAATACTTTATGTTGTTACCTGCATATTTGTTTATATGTTACGTTGACTTATAAATGAAGTCAATGCGCCGTTCCTTCTGAACCAAAGCAGCGAAAAAAATTATATAGTAAGGCAAGGTGAGCGGAAAACAAATGAATGGCTGTAGTTTGCTGTCACTTCTTCTATGGCCGAATCCCTGGGATCATCAGCGCCCCCTACCATGAGGCAGGAGAACTGCGTGCCTCACTGTGTGCCTCTTTTCAGCCGTTTCAGGACCGCTCCACTGAAGAAATACGTTACACAAATGCAGTTGTTGACAAAAAAAACCCCACTGTACATTATATACATTATCTAAATTATGGAAATTTACTTCAGACAGCAAACATTTTAACATTTTACTAGCGACATATAGAGAGATAGCATTACGGTCTCACTGTAGAGCATGTCAGCACAGCTAGTGGAGTTATTGCGCAACCCATGGTGAGGCTCGGCTGGCTGGTGTCTCACCGCAGGTCTCTTAGATAGATTAGATAGATATATACTTTATTAATCCCGAAGAAAATTGTATATATCCACTGCTCAGGCATTACATAACGACTAAATACTGGAACAACACCAGGAGAAAAAGAAACACTGACATCACAGGACAAACCACAAGACATGCACTACACTAACAGACACATGCAGCATTAACAGGACTTATATACTAAACTATAACTAAAATATAAACAGTATAAAATTAAAATATAGACAGTATAAAATTAAAATGTAAACAGTATAAAATTAAATTAAAATATAAAAGTATAAAATTAAAACAATTAAATTTAAAATAAAATTAAAAAGTAATTTATTTAATTAATTAATTGAATTAGTTTTTTAATTAATTAACAATCATTTAAATTAAATTAAAATTTAAAAAAATCTTCTTGTTGTTTCAGTGGTAAATGCGAAAATAAAACGATTTTGAGTAAAAGTAACTTAAAATTGCTGATGTTTAATAGAAAATAACTTTATAATACGCATCACTGGATAAATATAACCATTTAATTTATTTCTTACATTTTTCATTTTTCTCTCCCATTATGGCAGGTGAGGCCGTGCCTCACCTGCCCCCCCTAACTGATTTTGTGTCTCATCCAAGAGGTTCTTTCAATTCTAAATGGCTGGTGGGAGGTTCAAAATATTTAACCTAGTGGGAGTGGTCAAGGTTGTCAAACACTCCTAAAAGTCGAAACCAGTCACATACAGCATATTGAACCTTCTGTATATTAAGCTTTTCCCACAAGTACAGTACAGTTGACTTCAACACAGAGATTTACCGCAACCTGGTTAAATAAGAATCTTCACAGAAATGTCATAATTATAAAACATATTTATAAAAATAAAACGCCAAATATAATATAAAAACTGTAGAGTCTAATTAAAGTCACAGTTGAGTGGGGTCAATGGATCCCTAAACTATGTGGTATGAAGTTTAAACAATCACACAAGGATGAGAAGAATGTGCTATTTTGTTCTTATCATTAATTCCATTGTTTTGATTATAATCAAAAACCATGAATCATTATTGCCGTCACTGTTAATTCATCACTGTTTTCAAAAAGGGCAATTCCAGGCTTTCTTCATCTCTAATTGTCATCACAATGACATTCACCGGACGAACAGTATATGTTTTTAAATTTTTATTCAACAGTAAAAAACAAATAGAATCAGTCTGGAGTGCTCATCTCCATGGTGAAACTGAATGAAAGCTTTCATCAGGGGCAATTTTACAGCTATTTCCAAGGTAAAGAACAGTATTACTCTTTTGTTTCACCCACCCATGTGTGTAGATTATGATTCATGATCCACCTGATGAGGTTCATTCTTCCAAAATGAAGGTACACCTTCCTCTTGTGCTCGTTGTTTTCTTGTCATTGTGTTCAATCATTATAGAGGCATGAAAGCAGTTTGTCAGCTTCAAGGACTCATGATTGTACTGGAACAAAAGCAGTAGGAGGCTCTCTGAAGAACTGACAACTAGAATGTTGAATTAGCCAAGCACCTGCAGGCATTTAAAGTTGTATAATCCACCAAAACTGCACTTAGAATCTCTGTGAACTTGAGATACATGGATATTAAAAACCATGTTTTTACAGGATGAAACTAACAACAGAAACTTGTCATGCAGTAGAATTAAAGCGGGGCCACCTATTACCAGTTTGTGCCCAAAAACAAACTGTGAGAGATTTCTGTCTGAGCTGCAAAGACTTTTGACAACAACAGCCCAGCGTCCTCCAAACGGTAGCAGATGTATAATGAATGTAAAGACTGACTGACTAATCAGGAGAAACTGCTAAACTGGATATATTTATAGTGTCATTTTATTGTATTATTTTATTTCTCCATTTTTAGATGCTTTCTCAGCTACTTCCACATTGATGGCTGTCCTCCTTCCCTGTTCTCTGATACCCAAAACTCCTTCGTCCTTGATGATATAATTGCCTATAAATCCTTGACCAGAAAGGTGACCCTTTCACCTATATTGCATGTTTTTGGTCGTGAAAGGACCCTCCATAGTGCGCAGTTGGTAGCATTTAAACATAATATGGTGCCCATTTGCATCATATTATGTTTAAATAATTTCAAAGACTCTTTCCATGGATTGTCAAGCACACCTTATAATTATAGTGCATTATGTTCCTCGAGCTGATTTGTTTATGAGGTCGTGTATTTTTTTTTTTGTCTCTCACTGTGTTTTTTTGTAGAAATAAGGATTAGTCAGAGTAAAACCGTCAGATTATTTATGCCACTGTTTTCGATGTCATCCACCTCCCCTTCACTATCCATTCTTGCTGCTTTCACCAATTTCATTCACCAAGCTCAATAATTCACTAAGCCACTTATCGCGATATGACAGTGGGCATAACAAGATAACAAGCCAGGGTCCTGAGATTCCTACATTCTCATTGAATGTACCCACATAATATTGAAAAGCACACATCATTTCAGAGCCCATCGTCAAAGTGCATGTTAAGTGCATGTTAATCACTAACTTATTCATTCATTCATTCATTCATTCATCGTAACGCTTTTTTCCACTTTCGCAGGTCACAGATGTTGCCTATCCCAGTGGACTAACGGACACCTTGCGAGCGCATTGCAGAGTCACAAAAAAGACAAACAACCAATCACACACACACACACACACACACACACACACACACACACACACACACACACACACACACACACACACACAGACGCACACATACACCTAAGGACAATTTGGAACTCACCAGTCCACCTGAATTACATGTTTTTGGAGGTGGGAATAAACCGGAGAACCTGGAGAAAGCCACCGCAGGCACGGGGAGAACATACAAACTCGACACAGAAAGGATTCGAACCAGGAACCTTCTTGCTGTGAGATGATAGAGCTACCCATAGCGCCACCACACCGCCCCTCATTAACTTATCAAATAGTATGTATTTAGTATTTAATGTGAAATTTAAAATAACTATGCATTTTTGTTTAAATTACAAAGAAACTCAACATAATTTGGTTTGTTTGTAGATCACCTACTCAAGTGGTTCATCATGAATGTGTCATAATTATCTGTTTTTTTGCTAAATTACATTACATTACAATGATTAAATATGATAATCATGTTCAATGTGGTTGGCATGGTGGTAATAATGGAATTGTCATGTCTAGACGATGTTCACCAAGCAAACAAACAAAATACAACAGAAACCAACAGAAACAAATTGTTTTCTGATCTTTTAACGTAATTTTTGAATGATTTCAGCATGAAACAGGGGCAACGGAGCAGCTGGTGTTTGTTGGATTACAGAAACAAACCATTTTTTCTGTTTATCATCATAGCTCTCATGCATGTTGTAAGAAAGATAAGAAAGAAGTAAAGAAATTACCAAAATCCATGAAAAAGGTGATGTTATGGCACTTAGCTGAAACAAAGCTGGAACCATGTGGCGTACAATTTTCAACAAATTTGAAAAAATATGTAAGATTAACATAGAATAATGTTAAAAAAAAAATAGACAGTGGACAAACTAGAGTTTCTGCTCATATTCTTCCACATTACTTGGCAAAATTTGTGATTGAGTAATTAATATCCTGATCAAAAAAATACAGTGTGGTTATTACAATTAACTCATGGGCAAATGTCCAGTTTTAGCTCAGTGCCCCAACATGTGGGTGCATGAGCCGTTATGTTTTGCAGAGGGTTCCTTTTCTTCTCGAGAAGAAATAGAAATATTAGTGTTTGTGTCTTTTATTTATATATTTATGTCATCATGATCCTCAGCACACAGTCAGTAGCTTGAGGCAACGAATGAAGTGAGTGGGAAAGACCTATTTTATTTTATTTTAAAATTCTAAACTCCAGACAATTAAGTTGCTTGGTGAGTACCTTCATCAGAGTCCCTACATCTGAATGACTTTGTGATTAATAGTATTTGTCACAGGTTGTTAAACATACATTTGGTTTTGCATGCAGAGACTTTGTTCAGACCCAGTGGTGAATTTAACATTTGACTGGAGGCAAAAAAGTAATCGTGTATTTTTTCATCTAGCATTGGGAGAATACACTGTATAAATTCAGGTTCCCAATAGCTACATCAGCTTAGGTTTGACATGTGTATGAAAAACAAATCAATAGAAGAAAAAAAAAAAAAAACTAAAGCTGAAATTGTCCCTTTTATTTTGTATGTGTTGAATGACATTCATTAGAAATGAAGTTTCAGCTCCACTGGAGAGGAGTTGTGACCTTAAGGAGACAAATGTCATGACATCATAGGTTTTACAAATTCAAATCTCTCACATAAAGGATGTAATCAGAGTCAAGATCATAACATGAACACTTCAGTGATTGTTTAAAGGGACAGGAAAGTCAAGATGAACCTGGGGTATTATTTGAAGGACATAATTTTAAAAAGTTATATCAATGGGGACCTGGGCCAAATATAAAATATATCATAAGTTACGATGCGCTCCAATGACAGCGGAAGTGAGGCAATACTAGACATCTGGGTGAATCCATATCAGTGCCATGATATTAATATACTGATCTTCCGTATCTGATGATGATGACATGATTTCAGATGATTTTGTGATAAATGTGAAAATGGTAGCTTGTTATGTCGTCGTTAGCTGTATATTTATATATCAGTGCTAATATGGGTTCACCCCTGAGAAGGAAGGTGAATGAATGAGTGAAGTGGTCTTATGTGGAAGGATGGGCTATTTATCCACTTGAAAACATGGAGTACATTGAAAACAAGGAACAACAGTATTCCCTGCCTAGTGACACGTTCTCTTATGAACTCACACCTGTTTTTAAGCAGACACCTTGTTCTGCTTATAAACAAAGAGTGCTTTTTTTAGCCTATGAATCACATTTACTGACAGTGTCATCCACAGTGTCACAACAGGTAGGGCTTTGAATGGCTTGCAATAAATCACGCTTTTGAGCAGCACTTCAGGGATCAAGTTCACCTCTATCTAGACTTGACCTACTTGTACAGTATGTCTACACAAAGTAAATCCATGTAGAGGCCTTTTGTGACACAAGACAAGTGTGGGTCATCCTCCAAATACTATATGCGATGAAGGACGCGGTTGGCACAGCTTTTGTCCATGATTTAATCAGAACTCAAAAAATCTCCAGACAGGCAAGAATCAAAACTTAAACGGAGATACAAAAACGTGGGCAGGAAGAGAACAGAACTACACGACAGAAACTGCAAAGCAAGACATCAGGATGAAACTTCAGAACAGAACATCAGGAACAAACCGGCGACAAGCTCTGACACAAATTGGCTTAAAAAGCTTCATTGTAATTGGCCCAATCGAGTCTGGGTGTCGAGACCAGCCACGGGTGTGAAGATGAGCCTCAGGTGTGGAGAGGACCAACAGGCCACAAGTTTGGCCTCTCTCCCTGCCACACACCAATACAGCCACACCGAACCGTGACAAAAGTAAATCTTAACCGTGCACCTCACCATCACTGATTGGTTTTCTTTTTTGTTTTGTTTTGGGGTTTTTTTTAAACAGGATGTTTGAGTATTGCAGAAGTCAATCCGTGGATATAGAAAATACATTTTTGACAGTGAAAGATAACAATGTTATCTAATCCCTGACTGGCGCAATCCACTATGGTCATTAATTGCTTGTTAAATCATACAGTAAGGTAATCACTGTACCACAAAAAGCTACATGTGAGAGGTGGACTACACCCTAGATGAGACGCCAGCTCATGGACACAGTCTCTCCAGTCCATGAAGTCTAAATACAGTATGACACATGTAGGTGCCAGAAAATACAAAACATATGGCACTAACGGAAGACTATATCAATCCTGACACATAGTGGTGTGTAGTTCTTTGTGGTGTGTTAAAATATATTTGTCATGATTTGAATAAGCAAGATTCAATTCCACTGGAGTCGAACAAGACCTCTCTTAGGAATCAAAATTGTCTAAATTTATCTGAATTTGTCTGAGGTCGGCAGAGCGTAATGAAGAGGAGGAAATGGTGCATCGCAAATTAAAACAATACTGGCAGTGAATATGAGAGATCCTGGATGCAGTGTAGTAGCTTCAACATTCTACTGTCACAGCATTTCCCAGTCCTTGTTAGGATGGCCTACTTTCATCATAAAGGGTTTACCCACCTCCCCACACTTGTTTTCTTTCCTGGGGAAAGCATGTTACCCTAGTGTCTGTCTAACCTGGAGATCTTTACGTGCAGCACTCATCTGGTTTCCTCATCTTCCCTCAGGCTCAATTACAAACATTGTTCAGTGGGCTTCACAGTCAAGATGATCGCCAAGTATGTGTAACAAACACATGAGTTTGCAATTTTTAAAACTACAATTTTTTGTCATAAAAATAGGCTAATCTTATCATCTTCTTTTGTAGATTAAAATTACAGATTGTTAATGGGAGTAAAATGAACATCAAGTAGAATTATCTGATTAAATTTTAAAATCAAAGTGATTAACCAATAGAAAAACACTATCAACAAAAAACATTGGATGTTGCTCACGTATGTGTAATACTAGTTCAAGCTGCTAGCAGCGTTGAAACGGCCATCGCACCTGGTGCTTACACACTCCTGGGTTCATGCCAGTATTAACGTCACTTACATATGATTTTATATAAATCAACTACCATTTAAAACTAAATAAAAACTTTCTGTTGTCAGCAAATGCCACTTTCATTACACTTGTTATAATCAATATTAATTAATATGTTCACGAGGCAGCCTCTATGAACTCTGGTCCAGATTTGATAAATGATATTTAATTTGTTACAACTTCCTCTTTCATGGCAAATGTAAAAATCTCATGCTATCATTGACGCACTTTTGAAGTTATGAAAAAAAAGAAAAAAAAATTGGAAGCTTTTCATCATTAATGCGTTGTAGCAATGCCGACTAAATTTAGACTTGATCAACAAATATCCTTACTTACAAATCTCAGAAACAATTAGGGCATTTTTAAAACAGCACACTTCTTGTTGCATTTAGAAATTTCTGCTGATCTTGATTTAATATGCATGTTTACCACTTGTGTATCTGTAGTTGAAAAGTATGGCCAGAGATGCATCTTGAAATATTGAATATTTGAAATATTCTAAGCACCATAGAGGCATTTTCATCCATCTGAGATTGTGGGTACTACAACTAGGGATGAGTGCTGCAGTTCTTGTCACTGAATTTAAGGACATTATATACATATTTAGGTGACATTCATGTGAAGTTTGGTAAAGGTTTAGTTGTAGATAATGGAGTTATGGACAGACAGACAGACAGACAGACAGACAGACAGACAGACAGACAGACAGACAGACAGACAGACAGACAGACAGACACAGATAGATACTTTATTGATCCCCAAGGGGAAATTAAAGCGCTACAGTACCACAACAGTAACATTAACTTCTCTCAGAATTAAACAAACCAACAGAGTAGAATGGTGAATATTAATATGGAACATTGTCCTAATATTTGAAACACCAGTACTAATACTGTACATATGTATACCATGCACATACATACTTATGCATACAGACACATATAATCCAGTATGATATCTTAGTAATAAGAAGGTCTGAACAAGAGTGCAGCGATATGCAAGATAGTAATATGTGTATTGCTGTATTGTGGCCCTAGAGGTTGTTCTGAGCTCTTTGGATACCTTTCCAACTATCCGTCTCTTCATTTTATCGTCAATTTTCCTTTTGCGGCCGCGTCCAGGAGCGTTGGCTATAGTCCTGTGGATCTTAAACTTTTGTTACTTTTGTAAGTTCCAAGTGTTTTCAATAACCGTTGTGGATTTTTGTGCCATTAACAGCGTGGTTGTCACGGTTCAGTGTGGCTGTGCTGGTGTGTGGCCACAAACTGTTGCTCATCACCTCACCTGTTACTGGTCTTTACACCTGGACTCAATTGGGATGATGAACACGAGGATTCTTAAGCCAGGTTTGGTCAGAGCTCTTTGCTGGTTCGTTTTTTTTTCCTGAAGGTTTGGTCGTGATGTTCTTGCCTGTTAGTTCTGTTTTGTTCTGCCTGACTTTTTGTTTTGATTAAATCATGGTTAAAGTCTGTGCCAACGGTGTCCTGCATTTGGGTCCATACCCCGACCTCCGCGATAGAAAAGACTCAAGCAGTATTTGGTGCGGTACCAATTGACTCACGGACTGGTCCCAGTCCGCAGCCCAAGAGTTGAGGACCACTAAGTCAGAACGCAATTACTGCATTGACAGGGCTTCTTGGACATCAAGATACACTGTAAGAGATACAGTATATTCACAAGAAGATATCTTGTGGTTTCACACTGACTTTCTCCTGGAGAGTGGAAACCATTCAACAATTTCCTTGTACTCAGTCACTGAACTATCTGAACATTTTTCTCCTTTGATTGTTCAAATAAGTGCAGGATATTCATGATACTGTTTCCTAGCAACATAGTGGATGCACTGCATATAAGCTACAATAGCACATCTCTGCCTCAAACAAAGATAAAAAGTGAGGTTTTTATTTTCTTATATCTGAATATTATTCTTTTGGCAGATAGTTGTCAGTTTAAGATTCTGTACCCGACCTTCCTTATTTTTCTTTACATGCGTTCAGAATAATTAATTTTATTAATCTCAACCCTGTAATCACCAGCAAACTAAATTGCTAACCCCTTATGATTTATTCCATCTTTTCACTCCACCTGACTTTGCAGCAAAACAAGCATTACCAGTGTTGAGTCTGCTTATGAAGATGTACAATTCGACAAAGCTCAGGGCATCAGTCAAAGGACGATTCACAGAAACATCATGGCTTGTCCCAATCCTGCTTAACATTAGTGCTAGAAATAAATGTGCTACTGTGTTCATTGTATTACCTGAGGGCGGTTGTATTATTAGGTGCCCACAGGAGTGGACTCTACTGGGTGGATGCACATTTTATTTGCTCAGCTATTCATACTTGCGTGAGTACTGTCCCAGAATCTGTGGTTCACTGCTGAAGATAGCTTTGTCCAGATGTAATTTAGTATATGTTGGTATCAGCCTCCGTCCAGAGCAATCCTTTTCAGTTTAAATAATCAATGACTCAAATGAACTGAAATTACTTTTTGAGAGCTGTCTCGCTAGAAAGGATGCTTTCCTGTAACATGTGTTACAGACTGCGAAATTGTCCAATTGTCTTAGAGAAGTGTGCCAAGACTATTTCAAGAATGTAAGGATTATGAAAGAATTAATAATTGCATAATGTGATGGGTATACTGCATATACTTCAATTGCTCACTGCCGTGTGAGAAATAATTGTCTCTTCTAAACTGAAGGAGCTGTCATTGTAACTGGCTTCATGTAGTGAGGAGGAGGACACTATGCTGAGGAGGAACTAGGCAATTTCTATCTACTCACATCATAAGAACACCTCATTAACAGAATTATACTGTTTTATATTCATAGTGATAACATTTCATAAAATTATTTTTAAAAATACCCCAAAAACATTGCACTCATACAATCAGTAGACATGTTTTACCTTTTATGAAATCACCTGATCATGATTAATTGAAGTGGACAAACTAGTTGTCTTGCAATTGTCACGGTAGTTTTCATTCACATGTCAAAAACTGATGGATGAAACAAATCAAAATTCATAATTTCCATTCTTTTATGTTCTGTGTGTTTGACTGATGCTTTTTAAATGGCAGTGTCTCATTTAGCCATTGTACAATTTTTTATTTGATAATTTATATTCTAATAATAACAATAATAATCTTCTTCTCCTTTCAGCTTTTCCCTTCAGGGGTCGCCAGAGAGAATCTGTTGCCTGCATCTAACCCTGTCTTCTGCATCCTAATAATAATAACAATGATGATAATAACAATAAAAATAGTAATAATTATAGATGTTATTTAGTATATGTTAGTATTGGACTGTGGATTTTTTTTTTAATATCAACTATTTTTATTTATATAGCGCTTAATCACAGACAGACAGAGAAACCCAACATAATCCCCCAGAGGAAGCATAAGCAACCTTGGTGGGAAAAAACTTCCTCATTGAGGAAGAAACCCCGTGCAGGACCCAGTCTCCGGAGGGCGGCCATCTTCCTTGACCGGTTGGGTGAAAAAGAAAGCCGATGGGAATAGGGACAGGGCAAGGGAAAGAGAGAGAGACACAGAGAGAGTGGAAGATAAGCCAGATAGAATTGCTTTCTAATGTTTAGATCCAGCTGCTAAAGTGGGGGCAGGATTGTCACGCCTTCTGATTTCTTGTCTTCTAGAGTTGTTCCCCACCTGTCAAGTAGAAGCACATACAGCGGCAGTATCTCTCTGCATCTATCGTTCAAACTTTGTTCCCACCCTCATATATGGTCATGAGCGATTACTGACCGAAAGAACGAGATCACAGGTACAAGCGGCTGAAATGGGTTTTCTCAGGTGGATTGCTGGTGTCTCCCTTAGAGATACGGTGAGAAACACTCAGAGTTTCTGCTCCTTAGCGTAGGAGTCAGCTCAGGTGGTTTGGGGATCTGGTGTAGATGCCACCAGGGTGCCTCCCTTGGGAGGTGCTCCTGGCACGTCCAGTTTGGAGGAGGCCTCGGGGTAGACCCAGGACCAGGTGGAGGGGTTATATCTCGACACTGGCCTGGGGAGACTTTGGGATCCCCCAGTCATAGCTGGTTGATGTGACCAGGGAAATGGAAGTTTGGTTTTCCCTACTAAAGCTGCTGGCCCCGCGACCCAACTACAGATAGGTGGTGGAAGATGGATGGATGGATGGATGGATGGATGGATGGATGGATGGATGGATGGATGGATGGATGGATGGATGGATGGATGGATGGATGGATGTGGCTAAACATCTCATCGCTGATCAGATTTGGGATTGGCCCAGAGAAGACTACAGTACTTGATCTGCCATGGTCCTTGCATATGTGCACACTAACTGTACATTAGACTTGAGGACCTCAGACTTTCACCACAATGAATTATACTTAACTATTAGCATTAACTGTCCCTTGATATCTCCTGACCTCGGGGAAGCAGCTAACTATAAATATTGTTATTGAGAAGTGAAGTTTCATCTCATAGAGGACAAGGGAGAGAACGAGAGGCGAGGAGCAAGTGTCTCACACGAGCTGTAGTCACATGAGACCGTACACACATGCTATTGGCTAACAGCATCTGTGTGTGCACTGTATTCTGAGACTCACGGTTCCTCCTGCAAGTTGACTTTTGCCTTATGAAGTGGAATTTTTTCTTTGTGAAACCGTTGCAATGGCTCCCAAATGTGCTGCTGGTTTAATACAAGTATGGGGAGGGTTCATAAACATTTAAATTCTACGTAAATAGAAAAACTAATTATTTGGTCTTTGGAAGTGTCTAGGAGAGGTGGCAGTAGAGTTTCTGACTGGGTTGTTCAACGGGATCTTAGATAGTGAGAAGATGTCTGAGGAATGGAGGAGAAGTGTGCTGGTGTCCATTTTTAAGAACAAGGGAGATGTGCAGAGTTGTGGCAACTACAGAGGAATAAAGCTGATGAGCCATACAATGAAGTTATGGGAAAGAGTAGTGGAAGCTAGACTAAGGGCAGAAGTGAGCATTTGTGAGCAGCAGTATGGTTTCATGCCAAAAAAGAGTACTACAGATGCAGTATTTGCTTTGAGGATGTTGATAGAGAAGTACAGAGAAGGCCAGACGGAGCTGCATTGTGTTTTTGTAGATCTGGAGAAAGCTTATGACAGGGTGCCCAGAGAGGAACTGTGGTATTGTATGAGGAAGTCTGGAGTGTCAGAGAAGTATGTTAGAGCGGTGCAGGACATGTATGAGGACTGTAAGACAGTGGTGAGGTGTGCTGTAGGTGTGACAGAGGAGTTCAAGGTGGAGGTGGGACTGCATCAGGGATCAGCTCTGAGCCCCTTCTTGTTCGCTATGGTGATGGACAGGCTGACAGACGAGGTTAGACAGGAATCTCCATGGACTATGATGTTTGCAGATGACATTGTGATCTGCAGTGAGAGCAGGGAAGAGGTGGAGGAGAAGCTAGAGAGGTGGAGGTTTGTCCTGGAAATGAGAGGGATGAAGGTTAGCCGCAGTAAGACAGAGTACATGTGTGTGAATGAGAGGGACCCAAGTGGAAGAGTGAGGTTACAGGGAGAAGAGATCAAGAAGGTGGAGGATTTTAAGTACTTAGGGTCAACAGTCCAGAGCAATGGAGAGTGTGGAAAAGAGGTGAAGAAGCGTGTCCAAGCAGGATGGAACGGGTGGAGAAAAGTGTCAGGTGTGATGTGTGATAGAAGAGTTTCAGCTAAAATGAAAGGAAAGGTGTACAAAACTGTGGTGAGACCAGCGATGTTGTTTGGTCTAGAGACAGTGTCACTGAGGAAAAGACAGGAGACAGAGCTGGAGGTAGCAGAGATGAAGATGCTGAGGTTCTCTCTGGGAGTGACCAGGAAGGATAGGATCAGGAATGAGTACATCAGAGGGACAGCACATGTTAGAGGTTTTGGAGATAAAGTCAGAGAGGCCAGACTGAGATGGTTTGGACATGTCCAGAGGAGAGATAGTGAATATATTGGTAGAAGGATGCTGAGTTTTGAACTGCCAGGCAGGAGGCCTAGAGGAAGACCAAAGAGGAGGTTTATGGATGTAGTGAAAGAGGACATGAAGGTAGTTGGTGTGAGAGAAGAGGATGCAGAAGACAGGGTTAGATGGAGGACACTGATTCGCTGTGGCGACCCCTGAAGGGAAAAGCCCAAAGGAAAAGAAGAAGAAGACTTTTTCGCAGGCAGTCCTGGAACACATTAATCGCGAGTAACAAGGTATCAATAGTACTTCTGTCCTAAAATCCTAAAAGGCAAACAGACACAAGTTAATATTTTGGATGTAAGCTGTTGCATTTGTAAATAACACTTGCAAAGTGCGTGTGTGTGTGTGTGTGTGTGTGTGTGTGTGTGTGTGTGTGTGTGTGTGTGTGTGTGTGTGTGTGTACAGTATAGGTTTTATTAGTTTTGTACCATAAAACTGGGATAAAATAAACAAGAAAAATCAATAACAATAATTTTTATACAAAAATAATCATCACCTGAAATGCTACAGTTGTGTCAGCCATGCGTATGACCTCAGCTGTCTTTTTTACTTTACTAGTCATACTTGGTCTTTAGAAAATTGCAGCTGTTGGAGGAAGAAAAAACAGAATGACCTTGTCTCTGCAGTGCGGAGCAAAGTCTTAAATTCCAGAAATTGAAGTCTCAGCTGACTGGAGCGCATGTGCACAGGAAGGGTTCTGATGGATCCATAATTTCAAAATGTCCTTTTAGAAATCTATGTGTATATTTTATCTTTTAATTCATTTGAAATTCATACTTTATTGAATCCATCCATCCATCTGTCCACCCCTCCAGGTATGGAATCCAATATTTTGAATGTGTTTGATTCCTCATAAAACATTTGTTGACCTTTTTGTAAAAAAAAAAAAAAAAAAAAAAAAAAAAAAAAGTCATATCTAATTTGAAATTAACAAATTAGTTGCAAATATTCTCTTTGTTACCCTTATCTGAATGTTGACGTCTTGGAAATGGTTATTTCATTTACCGTATATGGCAAATGCCGTTATCAGTAAATTCAATAAATTCAATACAGTAAATATAAGTAAATTCAATGTCCTTTTCACTGATACTCTATGATATGAAGATATTGCTTATAAAAAGCAAGAAAAACTTCAAAGCACTTGGAGAGGCAGTAACTGAGCCTGCAATTAATATACCCATGAAAGGTTGACCCTCATATGGGGGTTGTCACGGATGAGGTTTGGATTGTGATGTCCGTTGTGTTTCGGCGCTCAAATACACACCACAGATTCTTTCTGAACCACTGCTTTGAAGCCTGTTTCAAACGTGGGAAAACTACATGTGTGTGAATGAGAGGGACCCAAGTGGAAGAGTGAGGTTACAGGGAGAAGAGATCAAGAAGGTGGAGGATTTGAAGTACCTAGGGTCAACAGTCCAGAGCAATGGAGAGTGTGGAAAAGAGGTGAAGAAGCGTGTACAGGCAGGATGGAACGGGTGGAGAAAAGTGTCAGGTGTGATGTGTGATAGAAGAGTTTCAGCTAAAATGAAAGGAAAGGTGTACAAAACTGTGGTGAGACCAGCGATGTTGTTTGGTCTAGAGACAGTGTCACTGAGGAAAAGACAGGAGACAGAGCTGGAGGTAGCAGAGATGAAGATGCTGAGGTTCTCTCTGGGAGTGACCAGGAAGGATAGGATCAGGAATGAGTACATCAGAGGGACAGCACATGTTAGAGGTTTTGGAGATGAAGTTAGATGGAGGCATTTGATTCGCTGTGGCGACCCCTGAAGGGAAAAACCGAAAGAAGAAGAAGAAGAAACACTCAAGTGCTTTAAAACACTTAGGGTTTGTTCACACTGTTTGCTTACATTCGATTTTTAGCTTATCCAGATTTATATCGGATGTCTCTTGGCGTCTGAACAGTCACATACCACATGAAATCTGATTGTTGTGGGGCGAATTGAAACCACAATTGGGAGGTAGTTTCATATTGGATATGGACAGATGCATCTCAGTCTGAACAGCTTCAAACACACCGATCAGATATGGCAATCTGTGACGTCATATCTCCAATGCAAGAGCAACACACCAGAAGAAAGAGCGTCGCACATTACGGAGCGATAAAAAATGGAAGAAGAAGTTGACAATGTCTGGTGTCCACCTCTACCAGACAGTGATACCGCCAATATTCAAAAGCAACCAGACTCCATGTGTGACGTTGTTGTTGCTGCCGTTGCAATTATATGGCCTCAAACATTACACGCACTGAAAGACACCTCCGCCCCAGCGTCATTGCTATGGCAACCTGTCAGATTGGGGTGTCACACACACAAACACATATGTACATATTTATATTACATTGACATCTAATCTATATCTCTTATTGCTTTACTGAACCTTGCAAGGATCTAAAAGTGCTGTTTTCTGGGCTCATCAACCTTGTGTGGCTGCAGTACAGCCATCCCCCCAAAGACACCCACTTTCACAATGAATAACAATGATGTTCGAAAGGCACCCCAAGAAAGCCCCCATGGGGTGCCATTCAATCAGTAGGCTCGGACCCAAACACAGTACACACGGGGAGAAGTCCACATTTATAGTTTTAGTCGTCAAAATTCTAGAACAGGATGACAGTAGATCAGGCAAGGAATGGACAAACAGCCAAAATCACATGGAAGTCCAAGGAAGTTGAAGAGTAGAATGAGTCAATGACAATCTGGCCGCAAACTGAGGTGTGAGCAGAGAATAAGTAGGGTGGAGACTGGAAATGGCAAGTAGGTAAATGCAGCAGCACAGGTGATGCAAATGAGTAGACTGAGTGGGAGATAATTCAGGATACAGAGGACAGAAGGGGACGACGGAACTGGGGCGATGCCAACGGTGATAGAAAATCTAACCTTAAAACTGTGAGTTGTACTGACGCATTTTGAGGCAGGATCAAGTTCAGTGATTTTTCTTGACAATTCAACTACAATTCAGTAGATATTAGTTGCAAAACTGTTTCACAGTCGCAAATTATCTATAAAGTGTAAATCCAAGAATCCATGCACCACTGTGCTGTGTCATGCATTTGCACTAGTAGCATCTAATCCTTCACAAGGCCCTACAATCAGTGTATTGGCTTGGAATTACAGCGATGTTGTCCATCATGTGGGAGGTAAGGAGACACCAATCCAAGTGATTTGTGAGACAGACTGACCAACGCTCGACAGCCAGCCAGTGGTGGGAGCAACCAGCCACAGACAGTTGCTGTCAGAAGCTTGCATGTCAATTCTGGAGACACAGAAGGCCGCTGGAGCTTTGACGATCAGACGCACATCCATGGCACTTTGAAAAAGT
Organism: Antennarius maculatus; assembly: GCA_013358685.1. Classification (NCBI taxonomy): domain Eukaryota; kingdom Metazoa; phylum Chordata; class Actinopteri; order Lophiiformes; family Antennariidae; genus Antennarius; species Antennarius maculatus. The sequence continues at coordinate 2,005,484 of CM023609.1, read as the reverse complement.
TCACTGTGGTAACTGTGCTGTCAGGTCTTAGAGGTATACAGACTGTCTACCGTTTGTTTGTGTGGTTGTGCATGCGTGTGTGTCCGTGTGTTTGTTGGAGTGTCTGTATACATGTGTCACTTACCTGTAGAGCTGTTTATGATGATATCTTCATCAAGGACAATAATCCAGTAGTGTTCAGTTGTGATTCTTCACCCATCAAAAGCACAAATTAGAATGTGTGCCTCTGCACCTTTACACTATGCCCTACGTATCCTGCCGTGATTTAGTTACATGCATACTGTACATACAACCTTGAACAAGAGAATTCTTTCAGCATTACTTAATTTTGACCAAAAAAAAAAAAAGTAATGTGTAATATCCAAATGGGACTGGTTATCACTTTGTGGGTCTCAAATAAAAACACTGAAGTTGTGTGCATATTGTGTAGGCCAGAGCCAAGTGTGATTTATTAATAATGTATTGATTTAATGAGTTATTCTGTTGCGTCCCACAGCAGTGTCCTGCAGCATACCTCAATAAATAAATTATATGTGGCAGCCCGCCACAAAATGTTCATTTATTTCTGTTTTTGTATGAATTTTTAACCATATCATCAGTTGTGTCTGTGCAGCTGAAAATGTAGATGAAGTGCAACGACTGTGAGAATGGTAGCTTCATGTAACCTCATATTGAATTGTCAACACTGTTTGCAGCATCATTATACTTTTTTTTTCCTGTTTTTTTAAGACACGTCATTGCTGTCAGAATATTATGCTTAAATGTGTTCTGATAAAAAGAAAAAGGATATTATTATTATTAATAAGGATGTATGTCATGCAGAACCTTGTCATGTCACAAGACTAAATATCAGAAAAGCCTTATTCTGTCTCTTCTGTTTAAAGGTGATGTATAGTGCTCTGCCTATTACAGTACTGTAATCTAGCACGTGGGCATGCATTTTGCACACTTGCTATGCAACAATTATTTTGCTCGTCCTTTGTATAGTAGACCCACAGAAAAAAGGAGGGCATGAAGAAGATGATAGATGCTGAGAGCTTCCTACATACACAGGACTTGTATTCAAGTAGCAGCTAACCATTCATTTAAAATAATTTCATGTTTCCCTCCAACAATTCTTTGCCCTTCCAATGCTATTATCAGAGAAAATGTGGCAGCGTATTATTCAGTGGATGGCAGCTATTGTCTTTTTTCTTCAGGGCGGACAAACTGAGTTTTGATCTGTATTATTAGCTTATGTAAGCCATAAAAAAAAAAAATACAGAAGAGGTGCTGCCAATTGTTCAACTTAAGATAATATATCTTTATTAATGCATCATCATGTTTCTCCCATTTCTACACTGAGAGTAAAAAAAAAAAAAAAAATCTATCGGAGCAGACTCATTTCATCTGTAAATTAAACACACATCTGCAAATGGATGCCGAAGTTTGAAAACATTTTTAATAGAAATAAAATTTTGTATAAAAAAAATAAACATGCTTCACATACTTCATTAGATTTTCATGAGGTTTTACAAATACATAGTCAGATAACCAGGCACTGTATCTTTTTGTACATTTTCCCCAATTTTAAGGATATGTCAGGACATAAGCAGACGTCATCGATCTATTTAATAACATACGTTAACTTACCATTTAATTTGGTCGGCACTAACATTTTAGTCTGCAACACAAATGGTGTTGAAAAGAATACAGAGAGAGGCATGAAAAGCAGCATTGACGTTACAACACAAATGACCCCACAATGTTTTACCCTGGACAGAAGAAGGGCTTTCATACTACAGGAAGCTGACCCGTTCAGCGAGTTTTACTTCATCGACTGAGATATCGCATACTTCTGCAATTACACTTATCTGCATTGAAAACCTTTGCAACTTCCTGACTCCTCCCGCGTCATCATCTGACTGTTTGACTAGGTCATGCGTAGAGATGAATTTTCTCAGTAGTAGGATGTAACCTAGGGTATGCTGCACAATATCCTCAAGGGCATACTTAATTTTACTTCCCTCGTAATGGATCTGTACAATTTGGATTTACCCTTTCACTAGGTGTGACCAGGAGAATAGCTGGTGGCAGTGACAGCGGGATGGTGGTGGGGTCATCTTGGATGACAGTTTACAGTAAGATCTCCTGGCAAGAATACTTATTTTTGTTTTTTATATTTAGTTTTAAACCACGAGCCACTGTTTAAAAGCACATACAGGTATGCAGAGGGCAGTGAAAGCCTTAGGCTAGCTGGTAATAAAGGTCATGGCCTCACTTAAGCACAGATAAAAAATCACCAGACCTTCACCATTTGAGAACAGTTTTTAACACACAATAGGCTCGGAGCCAAACAATTGTTAACAACGCTGCAACAGAGTTTAAATGCATTCCAAATATATATATATGTATATCTATATATATTTTTATTTTATTTTTTAAACAACACATCACAGGATGTTGAAACTGGCATGCTCAAAATCGGCAGAGACCATCTTATACATGTAGCCATTCTTTGAAATCAAGAAACGTTAAAAAAAATAATAATAATTGAAAAAAATAGCACATGGAGAATTGTTGCATTTTTGATGATCACCGTTTCCAGTCCTTCAACTCATGAGCCCAGAAAATGTTCAGAAATGAAAATAAACCAAAGCTCCATTTTGGAAATCCAACATGTTTTCATGTCTTTTTTTGGTGTTTATTAATTCCTTTTGATCCCTTAAAGGCTTCAGAATTAATTCTAGAACACCTGAACATTTTGTTGAATTTATTTCAGTTTCTGTCAGCATCGCTCAGGATGATGGAGAAGTCTTTTAAAGAGGGCATAGCTGAAATGTAAACACTCAAAAGGAAAGCTCTGTCCTTCTGCCATGCAAATATTTTTTATTATTATGTGTGTGGGTATGTGCTGTCTCTGTGTGTATGTGTATGTGTGTGTGTGTGTGTGTGTGTGTGTGTGTGTGTGTGTGTGTGTGTGTGTGTGTGTGTGTGTATGTTGGGGATTGTATTCTTTGGAGGCAGAGACAAGATTGAATCTAACATTGTACTGTTATTTGCTCTGGTTCGCTCTTTTGTCCATTCCTCTAATATCTCCCCATCATGTCACATCTTTGAGTAATGCTGTGGTCTCCACCCAAAAAATGTGCCTCCTTTTCCTATATTTTCTTTTGTCTTGTGGGAAAATTCCACTGCATGTTTTTTTCTTCATCGTGGTAAAAGTCCTGAAGTTAAAAAAAGCAACTTCTGTCTTTCAGATTGCATGATTACTGTAGCTGATGTACGTTTGCTTTGTTGAGAAACCTGCAAAAGAAGAAAGAGGCATGAATTAATCTAAAGATGAGATGTGGAGAACGAGGGTATTTGGCCGTGGTTTATGGCAAGAAAAAATGACACATGATAGCTAGAAATTAGTGTTTGTGTGCTGTTTGGTGGTCGAGCTGCAGTGTGCCTTAAACAGCAATATTTCCTTCATATTAAACCTTTGGCTAAATTTCCGCCCTCAATATATTACCAGCACCAGATGGTAGTTACAGTAAACCAAATCACCTCATTTCCCTTTAGCTATCAGGCCCAACTTTTTAGTTGTATGCCCAGACTGTTTTTGCAGATCACTGAGGTGGAGCAGATAAATCCGAACATATCACCACCAGATCTCAGTGGTTATGGGCGCTGGCCCAGACAGGAATTTTTCAATTTCATCAAGTCACATATCCACAGTGGCAATGACAATGACAAATGGCTTATTCAAATAGCCCTGCACTGTATGGCCTCTGTAAATGGTAACCCCATCAGTATGAGTTGCTGTTAGCTATCAATTCTATGTCTTTGCTTTCTTGCCACTTATTATAACAAAAGCCCAGATTAATTTTCAACAAAAATCTTAAAGCAATACTTTATTTAATGCTGCACTGTATGTTTACATTGAGCTACAGTATACAATACTGATAAAAAAAAATGCTGCAGTTTTCCATGGTTACTCCAGAGCTTCATTCCTCAGTTCACAGAGATGCCAGTGTTAAAAGTGAACACAATGTTGCTGTTATGACTGCATTTGCCATCACATTTAGCATAGAAGTAAATCATAAACACCGCCTTCAAATATGTGGCAACGGACTTGGTTCCTTGTTAAGGCAGGTAAGACAGAGTGGAGGTATCTGTGGTGACAGATGTGACACATTAAAACCAAGGAAGAGCTCTGTGGATGTCACATGAGTGATTTCTGCTGACTCAGTTGCTGAAGTCATTATTTACCTCACTTGTATAAATCTGATTTTATTTTCCATCACAGTACGACCAAGGATGTTTCTCACATAGAGATGAAGTAACCACTTCTGACATGAGAGATGTCTCCTGACGCATTAGTGTATTTAAACTTTGATAACCACAAATAATCTCGATCTCAATGGGAATGATATCTTGACGTTTAATTTAAATAACTGTTTAGGCCATAGCATATCAATAACCTGTGAAAAAATGTTCACTAGTTTTTCTTTTAATTTATAGTGTTTCTGTCAAGATGGGAAAATTAAGGTTACACAGTCATAAAACAGTAAAAGGGCCAACATAGTATATACGAGAATCTTAATGTTGTTTGACACCTGTGAAGTGAACAAATCATCCATTTATTAAAAGTTTTTTTTTTTTTTCTTTTTTGTGTTTATTCACTAGATCGGGAGTTTGCAACCTTTAACACCAAAGAGCCATTTCGACCCGACTTCCACCGAAAAGAAAATGCTGAGAGCCGAAAATACTTCTGACATCCAAAACGAAGATAAATATATAAAACATTGTTTGTTTTTACCTTTACTCTTTGTGTAAACAACTGCAGTGTGTTGCTTATGAAATCCATGAAAAATACCTGCATTAATATTTTTTACCTGGTTAAATGGACTTTGACCAGGTTTCAGTTAGTGTTCCACATATTTTGAGGGGTGAAAAATCATAAATAGAACTACAATAATAATAATAATAATTTTTTTTTAAAAACTAATGCAATTAAAGTGCACTTCAATTGGATATTTTTATTTTATTTTTCCAAGCCACGTGGAGCCACAGCATAAGGATGAAAGAACCAAATGCGGCTCCAGAGCCGTGGGTTGCCGACACCTGCGGCAGCTAAATTCTACATGTTAACATACATTTTCCACATTAGAATAATGATGAAGAAGAAATACTGTCTTTACCCAAACCTGTGTTTTCCATGGATAGGTATTACCTTGACTTTCGTTAGTGCTGGGCAATGTATAAGGAGAATGCTTGTTTGACTGCTGCTCATATTCCTGAAGGTGAACATTTTGCTGAAGTGTATTGTCAAACTGCAGAATGTATTTGTATTGACAACCATAATTCATTGCTTTATAGTGTCAGCCTGCCCACACACATTATTGTAACTATGTAATGGTTCCTTATGAGACAGTAACACAAACAACGCCCCCTCACTGGTGTGAACACATTTTCTTGAGTTAATATGCTACACCTCTGTTAACGAGAAATATAATTTTCTCTCTGCTACTGACCTCTGCATTGTTATGTTTAGTTTTGCAGACTGGGGAACAAAACATGCTTAGAAAAACCAAAATGTGGGTTCATTAGCATTGACGTACTTACTCTGTGTTTCAAGGCTTTCGCACAGCTCGGTCTTGGCTTCTCCATTGGGTCTGAGTCCAGCCTTGGGGTTAAACTTGTTGGACATGGTGGCGGCAGTAACAACAGCCTTGAGGCTGCGTGTACGCTTGGGCACATTCTGCTCAGGGTGGAAGAGAACCACGTATACCTTCGGCATGTAGAGCAACCCGAGAGACACCGATGCACTGAGGCTCACTGAGATGGTCAGCGTGGTTGTTTGAATGTACATCTGCAAGAGGCAAGCATGAAAACAGTTCAGCCCATTATTTGACAAAGACTGGTGCATATATATATATATATATATATATATATATATATATATATATATAATAAATATATATGTATAATTATATATAGTCGCTGTGTTGTCATTTCTATTATTGGTCTCAATTTGATGCAACTGATGGCCTGAAATTTGTTTGAAATTAGTCTATCATCTGTTTTAATGGCTTGTCTGCCAGTCCAGCCAAGGTCACCTTGTTTGTTCAATATCCTGCCATACCTGTTTTTGTACATCTGTCACATCATCCTGAACACAGATGTGATAGCACCCATCGAAGGCATCCTATTCTGATCCGCAGTGATGAAACCAATAAAAGACAACTACACTTGTGATTTTTTTTTTTTTAACGGTTACTTTCTTTGAATCATAGAGGAAGGTGGTTTTAAGTATCATTCTCGCTCCTTCTGTGTTAATTGTTTCAAAAGCTACAGCAAATTAATGAGTCATCTTCAATGAAGCGTTAAGGAGGGAAAGCACATGTAATTTCAGGACAGCTTGACTTGCTGGCTGAGAGGAATTAACAAGTATATTGTGTTACAGATGTTCTAATTAAAGGGCTGTACATTCAAAACTGGTATTTTCTGCAGCGGGAGGTTCACACCTTTACTGGAACCACTGAGAAGCTGTGCAGCATCTGCAGCAACTTTAAAAAAAAAAGGTGAAACACACATAAGCTGTTTTGTTCTACTTTATCACCACTACAACCTCATCTTTTCTCACAGTCTGTTTTTTATTTTAAGCTACATCAGTCAGAGGAGTGACAGTAACAGATTACAATGAAGTTTACAGGAATAAAGTTGTTTTTACGTACTGGACTGGACTTGAACGGGTAAAAGAGAACAGGTGGGTTGAGTAGACTGTCAGAGTGGGAGGGACTTACTAAGTGCACTGGTTATTGTGGAATGGGTGGCCTCAGGATGCTGGTTATAGTGGAACAGGAGTGCCAGATGGGCTTGTCTGAACTGAGTGGATTCACTGATTTACAACTACTGTTGTTGAAGTTACATCCTGCAAAGCTGTGATGAATTGTAGTTGTGTTTGTGTGTCTGTTCGTCCGTCCGTCCGTCAACCAAATATCTTCACAACCGTTGCAGATAGAAAGATGTAAGAGAAAGCACATTAGCCGGGCGGCAAAGGGGAGGAAAATGAAATGATGAGCCTGACTTTGAGAAAACTAGGTCAAGGTCAAATTTCCACTTTTGTATTCATCACGGATTTTTGGAAGGTAGTCATGTGATACCGTACGCGCATTCTATTGGCTGACGGCATCCAGAAGCGCGCTACCTTCTGTGAGTCTCCGACTTCAATGAGACACAAAAGTGCTTTAAAGAGTTGATCAGAGTGTGGGGAAAAGTAATACAGATAGAAGAAGGTGGTTTAATATCGGTATGGGGAGGGTTCATAAACGTTTAAATTACTGTAGATAATAACTTATTATTTATTTAGTCTGTCGCTCTATCCCGGAATTTGTTAATCGCATTTTGTGCGAGGAACGACGGCGTACTGCAGACCTTTTTATGTACACATCTCTGAAACTTGATGAGATGTAATCACAAAACAAAAAACAGCATTTTTAGGAAGCCTGACTTACACAAAAATGTGTAAGTCAGGGTAAAACGTTGAATTCAGGGGTGTCGCGGGATGTTGCAGTCTCTGACTGCCTTGTTTACAACTATACACACACACACACACACACACACATACATTTGAAAGATTTGGGACTCTACTCACATGCAGACTCACTGCATCTCAATTCAGCCAGTTTTGTTGTAATGTAGGACTTCTGCACAGAGAGATTAATGGAAGAATGGAGGCTGTTGGGGGGAGGGGGGGCAACTGTAATGGTCCCCCTGCAAGCTGTAGGGAGCATTAACCAGTGAACTGCTCTTGGCTTCGTTCACTGTTGCCTTAGGGACAGACTGTCAAAACCAAGCTGTTACAAAAAACAGAAAAGAAAAAGAGCCACTGCCTTTCAGCCAAAAATAACCATCCTCAAAGTCATCCTTGTGGTCAATTACTTTACCATAGTTTATAATTTGGCAAGAACACAGAGCTAAAACTGTATGCATACATTCAGTCTCGATATTGTTGAATGTCCCCATTCACATAAATATATTGTGCATTTGTTCCCTCCTCAGAAGTTCTCAGAAATGTGGCTAAAAAAGGACGAAATGCTGCAGATGACACACCAACAGGAAAGCCAAAAACGCCACATGAAGTCCGACATCAGAGCAGATTGTTCACTTAGTCACTTCGTTTGCTGAGTTATTTTGACATGACATGAAATCTTAACGTGTCAGGTGTTAATGTTACGCTGCTCTGCATGGGTTCCGGAAGGAAGGGGAACTACAGTAGTTGGACAAACATATAAGGAAGAAAATCATCTTCTTCTTTTCCTTTTCGGCTTTTCCCTTCAAGGGTCGCCACAGCAAATCAGTTGCCTCCATCTAAAATAATCAATAATCAATGTAAACATTTCCAAATGATGTCAAGCAAATTTTTGGTAAGTGTGTTCAGTAAGTTACTATTTCCAGAAGGATTTTTTTCTTTAACGTGAAATATTATTATTATTTGAATTTAATGTGATTTATGGTTACATTAACTGTTTTATGGATATTTTTCAGCAGAAAGCCACTAGAATTCAATGAAAAGAAAACAAAAGAAACAAACAGACAAAAAAAAAAAAAAACCCTCCAACTTGAAGTGTTCTGCTCCATAAAGCAACTGAGCCTTTGCTTACAAATGAAGTCCTGTATTCAGTGTCAGACCAACGCCGGTGTTCTATCCATTAATTTGTTTCCTGCAGATTGCAGTGCACCTGAGCATGCACAGCCTGCAGCTCATGAAATTGCTGTTTGTCTCACATACCTATCATCACACTGCCATTAGTAAATCTTGCTTGAGGCAAAACATAACATAGAGGAGGCAGCGTGTGGTAGTATTAATGACTGAACTAAATGTGATGAAAACAATCTATCAGGGCATGCGCAGTATGAGGAAGAGTCAAAGTAAAGCTGACATCACTGCCTGCAGAAAGAGCAACACAAGTGGTTGCTGTGGTCTGTGGTGACTGGAAGCATAAGATTATTATGATAGTTAATAAATGTAAACATGGTCTATGTTCAACCAGAGAGTCTGCAGTGCTTCTCAAACTATCTAATTCATTTAAACTGAATAATATCCTTCCATATTCTGCTGTGCTATTTCTCAGCATGCAATAAAATTGTTCAGCAGAGGGGCTTTCTGCATGAGAATTTGCTATAATTGCACTCTAATTAAGCTAATAAACAAATAGAAGCCTTAGGGGAATTTATAACTTGCTTTGAGGGAGAACAACATTTATAAAGATCATATTTTTTTTGGTCTTGATTAGCTTCACGGTCTGTTCACCCATTATTGGAGCACCCAGGGGTCAACAGCCAAGACCCAGATGACTACTGTTCTATAGGTTTATTGAATGTAACGGCTGCTCTCTGAAGAGTAAGATGATGCCCTCCTCCCTGTGCTTTGAAGCGTCAATCTTCATTATGCATTATAGGGCCTGTGGGATATTATTGAGAATAACACTGTTTATCTTTGTACTGAAAAAAAGACGAAGCGGCAAACAGAAAAGAACCAGGAAGTGGTAACAGGTACAAGGGAACAACTTCAGTAGCAGTCATGAATGCTCTCCTGTCTGACACCTGGTCTTGCGGAAGTTATCGCTGCATTCTTTGTCTGATTAGAGTGCTAATTTTGTCTTCAAATTGATGACGCCTAGGGTGCGATTTATCAAAAATAATGGAGTGGGGTTTTTTTTCTGATCATGAAAACATAAGTAAACGGGTCTAATTTTTTTTTTTAGGTTCAATGGTTGTTATTAGCTGAAGTTACAAACAGATGAACACGACTCAGAAAATGTAAGGTAACTCTGATGTCAGACTTCATGTGCCTTTTCATCTTTCCTGTTGATACACCATCTGCAGCCTTTCATCTTTTTGTCCACATCTCGGCAAACTTCTGAGCAGGGAATAAATGCGTAGTGTATTTATGTGCATGGGAAAATTCAAGAACATTGACACTGCCAACAATTGGGGTCATGGTGAAAGTTAGTTCCAGCAACTTAGACTATACGCTACCTGTAGGAAAACTGTCACAACCTGCCTGTTATTTCATTTTTTTTTTATTATTAATAAATCATGCACCCCCTCCCCCCGAGAATTAAATTCTCGGGGGGGGGTGTATGCATGTAAAACAAATCAACAAATCACCCCCTGGTGATGCCCATAGGTCGATCTCTATTGTGAAGGCGGACTGAATGTGTAACTAACCTCTTGAGCTGGTGTCTCATTCTATACTTGACGTTGTGTTTGCAGTAGCTAATGATTTAAACTTTTTTCTCTGGCAAGCAGGTGTCACTTCTATTACTGAAGCTAGTGGAAAACTTTCAGATAATGCTCCCCATATAGACCAGATGTCCCCATCTGATTGATAGGGAAAGTTTTTCTATCCTGGCACCAGATGACAAAGACATGGCTGTGTTTGTAGTGCTAAAGCAGGGGCCCACTCTAAATGGGTGTTGACTGCAGAGACAGTTAGATTTGGTAAATTAAAGTGGAGTGGAAGTGGAGCACTGTATTTCTTTGAAAGATGTCAGAGTGAGCTGTGGAAAATTGTAATGATTAATATTTACGATATGGTGTTTAACTGGTGTGTTTGCCGTGTTGATTTTTCCAATTAAAAAACGAATTCAAAACATGTATGCAAATTCTGCTGTACAAATATGTAGATCTAAATAGGTATTTGTATTCAATATTGATTTATGGATGTTTGTATGCATAGATTCTTGATAGCTGCTATTGATCCAGTGGTCCGAGTTATAAAGCAGTAATGACTGTTAGGAAATCTTTACCACAACCAGCAGTCCTCCCAGACGAACACACACAGAACGGAGGCGCTCACCTTCCACATACGGTTTTAAATTAAATGAAAATAATATTTCTGGTTTTACTAACATGAGCGAAAGAAAAAATATCCAAACATGTGGTTGAATATGATGGTTCCCAGTTGCATATTTGAAATGATTCATTACTGACATGTCCAAATGATTACAATAATATTTTTAGGGGTGCCAATCGCATGTGATAAGATTTACAGTTTAGGTACAGCATGCAATCTCCATGGATCTCAACCATGAGATATAACTGGGGCACTGTGAGTTTTTCCAGTTCAGCAGAATTAACCTGCACAGTAATACCATTATCAAGGATACAGTATCATAAATAGCTCGAGCATTATCCTCTCTAGGAATGAAATGAAATGAAATGACTGACAGGAAATCAACTTTGAAATGAAATTAACTTTATTAATGTTGTACAACAACCAATCTGAACTGCACAGAGCTCAAACTAAAACAACTACTGTGTGTCTTTTCAGACATTCTCAGTTGTTTTGAAGTGTTCACACAGATCAGTTGTAACTGCTGAGAAAATGTGTGTCCAGTTTGTAACACTTACAGAGTACGAAACTGTAAAACATCCTTCACTTTGGATGTTTGAGGTTGAGGATTTTTAGCTGCAGTTTGTTCTCTAGTTAATTTGTTCTTCAATCCAGTGCTTGTCAGTTGTTTTCTGTTAAGCCCTCCCAAGAAAGAGGGCACACAACCAGTCTGTGGTAAAGGCATAAATACTCACTGCGCATGCTCCATTAACTCCATTAATTAATGTCACGTTACATGTAGGTGCCACTGCCACTTACTTTAGCAGATATGCAATTATACTTTACACTATTACATTGATAAAAAGTAAAAAAAAATAATAATACACATTAGCAGTGAAATGCCTGCTGAACAGGCTATAGCATTATTGGAAAATTATTATTATATACATTATACATTGGCTAAGATATCTCAGGATATAATTAGGAAGTTATTGCATGATCAGTTTTTATTATATTCCTGATAGAGCAGATAGTTTGATTAAATTTTGGCTTCTACAGAGGCAGTCAGAAGTTTCCTCGTATAATGAGTGCCGCAGCTCCTGAAGCAAGTGTAGTCAAGTTAGCCAAATTTGATTTATGTATTGCTCTAAGAAACCTGAAATTTGTTAACTGTTTCAGTTTTGTGTTGCTACTTGTATTAATCCCTTAAGTCGTGTTAAGGGATCAACCAGAAAAGAAAAGAAAAAAGAACAAAAGGCAGTCATGCTAATTCCTTCTTTGGTACCTACATGCTTCAAAAACAAGTTTCAAACTTGTTTTACTGGGAGATTTGCTGAAAGGGCCAGTGGCATAACCAGAAATCATAATATTTATGCTAAAAGTTAATTATATTTCAAGGCATTTTCCTTAAATAAATACATATATACACACACACACACACACACACACACACACACACACACACACACACACACACACAGTGGTACCTCTACTTACGAAATTAATTGGTTCTGGAAGAAATTTTGTAAGTAGAAAATTACGTAAGTAGAGACACGTTTTCCATGCAAATGCTCTAATCCGTTCCAAGCCCACAAAATTCAGACATAAATGTTTTATAAAGCATAAAAATGCATCAAAACTTGTAAGAAATACATGTTATAATTAGATTATTACACAATAAATGAGAGTTGAGCATAATTGAAAAAAAAAACAAAGAATAGAATAAAGAATAAAAATGATGGTCATTAACCTTTTAACTGCTGTCCTCATTGTTTTTTGCCCTCTTTGGTTCATGCGCTCCTGCCTCACCATGAACAACAGAGTGAATTCCAGTCCTCCTTCTGAACTTCTCCAACCACCCACGCCATGCCTTAAACTCCTTAAACTTCCTTTAGTTTTAATAACGTGGTGATTGTAGATGCATTACGGCCATATTCTTTGGAGAGATCAACCAAACGCATCCCTTTTTCATGCTTTTCTATCATCTCTTGCTTTGTTTGTACGGACAAAAAAACTCTTTTCTTCTTATTTTCTTTTCCTCTTTTCTCCGTCACTTTCTTGGGGTCCATAGTGAATACTCTAAAAGTTAATATATTTACGTAAAACTATCAGAACACATCATGGGTCAAGGGCCAAATGACGAGGACGCTGCATAGACACCTATGCAGCATCCTTAGCCAATGAGGGACCACCTCATTGGCTAAGGGGAGGTCCCTCTTAGCCAGTGGGATGCAAGGATGCTAGATAATAGCCAATGGCAGAGCAGCTATGAGAATGGTGCGTTCAGGAACCTGTGGGAGCTGCGAGTATCAGCCCATACTGTATTTTTACCTTTCGTAACTCGAAATTTCTTTCATAACTAGAGGTAATATTTTCCTGTTGAGGCGTTTCGTAAGTAGAACATTTTGTGAGTAGAGACATTCGTAAGTAGAAATGTAGCCGCAAGAGGGCACAAGCCAGTGTCTTATTGTGCCGGTCCCAAGCCCGGATAAATACAGAGGGTTGCGTCAGGAAGGGCATCCGGCGTAAAACTTTTGCCAAATCAAAGATGCAAATCAAACATATGACTTCCATACCGGATCGGTCGAGGCCCGGGTTAACAACGACCGCCATCGGCGCTGTTGACCTACAGGGCACCGGTGGAAATTGGATTACTGTTGGTCGAAGAAGGAGAGGAGGTGCGTTCGCACGAAGAAAGAGAAGAGGAGCGCCAAGAGTATAGGACTAAGAGTAGGGACGTTGAATGTTGGAACTATGACAGGAAAAGGTAGAGAGTTGGTCGACATGATGCAGAGGAGGAAGGTAGACATACTGTGTGTCCAGGAGACCAGGTGGAAAGGTAGCAAGGCTAGAAGTTTAGGAGCAGGGTTCAAGTTGTTCTATCATGGTGTAGATGGGAAGAGAAATGGAGTAGGAGTTATCTTGAAGGAGGAGTTTGTTAGGAATGTCCTGGAGGTAAAAAGAGTGTCGGATAGAGTGATGAGTGTGAAGCTAGAAATAGAAGGTGTGATGTTCAATGTTGTTAGTGGGTATGTTCCACAGGTAGGATGTGAGCTGGAGGAGAAGGAGAAATTCTGGTTGGACTTTGATGAAGTGACGCAGAGCATACCTAGAAGTGAGAGAGTTGTCATTGGTGCAGACTTCAATGGACATGTTGGTGCAGGTAACACAGGTGATGAGGAAGTGATGGGCAGGTTTGGTATCCAGGAGAGGAACGCAGAAGGACAGATGGTAGTTGACTTTGCAAAAAGGATGGAAATGGCTGTAGTGAATACTTTCTTCCAGAAGAGGCAGGAACATAGGGTGACCTATAAGAGTGGTGGTAGGAGCACACAGGTAGACTACATCTTGTGTAGACGAGTTAACCTGAAGGAGATCAGTGACTGCAAAGTAGTGGTAGGCAAGAATGCAGACAAACAGCATAGGATGGTGGTGTGTATGATGACTCTGGTGGTGAGGAAGATGAAGAGGGCAAAGGCAGAAAAAGAAAGAGTGTTGCATGACTATTAGGAAGGAGTTAAGACAGGCTCTGGGTGGTCAGGAGGTGCTTCCAGATGTCTGGACAACTACAGCTAATGTGATCAGGGAGACAGGTAGGAGAGTACTTGGTGTGTCATCTGGAAGGAAAGTAGATAAGGAGACTTGGTGGTGGAATGAGGAGGTACAGGAGTGTATACAAAGAAAGAGGTTAGCTAAGAAGAAGTGGGACACTGAGAGGACTGAGGAGAGTAGACAGGAGTACAGGGAGATACAGCGTAAGGTGAAGGTAGAGGTAGCAAAGGCCAAACAAGAAGCTTATAATGACTTGTATACTAGGTTGGACAGTAAGGAGGGAGAGACTGATCTATACAGACTGGCAAGACAGAGAGACAGAGATGGGAAGGACGTGCAGCAGGTTAGGGTGATTAAGGATAGGGATGGAAGTCTATTGACAGGTGCCAGTAGTGTGATGGGAAGATGGAAAGAGTACTTTGAAGAGTTGATGAACGTGGAAAATGAGAGAGAACAAAGACTAGAAGAGGTGACTGTTGTGGACCAGGATGTAGCAAAGATTAGCCAGGATGAAGTGAGGAGAGCACTGAAGAGGATGAAGAGTGGAAAGGCAGTCGGTCCTGATGATATACCTGTAGAGGTTTGGAAGTGTCTAGGTGAGGTGGCAGTAGAGTTTCTGACTGGGTTGTTCAACAGGATCTTAGATAGTGAGAAGATGCCTGAGGAGTGGAGGAGAAGTGTGCTGGTGTCCATTTTTAAGAACAAGGGAGATGTGCAGAGTTGTGACAACTACAGAGGAATAAAGCTGACGATCCATACAATGAAGTTATGGGAAAGAGTAGTGGAAGCTAGACTAAGGGCAGAAGTGAGCATTTGTGAGCAGCAGTATGGTTTCATGCCAAAAAAGAGTACTACAGATGCAGTATTTGCTTTGAGGATGTTGATAGAGAAGTACAGAGAAGGCCAGACGGAGCTGCATTGTGTTTTTGTAGATCTGGAGAAAGCTTATGACAGGGTGCCCAGAGAGGAACTGTGGTATTGTATGAGGAAGTCTGGAGTGTCAGAGAAGTATGTTAGAGCGGTGCAGGACATGTATGAGGACTGTAAGACAGTGGTGAGGTGTGCTGTAGGTGTGACAGAGGAGTTCAAGGTGGAGGTGGGACTGCATCAGGGATCAGCTCTGAGCCCCTTCTTGTTGCTATGGTGATGGACAGGCTGACAGACGAGGTTAGACAGGAATCTCCATGGACTATGATGTTTGCAGATGACATTGTGATCTGCAGTGAGAGTAGGGAAGATGTGGAGGAGAAGCTAGAGATGTGGAGGTTTGTCCTGGAAAGGAGAGGGATGAAGGTTAGCCGCAGTAAGACAGAGTACATGTGTGTGAATGAGAGGGACCCAAGTGGAAGAGTGAGGTTACAGGGAGAAGAGATCAAGAAGGTGGAGGATTTTAAGTACTTGGGGTCAACAGTCCAGAGCAACGGAGAGTGTGGAAAAGAGGTGAAGAAACGTGTACAGGCAGGACGGAACGGGTGGAGAAAAGTCAGGTGTGATGTGTGATAGAAGAGTTTCAGCTAAAATGAAAGGAAAGGTGTACAAAACTGTGGTGAGACCAGCGATGTTGTTTGGTCTAGAGACAGTGTCACTGAGGAAAAGACAGGAGACAGAGCTGGAGGTAGCAGAGATGAAGATGCTGAGGTTCTCTCTGGGAGTGACCAGGAAGGATAGGATCAGGAATGAGTACATCAGAGGGACAGCACATGTTAGAGGTTTTGGAGATAAAGTCAGAGAGGCCAGACTGAGATGGTTTGGACATGTCCAGAGGAGAGATAGTGAATATATTGGTAGAAGGATGCTGAGTTTTGAACTGCCAGGCAGGAGGCCTAGAGGAAGACCAAAGAGGAGGTTTATGGATGTAGTGAAAGAGGACATGAAGGTAGTTGGTGTGAGAGAAGAGGATGCAAAGGACAGGGTTAGATGGAGGCAATTGATTCGCTGTGGCGACCCCTGAAGGGAAAGGCCGAAAGGAAAAGAAGAAGAAGAGACATTCTTAAGTAGGGGTACCACTGTATATATACTGTATACACACACACACACACACACACACACATATATATTGGGATATAATATGACATAGGCCAACACTAGGTCAGCGTTCTATTATTAGGAGTTTTTATCCAATCAGAATTCAGCTAGCTTGTTTTGCCAGCTTGAATGAAATCTGTCCAGGACCTTCAGAATCTAGAATGCAGGTGTCCCTGCACTGCGAGTCAACAGGAACATGTAGTCAATAGACAGATGCGATAGCCAATCAGATCGTGAGTTGGTCTTCTAAGGCCTGTTAGCAGGTCCCTTAACCACCAGACGTGTACGTGTCCTGTGATTGGATTTTCACAGAGGCGCTATGCAGACGCACATTTGAAGTGAAGCTCTTGTGAGACAAGGGTCCGATGAAGCGGGGATGCATTTATTCATGTGATTCAAACCTGTCTCGTGATTTGTGCATTTTGTCACTTGATGCGAACATGTGTCGCCGTTTGTGCATTTCACATGGCACAGTGTCTTATGTTGAAAAACTCCTTTGAAAGGTGGCATAAGTGACACAGACTGTATATAGTTATTTTAGAAGCTATAGCAACCTTTTTGGAGTTCAAAATCAAATTGATAAGCATGTTTTTGGTTTTTATGTGCAATAAAATACAATTTTTCCATTTTGGAATTTCACTGTGTATATTCAACACAACTTTCTGATTTTTTCTTTTTTTTTTTCTTCTTTTTTTTAATTCCTATGATCAAACTGTTTCTTTTTTTCAATTATTTGTTTTTACCACCTCATGTTCATGCCATTTTTTTACACAAAGTTAAACAACCTTCATTAAAGTGTGTCTGCGTGTGTTTATGTGTGTGTCTGTTTGTGCATGTGTGTGTGACTGAGTGGCTGTGTGAGAGGGAGAAGGAGAGAAAGAGTATATACAGTATATACTGTGTGTATATATATTTTATATATATATATATATATATATACAGTATATATACAGTATATACTGTATACTGTATATACACACACTTTATAATACCAAAAGCTTTTAAGAGGATCTGTGTCTTGAAAAAGTGAAGTTTTGCTGGGTTTTCAACTTAATTACATTAAAGGTTTACAGGTAGGGAACAAGGAAACTAGGCCTTAACAAAACCATTAAAGTTTCACTTCTGCTTTACTATTCAAAGCCATGCTAGCTAATGGGTTACCTCATCCTTAAACAGGGCTGTTCACTTTCTCTGTGATTATATAATTCTCTTTTATCTTCTGAGAGAGGAGATCCATGGCTGCTGTTGACATGCGACTTAAGATGCGCAACACTCTCATTAAAAAATAATACAGACGTAGACTGCCTTTTCATTTCAGCCTGTGCTCCCTATGTGATGAACAAGAATACATAGTGAGAATTGTTGAAATTTCTATCCATTTACCTAAAGACAGGGCTCTCGTTATTGCTATCAGCATGTTCATCAATAGTGCTGTTGCTCACTTCTAGTAGTGAGCAGTCAATTTAGTTAGGACTTAATCATGTTCACCCAACATGCAGAAAACTAAAAGAAATTTTACTGTAGGTCACATTGTGCATTATTAATGTGATTCATATGTAGATTTTTCACAAAGCTCTAAACTACAGAGGATACTGTGGTATGCTCAGCTCCTCAAGGATGCTTTTCCACTAAGGTAAGTACCACAACCAGACTTTCAGTCCTTTATTTTGATGCATTATTTTTGTTTTATCTAGAAGGGAAGGAGTTAAGGATTAATTTGTTGCATTTGTCAGACCCATGCTGGCACTACCAATATTGTCCACGGCACTGTCCTCTATTGTAGCCACTGAGCTTTTGTTATGCTGCCAAAACACCTCTTTCAATTTGATCTACATATTTCTACCGTTCAATAACCATTTGGCTTTATGCCTGGGCTGTCCCCACTGTATGTGAGTTCCAAGTCCATCTTCCAAATCCACATCCCCCTTGGATCTCACTTGACCTATGGCCTCGCAGTGCTCCAACTGGATGCAATCCAGGTCCTGTGTTCATGAGGTCAGACACATTGATTTGACATGGGAATATAAATGTGAGACCATGTTTGCGTATACAGCTCATGAGTATTTAATGCAATGTGGCATTCAGTCATCACATGCATGTGAGTCATTGGTTCGTATGCTGCCTGCAGAATTATTAAAGAATACACATGTAAAACATACTTCATTGTTAGTTTATGACCCCTCCTTTTACTCAGCTTTACTTCCGAAATTGCTCAATGTTTTAAAATGTATTTTTATATTCGTACTAAATTTTTAAATGACTCTTTTGTAAAATAATTTTATGGAAAAAAATGGTGCAAAAGTGCATAAGATAATAATTTGGTTATCACTTTTACCACATACAACATATTGATTTTCATGTAGTGTTTTATTTTATACAGTCTTTTTCAGTTGTCCTGGATAAATGTCACAAAGATAAAAACAAATCTTACAGTGCAAAAGAGAATTTGCTATATTTTCTGTATTTTAAATGATTCTATCTCTGACAACAATGAAATTTTAAGTCATTTGGTTGAACTAGTAAAACATAACCAAAATTAAAATCAGACAAAAAAACTACCTTTGATACTTGGGTTACAAGTGCTTGTGTACTATTACTCTATATTCTGCTAATTAGCATGTAACTTTGATTGCAAAATAAATATAGTAAAGTTTGAAGAATACCTTCCTCTAAAATGCCGTGTAGCATGAAGTACAATATTCAGGGTGGAACAAAAGTAATTTCCCTATGGGTATTATTAAAGGATGTATTTGTTTATTTATATGCTTATTTATTTATTTGTTTGTTTGTTTGTTTGTTTGTTTAAATGTACTTTATTACTGGTCAGACCATTGCAATGTGTGATGTGAACAAAAAGAAGAGGAACGGCAAGACAAAAGTAAAAACAGAAATTCAGAACCAAATTAACATTTCATTTCATTTGGTATGTAGATTTAAGATTTCCGAAGCCTTTGCAGTGTGATATTAAGGAAACTGGATGTCAAAAAAAAATGTTGTAGTAGTTATGTTCTTACCTTCTCTGTGGACTGCGAAGTGCCAAAGAAGATTGGGATGAATGCTAGCCAAATAATGCAGGTGGTGTACATGGTAAAGCCAATGGGTTTGGCCTCGTTGAAGGTCTCCGGCACTCCTCTGGTCTTGATAGCGTAGACTGTACAGGTGACCATGAGCAGCATGCTGTAGCCCAGCAGGCAAATCAGAGACAGGTCAGAGATGTCACACTTAAGCACACCACGTGCCATGGTTGGGTTAGATGTCCTCTGGTCCTCATAGTCAATAATGGCCTTGGAAGGATCTACACCAAACCAGATGCACACACCAAGCAGCTGGATTGAAGCCAGCGTGAACGTAATAACTAACTGTGAGGCTGGAGAAATGAACCTGGGTGCGCTGACAGACATGGTGCCTTGCTCAAAGATGCGATAAATACGATTGGTTTTGGTGAGCAGGGCAGCATAGCTTATGCTCATACCCAGACCCAAGAAAATCCTCCTTAGGGAACAAATGCCTACATCAGGGGCCGAAATCATCAGGAATGTTGTGGCGTAACACAGAAAGATACCAGTCAGCAGCACGTAGCTCAGCTCCCGGCCCGATGCTTTCACAATGGGAGTGTCATTGTAGCGAATAAATGTGACCACCACAAACACAGTGGCCATGATGCCAATGACTGCAATAAGCACAGGGATGACTGCCCATGGAGAGCTCCACTCCAGTTTAACAATAGGGATTGGAACGCAGCCTGTGTGATTCACATTGGGTCGCAAATCAAAACGACACATCTTACAAGTGTAGGTGTCTGCCTGGTACTGATATCCATCACATCGCTCACAGTGCCAACAGCAAGGGATGCCCTTCACGATCTTCTTACGCTCACCGGGCTGACAGGGCTGACTGCAGATTGAGGAAGGGATTTGACGAGCACCACCGGGCCATTGCATCGAACGGACCTAGGAGGGAGGCAGAGAGTCACAGACGAATGTGAACATAGAGACAAAGAACATATTTGTAGATTACTACAGTCAATGTGACCTCCAAAATGGTAGCATGTAGAGGGAGTGATGATTTATTGATCAGGAAGGATCCCTGGCATCCCTGGGGGTTCAAGGACGATCTGAACCGTGGTCACTTGCTGTGTGGTTCTTTGAACCTGGCTTGAAATACAATTCTGTCTTCTTCCATTCTAGTTGGTTTTATTATGCTCTTTAAGCTCTGAAAGCATTTGTTTTCTCTTTTTTTTTTTTTTTTTACCTCAGTAAATACTTGTTTGTGTGAAGAAAATCAATCAATACTACGTCGTCCACTCAAGACAATTTGTGTTTGAAATTCCAACTCATTGTGGATTTTTTTGTTTTTGTTTTTACAGGCACATTTGTAAAGATAAATTTATTTCATAATTTCAAACAGTTCTGCTTTCTTTATTGTGTCCTTTATCAACCTGATTCAATTTAGGCAGGGCATTCACTGCTTTTGAAATGTTCCGTAAATGCACATTTAATTAAGAACTCAAAGAACAGTAATTAAATACAGCCGCCTTTTCAAGTCATGTTCCACAGTAGGTGCCCATCACAGACCCCCATTTGTTCTTAATTTTTACTTCCGCACACTTTGTTGGTAAAATGTAAAGAAGGCAGTGCTCTTTTCAAGCTGCCTCATGTGTTCAATTGCACTCTTTTGCCTGCCCCAGGCTTCCCCTTCATTTTGTCAAAACATAATTTGTTTGGTTCCTTTATGTAATATTCCGCTATAATTCAATACTTCAACACAGCCTCTGCCCTGTATTGTTTTTGGAAATCAGCGATACCATCTGGAGAGACGATATTAAGTATATTTGTCCTCTAGCTCCTTGTGTCTCTCTTTTCATTACAGTCCACCCCGTTAATCATCAAAAATGCCCTATAGATATTTACACCTTTGAAGATGGAACTAAGCACTGTCAAATGATTTGGGGGGAGCTGGAGAGCAAAATGTGCAGCTGTAGAGGGATACTTGGAATACAACACATGCAGAATAAAGGATGGTAAGCGTTTTGAAGAGCCTCTATGGACATAGCGTAAAAAAAGACCTCACTTACATTGAGATGAAGCTGATCCGTCCAATGGCCAATTATTTTGTATTCGGCTGTTTGGTTTCTGATCTGATATTGGTAGATTTCGTAGCGTCCGGGGGCGTCTCCATTTTCATTGAAGAGCACTGGGTTGCCAGCTATGCCTAAATGAGACAACAATTATCATTATTATTAATTATTGCACACAGTTGTTTCTCACGTATTGAGCAAGGATTTGTGTGACTCAATGAATTGTCATTTCACATAGTGAGAATCAAACTTGAGGATTCTGACATTTTTTTCTCCCTCTTTGTATTTTCTCTCTGATTAATCATATCTAAGATCATATTCTCGTATCTATTATGTTTCAGGGTGGTAAGGCAGCAAATTGGTATAGAGCTTGTTAAATTAAGTTCAGTCAGTATAAGTAAACCTTTGCACACTTGGACCGTAGTTTCTTACATGACTCTCTCCATTCGTCTAGTTCATTCATGCTGCTCTTTTACAAACCTTCCACCTCTACATCACCACCAAATACTCACAGAATCACAAAAATCATCATCATATTGGACTCCAAGAGGAAAAATATATTGTTGCTGCTCAGAACAAACATCCATTGTTCTCAGTTTCTCTGAAGAGTGTAAGTGCTGAGGATGTTTTGACTGCTGATTATCACATCATCTAATGTAAAAGTCATATTTTCTTTGTCCACTCATCTATCTTGATTTATCTCCCATTATAGAAATGACAATTGAAGACCCATCATAGACTAACAATTGAAATCAATACACTAAAAAAAAAAAGTATTTCAATCTCATTCCAACTCATTTCTTCCTGATGTAGACTCATTTTCAGCAGTCAGAAATTCAAATTCCATATCCAAGTTTTGGATATGGAATTTAAAATGGTGACATAATCTAATATTAGTAAGTAACAACCTAACTACAAAATTTATAGCCACGGAAATGTAGTGGTAAGTATGTAATGATACTGACATAATAGAGCTTTAAAATGTCTTTACAAAATGTTAAGGAATGAACTGTTGGATCACTTTATTGGGTTAATCCCTGCACCATGTCCAACCATTCTACAAAGGAAAATCATATGGCGTGAAGTAAGCTGCTTATGATTGTACGGAATATTGAAAAAAGTTCTATTATACAATGTTAAAATAAGTAAAAAGAAAAAAAAATTGTCCCATAATAATAATAATAATCTCTGGATACTCTCCAAAACTGAATGGTACCGTTTCTGTAATTTGCATCCCAGTTTCAAACAAATACGCCTTTGTGAGTTTGGTTTGATTGTGCCAAGAAATTAAAAAAAAAAAAAAATTCAGTCAAAACATTATTTAGAGGTAGTAACAGATAATGATAGCATCCATGTATAGTTTTGTTGCCTTAACTTGAAGATCGACCAGAAATAATGCAGCCTAGCAACCTTTCACCACTTCTATCTGCTGTCATGTCTCCATTATAGATGGAATGAACACACTCAAGGTTTAGCATTGTGTTGCTGGTAGCTGCAACTCTGAAGAAAACTGAAAGCTGTAACATCACTTGGAAATGCTCAGAAGACGAAGCGGGGGGTGTGGGGGGGTCTTTCCGTTTTATGTGAGAGAGAAATGCAGTGCAGTTCCTCTCAAACTCTCAGACTAGATTTTGTAACTCCTACGTTACACTCAACCTATAATGTATAAATAGAAACACATGCAGACCATAGCTACAGCGTTTTCTGCAACCACATTTCTGTCCCGTCTAAACACCATTCAATACATTATCAGACTGTTCTGCTTATTATGGTCTACGTTAGCGACAAACTGACTTTGAACACCAAGAGGTAGACAACTGACACCTTTTTGATATTTAACATTGTTTTCTTTAGTTTAGCTCATCCATTCAAGATGATCATTTTGATAACAATGATAAAGACAATGTACTCCTCTGTGGCCTTTTAGTAAGGTCCCCAATGGACCACACTTCTGATCCAGCAATTCATTTACTCAGTGTAGGGTACACAAAGGGTCCTCATGAGGGTGGAAGAATGGGGAAACTTGATGTCAAATTGCCTTTCACATCAACCCCTACAGCAATCCTCCAAAAATAACAAAAGCTGTACGTCCTTTTTTTTTTCTTCTTTTTTTAAGCTATGACTGATTTATTAAGTCCCCCAAAATACAAGCATCCTGTTAAGAAGAAAATCTAAATGTAGCCAACTGCAGATGGATTTCTGCAGATGAGGATTTTTCTCCCTCTTTGTTTCTGAGCTGGTGGATGAATCACTTTAATCCACATTTTGAGGAGTCAGCCCTGTTGGATTTTGTCATTACCATTTTACTCATCTTTTCCTCTGACAATGCTGCCCACATTTCAAAGCAGTGACTGATCTTGGAAAGATTACAGTGACTTTATAAAGCAGAGATGACGCGTTGTGCTTATGTAAACACATCAAAAATATCAGGTCGCTCATGTCTGCTTTTCTTTTTTTTCTCTTATATTTAAATCCTTAAAAGCACGGTTGCCACGCTGGTGCTTTTTATTTACAGGATTATGCAGTAAAGTTAACACAGTTATTATTATTTTCATATTAATGGCCTGGTATAATGATTTGCAAAGGAAACCTGGTTCAGTCTTTCGAATTTTGGTGGTGAAACAACTTCCTTTATGCATCCAATGTTGTAATTCACCTTATTTCTATTTCCTCTGCAGCTTTTCTCATTTCAGGGTTTTACAACTTTTTTGAGCATTTTTCAGATCTTTAGATTTTTCGCTACACTCCATGAGATGTCTAGAACATCGTCTTTACAGACATACATTAATGAATGAATCACTTTGTAAAACATCCACATGAACCGCATGTATTACACACAGATTGAAGTCACAAAGGTTTGGACTGAATGGTATTTTCTGGAAATAACACTCAGAAAAACACATACATTTCCATAAATAATGGGAACCAGTTCCAGGTGTGTGCTTGCCTCCTCACCAGTAACGCATTAATTTTTGTCTATATGTGAAATCTACAAATTCTATCTATTCTACCAGTGATTTCGATTATGGTGAAACTATCGGAAATAGTTCTGGCTTCTATGAGGAAATATTTCCAGGGTCTCTGTCCGTCGTCAGTGGTGTAGTATGGCTTTGAGGAAGTCCTCCTCATTAAGAGTGAAAAGTGTAATGCATTTTGGGTGTGTGTGGTCAATGTTTGAGTTGCATAGAAGGATTTAGGCTTGTCATGCAGCACAAACTCCTTGTCTAAACAGTCCTTGCACTAGTCAGGAGCGTAATGAGCTCCACAGAGGGTTCTGCAAAAGCTGCATCAAGCTGCACACTAATGTAACAGGGTGGCCTGGGGCCACACATATGTGCACCACAGGCTACATGTTCGCTCATAGCTTTCTGTGCTCAGAAACAAGCAGCAGGTCTATGGGTGCTTGTAATTATATAGTATATGATTGTGGTGTTTCCCTTTTCCTGGTAATTTTTATCTCCATCACTCATACATACTTTAAGAATATCAACATCATTAATACAACATGTGCTTGTTCTGCTTGAATGTACATCTGGGACACTTTCATGAATGGCAGCACAGCTTGTTGCCATCTACACCAGTCATTAAGCCTCAATGACCAGTGAGAGGGCAAGTCATGGAGAAGTTACCATGGATCCATTTCACGATGGACACCATGGTTCCCATCAAGTCATAAATAACACTTGAACCTGTGTGTGTGTGTGTGTGTGTGTGTGTGTGTGTGTGTGTGTGTGTGTGTGTGTGTGTGTGTGTGGTTATTGACACATCTGTCAATTTGGAATTGGATTGGATACACATGAAAGGTTATAAATACAATTATAAGTCAAGAAATAACGAGTGTCAACCAATTGCCAGCATGAGCAAATAGCAACAGCAAAATTAAAAAAAAAAAAAAACTTTGATGAGTGGTATTTTAATATGTTGCACGGGGACAGCAGAGTAATATACTGACAAATAATTTTTCTTTGCAGCTCTTTTTAAGTGGAAAATTTCAGCATACTAAGTATTCCCTTTACACTTGTTGGTTTTACAAGTATGATTCTGTTACACGCAGCATAGTTTAAAATGCACCGTGTGCGTTTCAGGTTCTAAGTGAATGACACACACGGTAGTTTGTACCCTCTGAGTTGTATGAAGTAAACATTGGTTACTGAATATACATGTTATTGAAACAGATATGGGAATACAAAAGTGCTTAGGTTCTAGGTGGCAATCTCACACTGGAGATAAAAATTATCTTCTGAAGACAACAGATGAGGATGGATCTAGTTTTTCACTTGAGTAGCAGACTTGAGTCTCTCTTCATGAAGCAACCCCCTGCTGAGAGATCCTGAGTATTTCATACTAGCTTGGTCTGTTTGTGTTCCCCTCATTCTTTCCCAGTTCCTCTTTCCTCCTTGTATTTTTGTATTTATTGGTTTGTTTCTTTGACCCTGCTTGTTTCTTGGATGTGATTTCTGCACAGGATTTATTTTTCCTTACTCACCATGGGCTTATTTTGCCCATCTGGACTGCTTTCTTGGCTTTGACCCTTGCCATCTACTACATTATATTGACCTTGTTTTACCTTACCTTTGATCAAATTGAATCTGCTCACCATTTACGTTCCATTTCTGGATTGATATTATTCTTCCCAGCTTCCTGTTGGTGTACATCTTCTGTATGTGCAGAATTTTTATTTTTGTGTTCTTTTCAGTGTCAGATAATGATGCTACGTTGGAAAGGCTTTATATTAACAGTTGCATTCTTTTCAGCTTTAAAAGAAGAAGAAAAGTGGAGGATTTGAAGTACTTAGGGTCAACAGTCCAGAGCAATGGAGAGTGTGGAAAAGAGGTGAAGAAGCGTGTCCAGGCAGGATGGAACGGGTGGAGGAAAGTGCCAGGTGTGATGTGTGATAGAAGAGTTTCAGCTAAAATGAAAGGAAAGGTGTCCAAAACTGTGGTGAGACCAGCGATGTTGTTTGGTCTAGAGACAGTGTCACTGAGGAAAAGACAGGAGACAGAGCTGGAGGTAGCAGAGATGAAGATGCTGAGGTTCTCTCTGGGAGTGACCAGGAAGGATAGGATCAGGAATGAGTACATCAGAGGGACAGCACATGTTAGAGGTTTTGGAGATAAAGTCAGAGAGGCCAGACTGAGATGGTTTGGACATGTCCAGAGGAGAGATAGTGAATATATTGGTAGAAGGATGCTGAGTTTTGAACTGCCAGGCAGGAGGCCTAGAGGAAGACCAAAGAGGAGGTTTATGGATGTAGTGAAAGAGGACATGAAGGTAGTTGGTGTGAGAGAAGAGGATGCAGAAGACAGGGTTAGATGGAGGCGACTGATTCGCTGTGGAGACCCCTGAAGGGAAAAGCCCAAAGGAAAAGAAGAAGATTCTTTTCAGCTTTAGATGCTGATTGTGAAATAATCAGCATGGTACATGCTTTGTACCATGCAAAAATATGAAAGTAAAAAAAAAAAGCATTGCTTTACTGTTTTACTCCTATCCCTTGTCCATTGCAGAGCAAAAGTACCTTTCGTCACCATGGTCGACGTGACAGACTGGTGGGAAGCTCCTGTAAATTGTGACCTGTTGGAGTCTGAACAGCTCAATGCAGAAGTGAGAATAAGAGAGAAACAGTCTGTAAGAGTGTCACATCTATAAAGATGGACTGGAAACGTCTGATTATTTTCATCGTCTCTGGCTGCTGTATGAGACCAAAATGAGCACATAAAAAGAGGGTGATTTAAGATAAGTAATAACTTCACCAATCTGTGACAGAAAATATGAAACCTCTACAGAAGACACACTCCCACACTAGTAAAAATAAAAATTCTAAGCCAATCGAATACTTTGTCAGATTGTTCTTCATCTTTTCTAAAAGGTTATCGGTCATCAGATGACTTACTGAGTCTCCTGTTGGGACCCTGACAGGCCACTGATATATCATAGATAAATAGTTCTATGAATTTTCCAGGGGTATTGCATGTTTTAAGAGTCGTTTTGATGTTTGACCTTGACCTTGGGGAACTACGTCAATATCAAATTTAAACTTTTGTACACTCAGGAACCGGATAAGATAGAGGGAGAAGGCCAGAATAAGACAATAGATCAACGCTCATGCTTTGATCTACCTATGCACTAGCTTTGATCTATGGTCAAATCTAGCGCATAGGTTTGACCTACCCTGAAAGGTCAAAGCTATACACTTGTCAGGTACTACTTTCAGGGTACCCTGACCTACCCTGAAAGTAGGTCCAGGTACTGCCTTGGTTCTTCACATATGCGACCTAATACAGACTATATTAGGTATAGTTATGGTCTGACTGGACACATGAGAGTTGTGCAACACAACAGAGGAAAAAAAGTGAATTATTTTTAGCAGATGCCTGCTGAAACTGCTGACAATGAACACAATTCCGCAACAATGGATTCTTGCCATCTCAGCCTCAAGAATGATTCATCACAAGAAACAAAATGACCTTATTTCTATGAATTTATGGCTATTGCTATCTGTTAACAGTAAAGGACGACTGTTGTGTCTGTTTACTGTTACGTAACACACAAAGAGATGTAGAGTCTGAAAATAAAATTCCAGCGTCAGCATCAGTTGGGTTATTGTATGAAGTTTGACAAATTCAATATACCATTGCTGATGCAATTAGATGGAGTGTATCGTAGCGTTGAGGCAATGTGTGGTCAACTGGTGATGTAACATTTTGGCTGGTGAGAACAAAATTCAGTTTAAAAGGACCTACTGCAGTGGTGCTTCAAGTCCCTGTTTACAAGATAAAGACCTTATTGAAGTCACTTCACAGAAAGCACCACTTAGTCCCCACTGAGCAAGTAGTCAAATTAAGAAATACTGATCTTAGTCAAATTAAATTTAGTCCAGTTTACATATTTGTGGAACATCATTTTTCAACACAAGCTACTATTGTTTAGTAACTATGATAGACAAACAGACAAATATATAAATAGATAGACACAAAGATAAAACATTAATTCGGCATTCTGTCAATACAATAAGTAAATATGACAATGAAAAATTACCTCAAGGAGCAGACAGATTCATATTAATATTTTATCTGCGTAATAAATTATTGAATCTCTGAATTCTGTATTGATTTGCTTTCAAACAAAATTGTTAATATTATCCATCTCTCACTTACAACCACATCTGTGAAAGTAGCTCATATGCGAGTTGTCAATGAGAAATTTAGTGAAGGATGAGGATAATATACAGTATATACATATATATGAAGGAAACAGAAAGTAGGACATGCAAAAGACGAAAGTGTTTCAAGACGCATTGTTAGAAGTAGTAAAGAAAAATTGCATTACATGATTATTGACAGAAAGTCTGATCATGTATATATTCCATTGTCATGGCCCTAGAGCAGGGGTCACCAAAATGACGGAGAAAAATGCAAACGAAAGTTCACTTAAGGTATGGTGGAGTTTGGGGCAACATAAGACATCTTTTAGTGAGTGGGACAGTTATGAATAAGAGCTTAAAACCTGTTGTTGAGACATTGTTTGAGGGAGTTAAGAAACCATGGATGACTTCGTTATTGATTAACGCCTGTCGAAAAAAGAATACATTATGTAAAAGGTTTATTAAGCAAAGAACAGAACAAGCAGAAGTTAAATACAAAAAATATAGAAATAAATTAAATGTTATAATACAAACATGTAAGAAAGAATATTATAGTAATCTGCTTGCAGAAAATAAAAATTATACAAGACAACTATGGGATATAGTTAACAATGTCATAAAACAAAGTAAGGTTAAATCATCCTATCCATATAATTTAATATTAAAAATAAAAAATGAGAGGACATGGATGAAGTAGCTAATAAATTTAATGAATTCTTTGTGTGTGTTGGTCCTGAGCTGGCAGAAAACATTCCTGTCTCACACTTGTACTGGGATTATTTTGACAACACTGGAGGAAGGAACCAGAAGTCAATGTTTGTGGCGCCAGTGAAGGACACAGAGATAAGACACCTGGTCAGCCAATGCGTAGCAACAACTTCTACTGATGTGAATGGATTTGATATGAAGCTAATCAATGACATTCTGGATGGAATTCTGCAACCATTTACACAAATATGTCTTCTTCTTTTCCTTTCGGCTTTTCCCTTCAGGGGTCGCCACAGCGAATCAATTGCCTCCATCTAACCCTGTCTTCTACATCCTCTTCTCTCACACCAACTACCTTCATGTCCTCTTTCACTACATCCATAAACCTCCTCTTTGGTCTTCCTCTAGGCCTCCTGCCTGGCAGTTCAAAACTCAGCATCCTTCTACCGATATATTCACTATCTCTCCTCTGGACATGTCCAAACCATCTCAGTCTGGCCTCTCTGACTTTATCTCCAAAACCTCTAACATGTGCTGTCCCTCTGATGTACTCATTCCTGATCCTATCCTTCCTGGTCACTCCCAGAGAGAACCTCAGCATCTTCATCTCTGCTACCTCCAGCTCTGTCTCCTGTCTTTTCCTCAGTGACACTGTCTCTAGACCAAACAACATCGCTGGTCTCACCACAGTTTTGTACACCTTTCCTTTCATTTTAGCTGAAACTCTTCTATCACACATCACACCTGACACTTTCCTCCACCCATTCCATCCTGCCTGGACACGCTTCTTCACCTCTTTTCCCCACTCTCCATTGCTCTGGACTGTTGACCCCAAGTACTTAAAATCCTCCACTTTCTTGATCTCTTCTCCCTGTAACCTCACTCTTCCACTTTGGTCCCTCTCATTCACACACATGTACTCTGTCTTACTGCGGCTAACCTTCATTCCTCTCCTTTCCAGGACAAACCTCCACCTCTCTAGCTTCTCCTCCACCTCTTCCCTACTCTCACTGCAGATCACAATGTCATCTGCAAACATCATAGTCCATGGAGATTCCTGTCTGACCTCGTCTGTCAGCCTGTCCATCACCATAGCGAACAAGAAGGGGCTCAGAGGTGATCCCTGATGCAGTCCCACCTCCACCTTGAACTCCTCTGTCACACCTACAGCACACCTCACCACTGTCTTACAGTCCTCATACATGTCCTGCACCGCTCTAACATACTTCTCTGCCACTCCAGACTTCCTCATACAATACCACAGTTCCTCTCTGGGCACCCTGTCATAAGCTTTCTCCAGATCTACAAAAACACAATGCAGCTCCCTCTGGCCTTCTCTGTACTTCTCTATCAACATCCTCAAAGCAAATACTGCATCTGTAGTACTCTTTTTTGGCATGAAACCATACTGCTGCTCACAAATGCTCACTTCTGCCCTTAGTCTAGCTTCCACTACTCTTTCCCATAACTTCATTGTATGGATCGTCAGCTTTATTCCTCTGTAGTTGTCACAACTCTGCACATCTCCTTTGTTCTTAAAAATGGGCACCAGCACACTTCTCCTCCACTCCTCAGGCATCTTCTCACTATCTAAGATCCTGTTGAACAACCCAGTCAGAAACTCTACTGCCACCTCACCTAGACACTTCCAAACCTCTACAGGTATATCATCAGGACCGACTGCCTTTCCACTCTTCATCCTCTTCAGTGCTCTCCTCACTTCATCCTGGCTAATCTTTGCTACATCCTGGTCCACAACAGTCACCTCTTCTAGTCTTTGTTCTCTCTCATTTTCCACGTTCATCAACTCTTCAAAGTACTCTTTCCATCTTCCCATCACACTACTGGCACCTGTCAATAGACTTCCATCCCTATCCTTAATCACCCTAACCTGCTGCACGTCCTTCCCATCTCTATCTCTCTGTCTTGCCAGCCTGTATAGATCAGTCTCTCCCTCCTTACTGTCCAACCTAGCATACAAGTCATCATAAGCTTCTTGTTTGGCCTTTGCTACCTCTACCTTCACCTTACGCTGTATCTCCCTGTACTCCTGTCTACTCTCCTCAGTCCTCTCAGTGTCCCACTTCTTCTTAGCTAACCTCTTTCTTTGTATACACTCCTGTACCTCCTCATTCCACCACCAAGTCTCCTTATCTACTTTCCTTCCAGATGACACACCAAATACTCTCCTACCTGTCTCCTTGATCACATTAGCTGTAGTTGTCCAGTCATCTGGAAGCACCTCCTGCCCACCCAGAGCCTGTCTTAACTCCTTCCTAAAGGTCATGCAATACCCTTCCTTTTTTATCTTCCACCATTTCGTCCTCTGCTCTGCCTTTGCCCTCTTCATCTTCCTCACCACCAGAGTCATCCTACACACCACCATCCTATGCTGTTTGGCTACACTCTCACCTACCACTACTTTACAGTCACTGATCTCCTTCAGGTTACATCGTCTACACAAGATGTAGTCTACCTGTGTGCTCCTACCACCACTCTTATAGGTCACCCTATGTTCCTGCCTCTTCTGGAAGAAACTATTCACTACAGCCATTTCCATCCTTTTTGCAAAGTCAACTACCATCTGTCCTTCTGCGTTCCTCTCCTTTAATACCAAACCTGCCCATCACCTCCTCATCACCTCTGTTTCCTGCACCAACATGTCCATTGAAGTCTGCGCCAATGACAACTCTCTCACTTCTAGGTATGCTCTGCATCACTTCATCAAAGTCCAACCAGAATTTCTCCTTCTCCTCCAGCTCACATCCTACCTGTGGGGCATACCCACTAACACAAATACACAATTTACACAAATATGTAATTTGTCATTTCAAACTGGGGTGTTTCCTAACAAAATAAAGATTGCAAAAGTGGTTCCGATATATAAAAATAGGGATGCTTGTGAATTTACAAATTACAGACCTGCTTCAATACAGTTATCAATAATTCTAGAGAAGCTGTTCAATAACAGACTGGATAAATTCATAACAAAGCACAATCTCCTTGACTGTAGTCAGTACGGCTTCAGGAAAGATCATTCCACTGCTTTAGCGCTGACAGAAACAACAGAACTCATTACTGATGCCATGGATCAAAAGATGTACTCCATAGGAATCTTTATTGACCTCAAAAAAGCTTTTGACACAATTGATCATGAAATATTAATTAAAAAAATTGGAACTATTTGGATTTAGGGGTACAGTACTAAATTGGATAAAGAGTTATTTACATGAGAGGCCTCAATACGTCACTCTGGGGGGGAGGACATCAAAAACATTAGACATTGTGTGTGGGGTACCACGGGGGTCAGTGTTGGGTCCAAAATTATTTATACTTGACATAAATGATTTATGTAAGGTCTCAAAGGTCCCTAAAATGATACTCTTTGCGGATGACACAACCATCCTTTGCAAAGGAAATGACAAAAATAAATTAGCCCAAACAGTGAATGAGGAATTGGCCAAGATGCAATTATGGTTTGATATACACAAATTATCCTTGAACCTAACAAAAACTTAGTTTATGTTATTTGGGAAGAAAAGCTGCAAACACAAAATAAATATTAAGGTGAATGAAGTAAATATTGAACGGGTTAATGAATTTAAAATGCCAGGAGTGACTATTGATGAGATGCTAAATTGAAAACCTCATTTAACACAACTGCAAAAAAAGTGTATCCATACTCTGGAGAACTCAAAAATTATTAAATCAGAAGGCACTCCATATAATGCATTGTGCACTAATCCTGCCCTATGTGAACTACTGTGGTGAACTATGGGGAAACACATACAAAAGTGGCTTACAACCTTTATTTCTGATCCAGAAAAGAGCCTTGAGAATTATTCACAATGAACATTATACAGCTCATACAAACCAATTATTGAATAAATCCAAACTACTCAAAATACATGACATCATAAGCTACAAAACTGTAAAACTTATGTATAAAGCAGCCAATAACTATTTACCTCAAAATATACAATCACAAATACAGATTAATGAATCAAATTACCAATTAAGAGAAAACACAGTATTTTTACAGAAGATAGCAGGAACAAACTGGATAATGAAGTTCGGAGTGTGGCAACTCTAACTGCCTTTAAAAAAGCTTTTAAAAATATGATTTTGCAAGGTTATATTTCTGACGTAAATGATGGTTAAAGGACTGCACTGTTATGGCTAATCAAGCTTCATGTTGCTATGCCTGCGAAATAAATGTCGCTGTAACCTTTGTGCAGTCACTGAGATGTTGAACAATAGCTGGATTAATAGCCAGCACATGCAAGATGTTATGACTGCTACAAAAAGAACATAAAAAAAAAATTTTGACTCTTCTCAAAAACTGAGAAAGACGTGTGCAAAGATGCCCCTGAAAAAGCCAGTTTTATTCATGCTTTCTGAACATATTAATGTTTTGTTTTTTTTACCTGAAGTTTAGGCCTTCAGTTCTTGAGGCCGGGATGTCTTTAATTTACGAGAAAAAAGATTATTCAGCTCTTTTTGCACATAATTTTTAATTCTGAGGTGTGTGTGTTCTTCAATCTAACATAAAGGCTTGAAATTTATTTGCTTGGGTCTACTTTTATTTATGGTGAGGTAAAAGAACTAGCTGTGCACTCACTTAAACATATACTGCATTGAAAATTCACAATAAATGATAATGTGGACATAGGGACCGGCTATAAGACACAAACTGGACTTGGTTTTGGACCTTTTACGAAGAGAAAATTTTATAACCGGACGTCCGTGACTTTTAATTGAATACCCCTGCCCTGGAGCCCTTCCAGGTCTGTTGCTTTGTGTTCCAGGTCCACAGCTGAGTAGCATCATCATCAAGTAACTGAAAACACCTCGCCTGTGTTCACAGGTTATTTAACCCCGCCTGCCAATTTGCTGGGCTTGAGTGATGTCGGAGTGGTGCCAATGGGGCTTCCAACCGTTTGGGACAATTATGCCGAAAATTGGTTCATTACTCAGCGCCCCATTCATTGGGAAAGTTGGGCGCCCTCTTTGGCAGGGTGGCTGTAGTGCAGCCACACAACGATCGGTGGCCCCCAGAAAACAGCGCTTTGGCGTTTCCTGTATTGCATATATTTTCTGAATAAAACCGAATGTAATTTAATTTAATATGTTATTCCTTGTGTGCTATGTCGTAGCCATATATTATAGGAAATTGATTTATGATTATTGATCCCTGCAGGGATCAATAAAGCAATAAGTGATATAGATTACATGTTCATGCATGTTAATGTAATATAAACGTACAATGTGTTTGTTTGCGTGAGTTACATAGGAGGATCAGTGCAGATTGAAAAAAATCAAGGTCTATATTTTGAGATAAAAATCTGAATTCCGAGACGTCATCACAGCAGCACCACCGGCTTCATTCTCATGTCTGACTCATTACTGCCTCATCATTGATGACGTGTTGTTTCTGAATGCCAGGTGCTGGGAATAAAGCAAACACTTCACCTGCAAATTAAAAAAGACATGTGTGTGGTTTAGAGTTTTCTACTGTGTGAGCAACAGAGCTTAAAAATATGTTTCTTAGAAATTAAAATCTACTTTCTTCAGCGGCACCAGTTCAAAATGTTGCCAGACTTGAGATCTCTTTCTGTTTGTAACCATTGCAAAGCAATTGGAAAGCAAACCATCAGCAATCCAAATGCTAATCTGATCAATCCAGAAGGTATTGACACAACAGACGGCGCACCGAGGTGTTTCATCCATTTGAACACATCTGGGATCGGCTTGTGTTTCAAATCCCCGCCCATTGATCCGAACCACTAAACTGGTTCACCTGGTGAATGAAGCGCCAGTTTGTCACCTGGTGAATGAAGCGCCAGTTTGTCACCTGGTGAATGAAGCGCCAGTTTGTCACCTGGTGAATGAAGCGCCAGTTTGTCACCTGGTGAATGAACCACCTAAGTGTTTCGAAGCACTTGATCGTTTCAAACGTCATCAGTCACATGGTTTCCATTTTTGAAGCAGGCTTCAAAACAGTGATTCAGAAAAAACCTACCGCGTCCGGGGCGCGTATCGGAGTGCCTTCTTCTTTTCCTTTTGGCTTTTCCCTTCAGGGGTCGCCACAGCGAATCAATTGCCTCCATCTAACCCTGTCTTCTGCATCCTCTTCTCTCACACCAACTACCTTCATGTCCTCTTTCACTACATCCATAAACCTCCTCTTTGGTCTTCCTCTAGGCCTCCTGCCTGGCAGTTCAAAACTCAGCATCCTTCTACCAATATATTCACTATCTCTCCTCTGGACATGTCCAAACCATCTCAGTCTGGCCTCTCTGACTTTATCTCCAAAACCTCTAACATGTGCTGTCCCTCTGATGTACTCATTCCTGATCCTATCCTTCCTGGTCACTCCCAGAGAGAACCTCAGCATCTTCATCTCTGCTACCTCCAGCTCTGCCTCCTGTCTTTTCCTCAGTGACACTGTCTCTAGACCAAACAACATCGCTGGTCTCACCACAGTTTTGGACACCTTTCCTTTCATTTTAGCTGAAACTCTTCTATCACACATCACACCTGACACTTTCCTCCACCCGTTCCATCCTGCCTGGACACGTTTCTTCACCTCTTTTCCACACTCTCCATTGCTCTGGACTGTTGACCCTAAGTACTTCAAATCCTCCACTTTTCTTCTTCTTTTAAAGCTGAAAAGAATGCAACTGTTAATATAAAGCCTTTCCAACGTAGCATCATTATCTGACACTGAAAAGAACACAAAAATAAAAATTCTGCACATACAGAAGATGTACACCAACAGGAAGCTGGGAAGAATAATATCAATCCAGAAATGGAACGTAAATGGTGAGCAGATTCAATTTGATCAAAGGTAAGGTAAAACAAGGTCAATATAATGTAGTAGATGGCAAGGGTCAAAGCCAAGAAAGCAGTCCAGATGGGCAAAATAAGCCCATGGTGAGTAAGGAAAAATAAATCCTGTCTGTGGTTAAATCTGCAATAAATGCACGAGTTTACATTGACATTTTGGAAAGCTCTCTTATCCCTTCAATTGAAAAAATGTTTGGGGATGATGAAATCATTTTCCAAGATGACAATGCATCATTCCACAGAGCAAAAACTGTGAAAGCATTCCTTGGGGAAAGACGCAAGTCCACAGCAAGGGTCCAACCTGCAAGGATGATCTGGCAACTGCAATCAAAGAGAGTTGGCACCAGATTGATGAAGAATACTGTTTGTCACTCATCAAGTCCACGCCTCAGAGACTGCAAGCTGTCATAAAAGCCAGAGGTGGTGCAACTAAATACTAGAGATGTGTTTTGATTGTTATTTCTTTGTCTGTTTTTCATGATTCCATATTTTTTTCCATAGAATTGAGTGATTCCATATTTATTTCCCTGCACTTTCTCTATAAAAGTAACATTTACTGACCAACACAATGTTTTTTCTTCATTTCTTTTAGTGTTTCTGAATGCCAAGGAGTTGCACTTTTGTAAAACTTCATTATTTTTTCATGCTTTTTATCTGAGTTTGTTCTACATAGTAAAATGTCGGAGTGAGTGCTCATCCAAGACTGGTGATTCCATACTTTTTGCTGGGGGTAGTAGACCGTGTCGGCTCATTGCCTCCATCCAAGTCAGGCTCATGTTACCTGCTAACGGTAACGAGAACCGTAGAGAAGTCGTAGATCATCTACTCAGCTCTGTCACGTGAGTTTGTTTAAGCCATATTACACTCGGGTACAGCAGTCAACCATTCAGGGACAGTGAGTGACTGGTGTCCATCCTGCTTGCTCTGCGGCGTATGTACCATCTTATGCGGGTGCAGGGTAAGGTGAGGAGGATGTGACA
The DNA here is from genome assembly GCA_013358685.1 of Antennarius maculatus. Taxonomy (NCBI): domain Eukaryota; kingdom Metazoa; phylum Chordata; class Actinopteri; order Lophiiformes; family Antennariidae; genus Antennarius; species Antennarius maculatus. Next base: position 1,968,342 of record CM023609.1, on the reverse strand, counting down.
GGACCCAGTGAAGCTGTACTTTCTGGTGGTCTTAAAAATTCGGAATCGTTGCAGAATATTGATGGATTATTGAGTCATTTACAAAGGTCTAGAAGGAATCAATCAGTGAACTTGATTAAACGATATCCATGCCTGTTTGGTGATACACCTACTCGCACACATCTGATTGACGTGTGTGATATAGATCAGTAGTCCCCAACCTTTTTGCGCCATGGACCGGTTTCACTAAAGAAGAAGGTTGGACATGGAAGCAGGGTTTTCGATACTTTTTGGGTGACCTCAGGATAGTCTGCCTTGACTTTAATCCAGAACACTGGCGCAGTTGTTGGCGCCTAATTTAGGGGTAACACCTCACGTGATCGAGACCTGTCAAGCGTACAGATGCACACTTTTCAAAATAAAACATCTTTAGACTGATAATCAATTTTTTTAAAAAGTCAAACGTTCTTTGCCACCCAGTACCTAATGTGACCGCGACTCGGTAGCGGGTTGTGACCCAGTGGTTGAGGACCACTGACATAGACAGATGTAACAGTAAATCAGGTAATTTTTCAAAATAAAACATCTTTCTGATTCCGAAATAAATAAAACGAACATTATTTATTCTTCCTTTGCGGCCCGGCAGCAAACAACCCACGGACCAGTACCAGTCCACAGCCCGGGGGTTGGGGACCGCTGATGTAGATGATAGAGATGTTGGGCATTGTCAACCTATTAAACAACGGTTTTGTCATGCTCACCCAGAAAAACTTAAACAACTTTATGCTGAGGTAAAATCTTAAACCGCTGACCGATTTTGGCCGTTTTTTGGTACCTTTGATATTTGCCTCTTTATACCACATTAAAAAAGATTTATCTTACCCATGCTCGGTATGCTTATCTTCAGCACAACTTCAGCTATATGAAGAGAGAGTTATTATTTCCCTGTATCTTACTATATTGACATATTGGGGCATAATACAGTCAAATTCGAAAATAGGAAAAATTTTATTTTATTGCACATAAAAACCAAAAACATGCTCATCAATTTGATTTTGAACTCAAAAATTTCTCAACTATTTACAGTTTGTGTCACTTATGCCACTCTTCAAAGGAGTTTTTCAAAATAAGACACAGTGCCATGTGAAATGCATGAATCTCGAGACACGTTTGCATCACGTGACAAAATACACGAATCACAGTATGTGTTTGCATCACGTGACAAAACGCACAAATTGCAAGACATGTTCGACTCACGTGAAAAAATGCATCCCTGCTTGTACGATGGCGACTATATGGACAGAAAAGGCACATGTGATCTGAACGCGGGGGCACGTTCATAGTGTAATAAGGGGTATATGGTGGATAATACTATCACTGAGCCATCCTGTTCTAGTTGGGCGTCGCCATGGTTACTCATCCCTAAGTCTGACAACTCGCCCAGATTTTATTCCAATTTCTGTAAGGCAAAAAAATGTGATTGAAATGGACTCCTTTCCACTTCCTTGGATAGAGGACTGTGTTGATGAAGTCGGGTCAGCTATATTTGTCAGCAAGGGGTTATTGGGAAGTCCTGCTGACAGACAGAGCTCGTGAGATAGCTGCGGTCATAACTCCGACTGGGTTGTTTTCATATACAGTGATGCCTTTTGGATTAAGGAATGCACCGGTGACTTTTTAGGGTTTGATGAATTTAGTTGTTGGGGTCTGGAAGGCTGTTCGGTGTATACCTAGATGTTGTGGTGATTTTTTTGAATGACTGGGATAGCCACCCTCATCGAATTTGGCAGCTGTTTGACCGTCTGGCTTATGCAAATTTAATTATCAATCTTGCAAAATGAAGATTTGCAAAAGCCACCGTCACATATTTGGGTCGTGTGGTAGGGCAAGTCGGTGTTTGGCCTGTACGCAGGCTATTGATGAGTACGCCCCGCTGCCATCTAAGAAGGCACTCATGCGGTGGTTTTTAGGGTTGGTGAGGTATTATGGATGTTTCTGCAGGAATTTCTCAACTGTTGTGGCATCTATTACGTATTTGTTGAAGGCAAAAGAAAAGTATGTGTGGTCTCCAGACTGTCAAAGGGCTTTTGAGACTGTTAAAGCATTGATCTATAATGCTTTGGTTTTTTGTTGCACCACAGTGGGATAAAGCATTCAAACTGGAAGTCGATGCTAGTCATGTTGCGGTCGGCGCAGTGTTGTTGCAATCTGACACTCAGGGTGTGGATATACCAGTATGTGTCTTCTCAAAAAAGTTCAATTAACACAGGTTGAACTACTAACTTATTGAAAAAAAAAAAATCCCTGGCCTTAATTCTGGTCTTGCAACATTTTGATGTGTATGTCAGCTCTGTGCCTGTCACAGTTTTGACTGATCACAATCCTTTGACCTTCCTCGGTTCATTACAGAGTCCAAACCAAATGGTCGTTCGTTGGGCTCTCTTTCTCTAGTCGCACAGCTTGGACATTCACAGGCGGGACAATGTGGTGACCCACACCTTGTCTCGTGAGCTTTGTGGATGCTGAGGTGGTCTAAGTCTTTTTTGTGTCCCATGCTCCTGACTTCCCCCTTTTCTCTTGTAGGTGTTGCAGGGATTCAGATGACGGGAATGGAGTGGCAACTTGAGATAGTGGGGGCATAAGTGGTAAGTTTTTTTTTAAGGTTTTTTATTTGGTGTGTGTGCCAAGGTTCCCTCTGGGACCCTGACTTATGATGCATATTCTTATATTGATTGCTAAGAAAATGATAACTATGAACTGGAAGGATGCAAAACCACCAACAATAACTCAGTGGAGCCAGAGACTAAAACACGTCTACACGATGGAACAGATGACTGCAACTGAACACGGACATATTTAATCAGAGATGGAACTGTGCTAAAATATATCTAGGTATTAATTGATGAAAGATTTTAAAACAAAACAACATACATATACTGTACATACATATTTGACCTTTACAGAGCCCCATAGGTGACATGGAGAGAAAAAAAAAAGGTCCATCTCTGCAATACTTTTGCAAGATCTCGCAAAGCTACAGAGTATATATACTTCTGGAACATTTTGGCTTTATGGAGAAAAAAACAATGGAGGACATCTACCCATATGAGCGGTTTATTGCATTTTATTTTGAAATCAGCCTAAAATATAAGGACATTAAAAATAGTGCTTAGAAGCGGGACAATTTTCGCATAAGTCAGAGATATTTGAAAAAGATTCTCACGGCAAGGGGAGGAGTGTCCTCCATTGTTTTTCTCCATAAAGCTAAAAACGACCCGGAAGTATATATACCTGTAGCTTTGCGAGATCCCGCAAAAGTTAACATGAAATCTCGCAAAAGTTATTGCGAGATCCTACAAAACCTTTGCGGAATCCGTAGACCTTGTCCTGGGGAAGAAAGAAAGAAAAAAAAAGTGGTCCATAGTCTAATGTCTGGGATTATTTTGTGTTTTATATTTTATTTTAATTATTTTTATTACTAATTTTTGTCCCTGTTGATGTTTCTGTTTGAAAAATAAATAAAAATTTTCAAAAAAAAAAAGAAGGCAGCGGGAGAAACCAGAGAACCCGGACAGAACCCACAAAGATACGGGAAGAACATACAAACGCAATCCAAATGTGCAAACAGAAATATATATTTTCAAACACAGGCTATGTTTCGCTTGTTATTGTTCATAATGTCCTGAGACAAATGTGTATTTTAGTGTCAATAAAAGTGACTGACCTGCAAAGTTGAGACGGTGGATGTGCCTGAGCAGATGAGTGCCATTAATTGGATCCATTTTTGCGCAGAGGCCAACCTTCCCTGGGCAGAGTTCCTGATGCATATTGTGGAGAGCATGTGCCATTGCATAGACTGCATCAATAACAAACTGCACCTTTCCCTCCTGTTCATAGTTTGAGTCCTTTCCTATCCGTTCCTGATCTGTAATAAATAAATAAATACATGAATGAAAAAGTACATCAAAAGAAAAAGAAAACACAAAAAGGCTTAAATTAGATACAATACCATCACAAACTGAGAGAGGTACTGCTGTAAGTTGATCAGTCACTCACAAACAAATGACAAAGTCTCCCCCGTTGATCACATTTGTATCCATTCAGTTAAACAGTCATGAGGGAGACTGGAAGGTTTTTTTTTCAAATGGATTCACCTTCGAGGAAGATCTGTGTAACTATCTAACACATCATGCATACAAGAAAAATGCATTCAAAGTCAAGTAGCCTCAACTGTTTAAATGGAGACTGTGGCATTATTCCAAAAGTCATGGAAAAAAAATTGCATTGCTCCTTGGTGAGTCATATTCTTTTTAACACCGAATGAGTATTGCCTCCTGCAATTAGCTAGAAGGTAAATATCTGGATTGCTGCAGAGGAGCAAATCAATTGTAATATCTGGAGTGGAACGTTTTGTCCTCTGGGAAATCTCATCATTTAGATACAAAAACACTATAGGAAAATCTCTTTTCCCCCCTGTAGGAATACATGGATTTCCCTCCTGGTGATTCTATACATGGTGGGCTACATGTGAAGGCTATTCCTATTAACAATGTTGCGATTTTCCATTAGTAACTTTTGAAAAAGTCATTTACATTAAATGTGATTAACTCCCTTAACTCCCAAACTGCATGATTGAGTGTTCAATTGTGAATATCGTCTTAGTCTGTATGTATTTAGTGGCCAATCTAGGAACCAGGGAAGCAAAAATTTAGACATTCATACACTGGACAGAGATAATCCGCTCAAGGTTCGATGTAATAACTCGCATATGGGTTCATTAATCTTGGCCCAGGTTGCTTTTTTTTTAGTTTTTGTGATAGTTAATTGCTATGAGGAGGTTGTGTCAAAGAAGGAGATACAGCAAGTAAATCCTAAATCCACTTTTTTTCCGACGAGCCTCAGGCCTTAATCTGTCTCAGTATATGTGTGTTGTAGCCAGAAAAGACATTATGAACAGCAGGTGTGTTTAATTAAGATTAAATAACTAACTACCTGGGATGCAGAAAAGATAGAGCTGCATGTATTTCTATATGTGCAAAGTGGAATGTAATTATACGTATCTGCAAAATAAACGCATGTGCAGTACAGATGGACTAACACTGAACACTACTGAATTAAAAATACATCATTCTTTTGATCAACATTTAAGAAATGCACTGCAGACAAATATGCCAGCATTGCAAAAACATGTAAACATAAATGTTCTGCATTGACTGCAATAAAATACTTCACCAAATTGTTTTCAGCGCAAGCATCATTTGAGCAGTATTTGTGTATGTGCAACACTTTTTTGTAATGTTCTCACTTGTGTGATGTGTGATTTATTTGACTGACAAGTGTGTATTTGCGACATATTTCCTGTAGAATGTGTATATTCATTTCAAATGATGAAATTGTGTTCTTCATTTGCTTTTGTTTTGCGATGAGCCGGCATCTTATCTGATCAGCCCGTCTCATCCATAGCAGCTGAGATCGGCTCAAGCAGACCCACAACCCACAGTGGGGATAAGCAAATGGAGATGAGGGAATTGCGACCGTCTTCAAGGAGATGAATAAATGAACTTGCCTTTCTTTAATACTGTTCTTTAAAAAAAATAAAATAAAATAAAAGTTTTTTTTGCCAGTAGCTCATTACAGACAAAAATTTAATAAATACTGGTTTTTTTATATTCTTACATGTTTTGCTGTTTGCGTATTCACCCAAAGTAGATTATGCCAGGACTGCAAGCCAGTCAAAATGCTGCAATGTTACTCAAAAGTTATGGATCAAACACAGAAAGACATTTGATTTCAAACATGTTCTATATTACCATGAATCTGCATTTGCCACAGCTCAAATGTATGTCATAAAAACAGACCTGAAAAAGTAATCATGTTCTGTCACATCATCGGATAATTAAGTATTCCGTTCTCTACCAGATTGTTTCGTGTTCACCCTGACTCTCCACTCTTTGTTTCCTGCCTAAAGTTTTTGCCTGTTCTCTTGACCCTGCCTTTTGCCAGCCTTTTGCCAGATCTGTCTGCCTGGTCCGTCCGTCCGTCCGTCCGTCCGTCCATCCATCCATCCATAAGGTTCTGGGATTGAGTTTGGAACTGTGGACTTATGTTTTTATGCTCTCCTAGTGTCTGCATTGGTCCCCCCAGGTCTACTGGCTTCCTCCCACGGTACACAAAAGATGAATGTCTGACTCTATCCCCCATAGATGTGCACATTCCCACACCACCACTCTTTATCTATAAAAATATATATAATGATTCATAATAAAGGTCATTTTAACATTTTCACAGTAATGCTTTCAAAAAATGTACTGTACATGCAGGCTTCTCCGTAAGCTCCATTCATACTTCATTCAGCTGACTATTCCAAAAAAAAAAAAAAGTAGGGAATTAGAGACATGATGTGTTTTAGAGAGAGTACAGAGTTAATGATAAGTACCTGTCTTTAATAAACTGGTTCTTGCTGTTAAGTCACACAGATGCAATACAAAATATTGAATAGAACAAGGAGACACCAGGAAAAGAAAGATGCACCCACTGGTGTATAATTAGTACAATTATTCCTTATCTTTCCTGTGGTGATTTATCTCTTGTGATTTAATAAATTATATGATATATTCAATATGGCTGTAGAGCAATCACCATGTCTTCTAGCTCAAAATATTGAAAAATAAACTACTTTTCCATTCATGTAATGTTCAAACACATGCAGAGCATGGGTCATGATATAATATTACTGTTGAAGTCTTAAACGTATTACTATTATAGTTCATCACATTGCAATGGACAGACCATTCACAAATCCACATATTCACCACACGGTGAACAATGTCCCATCACTCTCACTACTTGAGGAAATATTAATTGCATGTATGTGGTCATCTTGACTGCTTATCAGTATCTGTGATAAGTTGAACAAGTGAATACTGGTGATGTCAAACTAAATATCTTGCACCAGAACAATCATTTTCCATTAATTATCTGACCTTTTCAGGTGCAAACAATTTTCTAGAGCCACTTCACTTCACAGAGAGAGCTAACCACCAAATCAGTAAAGGTCTCCCTCTGTTAGCCGCCTTTCATTTGTTACATCTCCAGCTCCACGCAGGAGACCAGAGACATTTTCATGCTCTTGACTATGTCATGAGCTTCTGAAATGCATGAGTTGTTGTGGGAGGTTACAGCTCAGTAATTAAAGGCTACAGGGCCTTGATTTGACAGAGATTGCCATAGTTTGGCAGACATGCTCATGCCATGGGGAATGCTTCTAGCCAGAGTGGGTGTGAGAGTGATAGTTCTCTTGCAGACTTGGCAGTCCACCTCTACTAACTTTGCATTGTTTCTTGTACATAAGACCATTTCTCTCTCCCTCAAGACTCTCTGGCTCCCTTCTCATTGGTATTTTGTCTCATTTGCACACATTTTCCATCCTGTCATTTTCGTTTCAGATAAATCTATTCAGATTGGGTAAAGCAGCAGAAAAGTGTGGGTGGTTTCCCCTCTGAGGTGACACACAAGACATTTTGTGTCAGTGTGTGTGGGCACAGGCCTTTGACCTTTTCTTTTATCTTTTTTTTTTTATTTTTTATTTTTTTTTTCGTTTCCGACTAGCCACAGGCCATCCAATCTTTCCCTGTCAGGGCAGTTTGACTGCCCCTCAAATTAAAGTGACACTGACAAAATATAAGCTACTCTCCTATACTGTCATATGATTCAGCTTAGAATTTGACTTTGTATGTGATTCTTACTGTCTCTTGATTAGAACTAGACACAGGTAGTCCTCAACATATGAACACAATCGTTCCGAGATGTTGTTTGTAAGTTGAATTGTTTCTAAGTTGCACCGGTCCCTAAGGCTTACCAGAAACAACTGGACATAAACTCGACATAAAACTGGAACATAATAAAATAAATATACAGGTGCAGGTCATTTCGAATCAAGTCATTCTTGCATTCTTGCAGTTTTCAAAAAAAAATTCATTTCACTCGACTTCATGTCTGTCTGCCATAAATATTGGACTCCAAAAATGTAATATAAAGCACATAATATGTTATTGTAAAATAAATATGAAAAAAAACATATAATATTAAAGTGTGTACATAGAGTTCCAATATCTACCGTTAAGCTCACTCGTGATTGACCTGATTGCTTTGAATTCAGATTACTTCACAGTAAACTTTTGCTCTTTATAATTTAATGCTTGGGAGGAAGAAGACAAAAACACTTGAAAAAACTTGACCAGTTTTTTAATTGCATCAAACAACTACATGCCCAAGTCAGCTGTAGATGCTGATGATGCACTGTACAGTACTGTAGCTTATAGCATGTAGCTTACATATACCTGTATAACAAAGGGACAGGAGAGGAAGGGAGAGGTTATTGTCATTGAGAGGCAGAGTTGTCATCAGAAAAATTGTCACTGATACCACCATCATCATTAGGCTTTGCGTCATCGTCCATGATGAACAGTAAGGTATCCAAGGTACAAAACCTCACACTCTGAGATGCTCACAGAGACAACAAACCCACAAGAAGGGGGGATTAGTGTTGAAGCTGCATGAACGCAGCAGTGCTGCTCAGCGGGGGTAGAATTAAAAAGAGGAACTGTAGTACAATAGTTGTATATGGCAGCCTGCGTTTGTTCGTATCTCTGAATATTTATAAGTTGAATGTTCATAAGTTGAGGAATACCTGTATTCATTAATTTATCTTCTTGAAGACAAAGACAAGTTGATTGTAATTGTCGTCAGCTGCGTATCCAAAATATGGATCACGGGTTACACAGGAGTCCAGCTGGCTCCAGGTGATAGGCGAGGTACACCCTGGACAAGGCACAGGTTCATTACAAGGCCAAACAGGTCCTCTGTTGACACTTTACTTTCTCTTCTCCAGCTCTGACTTTCACCTAAACTTACATTGGCTTCTTCTTCCTCTTTCCTTCCTTTTACTTTGATCCTGGAAACATTCCCACACGTCACTGCTCCCACTGGAAGTCTGAGGTACAGTCGTGATTCTGCTTCAAGCACAGCATCCTCAAGTCTCAATCTTCTTCCTTCCTTTCATTTATGACAACTCATGCCTGGACAAAGTTCAGGTCACTTGAGACGTATCATGTCTTTGTCAAAATGACACTCTGTTCTAGGGATTTCTAGGTCAGCCAGACCTTTGTGTTGTTCGCAAGAGAGCAAAGTTGCAGAGGTGGCCACTGATCTTTTTCTCCTAGGTTGCCTTGGTGGAGATGAGTTCCATGCAGACAAGTAGTGGCTAGAGAAATAATATCCCATGCTGTTATATCCAGTTCCTGACATTGCGAGGTGTGGGTGAAAATTATTATAAGCCATGAGATTTCTGTACGACAGTTTGTCTGTGCGGCATGATCAAGGTATGCATACAACAGCCTGGATTGTGCTAGTATGTAGATGTTATCCTGGGCAATCTACTGCACCTTGGGAATCAGTGCGGTTACTCCAAGGGTAATGGGGAAACTCCTCTGATCCTAAAGGAAATTCCAAAATGGTCCTCAATGATAAACTAACCAAGGTAACCACTTGCTTCTATGACATTCTTAAGATTTTGTGTCCATACAGTGCAAATCATGTCTGTTACTTGGCCTTTCCTCAGCATGAGTGACCTTGACTGTGCTGACTTAGAGTCCATCTGATCACATCAGATTAAAGGGACTTCAACTCCTGCCAGATCTTCACAGACTTTTGATTCATGGTTTGACGGATGCTGTCAGCCAATAGCATGGGCGTATGGTATCACGTGACTACCTACTAATAATCCGCAATGTAGTGAAGCAGTGCATCTTGAAGCGCGAATGAGCGAGGGATTACTGTACTTGAGTAAATATCTAAGCTCTCAAGTCTGATATGGGAAAAGCTCACTGTGCTCCAGACTTTTCAAGAACTGTTGCCTGTTGATGATAATAGATGTGTTTCTTTTTAAATGCTTTATGATCTCCTGGTCCTTCCTTATTCCCCCAGTTGTCATAATACAAAATGCTCACACATTGTAGTAATAATATACAAACAATATCGCAGTAAACAGAGTATGGAATGAAATTCCAATGTATACATGGGAATGCAACACCCAGGTGAATATATGTTAAAAATATGTTATAATGCACATTTATTAATTTAGAGATTTGCATCAGCACACTTCTGTCTGATAGCTACAGTAACAGTATTAGATTTTCAGAGGTTTGGCATTGAAATCTTAAAAAGCAAACACACTAACCCAAATAATTATGTCTGTCTCCTTGTTTCACTTCAGTCTATAGAGAGTATCTCACCTACACACAGTACCCAAATTTAGCCCCTATTATTTAACCATTTCAGAACACACCCACTAGCTGTGTGTGGTATATAGACACCAAAAAGCAAGGTATGCTAATTCAAATAGCACAATCATTACTTCCTTTATTTCTAATAATATAATTTTAAATGCATCGCACAAGCAGTCAATTTGGAGGTAAAAAGAAATGATAGATAAAATGTTACACAGAATTAATTCTGGTCTACAGATATAGAAGGTAAGAGAGGCATCACCTCCTCGTCTCATTGGATCTACTGGTCCCAGGTCTACAGGTTCCAGATCCTCAGACCTGCTGACTACCAACACAACTTTCTAATTGAACTCATGAAAAATAACAAATTTGGAATCATAAAGGTCAGACATGTTGATTTATTTATTTTTCTCAGTGCCCTCAGTCCTGTATTTTTTTGTGTTTTTCAAAAATAAAAAAAATGTAACAAGCTGGTTATTAACTTGCTGGAAAGGGTTCCTGCATCCCACCACCCTGAACAGGTGAAGCAGTTTTAAAAAATGCTTGGATGAAAAAGCGAAATAAGCATTTACTTTATCTGCATCACAGGAAATAAGGAGCCCATAAGACAAGTCCCTGTTCCACTGTGCCTTTCAGTTCCACATAAATCAATATCAGTTTTTACATCTCCTTCATTCACAGATAAAAGGCGAGTCTCACTTTTTTCCCAGTCACTCATGCCCTCCTTATCCTTTCATCATGCTGAGGAGGCCAACCCTCTCAGGACGCTGATGAGTCTACTCCATGAGCTTCTATCACAGCTGCCTCAGAGACACCACAAACCTTTCCACCAGTGGATAGGCCTCTGGAGGGTTACACTCTAACCTCAAACAGATGCTGCAACTCTCTTTCTGCTACTGAAGTTTAACACTAAAATGCCTGTGAGAAAAATGACTTACTGTATTATACACGGTGCGTGTTTGGGGGGGATGGTGCTGAATAAATTTTATCCTCAGGGGTGTAGTAGCTAAGCCAAGCTTTAAGCTAGTGAAGTATTCCACCACACTTACATGAAAAATGCGCTGATGAGCTTCCTTGTGATCAAAAGTCCGACATGCCACTTTATCTTTGATTACTGTGATTTATTTCCATTTACTCAGTTAACTTGACCAATAGTTACCATATAATAGCAAAACATTCAGAGTTAATCCTTATGGGCAGAATTAGGCTAAATCATCTTGTCACGTTCAAGTGATCCACATTGTGGCCGGCACAGAAAATTGAATATTTTATCACTTTAAATTTGCGATAATGTGGACGTTCAACTGTTTGGAACTTAGGCTCACACCGCCTCTTGATTTTTTTTTTCTTTTTATTATGTAAAAAAAGCAAAAAAACAAAAAAACAAAAACAAAGCCCATCCCCCTCTGTTTATGGACAAATCATAACCTGATTACATACATGCCTATTGTGTTCCCTCATGTCAGACAAAAGATTTGGGCATTTTCCCACCACCAATTAAATGAATACTATATCTAATTAAAACACAGATTATGTTTCCTCTATAAATGTATAAAGTGTTGCAGTTATACACAAATATTTCCAGAAGACAGAGCACATACAAAACAAGTAACTCCAGTGGTACATAATGCTTTGCTCAGACAGCACACATGGGTACCGCCACTGGCTCTTTTGAAGGAGATCATCAGTGTTCTTACCAGCATCCCTGCTGTAAGGTAACGAGAGGTCACTCTTACCAATCTCAGTGCTGAATCATCTATCAATATAATTCTAATCACCTGAGTCTTACCCTACATATACCCCTCTGTGTTCTCAATTGTGCTTAGTTTTGGGACTTCCTGCCTGTGAAGATTATGCCAGCTGTTGGTTTTACAGGCCACCTCTTGAGCAATAGTTGCTGTTTCTCTCTAGTGAATTTAAAGTATGTTTCAGCTGTGCTGTTTTTATTGTTTTGCCAAGAACTCTGTTAAATCCTGATTCTATAAATAAATAAGCATGAGGATTCTCCTGATCTTTGAGCATCTGCACCAAGCTCTTTCTCTCTTCTCATTCTTCTTTTCCTTTTGGCTTTTCCCTTCAGGGGTCGCCACAGCGAATCAACCGCCTCCATCTAACCCTGTCCTTTGCATCCTCTTCTCTCACACCAACTACCTTCATGTCCTCTTTCACTACATCCATAAACCTCCTCTTTGGTCTTCCTCTAGGCCTCCTGCCTGGCAGTTCAAAACTCAGCATCCTTCTACCAATATATTCACTATCTCTCCTCTGGACATGTCCAAACCATCTCAGTCTGGCCTCTCTGACTTTATCTCCAAAACCTCTAACATGTGCTGTCCCTCTGATGTACTCATTCCTGATCCTATCCTTCCTGGTCACTCCCAGAGAGAACCTCAGCATCTTCATCTCTGCTACCTCCAGCTCTGCCTCCTGTCTTTTCCTCAGTGACACTGTCTCTAGACCAAACAACATCGCTGGTCTCACCACAGTTTTGTACACCTTTCCTTTCATTTTAGCTGAAACTCTTCTATCACACATCACACCTGACACTTTTCTCCACCCGTTCCATCCTGCCTGGACACGCTTCTTCACCTCTTTTCCCCACTCTCCATTGCTCTGGACTGTTGACCCCAAGTACTTAAAATCCTCCACCTTCTTGATCTCTTCTCCCTGTAACCTCACTCTTCCACTTGGGTCCCTCTCATTCACACACATGTACTCTGTCTTACTGCGGCTAACCTTCATTCCTCTCCTTTCCAGGACAAACCTCCACCTCTCTAGCTTCTCCTCCACCTCGTCCCTACTCTCACTGCAGATCACAATGTCATCTGCAAACATCATAGTCCATGGAGATTCCTGTCTAACCTCGTCTGTCAGCCTGTCCATCACCATAGCGAACAAGAAGGGGCTCAGAGGTGATCCCTGATGCAGTCCCACCTCCACCTTGAACTCCTCTGTCACACCTACAGCACACCTCACCACTGTCTTACAGTCCTCATACATGTCCTGCACCGTTCTAACATACTTCTCTGACACTCCAGACTTCCTCATACAATACCACAGTTCCTCTCTGGGCACCCTGTCATAAGCTTTCTCCAGATCTACAAAAACACAATGCAGCTCCCTCTGGCCTTCTCTGTACTTCTCTATCAACATCCTCAAAGCAAATACTGCATCTGTAGTACTCTTTTTTGGCATGAAACCATACTGCTGCTCACAAATGTTCACTTCTGCCCTTAGTCTAGCTTCCACTACTCTTTCCCATAACTTCATTGTATGGCTCATCAGCTTTATTCCTCTGTAGTTGCCACAACTCTGCACATCTCCCTTGTTCTTAAAAATGGGCACCAGCACACTTCTCCTCCACTCCTCAGGCATCTTCTCACTATCTAAGATCCTGTTGAACAACCCAGTCAGAAACTCTACTGCCACCTCTCCTAGACACTTCCAAACCTCTACAGGTATATCATCAGGACCGACTGCCTTTCCACTCTTCATCCTCTTCAGTGCTCTCCTCACTTCATCCTGGCTAATCTTTGCTACATCCTGGTCCACAACAGTCACCTCTTCTAGTCTTTGTTCTCTCTCATTTTCCACGTTCATCAACTCCTCAAAGTACTCTTTCCATCTTCCCATCACACTGCTGGCACCTGTCAATAGACTTCCATCCCTATCCTTAATCACCCTAACCTGCTGCACGTCCTTCCCATCTCTATCTCTCTGTCTTGCCAGCCTGTATAGATCAGTCTCTCCCTCCTTACTGTCCAACCTAGCATACAAGTCATCATAAGCTTCTTGTTTGGCCTTTGCTACCTCTACCTTCACCTTACGCTGTATCTCCCTGTACTCCTGTCTACTCTCCTCAGTCCTCTCAGTGTCCCACTTCTTCTTAGCTAACCTCTTTCTTTGTATACACTCCTGTACCTCCTCATTCCACCACCAAGTCTCCTTATCTACTTTCTTTCCAGATGACACACCAAATACTCTCCTACCTGTCTCCCTGATCACATTAGCTGTAGTTGTCCAGTCATCTGGAAGCACCTCCTGACCACCCAGAGCCTGTCTTAACTCCTTCCTAAAGGTCATGCAACACTCTTCCTTTTTTAGCTTCCACCATTTCGTCTTCTGCTCTGTCTTTGTCCTCTTCATCTTCCTCACCACCAGAGTCATCCTACACACCACCATTCTATGCTGTTTGGCTACACTCTCGCCTACCACTACTTTGCAGTCACTGATCTCCTTCAGGTTACATCGTCTACACAAGATGTAGTCTACCTGTGTGCTCCTACCACCACTCTTATAGGTCACCCTATGTTCCTGCCTCTTCTGGAAGAAAGTATTCACTACAGCCATTTCCATCCTTTTTGCAAAGTCAACTACCATCTGTCCTTCTGCGTTCCTCTCCTGGATACCAAACCTGCCCATCACTTCCTCATCACCTCTGTTACCTGCACCAACATGTCCATTGAAGTCTGCACCGATGACAACTCTCTCACTTCTAGGTATGCTCCGCGTCACTTCATCAAAGTCCAACCAGAATTTCTCCTTCTCCTCCAGCTCACATCCTACCTGTGGAGCATACCCACTAACAACATTGAACATCACACCTTCTATTTCTAGCTTCAGACTCATCACTCTATCCGACACTCTTTTTACCTCCAGGACATTCCTAACAAACTCCTCCTTCAAGATAACTCCTACTCCATTTCTCTTCCCATCTACACCATGATAGAACAACTTGAACCCTGCTCCTAAACTTCTAGCCTTGCTACCTTTCCACCTGGTCTCCTGGACACACAGTATGTCTACCTTCCTCCTCTGCATCATGTCAACCAACTCTCTACCTTTTCCTGTCATAGTTCCAACATTCAACGTCCCTACTCTTAGTCCTATACTCTTGGCGCTCCTCTTCTCTTTCTTCGTGCGAACGCACTTTCCTCCTCTCCTTCTTCGACCAACAGTAATCCAATTTCCACCGGCGCCCTGTAGGTCAACAGCGCCGATGGCGGTCGTTGTTAACCCGGGCCTCGACCGATCCGGTATGGAAGTCATATGTTTGATTCGCATCTTTGATTTGGCAAAAGTTTTACGCCGGATGCCCTTCCTGACGCAACCCTCTGTATTTATCCGGGCTTGGGACCGGCACAATAAGACACTGGCTTGTGCCCTCTTGCGGCTACATTTTTCTCTCTTCTCATTACAGACAGCATTAAATCAAATATGTGAGTGTGGTGATCACTTCTGCACCAAAAAATGTATTTCAAAATATCAATCTGGATATATATCAATATTAGTCAACATATTCCATCTCACACTAGAAACATTATCCTCGCTAATAATTTAGTATTGATAATTTTCATTTGTAATTTTACTATTTACAGTCATCAGAAGGGAATGCTTAAATCTAACAGAATAACAAATCAGTGTTCTTTGACATAAATCGGCTGAAAATTGACTTTATGTAAAAGTCTTTGATTTTGATTAATCTATTTGAGCCAGAGAGACAGTTGTGTTTTGACCCTATCATTCTCTGTAGCATCTAGTCTGTCTAGACTAAATTTGCTTGAAAAATAATTATCTTGACATACTGTAGCTTTTAATGTGATTTTGGCTATATAAATACTGTGATTAAATTGACTTTTCTTTGCGTTTTTGCGGTCTGTCTCTTTTTCCTTGAAGTCCTGTTGTTCTCATTGTTCATATACGTATATATAAATTGCTTATATATATATATATATATATATATATATATATATATATATATATATATATATATATACTATATATATGTATGTATGTGTGTGTGTGTGTATATATATATATATATATATATATATATACAGTATATATATATATAGAGAGAGAGAGAGTACGGGTATTTTTTTATTTTCATGACTATTTATATTGTAGATTGTCACTGAAGGCATCAAAACTATTAATGAACACACGTAAAGTTATGTGAAATAACTTAAAACATGTTTTATATTCTAGTTTCTTCAAAGTAGTCACCCTTTGCCCTGATTACTGCTTTGCACACTCCTGGCATTCTCTCGATGGGCTGCCCACCTCAAACCATCTTGATTTGGTTCAGGCCCGGTGACTGTGGAGGCCAGGTCATCTGCCGCAGTAATCCATCACTCTCCTCCTTGGTCAAATAGCCCCCACACAGCCTGGAGATGTGTTTGGGGTCAGTGTCCTGTTGGAAAATAAAATATGGTCCAAACGGAATCCAGATGGGATGGCATGTCGCTGCAGGATGCTGTGTTGGTTCAGTGTCCCTTCAAATTTGAATAAATCTCCAACAGCGTCACAAGCAAAACCTCCCCGCACCATCACACCTCCTCCATGCTTCACAGTGGGAATCAGGAGTGTGGAATGCATCCGTTCACCTTTTCTGTATCGCACGAGGACATGGCGGTTGGAACCAAAGATCTCAAATTTGGACTCATCAGACCAAAGCACAGATTTCCTCTGGTCTAATGTCCATTCTTTGTGTTTCTTGGAAAAAACAAATCTCTTCTGTGTCTCTCCCTAGCAGCTATTTGACCACGAAGGCCTCATTTTCGCTGTCTCCCCTTTACACTTGCTCTAGAGGTTTGTCTGCTGCTAGAACTCTGTATGGCATTCATCTGGTCTCTAATCTGAGCTGGTGTTAACTTGAGATTTCTGAGGCTGGTGACTTAGATGAACTTCTCTTCAGAAGCAGAGGTGACTCTTGGTTTTCTTTTCTTGGGTCGGTTCTCATGTGTGCCAGTTTCCTTGTAGCACTTGATGGTTTTTGTAACATCACTTTGGGACACATTTAAAGCTTTTGCAATTTTCCAGATCGACTGACCATCATTTCTTAAAGTAATGATTTATTTTCTTTAGTTGATTTTCTTTAGCTGATTGGTTCTTGCCATAATATGAATTTTAACAGTTGTCCAATAGGGTTTTCAGCTGTGTATTGACCTGACTTCTCCACAACACAACTGATGGTCCTAAAACATTGATAAAGCAAGAAATACCACTAATTAACTCTGATAAAGCAAAACTGTGAAGTGAAAACCATTTCAGGTGACTACCTCTTGGAACTCATCAAGAGAATACTAAGAGTGTGCAAAGCAGTAATCAGAGCAAAGCCTGGCTACTTTGAAGAAACTGGAAGAGATGCTTTCAGTATCTTCCTTTGTTAAGTACGTAACACCACATGTGCTCATTCATAGTTTTGATGCCTTCAGTGAGAATCTACAATGTGGTCATGAAAATTGAGAAAATGCATTGAATGAGAATGTGTGTCCAAGGTAACCCCCTACTATATATATATATATATATACAGCAGCCTCCCAGAACAGCAAACAGTAACCATCTCAATGGCAGACATCCAAGAAAGAGTATCACAGATGAAGAGTTGGTCAGCGCTGGGCCCCGATATGATCCATACATACTGGCTAAAGAAGCTGACAGCATTCCATGAGTGCATAGCAAGACAGATGAACCTCCTGCTAAAGGATGGAACACAACCAGAATGGTTGACTGAAGGCAGGACAGTCCTGATCATGAAAGACCCACAGAAGGGATCTATCCCATCCAACTACCGGCCAATAAGCTGTCTCTGCACAACATGGAGACTCCTGTCAGGCATCACGGTGGCTAAGAGGAGTAGGTACATCCTTCAATATATGGGGCACAAAAAGGAATTGGTAGTCACACCGGGGGAGCCAAGCACCAGCTACTGGTGGACAGAGCAGTCCACAGAGACTCTAAGAAAAGGCAGACCAACCTCTGCACTGCCTGGATAGACCAGAAAGCCTACGATTCAATGCCACACACGTGGATACTAGAATGTCTAGAACTTTATAAGATCAACAGGACACTAAGAGCCTTCATCAAAAACTCAATGGGAATGTGGAAGACAACCCTAGAGGCCAACTCCAAGCCAATTGCCCAAGTTAACATCAAGTGTGGCATATACCAAGGAGGGGATGGACTATCACCACTGCTGTTCTGCATGGGCCTGAACCCCCTCAGTCAGATCATCACAAAGGGTGGTTACGGATACCGATTTCATAGCGGGACAACAATCAGCAACCTCCTCTACACGGATGACATCAAGCTGTATGCTAGGAAAGAGCGAGAAATCGACTCACTGACCCGTACCATCATTCGGATTAGACAAATGTGGCCGGATGGTATCAAGAAGAGGCTTTTTTTTTTTTAAGATGATCAGAACTGAAGGGGTTGACCTACCAGTGAATCAATCAATCAAGTTTTATTTATATAGCACTTAATGATGGCATTTCAAAGCGCTTTCACAGACAGAAAAACCCAACTGATCCCTCCGCCACTGTCGTCCAGGCACAATAGGAGACATCCAGGACAGCTACAAATACCTTGGAATCCCACAGGCTAATGGCAATCATGAGGAGGACGCAAAGAAGTAAACCACAGCCAAATACCTCCAGAGAGTAAGGCAAGTCTTGAGAAGTCAGCTGAACGGTCAGAACAAGGTCAGAGCCATATATATATACAGTATATATATATACATACAGGTATGTATATATACAGTGATCCCTCGTTACTCGCAGTTAATGCGTTCCAGGACCACCCGCAAATAACGAAACTCCGTGATATTGCAACAAACTATTAATTTTATTATTTACGGTAATTTATTGCTCAGTGGTAGGGCAGGCGGTAGAGCAGGTCGTCCATTGTTCCAAGATTGGCGGTTCGATTCCCGCTTCTGCCCAAAAAACACCCGGGGTGTGAGCTAACAGTGCGAGGTGTCAGCTCACCTCTGGAGCACTGCCGATTCACCCTTAAGCAAGGCGCTGTCCCCCTTAAAAGTTGCTCATTTGGACGCACCACGAAGGAGCTGCCTGCCACCCTACCTCCCCCCGCATGTGTACAGGCCTCCTGTGTGTGTGTTTGTGTGCTCAGGGCCTGTGCACACATATATTTATATATGCATGATTCATTCAACTAACTTGAGTGTGCCATGAATTTTCCTTCGGGGATTAAAATCAGAGTATAAAAATATCCCTTTTGACCCCAACTTATAGTTACGACTGTGCCTCGTAACTTCTGTCTGTCTT
Organism: Antennarius maculatus; assembly: GCA_013358685.1. Lineage (NCBI taxonomy): Eukaryota > Metazoa > Chordata > Actinopteri > Lophiiformes > Antennariidae > Antennarius > Antennarius maculatus. The sequence goes on along the minus strand of CM023609.1, from coordinate 1,949,006 downwards.
TATTTAAACACTTTTTTTTTTTCCTTTAATCCGAGAGTTCCTTGGTCTAAACTTTCTTGAAATCTGTGTGGAAACAAATTCCGTTTTTCTTAATTTGATGGTACACTCGCGACTCCACCTCATTGCGGATTTTTGGTAAGCAACATTAATTTTGCCTGTCAGTCTGAACTGTTCATGTCATCTGTGAATTACTCTGTGCAACAAACCTTTTTTCTCAAGATTACATTTATTTCCAACTATGTTCTGAGTTTATGGAGTCAGTCTTATGATTCTGTTTCCTCTGTGGTCTGGTTCTACCTTTACAGTAATTAGGCATGGCAAGGAAATCTTGCTGTCAGTCGAAAGTAGACACAATGCGTGTGTGTGTGTGTGTTTGTGTGTTTGTTGTGTGTTTCCTTGTTGGTGTGTCCCATGTCTCTAAACCACATTTCACATGCCTCAGCATACTGTACCTCAAGGGGGCAGCCTTTGTCTACAGGATTGGTTTTGTCTTTGTTAGAATGTCATACTCAATATTATTAATCATTTATTTCTAAATGCAAAATCTGTGACTACTTGGATTGCAGTTGAAAATCTCTATAATGAATTCAAAAAAACTCGCGTAATATTTCTATTTTTTGAATGCTAATACTCGCTAGGTAGCTAACTAGTTTACTTTTATGTCATGGTTTTTACAGTCATCAGGGTTTGCACTGTGCAGAAGCACAAATGCTGAACTTTGTTTCTAACATTAAGATAACTAAAAACTCTACATACCTGTGAATACATTTTTATTCTCTTATCTATATTATATACTTATCTGCATTTTGTTGCTTTGCGCCTGTGACATATGCAATGACAATAAAGTTGAATCTAATCTAATCTAATATAATATAATATAATCTATTTATCAAAATTACTCTTATCTCGTCATTCTTAAATTCTCCTTATTCTGACATTATTCTGACATGTCGCATCGGCCACCGCCTCCACTCCAGTCGTTTTCTTTTTGTTTTACCTTCTTGCTTTTAGTTTGACACTTTCTCACTTCAGTTCAAATTAATAACTTGTAAACTGTATAGATATTTTAACTGATACATGTCCTTACACATAAGATGGATGTTCAACTGGTCTGCCTGCAATTCTGTCAAAGTCTCTTGGGACCAGGTCTGTGGTGGTCACAAATCTGTCAATGCTTGTTGCACCTCTGGAATAATCTAGTTCTAGCCCTCCTCCTACTCATACTACATTAACATGACCCTCATCTGCTGTTCTATCTGATTAACAGTCTTAACAAACTCTGAAGTGTTTTTTCTGTTTCAGGACAGATTGTGCTCTCCTCAGCTGTATAACACATGGCACTGAAACTGATGCTTTTATCATGCTGGCTAGCAATGTCGTTCAGTTGTTTTAGCTGTGTGGGTAAACACCCTACCTCAGCAGATACATACTGACGCACCAAAACGAGCTATGACGTTAAATGTCATTTTGAATATTGAGTGTATTGGCAATGCTATCAAAACAGGCTCACCATCAACCAAACACATCACCTACATCAAGACATCACAAGATTTCAGGCAGGTTAAAAGTTTGAACATAAACAACCTTTAAGAACTTCTTTTTCCAAACAGGATAATATCTTACTTGTGCATTTTTTGAGGCCAGACCCTTTCTTCACGGCATGACGGCTGAGTTTGCAGCTGAAGTTATTCTCCCAGAATTCGGCAAACCAGATATTCCTTCTGTTGTTTTCCAGTGTTCGACTAATGAAGTAACGGTCAAATCCTGAACAGATCAATGTTTTCGTCATCAATGGCACAGTTACCGTTAGTTCAAGCAGCACTGTTGATGAAATCTGTGCACCAAAACCTCTGACATTATTAAAGGAATCGTTTATTGAAAACTGTGTTCAATTTACTTAATTGCTTTGTATCGTTCAATTTACTTTTTTAATGAGTGATCAAATGAAGCAGAACAATGAAGTTTTTATTCTTCTACAAATTGATAGTTTGTAAAATAAATAATTTAATTGATTTTTTTTTTTTTTTTAACTCTACAGGATATCTGGTGAGCAACAATGCTCTTTTCTGTACCTTTGATGGATTGTCGCTTTGGCAGGATAGTAACTGCTCCCTCTGCCATTTCCTCCTGGTGCACGACCGGAGAGATCTTTGAGCCCCAGCTGTCCGAACCCACCCAGATGAAATGACCGGTCTGGTTGGCCTTTTTCGCTGCATGGAGTAGCCTCCTGCAAAGGTGAGGCAACAGATGTTACTACGGATAAGGTCAAAATTCAGACCAGCTACACTTTGATTTCATTTTTCATTACATTACACAGTGGTCTGGCAGAGCCAGATTGAAACGGCTGTGTCCGCTCATGTTTCTGTGATGTTTGCCGTCAGCTTGTTTTCCTAATCTTTGAAGGCACATTTTGTAGCTATTAGTGAGACTCACCTGATATCATCTTCATTGGCAAAAAGTATGACAACTCTTGCGTTTGGGTTTTCTCTAAGTCGCCGAATGACCTTGTCAAACTCTGCTTGCTTGGGTTCCCGGGGAATCTTCACAGACTGTGAGATGCAAACACCTCCTAAACACACAGAGGCCAATATGGTAATTTATAGAAATTGTAAAACACCATATTTAATTAAAAAAAACCAAATCAGTCCATGGAACATCAAAAATAGCAATTAACATTTGCTGTGTGACCTGAATGTACATTTATCTACAAGGGCACACCCCTCAGCAAAGGCCAATTTTCCATTCTTCTAAGATGAAAATCTGAAGGTAGAACCAGTTTGACTTTCAATAATTTCAGAAACGTTACAATTATGTCAAACCAAACTGTGGATAGCAGCAGCAACAGCATCATCATCGCCTCTTAATCACTGCTCATAAAACTGTATGTTGGTGTCTGCAGAGACCAGGTGTTAGCCTGTACTTTTATCTTATTATTTTTAGGTGTGTGGATTTTTTCAGAAAATCAGCATTTGAGTAGTGAACATGTGGCCCCCAGCTAAAAAAGGTGTGCAAAGTGTGCTGTGTGTGCAACTTGTAATGAGCCACAAATGTATGTTTTTAACGTGCATTTTGCCTGAATTCAAGAAAAAAAAAAAATCTGAAAGTGGTAAGTTTGTTTAAATCACACTACTAGTATATATAATAATTCACAAAATGCAGTTTAGGTAATTCCCGGCAAGTGTATTTTTTTGCATATGTCTTGAATGATCCAGGAAGACTGTACGTTGTGGTTTTTGACTGAATGTTATCTCACATGTTATTTTGTGTCACACTCATGTGATGGGCCCCGGAGGCCTCGGTCTATTAAACAATTAAATTCAAGGTCATATTCCTCTTCGTCAGTCAAGATCCAAAACCCGATGCATGAGGGTCATGTAGCAAAAAAGCAGAACTAAGGTGTAGCAGTGAAATAGATTATTGTCTTGTGTATCAGAGAAATTCCTCTGTGTGTATATTATTATCCTGTGGCCCATGTCACCAAAATGTAGTAATAAAGTAGTAAAAGCAACTTCTCAGAACAAGGGACTGTTGTCGCCTATTGAAGAGAACTAAAAAAAAAACACACTCGACTCATTTCCTCCAGATGTATTCTCATTTTTCAGAATTAGCATAATTAGGGCACACAGTTTTGTATGCATTCGTTATGCATTCATAAGCTCAGCCGGACAGCAGGACATTAACATCTGTCGCCAACATGCACAAAATCCGTTTGTTAGACTTTAGTGCCATTAAGTTTGACGTTATTCAGCCTGGTGTGTTCATCTCATTTAGCTTCTGTTTGGGACGAATGGCAGCTGAACAATTTTGATGTGACTAAATTCAAATCTGCTCTGCCGCCATACATTTCAGTACATATAAAAACGGTGTATCTACTGTATATCTACTGCTAACAGAAGTATCTTGTTACAAATGACGTTAAATTTACAATTTTTTTTTCTATATGACATTATTTCTAAATGATTTGCTGATTTTGGAAAATGAAAGTAGTGGATTTATGTTTTTAATAGCAGGATATTTAGGTTTGTGAACTCATGACAATGCGAGTGTTGTTAGTATATCATCTTGATAATAATTAGATTTTTTTTCTCATAAAAGAATTTTTACAGAGAAAGTGGCTGTTAATTGAAAAATACAATGATTTATTCTACTTCCTGTCAACAACAGATTAATGACATTCAAACATTTTAATTTGATTTTAATTTTAATGTAAATATAATTTGAGATGATTTTAGAAAATCAAGACCACCACCACCATATCATCATCATCATCATGATCATCATCATCATCATCATCAGCATCTTTTAGGAGAGACAACTACAGACATCAAGACATCAACAAGCAGCACGTTTGCTTTTTGTAGTTGAATTAAGTGAACAGTTTTCAAACTCCAAACCTTGTTCAAAGAAGACACACAACCAGTGATGAAATTTAGTCTTCAGAGAGGCAATACGTTCATAAATAACCGACGAGAGACTATCAGCATATAAACTTAGTTAGAGTTTTCAACTCTAGTCAGTCATCTGGGTCAGATTTACAGTGAAGATAAGAGAGGCCTGGAATTAAAAAGGTCCAATAGAAAACATACAGTAGACCTCTAGAGAATAAAAAGGAAGTTCAGTCTTCAACCAGATACAGTTGCACCTCATCTTAAGTTGTTATACACTGTTTCTTATTACACCGAATAAATAATGTGGACTAAGTAAACTCAAAGAAAGGTTAAAAAGAAAAGTCCTCTGAGAAAGGAAAACATACCTAAAAAGTTTGTCATTTCAATTTGATATGTTTATGTGTGACATTAATCTTATTCCGAATTCAGTGACATTGAATAAAACATTGTTTTGCCTGTTTTATTTATGTTCATATGGTTTCAATTTCATGACCCTTAAGGATAGTTCTCTTCCGCAATATCCAAAACACGTTCACTTCCATCCAGCTGAATACCCATGGGCACGCTGGAGTTAAAATGAAGCGTTGTCAGGCTCATTCTTTGTTTGCTTAGTTGAGGCAGATTACAGGCTTCCTCCTGCACTTTTCCACAATGTCAAAATTCAGGGCATGCCTCCTTCAAGTAAATCAAGATGCTTGAATTCCACTCCTCAGCTGACAAGGAGGTTTTTTATACAGGCGCACTTTGTTTTAGGAATAAAAAAATCAAACCTTCACCAGCATGCAATGCTTAAGGTTAGGGGTGCGAAAGCGTCCAAAGCATGGGTCAGGGACAGAGGGATACATTTTTGGGCTTTATTGAAAAGAGCCTTTCAAATGGAACAACCCTAACTGACTACTCTGATGCGTTCAGTATTCAAAAACAGGCCTCCAAGGACCACATACCTTTCCCTCTATGAGATGAGAGCCAAATGTGCCAGATGCAGATGCCCCAGGCTTTCAGAGGGAATGGGAGCTGACACTCTGATTGGTTTGATTTATGTTTAGCTTGAAATACCCCAAAAATAAATCACAAGTAAAGTACAAAATAAAGTATAAAAGTACAAAATTACTTTCAGTTTGGAGAAACGTTTGTGGGAAGGAGCATGGAGATTATAATCCATTTAATAACATACTAATGAGAAATTACCAAGATCAGAAAGATTTAAATATGACCAATGTCAAAGGAAACAGACACATTGCATCAGCACAACCTCGTATAAAACATGGTATAAATACTCATGGACTAACAACAATGTACCTAAACACAGTGGTGATTTTTAAGTTGGTGTTAAAACGTAAAAAAGCAGAACATCCAAGTAATTCCCTGCTTAAATCAGGACCTTAAAAAGTAGCATTAAGTTCACAAACCTCACAGGAGTCTTGCCAAAAAAATCATTTTTAATCAACTACAAACCGTATTTCTTCAATTTGAATATAGTATATGAAAAGCTCTTTGTCAGTGAGTTACTCCATAACAAAGGCACACGAAGACACCGTGTTGTCATCTAATAGAGCTAAATGACCAGTAATTACAGGCATTTCCTGGATTAACAAGCAGTTTAATGGCAGTCAGAAGGAAAGTTAGTGTCAAGACAATGTGTGAATATTAACAACTACCAATTAAATATTGGTAGTTGGTAATATAATAATTATATCTTTTATGGTTTCACAGTTAATTACAAATGGCATAAACGTATGAAAAGTTCATTGGAGAGCTTTAGCACTGAGCCGACAACACATCCAAAGAGCAAACCAGATTCTGAGTCGCTGTTTGATGCTGGAAAAGCAGCTTCTCCTGCTTGATTGTTTTACCTTCCTGCTGAATTTACAATACAAAGAGGAAATCCGCCAGGTTCTCTGTTGGCTTGCTTTGCATCAGAAAGTTGTTTTCATGGATATGAGGTGAGTTGAAATACCGTAATATCTTCTAGCAGCGAATTATCCCTTTCTTTTTTTAGTGCCAAGTGTGTAAACAGTAACTTTAACTGCCTACGTGGCTCTTACCTGCCAGGAAAGAAATGGCTGTCCAATACTGTTTGTTTTTTGAAATAAATTCAAAGACATGTCTCCAGGACAAGGCCAATACATGGCTCAGTTTTTGCTTATTTCTGTTAAGGTGTGTCTTTATTTAGTTCATGTTCAATTAGACCAGGGAAATACAATAGTATTAGGTCTGAAAACACAATTTGTTGTTTTTCTGCTCCGCTGAGTTTCTTAATTGTACATCTTTCCTCTTTATTTGTTCACCACATGTCTTTTTTCATGTTTATCTTGTGGAGTCACTCAAGTAAATAATTAACATGCTGAATGAAACGGCTTGACTTCATTTTTGTTTTTGTGCTCGAGATGCTTGTAACATTAAAAGGCTGATTATTTTTTGTTTTTTTATGTAGCTTGCAAAGCTGAAAGATACAATTCAGTCAAATGGGAGCGCCAGTTCAGCACCAGTCAAGAATCACTGAAATAATATATCATTTCAGTCACTGACGTGTGGCTTATAATTATCCAAAGTTGAGTTTAGGATGTACTGTACATTCAATTTAGAGAACTCTTTGGAAATAGGGTGAACTGAGAAGTTAGGTTAATATTTTAAACACTACCAGAGATAACTTTACTGCTTTTATTTGCCTCAAATATAAACCATGACATAACTGTGAAACTGCAGAAGATAATTTATAAGATCATCATCCAGGAAAAAGAAGTTGAGAGTTTAAAATCAATATTAAATCCTGTTATTTTTTTGCCAGGAAACTTGTTTTTTGTAGTTGCTGGGTGGCAGGATATCTCCAGTAAGCTATTAAATGATTTATGATTCTTAAATATTTCAAAATAATAGACCATTTCACCCTCACTGGCTCATGAAGTATTTCACTGCCATAAAAAATAAGAACTGTAGCATGTGTCAGGAAAAGACTCGCATCTTGATGTGATTTTGATGGTACCGCGGTTACCATCTGCTTGGGCCCACCAAATCAAACCCAAATAGTTACTCTTATTGCATAGCTACAAATATAAATCAAATCAACCCTCAAGTGAAAAAGCTGTTCAATAATCAATATGAAGGAATTATTAATATTTCATGAAAGAATATTTTAATGGGTCTATCTGCATATATATATATATATATATATATATATATATATATATATATATATATATATATATATATATATATATATATATATATTCTTATATATATAATATTAGATATATTTTCTTATATTTGTATATATACCTATGATTCTTACTGATATTCTAACATTCAGATGATCACATGATTTGTCTGATATGGACTCATTTTGATCAACTGAACTGTTTCTGGTAACTGGTAAATAACTATCAGCCGTTTGCCATGGTATATAGTAAAACATTCTAATTTTGTCTTTAGAAATGGAAAATTACGGTATTGTCATAATACAATGTTATAAATTGCACAATATTTTCATTATCCATGCTGCAGAAATGGGCCAGTATGTGTAAAAGCTCTGAAGGGTTATAGAACTAGTGGATTGGCAACAAAGAACAGTTTTTCAATGAAAAATTTACATAGCTCTAAACATATGGCTGGGGTCATTGAGGCACTGTGACAGTGCACTGCCAATACAATGAAACCCCCCAGTGGGGATCCCTATAAGAAACCACACAACAGCCTAATACCATTGTCAACAGGAGAAAGTATTGACAGGCTAGAGATCGACGGGAAGCTTCCTGAAACGGGGACAAGAACAGAGAGCCAGTTTGTAAATGAGGACAGAAGAGATGTTGCCTCTCACAGATGACCTCCTCAGTCATCATCATCATCATCATCATCATCATCATCATCATCATCATCATCATCATCATCATCTCCAGGTTCCCTAAGATGGAGAATATTTACAGCCTTGATGGTTTCATGTGCTCCAAAGATTAAAAATCATTCCAAATGAGTCTGGAATGCCACAGTGTCTTCAGCTTAATTTGTTTTCTACATTCATAACTCTGTCACTATAATATTTGTTGGGTGAAGCTTTTGGTGCTTGAAGCTTCTAAACACTTTCTTGAGATCCTTCATGAGCTAGAAAAGTCTTTGAATGCTAGCTCAGGGGGTCAGGACTTTGGATGGTCTGGCGTCAGCATTTGCTGTAACCATGGCAGCAGTTGGAGAGGTTCCGGTCAGAGTTCAATGAGATCACACTCACCAGCCTCTTATCCCTTGGCCTCTCCCTTCTTGGATCACCGCTAACCTAGGCTAACCTACACAATAAGCTGTAAGTATGAAATGCGGCATTTCATAGTACTACATTTATATATAGGTGTTATTATTGCATCCAAACTCTGACCATAATGAAAAGTGTGCTCAATTTCTTTTTCCTTTTTCAAAACAGTAAGTTGATCATATTCAATGATTGATGAATGATTGATTAAATATATATTTACCTAAAACCTTCAAAAAGAAAATTGAAGAAATTAATGAAGTGGTCTTTATTCACTTTCCATTTGAGTTTGCTCGTGTTTCTCGTCAATTGATTTTAGCTCCATAATATATGACTGCTAATATATAATATTAACACTTATCCATAATATATAAGTGCTGGCTACAATTTATTTTTGGTTACATGTGGATTAAGGATTAAGGTGTTTGCAAAAGGGAAAAAAACAATCACACTCTGAGTGAGATTCAAACCAAATGTAGCAGTGGTTTATTTTCTCTCGGCTCCTATTAGATTATGCAGGTTGGTTTTATTGTCTGTAAATGAAAGTATTTATTTTCAGTTATTGGCATTTATAAATAATTGTGTCTGCAAGGCTTATACAAAATACCAGAAAAATGCTGCTGCTTTGCTATCTGTGGCAGGCCAACGCCATGTCTCTTAATTTCAGTGAATTACAGCTGTGTCCAGGCTAAATGTTAAAGACATCCTGGAATGGAATTCCAGATATAGATTGTATGGATGAAAACCAGCTGCAGGCCTTTTCAGAAGCCAATATCAAGGCTGACAATGTAATGCTTTACACATTTTTTTTCTTCACATGGCTTCTCACTATTATTCTTTAAAATTTTAATTTAAAGAATCTAAGTTTAATCAAAATTATAAAAAGTCAATACAAGTCTTTCTCATAAGCCAACAGCAGACTATTTGAAAAATAAAGACAGAGCAAAGACTGGTACATGACGTTAAAAAAATGTGTATGTCATTTCATTTTTACCTATAAATGACCTAAATTGTGTCTCTATGGTTTCCTTGAATGTATGTGGTTTGGTAAAAACATTATTTGCATTACTTTGTAGATATTTGCACACCGAGTTACCACATATCCTCTACTGGTTTAATGAATTATTTTCTTCTTTTAATTTTATGATGTTGTAAATTAGATGAATGTTAAATTGACAAATGTGAACAGTAACAGAATGTTTTGTTGTAAATTATCCTTCTAAAGCTGTTTTGTTAAAAAAGGAAGAAAAAAAAACTTCTTTCTGTTACTCTAAACTGTCAGATGTTAATGTATGATATAACATATACATTTTGACGTCTCAACCTTCTTGGGAACTAATATTTGATTAGTTCATGGTGAAAAGCCTGTCGTCATTTGAATTCTGACCTTTCGTCAGAATAACTTCCCTCGAGCTAAACACTGCAATGTTTTTAAATATCAAGACAAAGTGTCGGGACGAATCACCCTTCAGAGTTTTAGCGATGTTAAATGGAGATGGTGTCTGCCATTACACATTTAAGAAAAAAAAAAAAAAAAGGTGAGGTTTTATTTGTCAAGCCTGTCCATTTGGCCGACCAATCAAGTCTCCTGAGACATCACCAAAATATCCCATTAGGAGATGGATTGACACAATGCCTTCATTGTGCTAAGTGCAGGATGAATAACAGTATAGCCTAATAAACTTCCATTTTATTGTGTACTTCTCCACTAAAGGGTAGCAGTTCCAGTCAAACCAATTGACTTCTGTTTGACCTCCTTCTATGTGTTTAGTCCAGCAATTCCTCCAGTAGTGCAGGAGCCTATGTAATAGAGTCTGTAATAGTGTTATATTTCTGGACCATCACATTCATTGAATTTTCAACACTTGGACTCTGAAAGACACAAAAAGGCCAAAAGTACTCGCCATTATACACAAGCAACCGGTCTACGTAATAGATTAGCTGCACTCATCAGTAATTATATATGAAAAATGGAGGGAAAAACATTATTTTCCTCTGATCACTCAGTGCTATAGCTGCATATTAGCATGTTGTTTCAGCTAACTCATTCATTCACCGCGGTCGCAGGTCAGGGGGTTGCTGGAGCCTATCCTAGTAAAAGTGGGGCGAGAGGCGGGGTACACTTCGACAACTGCCCAGAACTGCCTACTGTGCCACAGTGCTGCATTCAGTTGACTAATAAATTTTAAGTAATTAATAATTTTTTTAATTAATTTGGCATTGGCTCAGTGGTAAAGTAAGTCGTCCAACGATCTTAGGATTGGCGGTTCGAGTCCTGCTCCCGTTCCCCTAGTAATTTGTCGTTGTGGCCTTGGGCAAGACACTTAACCCTCCTTGCTTCCAGTGAGGGACTCACTGGTGTGTGAATGTGTGTGACTGTTCCAGTGGTGGTTGGAAAGGCTGTTGGCACGGATTGACTGCTACGTTTCCATCATTCTGCTGAAGGGCAGCTGTGGGCTTCACCAGTAGTTTACCATCACCAAGTATGAATGAAGAGTGAATGAATAATGGATCCTCTGTAAAAGCGTCTTTGAGTGTCTATAAACACGCTATATAGATCTAATACATTATTATTATTATTAGTAGTAGTAGTAGTATTAGTATTATTATTATCATGTCTGTGTCTGTCCTGTGCACTGGCTTTCAGGAGGTGTTATTTAAAATCCATGCACTATATGGAGAAAACAGTCCAACAGCAAACTTCTTTGGATTTCAGCTTGTTGCTCGTCTGTTTCTGTGGCAATGAGATCATCTGGAATGAAGGCTAACAGTGATTATGTAACGGACCTTTACAAGCTGGTGGTGCTTCGCTTCGGATGTCTACTCTGTTGGACTACCTCACCCATTAGGCTCCACTGTTTACCTTTCCTTCTTGTCCAGTTTTTAAATGAACTATATCCTCCCAGGTGAAAAATGTATTATGTTATCTTATTGTTAAGAATTTCTTCTCATGACCTCATAAAAAAAATCTAGTCCCAGGTTTCTTGTGCTTTGCTTAATATTTCAGTGGGCCTTCAGTAAACACTGCCATGAATGGAACGGAAAGGAACCTGCAGTAGCACAAGAAATCCTCTAATGAGAAAATGCTCAGGAATAGGCCTAAAAAACAATACACAGCTGCATGAAATATTTTTGCACTCTAATTGACATGCCGCAAGCATAATTTCCTATCATTAGAGGAACTTGTTGCCTTGGAGAGCAGGAGAAACATCCAGGCCTTAAGCTGCCAGCCTGCGAGATAACAGAGCGCTATCACGACTGTAGAGGTAAAATACCTGAACACCAAACAAGCCCATTTTGCCCATTCATTATGCTAGTTTGTTGAAGTCATATAACACATTCTATACCTAATGATTGCAGATCTGGAGGGGCATTTTCATAGAATCTGTGTGTGCAAATTAAGAACAACCTCAAGACAAATGTGTGGGTTAAAGTTGCTGGAGTATTTTTTTTTGCTTTGTTTTTTTAAAGCTGAATAATATGTACGGTCCTTTTTCTCCAGAGTATATCATTGATTTCTTTTCGCCATCCCGCCCATGAGACACAGATTGTGTCCTTCTTGAAGAACACCTGGAGAGCAGGAGTTGAATGACGTCTGACCTGCCATCCCTCTGTCCCTCTCACCAATTAAACGCTGCAGAAATTGCAGCTGCTGTCATCTTCTGACCAACCACTTTGCCAGTATTTCCAACATTGCTTTCTTCATTCAAGAGTTGCACTTAATGCACACAATGCAGCTTTAATAGGTGTACTTATGTACAGTATGAAGGCGATATAAAAAGCAATGTTGAAATCAATGCTGCGGAAACAAAGTTTAAAAAAAAGTTTGCTAATTTGTTCTCGCTGGGGCCCTTGGAGAGTACACAAAAATACGGACAGAAAACTTAGCATTTTCAAAATGGTTCTACATATCTAATGTCTGAGGCTAGAAAAGATGAACAACTCTGTGTGGGAGTTATTTAAAAGATGTTGTCTGGTTCATGTGTCAAGGGACTCATGCAGCCCGAAAGATAAGCTATTGTGTCAGTAATTTCTATTCATCTGGGATCTATATCCTCTTACTCCCCTCAAATTAATTTTCCTAAGAATATTATTCACTCAAGTTTCTTGGTTGTTTTCTTGTGAAAGACAATTTTGACAAGTTTGATGTCATTTTAAGCTCCAAACAGTTTTATTTTCACTTTCCTCTCATGGGCAAAATGGATTTTTTTCTATTGGATTTGTTCTTGACTTTCCAGGATTTTTTAAGACTGATGCCAACAGTCTTAAGTAGATTAGTTATTCTGTTTATTTGATTACTAAACATTGAGTCAAGATTAAGAGCTTGAATCCAATCGCCCTGCATATTATAGGAAATAAATATCAATAAAATGAAACATAAAGCCTTTTTTTTTAGGTGTGTACGTGTGCAGCAATCACCACAGATACTGTCAACATTAACCACCTCACATTCAATACAATCTAATATTACCGACTGCAGTTACTTGTGGATTTATGATGTGTTCAGACACACAATCACAATGGGTCACTTTAACTTTTGGTGTTTTATCATCCTGTCATTAAGGTTGTATCTAATCTTTTAAAATGGTCTCAAAAACTTGTTTCCACCACTTAAAATCTCTCTCTGTATCAACTGACACCTATAATTGTCAAAGACCAATTCTAAATCACTCCTTAAAATCCTGATCATGACCTGCTGTGAAAACCTCACCCACCTTTCACTTAATCGATACAGTATGTGTAGCTTTCAACAGTCACACTGCCTGTACACTCAGAGTAGCTGCTAAATATGCCAGCAGGAAAACCAGCAGGGTAGACGGTAGCCCAGTGTTTCAGCACAAAATACAGAAAAGCTTTTTGGCAGCTTCCGATCTAGAGCTCAGCTTTACAGTGATAATGCCAGCTACAGTCAGTCCTGATGCTCTGTGTAGGTCTCTAGGACTTTTTTTTAATTTTTCCAGGGTTAATCAGAGCTCACTGACCAGCATCTCTTTTGGACACATTCATATCACCAGCAATTTTTTGTTTCGGATTCATTTCATTTTGAATATTTTGCACATGATCAAGTTTAGTTGCATCAGCAGAGGTAGATCTTCTCTGAATGCATTCTGTTTTCCTTTACCGAGATTTGAACTAAACATCCTCAGAGACCATCAGGTACACAAATTTTTTCATACTGTATCTTAGTTACTGTTCGGAAAGGCAAAGTCTTTTTCATGATGGATTCTCTTCGACACACCAATCTTCAAAATTGCACTTAAAAAAAAAAAAAAAATTAAAAAAAGAAAAAGATTTTGCTCTTCACACAAACAATCCCCAAAGTCCAGAAAATGGCTTAGTTGGGTAAAAAGAAAATATTCCACATACCCTGTGAACACCCTGATGTTGTTAAGTGCTCGGCTGCACTGAACCAATTTGGCATCAAAGAAGTAAGATGAAAAGAATTCAAAGTGACAGTGATATAATTTTCCCTGAAATCTCACTCAGCAACATTTTCTGTGCAAACGCAAAAGGCAAGATTCAAAACTTGTTTTTCTTTTCCAAAAAATGTGAATAAACATCAGGATGTTGAACACAAATAAGTCATTTAGAAACACAATTTTGTCTATTACTTTCAAAGTCTGATGGTTGGTTTCTAATTCCCAGTTTCTCAGGATGAATAAAGTATTCATCTATCTTTAATGAAGCTGCCTTCAAAACCTGCTTTTCACAAATTATGTTGCATTTGTCAATGCTTAGAAACCTTAACGGTACAGCGGTCTGTCAATAACAAAACATACGGTGTTCACAAAAAACTTTCTTTTGAAGAACATTTTATTGTGAATAGGATGATTTTAATGATGAAGCCTGCTTTAAAATGGATAAAATTTACTGCATTGGACAAGAGAAGAATATATTTACGACAGAGAATTTCAGATGACGTGAAAATAGAAGACTTGTAACTGTCAGCTCGGGCTTGCTGCACTAATTTTGGATTTTGAAAATGTACCAAATTTTAACACGTAGAGAAGAAGAAAAGAAGATGACTATAATTATAACATGTAAATAGTTATATAATTCAATTAAACAACACATGAAAAAACAGTTGTGTGCCCACTGTAATAAGTATAATGTAATGCTATAATGTAATATAATGTAAGACACCATCCTCCACAAGCTGCTCATTGGGCACAACAAAGATGTAGCTGCCTGCCACTCTTCCACCATCCTTTTTGTATTCACATGCCTCCAGGTCCCCCGTGAGTGTGATTATGCATTTGGACCTGTATGTATTTATGTATAAACGTGTGTAAAATGCATACACACAAATAAGAGTGTAAAAAAAAAAGTTTTCCTACGGGGGATCATGAAAGTATGCTTCTTCTTATTCTTCATCTTAACAACGTTGAATTGTCTTGCTGTAGGAGAGGCAACAGCGCAACTCACTCTGCCACCGTGCTACGTGCATATTCTATTTTTGAATATTAATTGAAATAAATAACGATTATGGCTGTTAACACATAGTTATAATTGTACTTTCAGCAGCTGAAAAATACCATATATCTGGAATTTGGCAGCTGGAAAGCAAAGACACATTTTTAAGTGAATAATACCAGAACAACTCCACTCAGCATTGTCTAATGACAGCTGTTTTGCAATACATGGTTAAGTAACTTGGAATACCACTTAGAAAAGATCTTAGAAAAGATCGTGTACTCCCATATAATGTACTTTTTAAGTGATCATAATATTTTAGAGATTTTCCAATCTGGTTTTGAGCCATTGCACAGCACTGAATCGGCACTTTTAAAAGTTTTTAATGACATCTTTTAGCGACCGACTCAGGTCATTGCGTTGTACTTGTACTCCTTGACCTGACCACAGCATTTGACACAGTGGACCATGATATCCTGATTGCTTGCTTGGAGCAGTGGACGGGCATTCGTGGCACAGCACTCAGATGGTTTAAATCATATTTATCTCAGCCAACATTATATGTCAGTCTTGATTGCGTGTCCTCCGCTGCCCCTCTCTCTTGTGGGTTACCTCAGGGCTCTGTGCTTGGCCCTCTGTTATTCTCGCTGTACTTACTCCCACTTGGTGCAATTTTAAGAAAACATGGTACATCTTTTCACTGTTGTGCTGATGATACTCAGATATATGTCCCTCTTAAGAAGTCTGACTACAGTACAAAGCCGCTCCTTGATTGTTTATGTGACATTCAAACCTGGCTGTCTCTGAATTTTCTTAATTTTAATCAAAAAAAGACTGATTTTTGGTGGCACTTCTGAAACCCCAATGATCAATCTTGATTGGTTGGCAAGGTACAACAAGATGGTTGTGAACAACTTGGGGATAAAAATGGATAAAGAGCTTAAATTTGACAGCCAGATTAAAGCAGTGGTGAAATCAAGCTTTTTTCCAGTTGAGGCAGTTGGCAAAAATGAAACCAATTTTAGGGAAAAAACATTTTGAGACAGTAATCCACGCCTTTGTGACCACTCGGCTGGATTACAGTAACGGACTTTATGTGGGGGTTAGTGGGTTTCTCCATTGCCCGCCTTCAGCTGGTCCAGAATGCTGCTGCACGTCTTTTAACTGGAACAAGAAAGTACGACCACATCTCACCGATTTTAGCATCACTGCACTGGCTGCCCATACATTTAGGATTCATTTTAAAATCCTTTTATTTGCTTTCAAAGCCATAAATGGCCTCGCCCCACCTTACCTCTCTGAGCTACTCCACCCATACACGCCCATTGGCTCTCTCAGGTCAGCTGACCAGCTGCTCCTTATACAGCCTAAAGTCAGGCTGAAGCTCAGAGGGGAACGTGTGTTCTCATTTTCAGCTCCTAAATTATGGGATGGGCTCCCACTGCACATCAGGCAGGCTTCTTCACTGGCTCATTTTAAAACTCTTCTTAAAACCCACCTCTTTTCCCTAACGTTTGACACCTTTTAGAGTGTTTTTGTGTATTATTTCACATTATTTTAATTGTTTTTATCTGATTTTATTTCTGCTTTTAACTTATTTTAAATTGTTTTATTGGATTTTTATTTTGATATTTTATTTAACTGCATTATGTTCATGGTTTTATGGCGCGTCTGTTCTGTTTTTTATCTAGTTGCTGTGCAGCACTGTGGAAACCTTGTGTTTATATAAATTGTGCTTTATAAATAAAGTGAATTGGTTTGGATTGGATTGGACTTGAAGGTAGTTGGTGTGAGAGAAGAGGATGCAGAAGACAGGGTTAGATGGAGGCAACTGATCCGCTGTAGCGACCCCTGAAGGGAAAAGCCAAAAGGAAAAGAAGAAGACAAGCTCAACTCTTGGAACTGCAACTGAGCAGGTTAAAAGAAATGAGGACAGTCACCTGTTGCTTATAGAAGTGCAAAAAATTTAAAGTTGAATTTTGCGCCCGTACTGGTAACTGAAAATGTGGCTTATATGCTAAGATTTGTAGTGACGGCATCGAAGTGCAAATGTAAAATTTTAGAAATGCCTGCACAACATTGTCCATCCAGTTGATGAGAATTTATTTTTATCGACAGGAAAGGCTTTTGGGATGGCAGCAGGGTTAGAGGTAAGTGTGTGGTCATCCACATATGTGCAAATGGTATCTGTTCAATGCTGGTACAATGTGTTTCCACTGGGTCAGCGAGAAAAGCACTGAAATGGCCTACATTGCAGAAGAGCATACATTTACATATATTCTCACTTGTCTGGCCTCCAGGGCCAATAACCCAGGCTTCAGTAACTTGCTCTGGTGCATACTGACAGCAGTTACAAAGTCAATTCAGCCCCCTACAGCCAGCCTCTCTCAGCCCCGGTATACAATCTGGATTCTGGGAGCACCCAGCTACCACTATGCTGCCTTATTTCTTTATATTGTAATGCACACTGGAACATTCTCTGAAAGCCCTCAGCTAGCAGTGTCTCATCCATTCCTTACAGACACACTTATGCTCTCTGCATAGGTATTAAACAATATGAGTAAACTCAGATAATAATAAGACTTTTATTGACTGGTGGCCTTGAGGCTTACCTCTGTACTATTGTGATGTTCACCTAAAGATGTGACATATCAACTGCTCCCCAGACCAGTTGATTTACATGTGCAACTTTGTGCCAGCTTTGCATAATACAGTGAATATCCTACTATTGTGACTGAAAGGGAAACAATGAATGAACAGTGAATTTAACGATTACAGTTTTAGAAGTGGGCTCATTTGGTAAAAGTAGATTCCTGGCGTTGCTTGCCTGGACGCAACAATGGTTTTTGCCACACATGCCATACATCTAAAACAATGCATATAATTTTATTTTAACTTATTTCACAAAAGATTTGCAGAATTTTTGTTGGTGATTTGTGGTTATTATGTGTTTGTGTATCTGTGCATTGGTGTGGGTTATTTGCAGGTCGAAACAGCAACTTTTTCTATTAACAAGCACATGAGTCCTTGACTATTCAGAGCCTGCATTACCTTTTCATGCTTCTCAATGATTCATTGAATTCACAATAGACGCTTCACATTGTTCATTTCATTAATTGTCCATTGGAACAATTCAAGAACACTTAGTGGGGAAAATAGACCAAACATAGGACAGCTTGATTACGTCATACCTTTTATTCTGTGTTAAAGTATGTCAAGAAAGGAGATGATTATTCCTTTAAAGATACACAAACCATTAAAAAGAATTTCCTGAGGCTTATTATCTGTTGTTTTTAATTACAGCACTTGTCTTGAGTGACTTCTCAGATGAATGCAGTGTTGATGCAGCAGAATGTGAAAATGCACGTCTATGCTGTGACTGATTTACAGACTCCTTCATCACTATGTTGCTGCAGGTACTGCAGATTTACTGAAGTTTCAGACAAGGTGTCGCAGATTTATTCAGCCTTGTGCTGAGGAGGAAAGTCGAACACTCCAAGATTGTTTCAGCGTTCACATTAGTGTATATGAGATCTCAAACATCTTTCTAGTCAATTTTTCTTGTCTTCTTGAAACATGTACATTTATATACAGCCATAAAGGAAATTAAATGTACATTTATGTAACACTAAATGAATCTTCTTCTTCTTTTCCTTTCGGCTTTTCCCTTCAGGGTTCGCCACAGCAAATCAGTGTCCTCCATCTAACCCTGTCTTCTGCATCCTCTTCTCTCACACCAACTACCTTCATGTCCTCTTTCACTACATCCATAAACCTCCTCTTTGGTCTTCCTCTAGGCCTCCTGTTCAAAAACTGATGTATCTTAGCAGGAAACATTCTCACCTTACTACTTCTTGTATAAATAGCACTTGTTCGTGGTTTCCATATGGTCATGTCCTGCCCGTATAATGCTGCTGTAGATTTTTGAAAATCACTGAAAAAAAAAAAAAAAAAAGGTCCTACAACAAGACGAAGAGAAAAGGGCAGTGAATTAGACTAAGGCTAGCAGTCATTTTTGATGTAGGCTTTAGTTTCTGCCCCATTCTGAGTCTTGGGAGCCTGGGCCACATAATTGATGGCATTCATTATGTGATTGAAGTGGGTGTTTTTGTGAGCCGTTGAAGTAGCCAGGGCATGACTAAGAGCAACTTACACTGTGATGATTGATGGGATTCCAGCTGCATGAAAGCTGGAGTGTTGGTTGCCTAAATGCAAGATATTATTAAACCATACAAATGGTGATAGCTGGTATATTGATTTTAGGGTGCGTCCTTTTCTCCAATACCTGGCCTCAATAAAAACAGACATTGAAACTGTTGACCTGGGTTGTCTCTGCCATTGATCACAATGTTAATGTCAGGATTACACATTTATGTGGCGGCTTAATCCATTCAAAGAGTTTCCTGATGACACAAAGTAGATCAATACAGGAAGAAAAAGGGATTCATGAGAATGAAAATGACAGATTTATCTCAGAAAATGTGACGATATCCAACCCCGCTTCTTTGCAAACGATCCAAGAATACTACAGAATGGCAGTGAATGTGCTAAAACATAATTTTGCAAAGAAATCGTGTAGTGTAGTGTAATCACAGTGCAGATTTGTTTTCTAACAAAAATATCAAAGAAAAAACAAGTTTATCTTGATCATTTGTTCAGCAGACGAATGAGTGATGAAACACCAGAGATACAGCAGCTGACTCTCCAGTGGATGATGAGACAGCTGTCTTTCTGCATTTTGTAAACGCTTTCTTTTCTCCAGCCTTCAAATCCAATCCTGATTTTTCTCAGCCACATGCCTCTCTGTCCTTTGCTGTCTACCCCTCTCTGTTTCAGCCGACTGTTAAGCGCTCTGTCATTTACAATGGAAATGACATGCCCCAAGTCAAACTGACATTATGGCAAAATTTGATCCTGTGATTCCTGCCAGGCTGTATCACTCTATTCCTCGATCCACAATCAAATTAGAAACACTCTTGCACTCTTTCAGTGCAATGTCTTCAATAACACTTGAATGCTGACCGATGAATTTTTACTTAAGTTTTGCTGTGAAAGTTGCCAACTTTCACACATCTTAAGCAAGTTTGAAATGTGCTGGAGAAAATGTAGGGCTCCTTTTCAACATCTACAGGAAAACAGTGAGTAATAAGCTGTGTGTTTTTCTCCTGTCCAGTGCAATGGCTCCCTCCACTTTTACCTGAACAAAGGATAGACTTTTATAGCATTGGCTCAGCTGCCTGCTGTTTGTCTTGGAGACTAATGGGCAACGTCATTTTCATTAAGCTGTGAAATGTTTATTTCTCCTAATTTAATGAGGGTTACTTTAGGTCTAGACACATTAATCATCATATTGGGGAGCATAACTGAAAATGGTGTGCTCTTAGCATCAAATGAGATATTTTTTTAACCAAATACTTAAATAGTTAAAATCCCTGTATAATGTGTGAGAGACGTGAGGATTTTTTTTTTCCAAACTTGCTGTCACAAAAGCTCTTGGTCAGGACTAACCCTTCTTCTATCCCGTCTATGAATGCTGAACATTTAAACAATACAATAGAACAATAAAAATTTTCCTTATTTCATCAACGCTGATGGGGTCATTGGAATCTCATTTTTTGTCTCAGAGTGTAAAACGTTCTCTTTTTTAAATAGAGCCTCACATTTTTCCTTGATCAAATTCTCTGTCAACCATCAAGGTTATTTCATCATACCGTGTTGTATATGTTTTCCCATTTCTTCCAAATTAATTCTAGTGTTGTGATGAAATTGCATTATTCTCCCTTTAGAGGAGTGATTCTCCCCCCAGTGAAGGGCCAGGGGGGTGCACAGACAAGAATTATCTTTTTCATTGCCATAGTAGAATAACATGTCAGCCCACATCCTCTACAGTAGGTGGCAGTGGTCCCTTCATGTCTAAAAGTAGCGCCATTATCTTTAATTGTAGCGCGTGTGCATGGGGTAGCGCGTACGAGGAGGCATGTGGGTTCAACAAATTGTTGTGACTTTGTGAGAGCTGTGCACTCCTCAAACTTAATATGAAAATTAATCAACAGATTTGTTTTTCAAGAGAGAAAGATTTTACAAGAGGTTAAGATGTGGTTGTTTCTTCGTGAAGGTTGGAATAACCTGCTGGGATAATATGTATATGGAAATTTAATATATGCTTTGTGCCATTTTCATTACACTTTGAACACACGGAAAGCTCTGTCATACATACTTAATGACTTTGGAGTTGAGTTGGCTCCTTTTGAATCATGCAACACAACAATAGCCCATTCATTTTTCTGAAAGAAGCAAAAATGAAAGAAAAATGGAAAGAATATCCTCACAGAGTTTACTGGGGAGCTAAATAGGTGGCACTTAGGCTAAAATATTTTGTTCTATGCAAAACAATATTTTCAAGACAGCCATCAAGCTCACATGCCCAGAATCCCTCAGGCAAAACACTGATTAAAATGTCCATGATGTTATTTGCTGGACTAGATGTATGCTAACATATGATCAACATACATTACCATTAAAATAATTAAGTTCTGCTTGTTTCCTGTTGTCATTAAACTTACTTCTAACAATATGGAATAACGGACTCCTAAGGGGAATAATTCCACGATGAAGAAATGCTTGAAATGATCTGAAATCTCCAGTAAGGAGTTCAGAGTACAAACTTGCCATTCACCGAATCAATAATTCCAGATCTCAACAAGCATCGCCACCTGTGGAAGAAACTTATAAGAACGAGACTTAAAAGGCGAGTATAAAAATACATCTAAATGATGCATTGTACACCTAACAAGCTTAGTGACTAATGAACACAGGAGTTATTACCCCCAATCTAACCAGTATGCTCCCGACCAAAAAAAAAAAAAGCCTGAGAAAACTTCAGTGTTTCAGCAATGATACCTTTCTGTGTGTCTTTGTTTCCACAACCCAGTTGAATAAAACCAATGTTCAGTTCCTGCACACTTTAAAAATGAAAAGGGATACATTTGGGTTACAGTGGAAGTTTGTGGATTTTAACAAAAGCTAGCATCGTCAGAAAAGGATGATTATTCAGTTTAGATAGGCTGACTAAACACTGCCTTCCACTGGCTCGTTAGCAGGGCTATTTTGAAGGAACCAGTTTTGAACAAAATTTACTGACAGATGCATTTGCTTCCTACTTGACTTTGCCATGCAAAGCCCCAGGGCGATGTACTCTAGACAGTTTACATCAGAATTCTGAATTAAAGTCATGTCTGATGCAGTGATGTGACAGAAACTTCCTTCAATTATATCTTTGTATACCATGGTCACAAAAGCCTTTTTCATCCATTCTTGGAGTACCACCGCTGAGAAGTTTAAAGAGAACACTGACTGGTTATCACTAGATTTTCTATATTACGTACAGTATACATAAGTTGTGTCATATGCATTCATGTCGATATAATCTTTCCTTTGTTCAATTATAGCACGTCTGCTGCAGTAATTCAATTATCTTAAAGAAATCTCTACGTCCCACTCAGTAACCTAATTTAAAGACTACTGCTGCTCTGTTCCGCCACGTGTAACATGCGCCTGTAATCCAGATATCAAGCATGCAAGAAGGAAGTATAACACAATGTTGATTTAGGAAAGACTTTCGTAGAATGGGACAACCGCACCAAGATGAATATGGAAATTCACCCTGACATTGTAAAAGCTTTGGCAGTGAAAGCATGAACTACGTTCATCCAAGATATGGAGCATTATATGACGTCCAGACCCCTCAGTGTATTGATGCTGTCCAGATTGGGATAAATCCCAACATTGTTAATACAATCTCTGGAAACAACATGAAGTAAATGAAGTTCGGGAAGTGTTCCCAGAATGCAGTCTCATCCTTAGTGTCTGTCTGTTAAAGTGTTTGCTTTATTTCTAAAAGTTGCAAGACTATTGTCAGTGCTTGACATTGAGTGAATGAATGAATGAATGAACGAATGAATGGATGGCCTGCAAAGCATTTTTAAATGGACTTGATAAACAGTTTTCATCCACATATCTGGTTTAGCAACACATATACTGTATGTATGTGAACAAAATGGACGTAGCTGACATTTAATTCATGACGTTTGTTACCCTCAGTAAAATAAAAAATATTAATTTTACAAAATTCAAGGTTCTTTTAGTTCAGTTTTAACATTGTGTAGTCACAAATGCTATGATTAAAAACCCTCCATGTTCTACCTGTACATTTTAGATAGATAAATAGATATATAGATATACTTTATTTATCCCAAACTGGGATATTTAAACGTTACAGTAGCAGAACAGACAGAAACAGGGAAAATATACATTGAGGAAAAATAAGACAATAGGGACAAATAACAATAATAATTAGAAAAATATCGACAATATTAACAACAACAATAATAATAATAATAACAATAATAATAATAATAATAATAATAATAATAATAATAACAGTACCCAAGCATGGTAGGCGTTTTATCATAAATAAGTGTGGCCATACACAGGACCTAATGAAGCCATATTTAATGAGCCAGCCTTCTTTCTTAGTTTGTTAAGTCTGTTGGTATCGCTGGCTCTGATGCTGCTCCCCCAGCAGACCACCGCAAAGCAAAATACAAATGAAGCATGTGCTCTACCACTGAGCCACATCCCCAAAAAGGTGGTCTTTATAATTCTGAACTATGAAATAAGTAAGTTCAGTCCAAAGATGAGAATGTGGAGCCATTCAGAGAGTGCTTAGTAGAAGCTGAGAAAATCTTATCCCTCTGACAAAAGTGATATTGATATATTCTAATAAGGATGAGCTTTATGGATTAGTAACAGAATTGTAATCCAGATTAGTTGCTTGAGCTATCCAATTTACAATGTTTTCTAATTGAATTCCTTTCCATCTTGACAGTTTGGAGACAGCAACAAAATCTATTGTAATGTATTCTTTCAACCATGTAAATACTTTTGTTTTGTTTCCTCAAAATGTCCATTGCATTGAGCTATTACAAAGCGCGAATTAAATGTGTTACATCAGTTCCATCGTTTTATATGGTGAATTTCTTATAAACAAATTAAAACAAAGTCACTTAAACTCCATTTTACAGTGAAAACACTGCAGATTATCAAAAATTTCAATGAATGTTTTATCAGATTATTCGTATACTGTATTAGTTTAGCAGACACTAACCTCATCTGCACTAATTCATATTGCTTTTGTACTGTAGGTAATTTGTGAGGTATGTGCTGAGTACTTCTGGACAAATTAAATCCCAGCATCCACCAACCTCCCCCACAGTTGAACCCATTGTTTGGGTTTTTAGCTGTCTTTATTAGATTGGCAATACATCGTTTTTAATTTTCTTCCTCCTAGGAATATTAAATGGTGTACATTTACATTACAAATTACATACTCTCATATGGTTGAAAGCCATCATGTTAAGTTGAATCGCAGCGCAATGTGAGGTACTGATGCACTGAGCTTACCTTCCATTGTTGCAGGGTGCCGTACATCTAAAGGTCAAGGTTCAAGCAGAAGCACTTGCTTAAGAAAATTGGTTTTTGCAATATATCTGCATTAGGAGCGATACATAACCATTATGTCCCTAACAGAAAGCCCCTGAGCGAGAGAGGGAGAGACAACAGCAAGAGATGAGTGATGATTATGCTGCCATTTACTTTACCCAATTAAGCAATGACATGTAATGGTTTAAACAAATTGCAACAGGATATATCTGAGGCACTCAGGGGTCATTTGTGTTAACTTAAATAATAAATGAAGACATGACTGGCTGACAGGCTGCACACGAGTGTGACCTAGACATTAAGAGGCCATATGGACAGAAGCAGGAACGTCACTGAGTGTGTGATCTCTTCCCTTGGTGATGGTGGTCATTTAGATGCAGATGTTTTATGACTTCTTCCTCTTCCTGTGGGACTTCTTGTTCAGTAATTTAGTTCACAACGACCTATACATTTTACACTCTTGGATGACTTTATGCCATCCTCTATGAAGGCCATATTTTAGGCCATGATGTGTGCTTCTCCCTGTGTGCCTTTATGTGTCCATGGGCACGGCTACACCTGCTAACATGGACTGATAATCATTCTCACCCGATGTGATCTTCACTGAAGCTCTGCTGAGATCTCAATGGCCATTTAACATCTTACTAATTAATTCTTGTGAGACAAGCTAGACATTCAGTTACAATCTTTTTTTCTTCCTTGTGCCTCAAACTGTGGATTTCCCTAAATTTCTGCGTATCTTTGAACTCCTCAGTCAGCCCAGATGTTAAAACGCATCATTTTCAAGATTTAATTTAGATTTTGATAGGTAGTAGCTGTAGTAAACAGGAGCCCCCACATGTGTGTGTGTGTGTGTGTGTGTGTGTGACATAAAATGTATTCAATTTATTAAGACAATGCACAACATCATTCCTGGCTTCTAATTGGTTGGATCACTTTTACTGCATGTTACAACCTGCCTAGGGGAAAGGGAAGCAACATAAAACTATCCAGGTTGAATAAGGGGCAAAGTGATTTATCAAACATTCAGAATTTTAGTATCAGTTAGCAAAGATTAATGATGTTGACAAAGAACAAACCAAAAGAGAGGGATAGTGGGTGCTGGGAAACAGGAATTCAAAGTATCAGAATAAATGTCAATATAAACTGAAATGCCTACACTTAAATCAAAAACTACAATAGAAACAAAGAACTATCTTCATCAGACTATGGGCGGGATCCCTGGCATTAGCCAGGTGTAAAGCTGAGGCTCCAGTCTGGCTAAAAGGCTGCAGCAGAGGAGGCATTGTCAGGAGTATAGAGGTCTGTTTCACAAAGCAGGTTTGGTGGAAACCCTGGGTACATTAGCTCTGAAATGGGGGAAAACCAGGGTTTCCAGTTTCACAAAGATAGGCAACTTAATCCAGTGTCAGAGGAGTAAACCTATATTATAAGGCTAAAAATAGCATAGGATACTTGCTTTCAAAGTCCTTAAAGACTTATCTTGTGGTTAATGTGATATTCCCTCAGACAGAAAATTGACTCAGTATAGTATAGTCTACTCTTTATATCTAAAAAGACATCACCCAGGAACAATGCAGCGCTCTGTGGTTCCTCTTCATCATTTTACTTTCCCCACATGTGCTTAGTCATCCCAGCTCTGTGGCAAATGCTTGTAATCCTCCTTGTCAAACAGGGACAGCAGTTAGTCCATTAGCAGGGTTTCTCATGTTGATGTCAAGCAGGCAACTGGTTTGCCAAGAAATCTTGTTAGTGTTCTTATTGACACTGTGTTTCATTAACTTGATTAATGACATCTATTGGGGCTTGCTCCACAGTAATCAACATCTCTGCAGAGAAGAGCTGTCTGCAGTCAGGAT
The DNA here is from genome assembly GCA_013358685.1 of Antennarius maculatus. Classification (NCBI taxonomy): domain Eukaryota; kingdom Metazoa; phylum Chordata; class Actinopteri; order Lophiiformes; family Antennariidae; genus Antennarius; species Antennarius maculatus. The sequence goes on along the minus strand of CM023609.1, from coordinate 1,922,610 downwards.
GGGACTCTGGGCTTCTCCTGACCACACTACATTGGCCTCTCCATGTCCTGTGTGCTTCCCAAAAGCTGCTTCCACAGAATATTATAATCATAAATACCAAAACAGTAAGCGGTGAGATACAATGAAGTAGACGCTAGAGAGCTGTTGGGAAATTTTCCATTTCAGAAAATACGTGTACGTTACTTATTAATTTTAAATTAAGGAGATATACCATCTTGTGTCTGTATCAAACGGCAATGCTAAATTTAGTATGATATAAAGCATGAGTTTAAAATGGCTCATTATCTTTTCATCCTGCTTTGATTTCTGTACTTTTAAAATTTTATTAGAATATGCAGTTTGCCAGGTAGAAGCTTTCATTTCTGATATTATTAGAAAAGGCAAGAAACAAATTTGCCCAATCTATTTTTAAACTTAAAACCAATTCTGATTTAAAAGAGCACTATGTACTTTTACACATCTTTTTATAGGTAGGATTTTCGCAGCAAAATTATGTGCTTCTCCATGGCTGCATGTTTTCTACATTTGCTCTTAGACCTCTCTCCTTATGTCTCTTTAGGGAGATCACATCCTGGGTCATCCTCACATCAAATACCTCAAGAGGGGGAACATAAAGGCCACACATTCCCAGCTCTTGTTGCTGTGTGCCAGTAAAGAATGATACAAAAACAGAGATGAAAATAAATCCCATCTGGAATTGATATTTACCTTTCATCACTTGCTCTTGACACACATATTACTGTTATATTTGCTAGCCCTCATATGGGGTAGAGCTGCGCTGATGCACGTCCAACCAGATGGCTGCTGGGCTGCCAGGGTTATTGCAGTGGGAGCTGACTCAGATAATTTGCTTTTTCAGATTATTTTCTTCATACATTTACCTCAAAACAATGCTGCCTGGCAGTAAATGGGAAAGTGTAGCACAGAATTAACAGTTTATTTGCAGTGTAATACATCAACATATAATTTTTCCAGCATCAAGGGATTTTCTGGCTTAATTCCGTAGGAGTACACTGTGGAGAGCATTTCAATTAAGAGAGCAAACTGAATGGTAATCACTTGGCAGGAAAACATCTAATGACTAATATCTGTTGCTCTTTTAGAGCCAATTATTTTGGTTTGATACGTGTCGATTAGAGAGATGTGTATCCACTCTGGTTGCAGATAGAACAGAATTAGCTATACTGTATGATAATAACTTGGCAACGTCTCATTTTTCATGTATATGGAAATGTGGAAGAATAACACTACTGATTAAAAATGCATATTTTTCCATCACTGCATCAGTAACACATAATAGTTACAAAGGACAAAAGTGCTCCTGCCAATAGCATGCAAGGTACCATGGATTAGTTTTATTATGAATAACAATTATTGTCATCTAATCCCTAGGTCTAACCTAAATTCTCCAAAACTGCAGTAGTACTATTCAAGGCTTGAATAGACTTTAATTCACATTTTCCCCAAATGTTTGTGTGAGCCAGAAGTAAATCGTGAGAAAAGGTTCTTAAGGATGGATAATGAATCCCACATGAAAATGTAAAGTTGTCTGTATCCAAGTTGACTGACAATTAAGATAATATAAGATAAGACAATCCTTTATTGTCCCACAGTGGGGAAATGTGTGCGATTACAAGAAAAGTAAAAAAAAACAAAAAAACACAGAAGAAACAGTCAAAATGAGTATAAGTTAATACTTGTCATCAGAAGTCTTTCCTAAATAGGGCGTTGTCTAGTGTGTATGAGACTGGGCAAGATTGATAGCAACACAAAATAAAAAGATGGCTTTAATTTGTCAGAAAACATCAGTTATAGGCTACAGTGTGATAATAGATACTGCAGCTACTCAAGACTAAGAAAAGTCTGTTTAGCCTTTTGTTTCCTCGACTGCTGAGCAAGTGAACAGGGTTTTCCCTGTGGTATGAATCAACTTAGGCCCTGGATGAGAACAAATTCCCCCCCACCCACGTTTGCTGACAGAGCTCTGGAGGCTTAATCAAAGAGTTAGATCTCAGCAAAGATTAAGCCATTCTACGTCACTCTATTTTGAACTTACAGTTAAATTTCATCTCTGATTACGGCTTTTAGTTTTCAAGCATTTCCAGTTGACTTTAGTCAACACAGAGATCCACCATGACCTGGATGACTGATAATTTTCACAAACAGAATTAATCAGCATCTTCATTGCATACGAGTATGACCGATGAGCCATGTCTCAATATAAGAACCTCAAAAAATTATATGTCTGTGAAATGCAAACAGTGTTTTAATTTGGTGGCACAAAGCCCCCCAAAACATAAATAGTTGAATCCTGTTATTTGACGATGTGAGTGGTCATAAGTAAAAGACAAACACCAATCAAAGCTAAGGCAAAACCAAAAAATTATTTAAAAAAATATAGGAAAAAAAAAACTCTGGGAATCGCCACAATGTAATCACCTCCACAATAGGCTACGTTCAATCTTTGATAAAAAAAAAATAAAAAAAACATAAAAGAAAAAAAAAATCACTCAAATATGTCTCTGAGGTTTTGCAAAATCCTGCTAAAAAACAAACAACTCAAACCAATCACAGAACTCCCTTGGCAGAAGTAAAAATCATAAGGTGATGGTGATACAACAAAAACAAGTGTAAAAGTCCCAATATCAAAGGATCTCACTGCTATTTCTATCACTTTCTATTCTGCAAAGTAGGAAGCTCCAAAACTGTTGACACAACTTTCTGAACTGTGTCCAATAATTACTTCATCATGATTGTTTGATTCCATGACATGTTTGTTTTGTACATTTGAAACAGTATTTGGAAAGTGGAAAAAAAAAAAAGTTATTCCAAGAAATATAAATTCATACTTAATTTGGCTTTTTTTTTTTTTTTTAACTGTGTCGGAGCTCAGCTGTTTCCAAAAATAAGGAAGGAAATGCATCATTACATGATGATGATCATTTAGGGTGAGTAACACTGAAAATGAGCTCTAAGCAGCCCTTGAATCTAAATCATCCAGAAGTATGAATAACACTGTAGGTTATGCCACATGTGTCACTTTCTAATGATTTTGGTAATGCTGATCAAATGTAATCCATCTATCTACATCCTTGGAAAAAATTTGAACAGACACGCATTTCCTGACATTTCACATCTGATAAAATCATGTTAAAAATGCTGAATCCAGCATCACTTCCTCCCCATCCCTCAGCTGTGCCTGACTTGTACCCAGACGATTAAGTGATCAGAGAGGGACCGACATAATTGATGAGCAGCCAAATCCAAGCTCGTCTCATTCCGTCCAGACACAGAGCAAGCCAGACTCAAGACTGGGTCACCTTTAAGTCTTATCCTTTTAATTATACTTGTACTTAGCCAACCATAGCTCTCAAGCTCCTTGGGAAATCCTTCTGCAGAGTAATTTGTTATAGAGGAGTAAAACTCAAGGGACGACAACCTTAAGACTTGTACTTTAGGCCAAATTAAAAAATCGTGATATGTGGAATATGCGTTGGACCATTTTTTTTTTTTTTTTTTAATTCAGCTGTCAGAGCTGTCTGAGCTGTCAGATTCCAGGATTAGACATTTGCTTATTGTAATAGTAAGTTAATAATGACAGTAAAAAAACTTCTAGAAGGAGAGCCTTATTCATTCATGGAAAGTAAGCAAATGTGTTGAATAAATTATAATTTAGTGTTACTGCTTATTGAGACATACTACAAACACATGAGTTGCATGAGTGGAGTGGAACGTCAGCATCACAAATTCCTTAAATTTGCTGAATTTTTCTTTGATCATTTTTTTTCATCCATCATCTGACTTGATGAGTAAAGCTAAAAACAACCTTGTTACTGCAGGAATAAAAGCCTATAAATATCAGAGCATGCATTAGCAATGTCAAACCTGTGGGATGGCTGTGGCTCCGGAGGTAGACTACTTGTCTACTCCCTGTAATGCCAGTGACTTGATCACTGATCAAGTCAAAGGCTCTTCAGTTATTATGTCTTGTATGAATTCTGTTTTATTTCATCAGATTTGCATTTGTGCATTTTAGAAACAGAACAACTACACCTTCATCAGAAATCCTGTTTGCTACCTGCTCAGCAGTTAGAAAAGTGAATATTGGGCCCTAGAAACTTGGAATTGGAATTCACACCTCCTTGTGGTGTTGAACAGAGTAGAACCCTGGGCTGCGTGCTCAGTTCCCTCCTGTTCACACTGTGCACTCGTGAATGCAACACCAAACTTGGTGTGAAGTCTGCTGTGAAGAACGTGGATTTTACCAATCTCATTGGCTGGCATACAAACAATGATGAGAGTTTATACTGAGATTAAGCGATGGGTTGATAATAACCTGTCTTGAGGTTCTCTCTAGGAGTGACCAGGTTGGATAGGATCAGAAATTAGTTCATCAGAGGAGTAGCCAAGGTGAGATGTTCTGGAGACAAAGGTAGAGAGAGCAGACGTTGATGGTTTGGACGTGTCCAGAGGAGAGATCCTGAGTAAATTGGTAAAAGGGTGTTGACGATGAATCTTCCAGGCAAGAGTGCAGGAGGAACACCATAGAGAAGGTGGATGGATGTGGTGAAGGAACACACGAGTGCAGTTGGTTTTAGTGGGCAGGATGCAGAAGATGGAAAAGGATGACACGTTGTGGTGATCCCTCACGGGACAAGCCAGAAGAAGGAGAAGAAGAAAAGATGACATCCACACCATCCACAGTCAGCTCACCCTGAAGCCATCTGGCAACAGATTCAAGGGGATCAACAGCTGTATCAACACAGTACAGAGCCGCTTTATTCCTCAGGCTCCGAATTTCCTGAACTCCCCAGATGTATCCTCAGAAGCATTAAAAAATATTTTTGTGATATTATTATTATTAAAATCAACATTTATATGGTTTTGGTGCAAAATATTGATGCGTAGCGACAGTCAACATTGATTCTTAATTATGATAAGGATTTGTGAAGTAGATTTGAATTCTAACAATAATTTTATAAGAATAAAATCATAGTTGTCACGCATTAATGTCCCAAGAATATGATAACCAGTCAACTCTATCACTTTAACCCAGTTTAAAGTAAACCTTTTGGCAAAAAAAGATATACGTAGTACAGATGTTCAATGAATTCTAAATGTTAATGAGGGGAAGATGTAAAACTAAAAAGAAGAGCTACAGTGGGGTTTTATCATTTTAAATGTGTTCATGTTGTAAACAAAAACACAACCTTTGCTGTTTTCAGCCCTTGTTGTCTGTGATGATTCATGTTAAAGACTGTGCCTCTGGCTACTTGCATGTTACGGATTCAAATCCAGCATTTGACCATACACATTGATTTCTGCTTGCATGTCTTCTAGCTTCACCAATTGCAGAATGCTTTGAAGGGGAACATTATCTTCCAGGTCTCGATGCTACACAGACAGTATGATATATGAGGCAGCGTGTACTCACCATCCTCCCGAGACCTCTGAATGAACGCATCGACACCGCTTTCTCCATAGTTTCCCTCTGAGGCCACTGTGGAGACATAGTTCCAATGCATGGCCTTTACAATGTCCACCATGGCCTGGGCCTGGTAGGTGTCTGGGGGCACCACGCGAGAGAAGAAGTCGTAGCGGGTGTTGTCGCTGAGCTCTGGCGCTGTGGAGGCATAACTCACCTGGGGTATCTACACAGGAAAGAAAAATTGACAATTTATTAGACTTGATAACAGTTATTTAAAGGGATGAAAAATAAAGGTAGAAATTACCTTTTCAACTGCAATTGAAAGTGCTTTCCAAAGAAACACAATTCAGTATGAAAAAAAAGATAGAGGACACAAATAAATGAGAGAGAAAAAATAGACGAAGGTTGTTAAACATGAAAACAAAACAAAAAATCCACTGTGAAGAAATGGATAAATAGCCTCTAAAATCAGTGGCACTTTGATTTAGAGTAACTGAGAGTCAGGTTTTCTGGGTTCCAGGTTTATGGTGTATTCAAACTCCCTGCTATTTGTTTTGTTTAGTTTTGGCTCAGGGGACAGTTTGGATACCCCCCCAAATCCATCTGAGAGGTCTGAATAGGGATGGAATAGGGATTTGATCAATTTGTTACAATAATAAAGATAAACAACCCTGTAATTTTTTAAAATTTCTTTTGGGGCGATCAACTGTTGCTTGTTACAAAACCGCATTCTCTTCCTCGCACTCTCTCTCTCTGTCTCTCTATATAGGTATATACAGTATGTAGACAGACAGACAGACAGACAGAAAAAATAATAAAAATAAATAGGGCAGCTAAAGCACAAAGCTACATCTGAAGTGGCCACAGGTCTGCATTTCATGGTTGTGCTTGTGTTTCTTCTCACAGGGGACTGTTTCCAGGGATTACAGCTTGTCAGGCTTAGTAATGTGAAAACTGTGTTTCTGTAGATGGAATTTTTTATCCCTCTGACACACAATGATTCACCAAAACAGAGGGTAGAGGTGTTTCCTGGCAATATTCCACAGGGTGTCTTTTTGATGAGGATTTGACATCAAAATATAGTGATAGTCCACTAAGTGGGACATGGTACAAATGAATAACAACAATGTTTTTCCCGTCCATGTGTCTTTGCCATATCCAGCAATTTCATATAAATTCGAAATAAACACTCTGACTGTCTATGATACACAACATATACAGAGAGTAACAGAGTACAAACAGAGTAACAGAGTACAAAACCCGCCCCAATAACACTGCAAATGAGGTGACCTGATCACTCCAAATACCCCTTAGGTCTGAGTGGGTAAGTAAGTGGTTGTCTGAATATTTGTGGCCTCGCAATGTGCTGGCGATGCATCCAGGGTGTACCCTAAATCCAACCCATAGTTAGCTGGGATAGGCTCTAGCAAACCCTTAACCCACATTGTGGATAAGTGGCTGAAGACCAGACAATTATGAATGTCCGGTCTTCAAGAAGATTAATGAAAATAGTTTGTTGCAACAAGCCACGGGCATGGATGGATACATGGATAGGTAGGTTATTTTCAGGAGTGTGTGTGGTGATATTGGTGATATTCATACCTGACACAACTAATTCAGTCAACAGATATACATAATTTTGACTAATATTTAGGGGATATAATGAAGATTAGATACTTAGAATCTGTCAAAATTCATATAAAGCCTTTATTTAATCCCTTTCTAAAAGGTGAGGTGTGTGAATGCATATGTTGTTGTTGTTGTTTTTAATTTACAGTTTATAGAGTAAATAATGTTACATTGCAATAAACAGGGAAGTTGTGATAAATTAAATGTAACGAATGGAACAAAGAGAAATTGTAGCAGCCTGATTTAATTTGGGACAGATCATATAAATAAGAGTCATGGTTTAATTCTGTATAGTTTCAGTGTAGTTTGGTTAATGTTTTATTTAAAGTGTCTGCATGTCCCAGTTCCATATTCATCAGTGAAATAAGTTTTCTACATAGTATGTATACACAAGAATTAAGAATATACATACTGTATATGTTTTTCACTCAATTTTTGATTGTAAACAGTTTTCCACCACAATGCAAATCGCAGAGGAGAAGTGTAAGCTGTTCACAGCTGGATATAACCTGGTGGTTGCAGTGAAACAGCCCAAATATCTTACAAGTTACTTAAACACATATCTGCTTGTGGAGAATTTGTTGTTAAATCATAGTTGTACAGTATGTTTTCATCGGTGTGTGATTACTACAGCAGAGTGCTACATTAGCCCAGAGTGGATATATAAAACGTTGGCTCTTGTGAGGGCCCTGCATGTTTTTGTTGGCCACTATTTGTTTCCCTATTTGCCTATTTGCATCCTCTCTGCCAGCTAAGCCTTCACAACAAACCTTTAACTATCTGTTAAAACTTTCAGTTCCACATTGATACAGCTAACATTCTTCTGCTGATATATACAATGTGTGTACAATGAGGCGTTTTCAATCTTTTCCACAGATTCGTCCATGCTTGTCCAGCCTGGTTTGGGAAATATCCATAAAGACAGGGTAGACACTGCAGAGGTACTTCTCTTCAGCAACAACACATTAAAATGATCCCCTGTTTGTGTTTGTGTTTGTGGGGCAAAAACATGATATAGTGATGGAAAACATGATAATGGACCTGAGTGTAGCCATGGACTAGAATTCTTAAGTGCTCAGTCAACAAGGTTTAACAAGGTTATAGAAGATTTTAAAAAATGGTCGTGGTAGCTGTAAATGAACTTGTGAGATGTTTTCAAAACACCTACATCAACATTTAACAGTATTATAGCTACATTCTTAACCATGCGTACAGATAAATATTTAACCAGGAATGAGATCTTAATTTGTAAATGGACTCATTTTTTTGCCATGTGTATTTCTGTCCTCTTCCAGATGCCCTTTTCTTGTTCTCCCACATTAAAGATTACCTCGAGGCAGACTGCAGAATAAAGAGACAGACAGGCAAACACATATGATCCCTGCACGATAGACACCCAACCCTGCACTGCACCAAATAATGGATTTCTTCATGTTAAAGGAAGAGAAACTGGAGACAGTGAACAGGTGACGCACAAGGCTCTTGGTGTGTCTGGTGATGATGATGACGTTGTTTGCTTTTGAAATGAAAACAACTTTTAAAATAAATATCACAAATTTATTTGTGTCCTGACATGTGACTCTGTCAGCCATAACACCCAACATGTTCTGTGCCGAAGCTCAGCCGAGTGAAAAGCTGTTTAATTGTCGTGACTATTAACAGGTTCAATTCTGGACCAGAAATAGCAGAACACTGTGCATGTTCTTGTGAAGGTGAAGTTGTTATTTGCTGTGAATGAGATTCACACATTTGAGAATATGCACCCCAATTTGTGAGTTTTAGAAGTAGCTGTGATGTTTTTGTTGGAATTATTCTGCAGTGAAAGATGGTAAAATATAATGTCATTTGGACTGTGATCGTTAGAAACTGCAGAACCAGTCTGCTCATGTCAGTCCTATCTGAACTTTCCTCACGACTCACCATCTCATCCTGAAATGGGTGATGGCTAATTCAAATGTAGCCCCTAGCCCTATTCATTTCTCTATGTCTTGAGATTACCTTAAATCCTAAAGACTCTAAAATAACAATTTAAAAAATAAGTTAATAAAGTGTTTTTTATAAATTAATAAAGGCAAAGTTGTATTGCATGTCATTATTTTGCAGCATCATTTATGACCTCTTAGGAGCTGTCTGGTGGAGCATTTATACCAAACGTTGTTTGCTCTGCTGAGTATCCTCTTCAGTTGAAAAGCAACTTAATGATGAAAATGTTGGGACTTGAGGTGTACGTGCAACATTTTTCTGTGAAAATTATTCTACAATGCAAAATAGCTGACTCCATTTGCATGTATAATTCAGACACCTGACAGATCCTTGCAACCTGGAGTGCGGTCCAAATGCAAAGCATCTGTTTCAATCAGGTAACGTGGATGGGTGAACATAGCTTATCCTTAGCACTTAGCAATCTCATTCAGCAGAATACTGAATCCAACTTATAAAGGGAAGATGCCTATTCCCTCATGTATGAGAATATTCATACATTAAAGAAAAAAAATCCATATTTCTCAGCTTTCAGATTACAAATCAAATTCAAAACTAGAACCAATGCAGTCAGAAACTGCAAAATCCCTGAATTCAAAATTTTACCCTGACCTACTTGCATAGGTCGAAGATCAAAGCTAGTGCTCTGACTTACTGTCATAGTTCAAAGCCCTAGCTTTGATTTACGGTTGTACTCACACTGGCCTTCTACCTCGTCTTTCCATCTTATCTGGTTCCTGAGTGTACAAAAGTTTAAATTTGACCTTGACCTAGTTTTCTCGAGGTCAAGATCATCATCTCATTTTCATCCCCTTTGCTGCCAGAGTAATGTGCTTTTTGTTCCATCTTTCTATCTGCAACGATTGCGAAGATATTCGGTGGAGTAACGGATGGACGGACAGACGTACGAACAGACTAACGGACAAACACACAAACGCTGATAGCTACAATACATCACCACTTTGACGCGGGATGTAACTTATCATGTTACTAATGTACTGTGGACAGAAATGTGGTGGATTTTCTGTGAGTTTTGAATTGCATTTAAGATATATAAAACTCAAATACATGTGCACACACAATCCTCCTCAGAGCTTTATCTAATTGTTCCATTGATTTATAGTTGTGAGACATAAAAAAATCCAAAATGTATCATCATAAAAGCTAGGAAGAAGAACGCTGATGTTTTGCAAACAAATATGCAAACAATGTCTTGTCAGATTAGTTACAACACAAAGATATGACAACGTGTTATACTGAGTATTACTAAAATAAAACATGTTTTTGTTTAAAAAATATGAGTGGGAAAGCTTCAATTATCTTTTTCTGCATAAATAAAGTATTGTGTGTGTTTTTCCAGTATTACTGATTTAAATTACCACCAGATAGTTTGAGTCCATTTAAAACTGCCAAATTATCATGATGGGGGAGTTTGAGTGCCAAAATGATCTCAAAAGCTATGTTGTTTCCTTGGCAAACAGGTCCTGGGTGACGGTCATGACTAAGAGCAGTCTCAAAACCCTTATGAGTACAAAAATATCAAGGACCGAGACATTGACCGGTATGTTGCAACTGGGACCCCACCCTGGAGCCAGGCAAGGGGTTGGGGCTTGCATACAAGCGCCTGGTGGCTGGGGCACCACCCGCCAAGGGGGACCGTAGGGGACTGGTGAAGTGTGGATTGGGTGGCAGTCGACAACATGGAGCTCGATGACCCAATCCCTGGACAAAGAGTCATGGACATGGAATGTCATGTTGAGAGGTACTGACTAGATATAGTCGGGCTCACCTCCACCAACAGCTTGGGCTCTGGAACCCCAAACCCTTGAGTGGGGCTGGATTCTTCACTTTCACTGGTGTTGCCCAAGGTGAGAGGCGGTGGGCTGGTCTGGACAGCTCTGCTTTCATATGTTGGAGGTTACTCCAGTAAACCTCCAACATATGCGCATATGGGTTGGGGACAAATATCTCACAGATATCTCACTGTTGTTTCGGCCTTGGGGCCAAACAGCAATTCAGACTACCTAGCCCTCTTGAAGTCCCTGGGAGGGGTACTAAATACTGCTGGAGACTCCATTGGGATGTCAATGCCCACATGGGCAGTGACAGTAAGACCTAGAAAGGGGTGATGGGATGAACAGCCTCCCAAATCTGAACACAAGTTGTGTTCTGTTATTGGACTTCTGTGCTAGTCACAGTTTGCTCATAACAAGCACCTTGTTCAAGCACAGGGATGTCCATAAATTCACATGGCACCAAGTCACCCCTGGCCGGTCGTCGATGATCAGCATTGTTGTTGTGTCATTGGACCTCCGACCACGTGTTTTGGACACTCGGGTGAAGAGAGGGGCAGAGTTGGTAACTGATCATCACTTTGTGGTGGGCTGGATCCGCTGGCAGAGCAGAAGGTCAGACAGACCCAGCAGGCCAAAACATGTTTTGAGTCTGTTGGGAATGTCTAGTGGAAAACTCTCTCAATGAGGTCTTCAACTTCCACCTCTGCAAGCACTTCTCCCAGATCCCACACGAGACTGGGGATATTGAGTGAGAGTGGACCCGGTGGTGGACACTGGAAGTAAGGGATGCTTTCAAGCTGAAGAAGCAGTATTACCAAATCTTGTTGAATCGTGGCACCTCAGAAGCAGCTGAAAGTTACAGGTAGGCCAGGCGTACTGCAGCCTGAGTAGTCACGGAGGCAATAACTTGGGTCTAGGTGGAGTTTGGTGAGGCCATAGGGGAGGACTATCAGTCAGCCTCAGGAGGGGAAAGAGGTGCACCGCCAACGCTGTTTACAGTAGAGGCGGTGAGCTACTGACCTCAACTGAGGATGTTGTCGGGCGCTGGAAAGAATATTTTGAGGATCTCCACAATCCCACTACCATGTCTTACACAGAGAAAACAGAGGTTGAGGTTTCAGAGGAGGACTCGTCTATCACCCAAGCTAAAGTCACTGAGGTGGCTGCCAAAATCCTTGGTGGCAAGGCACCTGTCATGGTTCAGCGTGGCTGTGCTGGTGTGTGGCAGAGAGAGAGGCCAAACTTGTGGGTGGAGCCTCGGCTCCACGCTTGTTGGTCCTCTCCACACCTGAGGCTCACCTGAGTCTGTCCCTGCACCCTGTCCCTGCACCCCAGCCCGTTCCTGTTCCTGAACCCCAGCCCGTTCCTGTTCCTGAACCCCAGCCCATTCCTGTTCCTGAACCCCAGCCCGTTCCTGTTCCTGCACCCCAGCCTGTTCCTGTTCCTGCACCCCAGCCTGTTCCTGTTCCTGCACCCCAGCCCGTTCCTGTTCCTGCACCCCAGCCCGAGTCTGATCCTGCACCTGCACCCCAGCCAGTCCCAGAACCTGTTCCTGATCCTAGGCTGGGACTCCATTCGGGTCGGGAGCACGACCCTGACCCTCCCTGGGACCATTTTTGGGACGTGGGTGTGCTGGCTGGTGGCTGGGAGAGAGGCCAAACTTGTGGGTGGAGCCTCGGCTCCACACCTGTTGGTCCTCTCCACACCCGTTACTGGTCTTCACACCTGAACTCTATTGTGATGATGAACATGAGGCTTTTTAAGCCAGGTTTGTGTCACAGCTCTTTGTGGGTTTGTCCTAAAGGTTTGTCCTGGAATTTTGTCCTGAAGTCCTGCATTGTAGTTTTGTAGTTCTGTCCTGCACACGTTTTTGTATATCTGCTTTAGTCTTGTTTGATTTTGCCTGTATCTGGAGATTTGAGGTTTTTTGATTAAATCATGGACAAAAACTGTGCCTACGGTGTCCTACATTTGGGTCCATACCCCTACCCTTGTGACAGCACCGGGGTTAAATAAGATTCACCCTAAGTACCCCACGTCTGGATGTGTAGGGATGGTCTTGGTTGACAAAACTCTGTAACCTCGCATATAGGTTGGAGACAGTACCTCTGGTTTGACAGACCGGGGTGGTGGTCCCTCTTTTCAAAAAGGGGGACCGGAGAGTGTGTTCCAAATATAGAGGGATCACATTGCTAAGTCTCCCGGGAAAGTCTTTTCCAGGGTACTGGAGAGGAGGATTAGACCTACAGTCAAACCGTGGATTCAGAAGAAACAATGCCGTTTTTGTCCCGGTTTCGAGACACCGGACTAGCTCTACACTCTCCATCGAGTGCTCCAGGATTCATTGGAGTTTGCACAACCAGTCTAAATGTGCTTTTTGAATCTGAAAAGGCATTCATCCATGTTCCTTGTGGTGTCTTGTAGGGAGTGCTTCTGGAGTATGGGGTTCAGGGCTCTTTGTTGAGAGCTGTTGAGTCTCTGTATGACCAAAGCTAAAGCTTAGATCTGTTCATAATCTTAATGGACAGAATTTCTAGAGGCAGCCAGGATCCGGAGGAAGACCGGTTTGGGGCCCAAAGGATTTCATCTCTGCTCTTTGCAGATGATGTTGTCTTGTTGGCCTCATTAACCTGGTTTGTTTGCAGCTTAGTGTGACGCGAGTGGGATGAGGATCAGCACCTCCAAATCAGAGGCCACGGTTTTCAACCAATAAAAGGTGGTCTGCCCTCTCCAGGTCTTTGGAGTCTCAACCCCAAGTGGAGAAGTTTAAGTATCTTGGGGTTTTGTTCATGAGTGAGGGAAGGATGGAGCATGAGATTGACAGACAGATCGGTGCAGTTAATGCAGTGATGCAGTAATTGTATAGGTCTGTCATGGGGAAGAAGGAGCTGAGTCACAAGACAAAGCTCTTGATTTACCGGTCAAGCAGTCACCAGGGAGGAACTCGGAGTAGAGCCCCTGCTCCTCCACATCGAGTGGAGCCAGCTGAGGTGGCTCGGGCATTTGTTTTGGATGCTTCCTAGACGTCTCCCTGGGGAGGTGTTCTGTGCATGTCCTACCGGAGATATCATGGAAGATGGATGGATGGATGGATGGATGGAAAGATGGGTGGATGGATAGTTTGAGAAAATAAATCCAATCTAAACAAACTAATCTATACATTCATTGATGATGAGAATAAATTGACTGATAATGAGAAACATCCTGATTTTAGAATGTCGTTTATCGGAGCTAATCATAGCCTTAACTTGCTGAAATCTCCCAAATCAAAATAAAGCTTATACCTGGAAATAGGAGAAGAATTTTTAGCGTTTGCACGTGACTATGCTTTATCCTTCATCTTCATGTTGTTTCTGCCTTCTGGAGATGATGCTGTGACTTTGTGCTTTGTTTGATTAAAGGGGACAGATATCCTCATCGCTGTGTTGTGTATTTACTGTTTCATTCTTTTAAAGGTCACTTGCAAAACCTGCCGCAGTGTATCAGTTATTTTTCTCATTTAGAAGTATAATTCTAGTGAAGCTTTTGTGTTTTTCTGCCAACCAGTCAAATCATTTAGTCCTGCAAATGCAAAAAAAAAAATTCAATAAAATGCATTAAGTATAGTTTCTGGTGAAATCAAAGCTATGAATCATCTGTTATTCAGGTGAATAAGAAAGAAATGAGCAGTCTTTTCCTCTGCTAAACCAACCACTAGTCTGCTGGACAACATTCTGACTATACTTCTTAAAGAGGTACTACCGATAATAAATAAACCAATATTGTCAATAATTAACCAGTCCTTAAAAATAGCTTATTGCCACAATTGTTTAAAGTTGCTCTGATCAAGCACTTCCTTCAGAAGCAAGCCTAGATGTAAACCTCCTCTCAAATTACAGTCCCACCTCCAACCTGTCATTCTCATGTAAGATTCTAGAGAATGTAGTGGCCAAACATCTAAATGAATATTGGAGAATCGTTTTTAGAGGACTTTCAGTCAGGGTTTAGAACAAATTAAGGAATTCAGCTTGATGGCATTCCTTACTTCTGATGCCCACCACTGAGATCGCGGTTACCACCGCGACAGGCACCAGAGTCCTTGCGACCACAGCTCCGAGCAGCTACTTCAACAATGGAGGTGGAGAACATGGTCCACTCTGACTCAATGTCTAAAGCCTCCAGCGGGATCTGAGAGAAGCTCTCCCGGAGGTGGGAGTTGAAGACTTCACTGACAGAGGGTTCCACCAGACCTTCAGAACAGACTCTCACCGCACTGCCTCTCACCTTGGAAAACACCAGAAAAGTATCGACTACCACCCAATCCACATTGCACTCATCCCCTACGATTCCCTCGGCAGGTGGTGAGTTCACCGGAGGTTGGGCCCATGTCGTCCTTTCGGGCTGAGCCCAGCCGGGCTCTGTGGGCAAAGGCCTGGCCACCAGGCTCGCGCATACGAGACCCAACCCCGGGTCTGGCTCCAGGAAGGGTCCCAGTTGCGCCATACCGGGAGACGTCACAGTCCTTGATATTTTTGTACTAATAGGGTTTTGATACCCCAATAATCCTGGAGACATATTCATGCTTCCTTGGGGAAATTTTAAATTTTAAAACAAGATATGCTACTGAACACAGAGAGATATCTGCTTCTTTACCCACTCCGAATTTTAGGAGGAAATTAGGGACAGAGTTTGTAATGTGCCCTGAAGAGATTTAACCTCCTCAAAGTTTTAAAATAAATCACCAGAATATGACATTTATATTGACAGCCCTAATAAAATATTTGGCTGAACATATTTGTACTGTTGACATCAATATTTGGCAGATTTGTCTATTGTCTTCAGACAAGCATAAATGCAAAAACTACCATTATAATCATTCAGTAAAACATTTCCCAGGTCCCATAACCTAAAACATTTAAGGTTTGTTCAGCACTCTATGATTACTGGATTCTGGTATTGTTTTGCTCCACCATGGTGCTACAACACAGCAGATCTTACAGTGTAAAAAGCACCTCAGTGTCAAACAGCAGGGAGCTTTACGTGTTGGCTGCAACAAAGAAAGGGCTGCATTATGCCTGGGAGTCAGTGGGAAAAACCACAGGGTACTTAAAATATTCAGGGCAAAGATAATACCTGCAGTTTTCTGCTACAACTTCATCGAGTCCAATTTACTAAAACTCTGTTTATAATTTTCATGATTCAACTATACAATGTTCCACTCACAACTGGAATAGAATCTGCAATTAACAATTACTATAAAATGTTGTTTCTGTGCAAGCTTCTCAGACCATAGAGACACGGATCATCATTTCATTCATTGGTCTTTTGTTTATAATTTAGTTATAATTTTCCTGGACATATTTGGCTCTGGACAGTGCCAGTCAACATAAAGAGAAGTCATGTAAATTTTGCAGTGAGGGATGAGAGTGGACTCTTCAAGTCCAATGCACCAGTTTAGTTTACCAGGCTTTCTCCTTAATGGCTATTAGCCTCTGTTGACACTGAGGGGAGATTATAGTTTCATTTTGTTCCTGACTAGAAAACCAATTCCTGCATAATGATACCAAACTGATTCTCACTATTCTGGCAATGATTTTGATTCAGAATGATGCAATAGCATATTTTGTATAGCTAATGGAAATAATACATTATCTCAAATATTTGGTTGGTTGCACAAATGTGGCGTCTCTCGAGTCTTCTGTCATCTGTGTTGGTGTGTTTTTCTGGTGTGTGGCCTACCCACCATGGGTTAGGTCAACAATTAATGGAGTAGAAGTGTTAAACTAACACTCAGGTAACTGAATCTCCAAGCATGGTTAAGACCTTTTCAGAATTTGTATGTATCTCTTAGATTGGACTGGTGGAATTCTGGCATTCAGAAGAAGACAGGAGACAAAAGAGCCATTAACATTTAGCACACCCAGCTGTACCTTCCACAGACATTAATATCATACTTGTTTCAATCATGCAGAGCATTCTGGGGAGTCTCTTTGCTGCTTATGTCAGCTCCCCAGAAGAGATGGTAAATCTTCAGTTCTATCAAGATTTGCTGAATTGAACAGAAGCTGCTGGGGATATGACCATAAGGTGATGAGTCAGACTGATGTGTTTTCCTCAACATGTCCCTGATCAAACTTGGCCAAAACCCAACTATCCCACTGATCTGAAGTATTTTAAGCTTGACATTGTTGTAAAATACTCTTCAGCAGAAACTTGCAACCGAAATAAGTCAGAAGAGTCACATGAATGTGATTTTATCAGCTTTATCACTTTGTTTATTAGAGTTTCAAATGTTTATAGCTGGTGGCTTAGCACTGTTATCACAAATGTGCAAAATCCACACAACTGACCAGTAAAATGCCACCTCACACACTGGGGATCTGTCGCTGAATCTGTACATGTTTGTACACGCATGTCTTTTTGTTGAAGGTCTTTTCAGTTATTGACTTTTGTGTCGGGCTTGTAATTTGCATGCTGAGAACAGCTTTGCATGTTGTCATCCTTTTGATTTTGTGTGGAACTGATGAGACAAGTGACCTTCCTCCTACTCAGAAGAGTTGTAGGTTTGACCTGAGATTGTGAAGCACTGAAGTCAGCATCTTAGATGTTACTCCCACAAGCCTCCAGACTAAAAATACAGCCTCTCTAAATTATCCATGATTTACTGTGAACGTTCATAAATGAAATTTTTCTTTTGCTGCAAGAAAGGGTGAATTTGGAAAAAAGATATATTTATTGTAAATATGATAGAACCCTATAGCAGACAAGGAGCTGTTCAGTTATTCCACCTCACGCAGGAGGAAATCAAACAACCGTGGAATTGATGGTTGTTTTTGTTGTTAGTGTTTGTGTCTTATAGTGCTGAAACATTTAAAGCAAGTAATGTCTCTCTTAAAAATATGCAACTTTAAAGGAATTCTGCATGAAGTCAAAAGCATTTGGAGGGATTTCATTCAAAAAGGAATCAACTGGAAATTCTTTTCTTTCTGATTTTATGTTGCTACTCTGATAAACAAAATGTGGTCATTGTTTGGTGGAGGTTTTAATTGGTTACAGTCTAAGCATCATGTCTGGTCTTCTCATTGTGATGAAATGTTCATGTATCATGACCAGAATCACAGATGGCCTCTCTTCTACGTAGAAGATTGTGGTCATATAACCAAATGAGTACATGATGAATGGTTGAATTTCAGAAGATATGAACAATCCTAACTTAACCCCAAAGAATCCACAGCATTAAAGGAAAATTATGTGGGTTATAACACAAACCAAATGGACCACAGAGAATAGGGACAATCAATGTGCATGTTACACTGATGTCACCGTAGTTTTTATTGGGTTAGCATAAGTTACCATGTTGTAGAAAGTGCAAAATGAAATATTACTCATAAAATCATTCAATTCAAGACTTATTTTTTATGAAAAAGGCCTGCGTTTTGGACTTTTCAAAGTTACTCTAAAGACACCTCAATATAACATGGCAAATTATTACTTTCAGCTAATTTTACGCTATATTATATCCCATGTCTGTCCCTAAACCATTTAAAGTTTTTAACAAAAGCAACAATCAACCCAACAAGAAAGTGGCTATGCTTCCACTTGAGCACAGGCAACTCCTGCTAGCTCCAGCCTGTTCTGCATGCTTAAAAGCTCAGTGCATCCAAACAATTTCTGATTTTTGTTTTTATAAAAATACCTTTGATTTTAGATATGAGAAAAAAATTCACTATAGAACCACAATGTACAGTAAAGCAGAACAGGCTGGAAATTCACTCTCAGTAATGAGGGTTCTCTCCGGTCCCTTCGGATGTTGAAGATGCTTCAAGGTTCTTTGAAGCACTTCTGTGCTAAACATAGCACTCCCATCTGTTAAGACTTTAAGACAGAGTGTGTGAGGAATCGACTCTCTGTTATACGGGTCTCTATCTCTCTGCTCTCCTCTCTGGGCACCAGAGACTAAACCTTTAGTGACCCTTTATTCAAGGCACTGAAGTTTGTAGAAACCATTGATGATACATAAGGGAGCTGACTGTTGCTTAAAACAAGTTCACAGACTCACTATGCTATAGCCCAGAAAACAACAGATTCTGCCATAGATCACCTCTACCGTAATTGCTGCTGTTCAACTGTATTGAAATAACATGACCACTGTATTTCCATTCAGATTACAGAGGATGTCTCCCAGTATGAGTTTCAGAAGATCGCAACCGGGCCCGGTCCAGTTTCACTGATCCAGCAATGAAAGCATTCTCATACCATCCGTCACTGTCTGACACGGTTTTACCTCCAACTATTCTAAATGAAGCGTGTCATACAAACTCGTGGAGTGGTTTTCAAGTCCTGGTTACACAGCATTGCGTGCACACAGACACGCAGGCACACACACACACCACACCTGCATAGTTACATTACTGCATGAGACAGAAGGCAAAGACGATTTTTGAACACAAGATCACTGATGGCGTCGCGGATGGCCACCTTGGTGTTTCGGTGCGCCCTTATTTTTCTTCTTTTGAGCTTTAATTCGGTTTTCTGCCACTCTGATGGCTCCTACTCCAGGGAAGCTCTCATGGCCATCAGAGCTACCACTCCGAAGGATTTATTTCCGACTTTCCTGGCCTCAACTGCAGTTTTAATGCCAATTCTGGCCAAGAAGGCTCGCAACAAGGTGAGACGCCGCAGAAGAGGAAAGTGCTCAGGTGCGCTGGTGCGTCTCCGCTGACGGGGGCTAAGCACAGTGCTGCCCGGGATATTCCTCTCCAACGTGCGCTCACTCTTCAACAAAATGGATGAGCTGAGCCTGCTGCTAAACACGAACAGGGATTTTCCCACGTCCTGCGTCTTGTGCTTTACGGAAACGTGGCTGTGCGATCTCATTTCGGACTCTTGGTTACTGTCATCGGGGATTTTAACAAAGGTAATCTCTCCCAAAACCTCCCAAAGTTCAGGCAGCTCATCAAGTTCCCCACCAGAGAAGGGAACGTCCTGGACCACTGCTACTCCACCATCAGCGGTGCGTACCACGCTGTTCCCCGCGCTGCACTGGGCCAGTCCGACCACATCATGATGCATCTGATTCCTGCCTGCAGGCAGAAATTAAAGCTCTGCAAACCTGTTGTGAGGACATCCAAGAAGAGGACCAGTGATGCAGTGGGGGAACTTCAGGAGTGTTTGGACTACATGGATTGGGATGTTTTTAGGTCTGCCACAAACAGTCTAGATGAGTACACGAACACTGTGACGTCCTACATCACCGTCTGTGAGAACAGCGTCATCCCAACACACACCAGAGTTAGCTACAACAACGACAAACCCTGGTTCACAGCCACAGTCAGAAGGCTCAGGTCAGAGAAGGACGCTGCATTCAGAAGTGGGGACAGAGACAGGTACAAGAAGGCCAAGTACAGATTTGGTAAGGAGGTGAGAAGAGCCAAATCTGCATATGGTAAGAGAATGGAAGAACAATTCTCAGCCAGCGACTCAGCCTTGAGCCCTCTCCAGACAGATGCAATCACCAATTACAAGCCCAGAGCCCCCCACTCTGTCAAAGAACTACGTCTGGCCAACAGCCTTAACGACTATTACTGTCATTTTGAAAGACAATGGGACAAACCTGACCCCCCCATTACTATCAACGACCAGCCACTGGCCAGCAGCCCCATCCCCTCCCCCACTGTCTCATCTGGTCCTTCACAGCCCCACACCTCAGCGCCACCCCCCCCCCCCCCCTTCCCACACCTCTCCTTATCAAAGAAAGAGACGTGAGGAGTTTCTCCCAACGACTCAACCACCGCAAGGCTGCAGGCCCAGACTCCGTCTCTCCCTCCACCTTGAAGCATTGCACCAACCAGCTGGCTCCGGTGTTCACTCACATCTTCAACACCTCACTGGAGACCTGCCACGTACCAGCGTGCTTCAAGACTTCGGCCATTGTCCCAGTCCCCAAGAAGACAAGGATCACAGGACTTATCGACTACAGACCCATCTCTCTGACATTTGTGGTCATGAAGTCCTTTGAGCGCCTTGTCTTGACCCACCTCAAGGACATTACTGGCAACCTCCTGGACCCTCTACAGTTCACCTACAGAGCCAACAGATCTGTATGCTGTAAACATGGTGCCACACTTTGTCCTCCAGCACCTGGACTCCCCAGGATCCTACGCCAGGATTCTGTTTGTGGACTTCAGCTCTTTTAATACAGTCGTCCCAGCTGTGCTCCATGACAAGCTCTCCCAGCTGAACTTGCCCGACTCCATCTGCAGGTGGATTGCGGACTTCCTGACAGACAGACGGCAGTTCGTGAGGATGAGGAGCATGTCTTTGACACCCGGACCATCAGCACTGGATCCCCTCAAGGCTGCGTCCTTTCCCCTCTGCTCTTCTCCCTGTACACCAACTGCTGCACATCTGGTCGCCAGTCTGTCAAACTCCTGAAGTTTGCTGATGACACCACCCTCATCGGCCTCATGTCTGATGGGGATGAGTCGGCCAATAGAATTGAGTTGGACCGGCTGGTATCATGGTGCAGCAGGAACAAATTGTAAATAGTTTATATTATTATTCCTTATTATTCCTTATTGCTTCTCTTCCACCTTTTCATGCACCGACACCGCGTCAAGTTCCTTGTGTGGTAAACTTTACTGTACCTGGCAATAAACTTCTTTCTGATTCCGATTCTGATTCTGATTGGGACATCCACCTGCTTGACCAATTTGGTTTCTTTACATCACACACTGGCAGGCACTTTTTTTTCAAACAAGTCAAGTCAAAATAGAGATTTTGCCGACCCATTAACTAAAAATATTTAAATTAACACCCCAGGCTACCAGTTCACACTGAATTTAGATGTTAGAGAGGATAATTATTTCAGCATTTAGAGTCAATAAACCAGACCATTAACCCAAAAGCAATCGTAAACTCACAAAAGCTACCATTTTTTCTTTTTTTTCCTCCCAGGACAATTTGACTTGGTAAAATGTGGAGTTAATATTTTGCTGCTTCACATAGTTTAGCAAGGATCTCACTAAATAATAGTAATAGGAACTGAAAATTTGGCCCATCCAAAACAAAAGACATGCTCCATGAAGGTGATGTGTTTCACAGAAGTTTTCTATTAGACAGCTTTAGCTTATAACAGATGTACTTAAAACAATAGACAAACAATATATTTACTCTGCATCGTTCTATAAGAGGATTATTTTAATTATTGAAAACAAATACACAAAACAGTTTCTATAGATCAGCTATTGGCATCAGTCATATTGTTTACAATCCAATGTCCTGATGGAGAACTTTAGTTCCCCTCCATACATTACTCATGTAAACACAGTCACAGACTAGGAACAATTTACTCATGTCAATGGCGCTCACCAATCAAGTATCGTCCAGCTTTATCACATTGACATCTGGGAAATTTAGCGGCCAGGTCGACATTTTAAGTTCTTTGTCATGGCCCTTGTCTGTCTGGGACAGGCCAATGCCATCAATGCATGATTGAAAAAAATAAATTGGTGTACTTGGTTGAACTTCGATACCAATGTTATTTGGTTCACATGTCAGCAGTTTTAATGTTTAATGCTGAATTTATTTATTTAAGTGTCAGGAAGCCGTCCCACACAGTCGGATGCATTGGAGCATCAGAGCGCTGAAGTTATTCACATTGAACGGGATAAAACCATTGTTAGTATTAATAATCACACCTTTGATTCTCTTGCACGGCAACCCAAAATAACTTTGGGTAAAACTTCAATAAGGAGTAGCACGCATGCGTATGACTGAGCTCGCCTATAGCCATAGAGGAGATGCCAACATTTGGGCAGTGACCAGCATCCGCACTGGTGACCAGTCAGGAGCTGTTACATGTTCTGGAGTGAACAAAAAAAAAAAAAAAAAAGCATCTGTCCCTTCCAGGATTTTTTTCTACAAATCAAAACAAATCCAAGCAGGCAGAGTATAAAATTTATACCCTCCACCCTCATGTGTACTTTTCAACAACATACAGCACACGGGGGATGCATCTGCTGTGCATGGTTGATCATCTGTCACAAACACTGATGCAACCGGTAAGACATCAGCATGGCCCTTCACATGATGAAAAATAGCCACAAGCATTAAAGATAACACACCACTCAGTATAGTAGCAGCCCTGGTTCACATGGCCCCTGAGATGTGCAATAACATGTGAAAAACCATATGGTCATAAAAAACACACCTCAAATACACATATCCTCTGCCAACACGCCCACTAGGTAGCTAATGAGGAGGACATTTTAGGAATGGTTTGGGAAAGATCAAATATGAAACTCAAATTTCAAAAATGAGTGGAAGCAGGAAGAAAGATAAATGCTCAGCATATAGATTTTTATTCACCTGTCTTCCTTGGCTCTTAAAACAATCATCAATATCCATATTAAATTGTAAAGTGTGATAGCATTCCACATTTAAATAATAGTAATTGATAGTCAACATCACAACAAGTAGCAGAAGGTATTGATCATGGACATAAAAAGAAAAAGAAAAAAGGAGTATTAAAGCCTCTGCCAGGTCTCCGTCTCTGCTGTGTGCTCAAAAGCATACCAAGATAAAAACCCTAAAGTCAATAAAATGCCACTTACTAATACAGGTTCCTCATAAAGTCCCCAAGCTATCATCAATACCCAACCATCAAGGTCACAGCACTATTGACAGGAGGAGGCAAAATGGTTTTCCTTCACTATTGGATTATTTTTTTTCTCAACCAGGCAGACCACACAGTTTGCCTTGGCTTGACCCAAAAAAGTCTTTGTATTGTATCTCATCAAGGAATCCACCCACTTTAAATGTACAATCTCGTGTGAATCTGAATGCTTATCAACGCTGTCACGTTGTGTTCTGAGGACACGTTTGCTTTTGTGTGGGCTTATAGGACAAATCTCTCAAATTCATGTCAGCTACGTATCCAACAAATGGGAATAAAAATGAAACAGCTGCATTTAAAGCCTAAATTCAATTCTGTGTGATGTTGATACACCATGCTCCCAAGGAAATAGAAAAAAATCCACTTTCTTATTTGGGTACAGTGATAAAAAGGGCAAAAACTCAGAACATTGTGCTAAAAGCTTCTAAAACATGCAGCATTAAAAAAAAAGAAAAAAAAAGATTAATGATGAAGATGATGGTGGGCGTTTGCATTTTAGAAGGCATTCCCGGAAACATCAGTCTCATTATACTTTTGGTCAATAACCTATTATTTTCCTGTCTTAAAATAGCTGGATATGTATGATTTCTCATAAATCAAGACTCAAATTATGTCTTGTGTGACTTTTAGACATTTTCAAAGAGTTTTTTCATTCTGATTTTATTGATGAATAACCATCAAGCATTATATTAAAGCATTATATTTTTTTCCTTGAGTTTGAAGCCGTTATTTATTTCAATCTATAATCGCCATTTGAGATCATTGACATGTCATTACTACACTAAATATGAAAATGCTATTCCCTACGACTTATCAGAAAAAGTAACAAACAAAGAAAAACAAGAAAAAAAAAAACCGACATATAAATTGAATAAAATACTGAAAAAATAATAGGTAAGTGTTAAAAATAACACATGATAAAAAAGTAAAAGGTGCGGGTCTTCTTGAGTGAAGTCATTCTCGATTATTTGTCTGCTTTTTAAAAAATACATGGAAAAATAATAATCAAGTTTACGTCACTTCCCTCGACTTAATATCTGTACGACACCAAATTTCAGACTCTTACAATAAATATAAAAGCAATCATGTTACTCTACTGTACATGATTTTACTTAACATGCATGGCGCTGATGCACCAGTTTTGGATTTGTTAAAATCCAGAAAAATGCAGGAAAAAAAATAGAAAATGAATGCAGGGATGCTTGCAAGCCATTATTTCTTGTAAATAACATAACATTTATTTTTTTAATAAAGGAAAAGACAATTTAAATACCAAAGAATGTATGTTTTTCCTATAAGTGTCAGGCACATCTGTTTCATCCTTATATAAATGTCAACGGAGTAAAAAACAGTGCCATAGTGCAATAAGCTATTAGAGAAAATGCTGATTATATTCGTTACGTAGTCAGGTGACAGTTATCGCCAAGCCAATTATCCATCCTACATATCTGTCTTCCTACTGGAGGACCTGTCTGAAAACCACAAGAGATATAACTCCCACATTTTATTCATAAACCCAGTTAGTCCATTCTCCTGCAGATCAGGATTCCCCATTGGTTACAGCTTCTCTACTGGTTCTGCTGCTTTCTTTTTGTTGTTTAATGAATAAATGACTCAATTATTAATGATCTCAAGTTCCTTAATTATTAAAATGTGTCTATAGTTGAAAGCTGCTCTGTGGTTAATGTGGGTGATATAGCACCATGAAGGTGAAAAAAGGCAGTTCCTGCTTAATTGTCTTGATTAGTACTGGGTGCGCTTTGCTATGTTCATCGTGTCATTATGCGGAAACTGGAGACAATGAAAACCAATTATTAAAAAGACGCAAAAAACATAAAACTTTTTTTAAACTTAGGTAACCTTTGTATGAAAGGATAGATAGGAAATTAGCTCATGTTATTTCCACTTTCTATTGTGTGTATGTTAGTGGGGATGATACATGAGGGCACAATGGAACAAGATTTAGTCTGAACACCACAGCAGTAACTCAAGAAGAGTGAAAAAGTTAAAGAACCCTCAACCGTTACCCTAACCCTAACTCTAACCCTAACTCTAATCCTAAACCTAACCCTAATTTTAACTGTAACCCTAACCCCAACTGTAACTCTAGCTCTAACTCTAATCCTAACCCTAACTATAATCCAAACCCTAACTCTAATCCAAACCCTAACTCTATCTCTAAACCTAACTCTAACTCTAACGCTAACTCACATTCACACACACTGATCACTACATTCATTAGACAACATCTACTTTGTAATTACAAGTGCATGTGTGAACATTCATCATTTTAGTAGTGGTATCATGGGAACATTCTTTAATTATTGTTAAATATTGAACACATTACTTAGATTCATATACAGTTTGTAGTTGTAAATGTACAGTAATTTACACATAAAATTGTACTGGATCATTAATTTACAAGAACACAGTATGTATATTCAGTTCTTTACTGAGTTCTATATGAGGTTTATATAGCAACTGTGTCAGCAGATATTCTCAATTTGCACATACATCAGAAAGAAACAACGACTGAATTTATCAGGAAATCTGTCAATGTTCACTTAATATTTATTGTTTTGCGCATTCCTTAAAAAGAAACCAAGGATTTGTTTTACCTTTAATTTGGAAGCTATCTTATATTTGAGACAAGGCTTTATTCCTAGCTCTGTCTGACAAAGTATCAATACTTATATAGTATATACAATATTAAAATATTAAAATATTATAATATATTACAAATATTATTACAAATATATTACTTATATTATTATTATATTATATTAATATTACTATATTAATTATATTAATATATAATCAATATAATTAATTATATAATAATAATATAATAATAATAATTATATGTATAATAATTATAATTATTTTATATAATTATCTAATATATAATTAATTAATTGTATTAAATTATATTATCATTATTATATTATTATTAATATTAAGAATACTATTATATTATTATATCATTGTATTATTATATTATTACTATTACAAATACACTACAATTATTATAATATTTTAATATTACAAATATTACAATATTACAAGTGGGTGTTACTACACATCAGCCAAACTACATATGTAGTTTGGCTGAGATATTAACTCCTATGGTGTAAATCCATAGTACACAGTAGCTTCAAAAGATTAGTTTGAAGTCAAACCCCTTTTTGCTACAATGTCTGATAACTACTGTAACATTCTCGACTGAACACTCAAAACCTCGAGCTGAAAGAAGCAAAACACTCCAAAGAGATGAGGAAATAATCTAGCTTCAAAATTACCTTTGATGCTAATTTATCCAAGTGGTTAAACAGTCATTATCATGTTTCATGATACATTCAGACACCAAAAACATTTTTTTCTTATGAGCTTGCTGAAGGCTTATGTGAATGATAGTGGGTAAATTCCACAGCATTTTTATCCAGAGTTATATTTTCATGTGAAGCAGGCCGGTTGTGTGTACTTTTACTAATTGTCATTTTGGCAGTCTAACGAGCCATCATGCAGCTTCTGAATTACTGGGTAGCTTGCCTAACAAACTGGCCATAAATTTGCAATAACCCGAACATCCTGTCTTTCAATTAAGAGTTCTTTCTCTCTTTTTACTATTGGACCTGTATCAATTTAACAAGCACAAAAATATATATGACACATCATGCATTGTTGCCCCAGTGGCTCTAAATTCATTATCTATTTTCAAACATCTTAACCATCGTAGATTGAAGCAAATGGAGATGCAAATTTGTGAGAGAGCAGAACACGGTGGTGCAGCCCCAATAATAGTTAACAGCTGCCTGAATGGTGGATCAGGATGTTGGATTTTTATCATGCTCCCAGTATAACCTCTCCCAACTTGAAAAACACAAGTCTTCTGATTGCTTCAGCCTTGTTGACATGAGCTTTCAATCAGACTCTTTGAGAGCAATTCCCTGGTAAGGATTTGTCATCTATATTTCTTCAGACGTTTGGAGTTTTGAGGAGCATTGAGGGACCGGTTTCATCCCACGTAATCTCATCTATTGTCTCCACATGTAAAAAGATATCCAGTTCTTGTAAAAAAGCCTATAAACTTAATTGTCTATGACTATGTAATACGAAAGATGTTGCTGTAAAGAGACAGCATAAAATCAAACATTTGATGTTTAAATGAATCCTTAAAAACTCCTGTTCTTTGATTCAAGAGAGACTTTTAACTTTATATTGAAAGTACAATTACTTGTTTCAACTCATCTTTGATTTCTCTGTTCAAAAAC
This sequence comes from Antennarius maculatus, assembly GCA_013358685.1. NCBI lineage: Eukaryota > Metazoa > Chordata > Actinopteri > Lophiiformes > Antennariidae > Antennarius > Antennarius maculatus. Next base: position 1,894,851 of record CM023609.1, on the reverse strand, counting down.
CAGGCTTCATAATGTATTTCCTATAATTGAATAAGCTATTTCAGTATGTGTGTGCAGAGCCAGGATTGGGCAAAAGAAAACAATGACAGATTTCAATGAAAAGGAAATGGGAGGAAGCATAAAGTCAGCAGAGGCATGTTGGAGGTAGATAAGGTTAAACCAATTGACTGTTCCTGCTCTTTCCCAGTGGCTGCAGTCATTTTATTGGCAAGTAAGTAAGTCTGCCCAGCCCCAAAAATAAGCTTGAGAATTGCACCCACTGGAGAAAATGCTATTGGTCACAGGAACTCATTGAAAATGAGAGTCATAGAGCTGTGAGCTTCTCCCATGAAATCCCACTCTTCCTCTTTAGAGAGGTGTGGCATACTTCTAATGAGATCCCTTTATCACGCCGCAGTCGGAATTCAGCAATAATGAACTCTTCCAGGATGATGAGTCCCTTCTGTTTGTCAGGATGTGTCGGTTCATGATCATTTCAGAACATGTTTTTTTTTTTTTTCAAAATATGTATTTTAATATCTGTATTTCCTTTTTCCACACCTTATAGACTGCTTAAAACACTTTGGTATTAAAGAAAAATGTTTCTTTACTACATGGGAGTGTGCTGCGTTCCGTGATTCTTGGAACGCAGAACACTTCCGGGTGCTGTCAGCCAATACCGTGTGCGTACAGTATCACGTGACTATCTGCTAAAAATCCGCAATGTAGTGAAGCCATGCATCTTGAAGCGCAAATAAGCGAGGTGTTACCGTATACTATGATAGTTCCCCTGACATGTGCTCTTCACTGGGGTTGGAGAAATTGGCCTTTCACAGCTTGCTTTCAAGGCTGGTTGGATAAATGATTAAAATAGCAGCCTGATAACAAAGAGTCTGTGAGGGCTGTCAAGTTACTTCCAGGTAGGACGAAGTGGGAATAAAAGATTCCACTCGCACGGGTGTGCATGGGTAATTAGATCTGACAGGCAGCAGAAAGAGAATTAAAATGCAGCGTGTGATCACTATCAGGGTGAGAGGACGAATGCTGGATCTGACATTAAGCCGTGTCCACTGATTATGTATCAAGGTGAAAACAGAAATCATAATATAACAAAATCATCGCTGCAAATAACGATTGTATTTTGTAACGTGACGGTAGTCAAACCAACAATTGGACCCTCAGCTCCACAGAGCATTTTAGCATCCATCAGCTCTTTGTTTTATTTTTTTATCCTACAATTTTACATTTGTGGTCCACTTTATTTCTCTCATTAGCTGGAATAGAGAGGTGTTCCCACCCAAAAAAAAAAAAAAAACTTGAGCATCCTGTCAACTTTGTGAGGAAAACAAGGAATCAAAGGAATTGGACCCAGATAGAGAAACTGAAGACAACACTGGTGCAGTTCTGTAATATTAACATAAACACTATCAAAATGGAGAAAAGGACTAAAACACGGTCAATGAAGGCAGCAAGAAAAAAAGGAAGCAGTCAAGAACAAATACAAATAAAATAATTAGATGGAGCAGAGAAACAGCCAGAAACCTCAGGACTCTCAGTCATGCTTATGCCTCAATCGAGCCCCAACAGTCTTACTGAATTTGAACCAAATCCCGTCAATGGGTGTCATCAAAATGTCATCACATGTTAGACAACTGCAAAAAATATGATCAATCTATCACACACACATACATATAACTGATAAAAACACTTAAACGTGTGTATCTCACAATGTCAAAAAAGAAGTTTACAACACACATGGATCCACCGCTTTAACTGGATCCAATCTAAATGTTAATGGTTTTTTTCTTTCTTAGATCATGTCCAATAATTCTCCCAGCCATTCTTTCTGAAAACATGGTGAAATCTACCCGGTAGTCCGAGTGTAATAAGCAGAAACAGACGGACCAACAGACAATAGGGAATGGGTAAAAACAGTGACAAAGTCAGAGTAAAAAGAAAAACTATTAACAGAAGCCCCAAAGATGAACATAATCTGACAAAGGAGCACAGGATGATATAAGAGATGAACCAAATTAATGAAACAAATCACGAAGGCAGAAAAAAGACAAGTTAAAAATAAAGTTAACACATGAGGAGAAATATTAATATGCAAAACAGGAGCCAGCAAAATAAAACTTAAAACCGCAAGTGTGCTTCTTCTGTCACACCAAAGATGGAGTAAACACAACCAATGAAGATATGAGCCCATGAAGCAGCTTTAGAACCACAACTTTTTGACCATACAGTTAGTTTGGAGATAATTTCAGTCAAAATTGAATGTATATAATGTCAGCTAAAATAAAGATTTGAAACCAAATGAAAATAGAGCCACTGATAACATTTTATTATGTGACTGATTAATTCAATGTGACTGACTAATGCACCTTAGCATCTCCCCTCTTTGCACCACTGAGTGTATGTTGAGTCCAAATTGTAGCTTTTGACAGAATAGCAGTTGCTATCAACCCATTTAAATAATATGACACAGAAAACAGTTTAAAGTTTGTGCAACACCAGTGACAAGGATGCCCATAAAAAAAAAAAAAAATTCTGGTCTGCTTGTCTGAATCATTGGTGTAAATGATCAAGCAAATTCTGAAGGACCCTCTGGAAGTCAAAGCTGATTAGAAGGCCTTATTTCGAATAACTATACCTCCTTTGTGGTGTCACTAATGACTCAGAAATAACAACATTTTCATGTTCTTAAGGTCAAAGTGTTGCTGTGAAGTCCAGTGATTACTATGGTATCTCATTCTTTAATGTGTGTCTCTATTTAATACCATAAATAAGCTAAAATGCCTCTTTTCAAATTTGCCTCTTTTTATTTATATTTTTATTTAATTTAAAACATGAAAGCATCCTGATTCTTGTACTATATTTCATTGATAAGCTGCTTAATTTTTCAGTTCTTATAAATTAGTGCACATTCTCTCTATGTCAGGATGAATTCAAGTGTAAATGGCTTTCGGTGTGTGAACGTGTTTTTTTTTTTTTTTTTTTTTCAAACCAAGTGTGGAAGAAGCAGAAAAATGGTGAATGCTATGTTTGTATTTTGTTTAGTTTGTCTTGCACAGAATTGTAGATTTGATTTAAAATAATCATCTCGTCCTGACAAAGGAAAAATTATTTAGGAAGTTACTGCGTTTTGAATTCATGAACATTATCACACAAAATTAAATTTGTCTCATGGACTCATGGGTTATTGATTGGACATTTTTGCTGATTATCATCTACCATCATCAGTACCACATAGACCCGGATCAAAAATTGGCATTAGGTCATGCACCGCTTGGATGGTTTATTGTTAATTTGTTTTCTTGTCGCATCAATCACTGTGTGGTTGTATTCACTTACTTTTTAATAAGGTACTGCTGAAAGACACCAATATGAAAGTGTTTTCAAATTGTTGTGATAAGATGGTTTTAAGAACTTTCCTATGAAGGATGGATCAGGGGAGGAATTTAACTTGTGTAGCTTTTGAGGTCACAATTCTAATCTATTAATTTCCAAATCATGATCTTTTTTTAGTGGTCACAGGATTTTATAAAGGGGGGGATTAATAACATACAATCAAAAGCTAAATGTTACTATAGTGAATTAACTAAAGCTGCAAAAGCTCACAATAGTAATACGTTTGTTTTTGATTGCCAGTATTTTCGCACATAGATCTAAATCCTGTAGAAATTTCTTGATATTGCCTCACATCTAATTTATAATTGACAAAATTCCTGTAAGTGAAGACCAACAGCGATTATTTTCCCACTCTAATTTATCATCATGTTTCTAACTGTCCAACACAATGTATTAAATAGAAGATCTTATACATCCATAATACATTCATTGCTTGTGAAAAAGGGTTCTGTGTGGATTAAAGCTCAGAAAAAATATTTGGAGTGTGATCAGATTTATGAGGATAATCCCAAATAATGGACATCCTTAACTCAATATTGAAAAAGAGAGGGATCTTAGAGTCCATTTCAGGATATATCCTTTCTTCAATCTCATTTTGGGGGGGCTTTGCTGCTATTATATGTTGAAAGGTGAAGCAGAATGATAAAGGAGTGGGCAAAGAGGGATGACAGCAAAGGGTTTTCAGTGCACTGTCTGGCTTTTTAAGATCATATATGGCATTGCGGTAAAATCTTTGATCCTTCTTTCTGTGTAGTGTTTTCAGACTGCAGTAGTGCAGGTGGCAGATGTCACCAATAGTAACCTAATGTCTCTCCGCAGTGGAAAAAAATATGATCTGTTGACCAGAAGGATTGGTTTGGAAGACTTGTGTTTCTAAGCCAGGAAGCAGAATTTGAGCACTTCCTGGACGAAGAAAAAAATGGTCATAATCTCCTCAATGTGCCATCCTACACTACACTTACAACCCTATGTTAAATCCTTGCTTCAGTCTGAATTGTTCTTAGTATGTGATGCTCTGACTCAATCAATGGAGCACCAGTGGTGCCCAGTACTTACAGTAGCTAACTGGTATTGCTAGTGCACATACATGCGTCTGCACAGGGTAAGGTTTACATGTGAAGTTTATCGCTACATGTTTGCACAGTGAAACATGTATGTTATTATTATTATATTATTATTATGATACTGCATGGTAATTCATTTTATTCTATATGAAATATATCTATTGAAATTGATGGATCTTTTGATTTCTCCATATTATCATGATCAAATTACTCTTTAAATTGGCAGCAGTTGGCATGTTATTGTCATGCCCTGAGTTTTACTTTGGATTGTTTCCTGTTTTAATTCCTAGTACAATCCTTGTGTCCTGTCTTGTCCTGTCCTCTACTTCATTTCGCATCATGTATGTTACCATACTTGATTTTCGCTCACTGAGAGTATCTGATTGGTTCCGCCGTGCTCAACTTGTCTGTTCCTCCCTGTTCCACCTGTCATTCACTGTCTCATCACTCTAGGTTGTCTTGTTAGTATTGAGTTCCTGCCATAGTGTCAATTCTTCTGTTTTATAACTTATTTTGTCTTCTTGTTTTGGAACCTGTTGACACCTGTCTTTTCATATTGCTTGGGTTTTCTAAGTAATTCAATTTTGGGGGGGTTGTTTGTTTGTTTGTTTGTTTGTTTGTTTGTTTGTTTGTTTGTTTGTTTGTGTTTGCTTGCTTCTTTGCTTGCTTGATTTTTGGACTTTTACTTTTTAGTCTGCTTTGATTAATTAGACTTACAATTTGGATTTCCTGTTACCAGACGAGATGGGATATGAAATCTCTCCAACCTGTTGTGGCCCCACCTCCATGTCTTAACCTGATGTCCGAACTGGCTTCTTTCACCACTGAGGTGCAGCAACTCCATGACTCCCTCTGGATGGCCGAGGTCCTAACCTTCCCATAGATAAAACTTCTTTGCCATCCACTAACTTGTTGGTTCAGAGACAAACAAATATGTGTCTATATGTGTAATATATGTCTGTTTTGTGATGAAAAAACTGAGAAAACAAACTTTCGTCTGCGTGGGCTCTCTTTGGGTTGTCTGGCTTCCTCCCACCTCCAAAAGCATGAAGCTTAAGTTAACTGGTCACACTAAATTGTCCATGTGTGTGTGTGTGTGTGCACGTCTGTGTGTTTGTGTTTGTCTTTTATGAGGCCCGATGAGCTGCTGTTTTATCCACGGTGTACCCCACCTTTTTGCAGGCAGTCAGCTGGAATAGGCTCCAGTTGACCCGTGACCTGCAAGACGGATAAGCGGTTGCAGCCAAGACAATTGCTGTCATGTCATCTACAAAAAAGATGGATGGATGAACATAACTTTATAAAAACTTTATATGTTGCTTCATCCTGGGATTATATTTTCATATACTGCACACACTGAGGCAAAGATCAGCAGCTGAACAGAATCAAGGAGGATATTTAACAGTCATGCGGTCCCATCAAAAGATTGTTCCTATATTGTGCACTTACTAATCTCATTACAGTTCATTCAGCGCTTTGGTTCATGTAACTACACCAACCATTCCCAGTCAGTTATCTCAAGAGACTGGGCTAAGGGGCACTTAACTATTCTCACTCACTCTTCTGTCAGATCACAGTTCTGTAAAAACACAAAGATTGGTTGACCTAATGTAAAGACAGTGAGAGCATAAGGCACTCTATTATATTCATCTGACAGATCCCATAAAAGCCTCACTGTTTCATAGTAGGCCTTGACAAGAGTTTCTCAGAAATAAGCTGCTGCCATAATTTTGATGGGTTCCAGGATAGTTGTTCCTGTGTCACAGCAATTCATAACACACAATCTTAGTAGAATGTTCGCTGAGAATGATCACATCTTGCATTTTCAGGTCTGCTACTGTCTGACAGTAGTAGCTGCAGGGCAGCGTCATTGATCCGAAGCGTGGATGTTTGAAATGGAAAAGATCAATCAAAAGCGAAAGGGTTATCAGATTGTATGAAATCTAATAATATGACTCGGGCAAGGAGAGCTCACTGCACCAGTGTGACAATCGATCCCTCTTTCAACTTGCTGTTTCATTTAGGCACCTTATCAATGGCCTGCCTATGCTGAATACTGGTTTAAATAGATCAGTATCTTTCATGTGCTGTCCAATATTACAAATATGTCCAATATTGTGAACAAAGCCACCTGGGATGTAAATCCTTGAACAATATAATAATCTGTGTGTCAAACTGTGGTACAAACAGATCCCTCAATGGTGCTGAGCAAACATATCAGCAAATGAGAACTTTCCATTTTGTTGTTGTGCCTGTGTCTGAGACGTCAATGATGTTTTCTGTTTTTCTCAGAGAGATGGGAGACCTTACACATTCTGACAGTTACAGCAAAGGACTCTGGTTTCAGGAAGATTTTGTTGTATATTTTGTCTTTTAGCGTAGAAACCTGTCTGTTACAGAGAGGAAATTTTGAAAGTGAAAGTCCCTGAAGGTGGTATGTCATCACCTTTTCTCCCACACAAAAATCGCGTTCCCTTCAACAAGAAGCACGAACAGGCAAAATGGCAATGTGTCTCGTCAAATCTTTCAATCATCTGGTCTCCAATAAATTTTTGATATCTAGTATTTATGTGGCTTTTGAGACCTGCTATGATTTAAGGGAATTTGGTTTTGCAGATAGCCTTATATAAATCTCCATTAGATACGGTCTTCTTTCCCTTTCATAGAACAGGGATGAGTCACCCAAAAGGGTGGCTCAAAATTCCATTACCAAGAAGGTTTTTGGAATGAGCTAAAAGTGAGAGCATGGCAACACCCAGTGAGAATGCGTGCCAAAATAATTAGGCTGACTTGGAACACAAAAGATGTGAGAATAGAAAGCTTCTGTGGAACGGGCATTTTTATAGCGGTTTTTATCAGCTGCTAAAAAAAAAAAAAAAAACATGGCTGACAGCTGCTTTTACATCCTTTTGGTAAAATTTGACATTTGGTCGAAATATGATATTTAATTTTTAAGTTTGCATCTTCTTTTTCCTTCTTTTCAAGATAATTTTAGTGTTTTCACCTCAACAACTTCTGATTGTTCCAGTTCTAAAAAAGAATCAAGAATATCTGTTCTTTCATTTCCTTCACTTTCACGGATAACATTTGGTACAGCAACACCTCTGCGCCTCCCAATCGGCTTTCTTCACCTCCTACTCACACTCCTTGTATCACTGACGGACCAAACCAATCTAACAGCGGGGTTATCAGCTCAGAGCTGCCTGGATAAAATAGACCATGACTATCGGCATTGGAGGGGAAATGGGCTTAACATTGGCCTGTTAGCTGTCCATGTCTTCCATGTGAACATGACTTTAGCTTATCAGGACCCAGTGGCCTGTCACCCCTATGATAGCTATGACCGGAGAATAGCTTGACCAGAAGACATTACAGCAGTTAATTTATTTATTTTATCATGGCACAATTCCTCAATTTGATTTACAGGCCTTTGGTTTACAGCGTAGAGGAAAAGCTTCAACATTGAAAGCTTTACCTCTCATATTTCTTTTCCTCTCATATTTCAAAGCTCATATTTCATAAAGAGTCACATTATTGCAGCATGCATTTATGGTTTTAATTGTCTGTAGCTCACTGAGGAAAAGCAAAGGAATACACCACTCAAAGAGGGAACTATAGAAAAACCCATCTTTAGCTTGCTGTGACACTTGATCAAACATTGCTGTTATGATCTTGATCTATTTTATCCACATTCTGCATCCATGAAATTAATTTAGGACTCCACACAGCCGCATTCAAAGAATAGAATAATGATCTGCTGTATCAGTCTTCTGTCTGATCTCTCAATGTTGACTTCAAAGACATATTGGCAAGATGCAGTCTAACAATCCCTGATTTAACATGTAACTAGAACAAGAGGAAGACGGAGTGTTCCTCTACAGTTTTGGGGTTACTGTTCTTGAAGTTGGAGTCCTAACAGAGAAAATACCTTTGTGGTTTTGCTGCACAGCAGTCTGGGCCTTAGGGACTATGAACAGCTTCACTGAATCTCTAATATACGTATAAGCATGCAACGCACCCACACATTCATTCAGATGCTCCACGTCCTCATAGTAACACTGACACATCCGACCATTGTTTGTCACTGTCATATTTCAAGAGACTCAGCTTAAGGGAGCATCCATGTGCAGTCGGCACTCATGCATTTTTCATGAATACCCACTGGAGTTCTTTTGAAAAAGTATGTTCTATAGTTATCATCAGAGTTTGGCTTTCTGTGCCTATGATATGGGGTAGAGGGCAGAAAATTACATCGCCCCTGATAAAAGCCACAGAAGATGAATATGCCTGACGGAACCTTTTCGATGTAGGGCAGTTTAATTAGAATAACTTTGGCCGAGGCTCGTCGTATATCAGGAAAAGAGGGAGGAAATCAACATCTCTTTAAATATAAACGTTCCTCTTGTCTTTGGGCTGCATTTCAAACTAGAACCAAGGCAGTCAGAGACCGCAACACCCCGCAACTTACCCTGACCTACTTTCAGGGTAGGTCAGGGTACCCTGAAAGTAGTACTTGATTAGTGCAGACTAGTGCATATGGAGAAGACCAATGTGAGTAAGACCATAGATCAAAGCTAGTGCTTAGGTAGATCAATGCACTAGCTTTGATCTAGGGTCTTACTCCCACTGGTCTTCTCCCTCATCTTCCTATCCTATCCGGTTCCTGAGTGTGCAAAAGTTGAAATTTGATCGTAAGCTTTTTGTTTCATCTTTCTATCTGCAACGGTTGCAAAGACGAACGAACGAACGAACGAACGAACGAACGAACGAACGAACGAACGAACGAACGAACGAACGAACGAACGAACGAACGAGCGAACGAACACACGAACACTGACAATTGCAATACATCACCGCTTTGAAGCGGGATGTAATAATACTCCTGCTGAAACAAATGCTACTTTTTTTTATTTCACTGAAGAATATATGGTTCAACTATCACTCTCTGTAAAATGGATGCCTGCATCAGATGCCTTCTTCACTGCCTGACCCCTCAGACACCCCTGGACCAAATGGTACCTAGTGAGTAGAAGAATGCGCCAATGAGGTGACCTCATTCATCCACCAAAGGCTGTTCAGAGTACAAGATGAGAAATACTATGCTACAGAGAGGGAGGAGGGAATGTTGTTGATTGCAGTAAAACATAGTTATGATAATGAAAACAAAAAATGGACACAAAAGTGGGGAATTAATGAGAAATTATGATGTAGAGGTAAAGAGGAATTTTCTTGTCTGAAGAAGTTCATTAACTCACCCTAATGTTCCCACACATTCAGATACATTTTGTAAAAAGGAAATTCTTAATTTACTTTTTGTTCCAATTTGAGCTCAATTTTTAAAGAGCAATGTCTCCGGAAAATATCCCACTACACAATTCATGCACAGAACATTTTCAACTGTGCCATCAGTGAAATGTTATGTGGGGAAAAAAAAGGCAAAGCTGGATATTAAGAGTCATAACTGTCAGCAGAACATTTGAAAAAAGTTCTCTCTGACTTTAGGGGCTTATTTTACTGACATACAGCACGAAGACATTGAGAGCTGTGAGGTACTGATAGCTTTTCCACTTCAGATCATCTTCACAACCGTCACAGGTATACCGACTTTTCAGAGCAACTAGTAAGGAAAGACTTCTTGTTAATAATCACACATATCCACACAAAGATTTACTGCACGTGTATCTGCAAGAAAGTGATAAACATATCTCCTTTATGCTTTTTAGGTGTTCCTTCCTCTTGTCCTTACGGTGGGGACACAACTAGAAATATTTAAAAATATATATTAAAAATATATTAGACCATATCCTTCAATCCTTCAACTATGAGTCTCTGGTTAAATTGTCCTGTGTAGCAGCATAATAGCTTTGCTACAGCTGAGACCTATCAATTATCAGTGAGACTCATTAGGGAAGAGGTCAAAACATACTGTAAATGGAAAAATGAAACACAACCATGAATTGTATCCGGAGCATTTTACTGCCACGTCTCTCTGGGCAGTCAATTTAAAAAAAAAAGAATATCATGAATGATAATAATCATGACAGGAAGACATGAAAACCAAACATGACAACATTGCTTTAACTCGGAACTGGTGGGTCCTCATTTGATGGACCAGGACGCCTCTGGAGTTCCCCCTGTCAGCTGCGATGTTGAACCAGCAAATCGCATGTTTGAATATGTCAACTTCCACAGACACCAGTTGTAATGTTTTTAAAACATGTGGATAACCACTGGCTTTTAAAGTGACGTTTTGCCGCCTGACATTAGACGTCCCTATTTGCATTGTTGACAAAACTCAGCAAATCTCATGTTTTAACAGTGAATTTAAAGCTATAGCCAGATACTTGTTAACTTGTTAGTTTAACTCAGTGTATGCTGAAAACATGTAAAAAACAGTCATCTTTATAACTAATATTTTTGACTAGATTACCATGCGGATTGCTGTACAATGGATCCAACCAGAAAGAGATCGCAAGTCTGGGATCACACAGTAAAAAAATAATAAACCACACACGTCATTTTCAATTTGCAGGTGAAGTGTTTGCCGTGTTCCCAGAACCTGACGTACAGTAACAACACGTCATCAATGATGAGGCGTTCCCGAGCCAGACATTAGAATGAAGCCGGTGGAGCTGCTGTGATGACGTCTCAGAATTGCGACTTTTATCTCACAACATAGATCTTGTTCTTTTCCAGTGACACTAATCATCCTATGTAACTCACGCCCACAAACATGCATATATTTTTATATTAAATACACATGCACGAACATGTTATCTATATCTCTTATTGCTTTATTGAACGCTGCAAGGACCAATGATCATAAAAACAATTTCCTATAATGCCGTGTATGGCTAGAATATTTCATGCAAGGATTAACACATTGAATTAGATTATATTTCGTTTTATTCAGAAAATAAATTTTATTCAGAAAATAAATTCACCTGTACTGAATTTATTCTCACGTGGTCCTTCAGGATTGGATTAAAATCAAATCGCTAAGCAAGGCATGTAGCTAATGTTCAGTTTCTCACCACCTTCCGGACATAAAAATGTTAGCAAGCCTAACTTGCCATAATTTAATATTTTAGATACAACAAAACAATTGGCCTTCATCCGACTAACGCATATGTAAACTGCGTGGGGAATAATAAGTGGAGCGGAGCATATTTCTCTTTTCTTTATTGGACATGCTCCTGCTACGCTCACCCGAACACTCGCACGTCAAGCATGCCGCACAAGAGCGAACAAGCGCATCACATTTACATACACATAGAACAGACCTACTTCCGCTCACAACAGGAAATACCAAAATAAAAGTGTCACATAATTATGTATAACATCTATGATCTATATAATTTTGCCAGTAAGACAAAAGTACATATGAATAATGTTTGAGTGTAGTCTACTTGCAGCAATTAGCTTGCTCAGTAGCGTCCTGATCCAGGGTCTTAGGCAAGGAGCGTGAATGAATGAATGAATGAGTGAATGAATAAATACAGTCAACCCTCGGTTTTCGAAACGTAATCCGTTCCAGAAGGCTGTTCGAAAAGCGAGTTGTTTGAAATCCAAAACTATTTTTCCCATTATAATTAATGTAAATAATTTTAGTAAATAATAATTTACAAAATTAGTAAATAATTTTGTAAATAGTTTTTTTTTTACACCATAAACTGCACTGTATACTGTTTACCATAAATAAAAAGGGGTAGAAATAGACACTGTGTTTTATTTTAATAAAAGATTTGAACACGAATGCGCTACGGAGGAACCATCCTGGGCGTTCGAGTTCGCTCAGCTCCCGAGTGAGTCGCGTTCAGTTACGCTCGGATCCTTTCGGTTTGGTCGAGAGCCGAATTTTGGTCGAGTTCAGAGACGTCAAATTCTCAGATTTTCTGGTCGAAGACCGATTTGGTCGAGAACAGAAGCGTTCGAAAACCGAGGGTTGACTGTACATAAACTTTATGACTCATAAAGAAAGAAACAAACGAACAAATATTCAGCTGTCATGCTTTTGTCTCAGACAGTGAACGTCCACAGAGGCAGCTTATTCTTGATAATTGCTATATTATTGTGGGGTTTATTTATCTTTTTATGGGATTAATGACCAAAACAAGTCTAACATCACAAAATCTGACGTTAATCAAGAAAACTGACTTTATTTATGGTCTGGTCTTTTTCTGTAAAATTCATAGTGGTTTAAAACACATGCACAATCCATTAAAGTTCCCCCCAATCTTTTTGATGAGTTGGATTTATTTTTGTTTCTCAGTTCTCTGTGCTGCTTTGCTCACAGAAATAGTTAGAATGAACTATTGTTTGTCTCATGAATAAACTAATTACTTCTGATTTCTTATTTAGGAATAGTGAGCCCAATTCTTTTCATTTTCTCTTCTTTCTTTCTGTTTTTCTTTTCTTCTTCTGCCAGTAAGTCGACTTATATTTTTCTCTAATAAAATTGGTGAATTTGAAGCCTTCTGTGTCAGATGGAGGAAATAAATTGCACTTAAGATATTTATAACTTCATAAATTAAAGTTCAGAGAAGAAGAGATGTGAGTGGGTAGCTAAAATTTTAAAACTACTTTTTAAGTATAATCTGTTCTGATTTCCAATGTACAGTTTTAAACTTCAACATGTTGAAAGGATTTTAGATGACATAAATCCCAAACATAGGCTTAACAGTCAGCAGTATCATCAGGCTCCTACTATAAACAACAAGTGAAATATTAATGGCTCCAGTATTGTGTACCAGTAAGTTATCTCATAACAACATTTGTCAGTTAAAAAACTGTTGACAGTAAAATCAAATCCACATGCTCGGTTGGAATTCATTTCACAAGCAGCCAACATTATACAGACTTTTCAACTGGCACATTAATTAAAAATCAGATTAAAGGCTGAACTAAAATTAACGCAGACAGAAAAACAAGTTGAAGGCAGATGCAAAAATCTGTTTCTAAAACATCGCCTCTCTGCACACCCCTGTACACCAATGTCAATAATCAGACCCACTATAAGTTGTTCCTGGATGTTCACCTTTCATCTAATCCTGGCCTTTTCATTACTTTCCAGACTGGTTCATTCTTATCCAAACACTTGAAGACAGTTAGGAATGGTTCCACGTTTTGTTGCGTCATACTGCAGCACTCACAGAATGTTTCCTTGTTGTACAGTAAGCTTCACACTGTGCCGTGTGTATTTCACCATCTGCTGACCTCAAATGCTTTAAATCTGATGATATTCCTAATACTTTAATGAAAACCTGCCATTAATTTATGATAGGGATGTTACATCATCAAATTATAGTTTAAAGGTTCAGAATATTTTCTTAAGAGGTTAAAGGAGAATATAGGATTTATAAAAATTATTCTGATATCTGAGCAATTAATCTATCACATTAAGAGCATAATAAAAATGATGTAAACAGCATTTTTCAAAAGAAATGAAGTGCTTCTTTGTACCATCAAAACAAATGGAAGTCAACAGATAAAAATGAAAAATAAAGTAGAGAACTAGCTGACAGGCCACCAAATAAAAAAAAATACGAAAGACATGAGAATTAATACATCTATGAATATACAGTATGTGTCAATGCCTGCCTGTCTCAGATCTTCAGGTAGTGAGTCACAGAGCTTAGGGCTCCTGACTGCAGAAGCCGGATCCTGTTTAGTCCTGAAGATCTGAGGTTCTGGCTTAATGGGAGAAGAAAGTCTGCCAAATACGTGGTAGCTGAAACATGAAGGCTATGAAACTCACCAGCAAAATCTTGAAACCATTTGTATAAATGTCTAGTAACTGTATTTATGTGTGCAATACATTTTAAATAATTTGTTTGATCACGTTTTCTTACCTATGTAGCCGCAAGAGGGCACAAGCCAGTGTCTTGTTGTGCCGGTCCCAAGCCCGGATAAATACAGAGGGTTGTGTCAGGAAGGGCATCTGACGTAAAACTTTTGCCAAATCAAACATGCGAATCAAGTCTATGTTCTATCATGGTGTAGATGGGAAGAGAAATGGAGTAGGAGTTATCTTGAAGGAGGAGTTTGTTAGGAATGTCCTGGAGGTAAAAAGAGTGTCGGATAGAGTGATGAGTCTGAAGCTAGAAATAGAAGGTGTGATGTTCAATGTTGTTAGTGGGTATGCTCCACAGGTAGGATGTGAGCTGGAGGAGAAGGAGAAATTCTGGTTGGACTTTGATGAAGTGATGCAGAGCATACCTAGAAGTGAGAGAGTTATCATTGCTGCAGACTTCAATAGACATGTTGGTGCAGGAAACAGAGGTGATGAGGAGGTGATGGACAGGTTTGGTATCCAGGAGAGGAACGCAGAAGGACAGATGGTGGTTGACTTTGCAAAAAGGATGGAAATGGCTGTAGTGAATACTTTCTTCCAGAAGAGGCAGGAACATAGGGTGACCTATAAGAGTGGTGGTAGGAGCACACAGGTAGACTACATCTTGTGTAGACGATGTAACCTGAAGGAGATCAGTGACTGTAAAGTAGTGTTAGGCGAGAGTGTAACCAAACAGCATAGGATGGTGGTGTGTAGGATGACTCTGGTGGTGAGGAAGATGAAGAGGGTAAAGGCAGAGCAGAGGATGAAATGGTGGAAGCTGAAAACAGAAGAGTGAATTAAGGAGTTAAGACAGGCTCTGGGTGGTCAGGAGGTGCTTCCAGATGACTGTAAACTACAGCTAATGTGATCAGGGAGACAGGTAGGAGAATATTTGGTGTGTCATCTGGAAGGAAAGTAGATAAGGAGACTTAGTGATGGAATGAGGAGATACAGGAGTGTATACAGAGAAAGAGGTTAGCTAGGAGGAAGTGGGACACAGAGGACTGAGGAGAGTAGACAGGAGTACAGGGAGATGCAGCGTAAGGTGAAGGTAGAGGTAGCAAAGGCCAAACAAGAAGCTTATGATGACTTGTATGCTAGGTTGGACAGTAAGGAGGGTAATGAGAGAGAACAAAGACTAGAAGAGGTGACTGTTGTAGACCAGGAAGTAGTAAATATTAGTCAGGATGAAGTGAGGAGAGTACTGAAGAGGATGAAGAGTGGAAAGGCAGTCGGTCCTGATGATATACCTGTAGAGGTTTGGAAGTGTCTAGGAGAGGTGGCAGTAGAGTTTCTGACTGGGTTGTTCAACAGGTTCTTAGATAGTGAGAAGATGCCTGAGGAGTGGAGGAGAAGTGTGCTGGTGCCCATTTTTAAGAACAAGGGAGATGTGCAGAGTTGTGGAAACTACAGAGGAATAAAGCTGATGAGCCATACAATGAAGTTATGGGAAAGAGTAGTGGAAGCTAGACTAAGGGCAGAAGTGAGCATTTGTGAGCAGCAGTATGGTTTCATGCCAAAAAAGAGTACTACAGATGCAGTATTTGCTTTGAGGATGTTGATAGAGAAGTACAGAGAAGGCCAGACGGAGCTGCATTGTGTTTTTGTAGATCTGGAGAAAGCTTATGACAGGGTGCCCAGAGAGGAACTGTGGTATTGTATGAGGAAGTCTGGAGTGTCAGAGAAGTATGTTAGAGCGGTGCAGGACATGTATGAGGACTGTAAGACAGTGGTGAGGTGTGCTGTAGGTGTGACAGAGGAGTTCAAGGTGGAGGTGGGACTGCATTAGGGATCAGCTCTGAGCCCCTTCTTGTTGCTATGGTGATGGACAGGCTGACAGACGAGGTTAGACAGGAATCTCCATGGACTATGATGTTTGCAGATGACATTGTGATCTGCAGTGAGAGCAGGGAAGAGGTGGAGGAGAAGCTAGAGAGGTGGAGGTTTGCCCTGGAAAGGAGAGGGATAAAGGTTAGCCGCAGTAAGACAGAGTACATGTGTGTGAATGAGAGGGACCCAAGTGGAAGAGTGAGGTTACAGGGAGAAGAGATCAAGAAGGTGGAGGATTTTAAGTACTTAGGGTCAACAGTCCAGAACAATGGAGAGTGTGGAAAAGAGGTGAAGAAGCGTGTCCAGGCAGGATGGAACGGGTGGAGAAAAGTGTCAGGTGTGATGTGTGATAGAAGAGTTTCAGCTAAAATGAAAGGAAAGGTGTACAAAACTGTGGTGAGACCAGCGATGTTGTTTGGTCTAGAGACAGTGTCACTGAGGAAAAGACAGGAGACAGAGCTGGAGGTAGCAGAGATGAAGATGCTGAGGTTCTCTCTGGGAGTGACCAGGAAGGATAGGATCAGGAATGAGTACATCAGAGGGACAGCACATGTTAGAGGTTTTGGAGATAAAGTCAGAGAGGCCAGACTGAGATGGTTTGGACATGTCCAGAGGAGAGATAGTGAATATATTGGTAGAAGGATGCTGAGTTTTGAACTGCCAGGCAGGAGGCCTAGAGGAAGACCAAAGAGGAGGTTTATGGATGTAGTGAAAGAGGACATGAAGGTAGTTGGTGTGAGAGAAGAGGATGCAGAAGACAGGGTTAGATGGAGGCAATTGACTTGCTGTGGCGACCCCTGAAGGGAAAAGCTGAAAGGAGAAGATCTTTGCTGCAGGACCAGTCAAAGCTACAGAACACATGAGCTTAGGGTCTCACACAGATAGCTCCCTCTTTTTCCTCTTTAACTGTTTCTTCAGTATCTGACTGTTTGAAATTACAGACGAAGATGAAGTGGAAACATTATACATTTACTTTGTTAGATAGATACAGAGCTGTCAAAAGCAGGCTGGACTGTAGTCGTCTCATCCAATCCTGTACATGTATAAACATGACACAACACAGCACTGCGTCTCAGAGCGATAACGGAGCTGTGACATCACCGCGGTTAACACAGCAAGAAAAGCAGCGAGTAGTGACGAGGAAACAGCTTGTTGAAAGATAAGTTGATTCTGGGCAAAGATGATAGCTGCACCAGATTTGTTTACAAGTTTCTCTCACTGAATGCAGATTTTAACGCTTCATGCCATGCTAATGCTAACTGAAGCAATTTTGTTGTCCTAATAAAAAACAACAATGTAACATGGACTATAAATTGTGTGCATTAGTGGGGAAATATCATGGTGCAAAACTGTTATATGGAAATGAAAAGACTGAATTTCATTACATTCTGATTACTTTGTCACTAACTCTAACTGTGCCTCCTATTTTAAAGTTTAATATATACGAGATAACAGCTTTAACAGTTGATTCAGCCACAAAATACATTTTGATGTCTTAATGTGTTTTTAAAAGTTCAACCTTTGAAAAAACAAGTAGAGATATAAACGTTAGATAGTAAAATAATATCAAGTCATCTCCATAAGTACACATCTCATTGATCTCCGTGCCGATGAAACAGGAGACTGTTTTGTCGACTGCCACTTGGATGAAGAACATAAAGTCCAATTCAGTCACCAAAAAAAAGACTTGCAAGAATTGGGCAGAATTGATCAGAGATACTATGAACTATTTAAGATTCCCATCCAGTCGACATTCCTCTAACTGCTAGGTCGATGCAGCTCTGTCGTATAGAACAAGCCTATAGAAACCCAGGAGATTAACGCCAATCCCTGCCAATATAAACACTATAACTAACACCAACTGTATCGTTACATTACGTATTTTTAGGAGGTAACTAACTTTGCACACCTGTGAAATTCAGCATCCACAAATCATTGTTGCTCACCAGAATAGCAATTATTTTTTAATTATTCATTCATTCATTTTCTGCCGCTTCATCCGCTGCAGCGGGTCATGGGGAGCTGGAGCCTATCTCAGCTGGTTGGGGGCGTGAGGCAGGGGACACTCCAGGCACGACGCCAGTGCACCGTGGCACATTTTTAATTACTAGTAAACTTTAAATGGTAAGATACACACCTTCTGTAGACCAAATATTTTATTAATGTTCTTCTTATATGTAACCCAACTATTCGAAATGCTCCTCTCTTCTTTTTTCTTTAAAATCTTAATGAAGAATGTCATTGGAATTCCATTTTTTTTTTCTCTCTCATAGCAGCTACGCTGAATTCATTTCATTATATTTTAAACACTTCAGCGTGACTCAAGGCAGTCCCACGGTCGGTCCCAGTGTGGTTATGTTATGTCAGCAGAGCCATGAAAGACGCGGCTCTGGTCTGTATCGGCCGCATGCAGCATCTCAGCCCGAGGCATTTTTTATGGGAGGACGGGCTCAGAGATCTCTTCATCAAGACCATGCTAGACGTGTGTGTAATGGTTTCTCTCATGCCTCACTGCCGAATGTTGTCAGTCTGAGAAAACTAGATAGAGAATTAGAAGCAGGGCTGGGGCTGTTGACAACTGATCTTGAACAATTCCCAGCAGGTCCCGTAGCCTTTTCATGAACAGACATTACAGACACACAGCTTGGACACAATTAACCACATACTCACGCATGCCCACACTGCTTGCTTGTGCGTGTTGCACATGCACGATAAGGCGCTGACAGGAAGGGCAAACATAAGGAGGGTTTGTTTGCAGTTTCTCCGCTGTGCTTGGCATTTGCTGAATTCAGTGTCAGACTGACAATCACCATAGGTCAAACCAAATTGCCTTTGTGTCCAACATGCCTGGTAAACAAGCGTGCTTAAAAAATGACTCTCTACAGGAGCCTCACAGCTGACAGAGGTTATCATACATCCGGTTTCACGAGCCAGACATACAAATCGTGTGCGCCCAGAGCGACCATGTCTATGCCCATAACAAAAAATGTGGACCTCATGCTCATTTTGATGCTGACCTTTTTACAGTATCTGTAAGGGTAAAATAATGAGATGAAAAATGGAATGTGAGTTTATCAATACTGACAGTTTTTTGATAATCGTAATTTACATTCATTAGGTAGTTATTATTATTATTATTAAAGTCATTGCTCCCTTGTTAATTATCTTGACAACTGATAATTTTGTGCAATTGCTGTATCTCATTAAATCATTGCTAATATAAATACACTTAAGTTACCACTGATGTGGTTTATTGGTACATATGATAAATAAACAGGAAGGAGGTTCCATATAACCTCACCTTGTGAAAAACAAGCAGGTAAAGAGGACGTGCCTTGTTTATTTGAAAAGGAGTTGATCAATATCCAAATGATCTTTAAGGGCATTCCTGCATGCATTTATAGATAATCGTGGGAGTGGAAATGAAGTTCACGCACATGCATGTTTCAAGAATGACTGAAATTTATTAAAAAACAATGAGGTGACTTGTGTAATTTTTTATTTTTCTGTGCCTTCACATGGTTTTTTAATACTGAATTTTCCACAGAGCTTTATCCTTTTGCTCCCAGACATCACTGTGAACAAAATATAAAAGTGTCATAACAGGATTTAACTTCTCACTGCACTGTGCTGAATCTGACATTATAGCATCTTGACAATCGATCTGTGCTGTTCAGCCGAGCTGCTTGATAAGAAGTCTTCATGCTTCCCGTAGACAGCTGATTACATTTTGTGGGCACAGCCTGGCCTTCCCTCTCTGACACCAGTCCATTACAGCACTGATCAGCCAGCAGCTGTAATCACCTTTTTGGGTGTTGTAGGAATGATAAGGATGGAAGGAGCGTAGTGAAGCCACCAAGGACTTGTCTGACTATCAAAGATCAATACGTCATATTGTCCAATGATAAACCTTATCGATCTTTTTGCCTGTCAACAGATACATTATGACAGGAAGTGATATGGGCCTTTAATGATAAGTTGACACCTATAATCAGCAGCTTGGCTATGTCACCTTATAGCCACATCCAAAGAGTTTGATACCACGTGTGTGGTATGATGAAGGATGATAAGATTAGATTCTAGTTTTTTGTATCAGTAACGCTGAAGCAGGCCCAACGGAGTACTTACTCATCTGAAAGCTGGCGATGAAAATCATACAAACAGGCTGATATCAAATCCATACATGTCTTTTTTTTTTTCCCAAAACGGATTAACATATGTAAAAGATAACCACAGCTACAGGCAATGCGTTAACAAATCGTAAATCCTCTTGTTTACATTCAACAGGGTGTCATCTGCTGTCGAAATTGGACATTTCACTTTTTTACTGGTGAGATCAACTGAGAGCCGGTTAAAATTGTGCTCTTCAATATTTACATCAACCAGATGATCAACTAGTTTGGTTTGTTTGTACATACATGTTAATAAAGGTTGATTCTTCTTATACTTTTTCTTGGACTTTTATTAAATAAACGTGATTTTAAAATCTTCTTCTTCTTCTTCTTGTTTTGAGTTTTAATCCAAATATGTCGGAAAACTGTACGATCCGTTTCCTGGACTGTCAGAGAATCGACAATCTGTTCTTGTTTTGAGAGAGATTTTTTTTTTTTCTCATTCGGTTGTGGTTTTTTGACAAACAGATATACATTATTGGTTTGACACACAGGAAGAATCAAAAAAAGAATTTGGCAGATTCTAAACTTTCTTCGGGGCCAAGCAAAGATGGCAATTTATCTAAGCAGGGAGGAAAAAGGTTGAAGGTTCATCTGACTGCAGTGCAGAAGCCATTTAAGAAGAATGTGTAAAGCAAGAATCAGAGTCGATTTGAACTATTTCACCACAACCAAACGCTGAGCCCCCATTGAGATGTACTTTATTAGCAATATATTGTATTTAAATCTGGTGGTTCCAGATTTTTATGTGGATCCAAACCAAACCGCCCACTCATATCTACCAATATTCTAAGCATAGGCAGCATTTTTCTTTTACCAACATGCATCCATGAGTCACTGAAAGCAAAGTGAAATGCTAATTATATGCATATTTTATAGACTGTTGAAAGTTAAAAAAAAAAAAAAAATTGTGTATTTACATTTAAATGAGAGTTTGTGGTCATTCATTTCTGGATGACAGAAATCCTCCGTACAGCATCACCCAACTGAAGTAGATAGATAGATATATTATTATTATAATTATTATATATATTATATATATTATATACTATATTATATATTATCATATATTATATATTATAATTATTAGACATATAGTACATACTTATTTTAACATGTAATTTCACACGAAAAAAAATTGTGCACTGAATTCAGTTGCAGTCTATTGAAGCAACAATTTATGCAGCAATAAATACATCCACGTCTTCCTTCACATTCGTCAGTTTGATCATTGCAACTGTCAGGCCAAAAAAATGATGCATTTTGAAGGGCCAAACTTAAGCCTGACATTTATCGCTCATATTTCCTTCAAATAAAACTACTTTCCATGCCTGCCTATTCTAATTTAAGATCTTACAGGGGGAGAAGTAAGTATCATCATCACTTGAGAGAGAGAAATGCTCTAGTTGAGTAAAAAAAGTAAGACCTTGACCTGCATAACTTGTGTGAACAAAGGAGAACACGAGTACTGAGAGGAAACACACCGGAAAGAAGTGAGAGTACAGATGAAACACAACACAGGTTGAGAAAAATGACAGTTCATGTGTTTCATTGGCAAGTCAAAACCTTTCAGCAAAGTCAGTTGTCCAGAAGAAAGTCCTGGACCAGCTTCCTGTGTTGATGTTTGACCAAAACTGTAACGGCTTCCGTAAGCCTTGGTGCTCCTGTGTCATTCAGGTGTGTACATTATAGTGAGGTGTGTAACGAAAGATTAAACAGCACCCTCTCATTGCACACTTTTATCTATTATCTCCGCACTGCACTGGGCTGACAATCCAGAGTTCCTGCTGATCGGCTAAATTTTGCCAGCTCTCTCCATCTACTGAACATCTGACCAAGGCGAGCGGAGGAAACTCACACACATTCACATGAAACAACTGTTCATGTTTGGGGTTTTTTTTTTATTATGAAGACAATCTTGACAACACAATGTCTAAACAGAAATGAGCATGAAACTGTGGATGAAGTGAGGCTTTCTGCTTCTTTTTTAAAAGGAATCAGCCTGTATTAAAACTCCTGTCCCCTGTTGGTGGACTGAAGGCCCACTTCAGTTAATTTCCAATCATTTCAAATGACTAACCAAACTGAAGAAAACAGTATTGATTGAGGAAAAATGTCAAAGATTAACTGAGCGTTAGCTCAGGATTAGTTTACATGTTTGGCTTGTTTACTAAAGGTGAATACACACCAATCATTACTGGTTTGGTACAATTAGAATATGATGTCTTTTGACAATGTGTTGAGCCATGAGGGAATACAGTCAGTTTACATATGGCTTCTTGTCGTGTTTGAAAATAAATGTGTCCACCGGGTTGGAGGAATTTACATATCACCAAACAAGAAATACACAATGAAATATGCCAAATTAGCAGCCAGTGAAATGTACATATGTGTTAAATCCCATCCACCCCCACACACACAAACAAACATAAGAGTGTCTGGAGCTGACAGATGGTACAAGGCTGGGGTCTGGATTGTGAATGGATGGTTGTCAACTGTTGGAGATTAAAAAAAAAGAACATAGTTATGACTGATGTGCAGGAATTTGGTGTGATAAGCTCACAACTGAAGCAAAATATGATTATAAAGTAAAACAATATAATTACACAGCATTGCACAACATGCTTTGCACAAACAACTTTCAGAAGTACGCAACACCTGCCGCTAGTAATTTGTGCTTTAAATGCAAGCAAAACAAACAGTCAGGGAAAGAAAACACCTACCTCACAAACGGTGACAGTAATTATTAAAGGAATTGTTATGTGTTTAAAATAATTTAAATCACTTTCTATACTTGAACTTCTTTCGATTTTCTTATGGTTATTATAACGTTCTTCCATGGGGCTTTAAGGCTTGGCAGAACTCAACTTTAGTCAGAGAGTCATCACTCGATCCTTTTACCTCCAACACCATAAAACTCTACAATAAAATACAATCGTCATAAAGATTTACTAAGATTACATCCTCAAAGTGTTAATGTTTTAACAATATGTTTGTTATTCTACATTCAAAGCCCATTTCCGAGATCGATGTTTGTCTTTTCAGTTCAAAGATTTAAAGCAAAGCAATGTTTTTAATTTGGAACAACTCATGGGGGGGAGTCTTTTTTTTTTTCCTACTATTTAAAATATTTGTGTATTAGGAAAAGCTACATCTTTTAGGACACTGTGTTCATTGGTCCATTGTAGGTTCTTATACACATCATGCAAACAGTAAAATGAAGTAACCATGCTATTCTTTAGACACAGAAAGTATGCAAATCTTTGTTGTGCTTTATTTTGTGAAACATTATTTTTTGATGGTTGACTGTCAGCACTAAGCATAAACATAAATTACAAAATTCAGGAACAAAACATGATCTGAAACTTTAAAAAAAAAAAAAAAAAAGGACTTCTGATTTTCTCTAGATTTTCCTGAAATCTTGGAGGTTTTATTATTTTGGTTTTTTTACAGTTATTACATTTTTTTTTTTTCAGACTAAAGTTCCTGCTGGTGATTAGTGTTTGCAAGAATGGCTCCTTTTAAAATCACAAGGTAACAGTGTTTATCCTATCTGACCATCGGTGCTGGAGTGTCCTCAACAATAACGATTCAACCCAGTCTGATGTATTCCCATCAGAAATTTCAGATTTATTGGTAGATAAGAGAAATTTCTGGCACACTCCCTGCATTTAATCCTGAAAACTTATTGCATGAAACTAAAGTAGATGTAAACCAAGAAAGAAAGTAGGTGTTTAATGGCTTCATAGTGAGGTAGTCAGTGATAACTGTATTGGCACTGGTTCACTGAATGAATGGGGTTGCATGAAAAGAGATGGCTCAATGGGTTGATTCTAGTTTATCTTGATTTAGCTGTCAGTCCCACAAATGAGCGGCTAAATCAATTGTGACAGAGGGCCTTCATTCTACTGTGTCACTGGAGGGTTTATTGGGCTATAAAAACCATCAGAACAAGGTGAGATGAAGCGTGAAATTTCATGACACAAGCCTGATTTTCCTTGTTTGAAGAATTCACCATAACAAGGTTAAAATGGCACTGAATGTGCCGTATATGTAAGGGCCGATCACTCTAAAAGAAATCATAATTCATTCTGTATATAAGGTCAAAACAGAGATATTAAAATTGTGGACAGCCACAGCACTGACGTGCTTTAAGCAGCCAAGCAATGCTGAGATTCAGCACTAGAAATTGAAAATATTCCATATAAATAAAAACAAGGGCTATCAAACTACCAATGCCTTCATCACATTCAGGAAAAACCAAACATGGGCAGATGTTCAGTTACAAAGCAATACTTACACCATATCCTCCTTTCTTTTTTATCTCTGGTATAATTCTGTCAGAGTGCAAATTTTAAAATAAAATGAAAGGCAAGCATTTAAGTTTGCATATGCTTCCCGCAGCAGCCGCTGCTCAGTTTATTGCTTGATTCAAATGAAGTTGTATGAAGTCGCAGCCCCAACAGCTTAAAGATAAGATGATGCTCAAATGTCGTTTTTAAAAGCTGACAAAGAAAAGCCATGGCTCTCACTGAAACTTTTGTTCACAATGTTGATAAAGATATCAAACAGATCCGCAAGTTGTATATTAAATCACAATGTCAAAGACAGACAGCTGTACTTTCTTATTGACCCAAGATCAAATGCGAGCTATCATCAATGACTCTTTAGAGAGAAGAATTAAAGTATTTGAGCTTTACACTGTACCCACACTCTCCTAACATGAATTGAATTCACCCAACTAACAGATTTATGGATCAACTGGAGGGAAATAACTGTTAATTCAGTAAAGGAGGTTTAAGCAAAGCAGATGGTGAACACTTATAGCAAAAAGTGATGTGGAGAACCACAAAACAGCTGCAGAGTGGATGGAGTTGCTCATCCAGGGAATGGTGAAAAAAAACAGTCAGGAGGACTTGTCTGAGACATGCTTCATATGAGATGCTGGCCTTTACTTTAACAAGCTGTCTTATAAGTGCAGCTTTACTAAAAATAAATGCTCCCATATAATAGATGTGGATTATTCAAAAAATCCTTACTGGTAATAACAGGACTGTCCACTTTATACCCAAATGTATTTCTTTTCATAACACTTTAAATTTGGATCCATTATTTTGGACCACAATATCTAGAATAACAGAGAATATATATACCTCATTTCTAGTCTATTTAAGAATATATTATGAAATACTGTGCATTATTTACATGCTTTTACCAGCAATGCTTTCTAAAAAAAAAAAAAAAATCCCACAAGAATTCATGAAAAAGTAAAGCTAAGAAATGGCAGCTCATGGCAATCTCTAATCAGTCTGTTTATTCAGCACGAAATAATATTTGCTTTACTTGCTGTTGGCTTTTGATTTTTCAGAGACTTTAGAAATAAGATTTCAGACATACTGAACTCTCCAATACTAATTGCAGCAATGTCATTCTGGAGAAGGGAAAGATTGCATGTTTTTATTTTTATTTTTAAATCTACTAAGTCAGCGTTTGTGTCCTCAATGTGAACCTCAGGAACAAAAAAATCACTTCAATTTTTGTTCCTTTGAACTGCACAGTTTTATACTATTCTGTGTTGCCTCTTTCACAAGAGCAACAAGATGCATTCCACTTGAAAGGCTTAAAAATATTCAGTCTTGACACAAAAAAAAAAAAAACAGCCAAACATTTACTGTTGTTTGAAACAGTCAAGAAGGGCAGACCTGGAAGTAGTATTTCTGTTGTACATGATGTGTGTCATCCTCTTGAATGCATCTGCTGCTCAGATAAATAATGTAATCACCTGACATAGCTCCTCTGTGATCATGAATTATCTTTTCCCCAAATGCTTGTAACTGTGGCTCCCACTTCTCAGGGAGCTGCGCCACAATGTTCTCAAGCTGCAACTCCCCATACTCATGTTACATAAGGTTGAGTAAAATATTCATCAAGAAGTTCTGGACCACATCTGTATGCAGCTGACTGCTGAAGAAACACATTTCTCTATAAACCTTCTAACTAAAAAGGGGTTGCTGCTGCAGGGTTTAAAGTGAGTGGTGTTCAAATGTGCCTGATTGCTTTTGTGTACGCTTATGTTCCTGCATGTGAAATTGTTTTTTACGAGTTATGTGTCTTGGAGTGGCACAATTTCCTATTGGCATGCGCGACTGTGTGTGCATAAGTATAAGTATACTGAGTTTGTACCTGTGTGTATACATCGCCTCACTTCCGGGATTGGCTGAGGATCCATTAGGGCAGAAAGAACTGGATATCCATAACTCAAGACCTCACCTAAAGGGCCACACACTACTTTCCATTAAAGGCTTACTGTTTAATCTATAGAACTGACCAGACTGCTTTACATCACATCAAGAGCACTTTTCTCTTTTTTGGTTGTTGTAATGACTGTTTTTCAATTAGAGCAGATGCCGACAGACTGCCGTCTGCTGTAGAAAGTGATTTTCAATAGTTCCACTCAGACGCTAAAGTGATAGTAACTGGAGATGAGCTGGCAAATCTACCTTTGCTGATCGACTCGACCTGCCGTCCCACTGAAGCTGCTTTCTTAACCTCCAGGTGTCTGAATATAAAAAAGCAAATGAGGAGGACGCTAATATATATATATATATCGAGGATAAAGGGAGACAAGATCAGAGAAATTCAAATTAAATATACAAGGCACCGCTTATGTGAATTAATGAAGAGGGGACAGGTCCTGTGTTAATAAGAAGGATTTGAGACTTCAATTTGAGAGCGAGATCAAGGACGCACTGCAGGAGAGTCTCATTACTGAGGCCCGCAAGGAATCCTACCTGTGTAAGCTCTGGAAGTGCAGTACATATAGTTAATGTGTAAAGCAGAAAGAGATGTAGAAAATGTGTGTACAGGAATTTAAATGATTTCTGCTCAAGAAAATAACCTACAAATATCAGCAAATGGAAAAAAAATATGCAAAAATGTTTGTTTGTGTTCTGTTAGATTGGCTCGTTAAAAGTAATACTAGAGGGGGAAATGACATTAGTGAAGCTAAGGAATCAGAGGGTTTATCAGATCATATCAGATCATACTCATGTATAAAAATAGTATATAGCCATAAACTGTAATGAATCTCTAGCAAAGGCTCAGTCAGAAGGGCCATTACATTACATTTCCCCATTTTCCTGTTCACATCAGCTGGTCCCATCAATCCAGAAGCTCGGTAACACACCCACGTTGTTGGCTTATCATCTTAACGTTGTCTTTTTCTATCTGATCCTCTCTGTGTACCTCTAGTTCATTCAGGCTCACCCACCACCTCGTCGTCAACACACAGTCTTCACAGATTCACCACATTTATCATTTTCTCAGTTTCAGTAGCATCACTGGCCGCCATCTCCACCACCTGGGTCTGCGTTCCATCCTGTTGATGTTCAGCGCAGAATCTTCAGTCCCAATCTTTCAGAGACATCTAAGGACTGAAGATTGTCTTGACAGACCAATTATCACTCATCATCTTTTGCAATAAACAATCATCTGTGCCTAATTCGCTTTCTCAGTCCCTCCTGATTGAAACAAATGCTTCTGTCGGGCAGATTAGATTTACTATTACACAACAAAACACACATTTTTGACTGACACTTGATAAGAGTTTACATGTTGTCAGGCAAATCTTGCCTTTCGTCACTTACTGATTTTTGTTTTTTAAAAATATTTAAAAATAGTAATAGTATATAGTAAAATAGTAAATAAAATATAAAAAATAAATTAATTAATAATAATAATAATAATAAATAAATAATAAAATAAAATAAATAAATAGTAAATACATAAAATAAATAAATAATAATAAATAAAATAGTAAATAGCAAATGTCATATGAAGAAGACAGACATCTTCAGTTAATTAAATAGTGTCCGTGACTTAGCGCACTAACAGCTCTCTGCAGAGCATCTGTCCTGTGTGGTGTTGATGTGGATGGTATGGTGTTGATTGGAAGGCAAGGGAGAAAACAGAACCAGTGTCTGGTGTGCTTCAAAAATAGACTGATAGTAAGCACCAGATCTGAAAGCATCAGAGGGGGAGCAGATGGGTGAGAGACAAGACATCAGACGGCGCCGTCTCCGGTTTTTTTTTTTTGTTTTTTTTTTGGTCTGTGGCTGAAACAGCTGATTGTTTTTAGCAATGATTAATCAGCAAAGTTCTAGTTTCCCAAATACAAGGTGACGTCTTCAAATTAACAGCTGATGATGGTTTCCTATCATTGTGTCGGTAACCTACTCTGTCCTCCTGTGTTTCTCTGCGCAGGAACAACAAAATATAAATGAGTAAATCTGTTGAGTTTTATTGAGGTTAGAGATTATTTAGCTGACAGCAAATATCTGGCCTGCTTAGGTGTCAGATGTAGAGATAGTCTGGTGACCGAGTCACTTCCTGAGCTGACCTACTACCCGCTACCCACTACTGACCCAATACTCCGTAGCAAGAGGAGAGGGGATTACTGAACACAAAGAAAATATAAAGTGTAATGTTAAGTCTGGGTGTTCTGAATCCCCCCATTACTAAAGAAAGTCAAGAAGCTATCACTCGGCCCACTCCAGTGAAAGTGATTTTTAGTATCTTTGCTAAAATGTGTAATTAATCTTGGTTAGTTTGTCTGCTGGTCGTATTTTCAGGAAGCATCACGGAGCTTCAACAGACAGATACCCAAATATTTTTTTTTTCTCCTTCAATGGCTACGATTCAGTCACTGCTTGGCTTGTCCTCGCCATCTCGAGATAGCTGTGGCACACAAGTGAGCGAGGCAACAAAGAAAAGAGCAGCGCTGCAGCAGCATATCAGAAAAATTGTTTCATTCACTGTGTTATGCTTCATGATTGTTACATTCCAGAGGAGATAAAACCTTACTGCATGCTTTACATGCACACACAACGCAGAAAAACCCAAATGCAGAAAGAGGAGAGATACAGCTCATAGTAGTTTTCACCTGCAGTCTAATCTCACACACAAGCACACTGTTCCTTGGCTCGCTGGCCAATCCTGAGGTGCAGAAACATTCCCTTCACTGCAAAATAATAACAATTATAGGAGAAATTACAAGAACAAGGAGGGTCTGTGCACGCTCTTATAGTCGCTCATTAGAAATAAATGAGGCGAGATGGTGACGCTTCATCCAAAAGCCACCATACTAGTAAAACACCAGTACTTACTGTATATACCACAGTGCTTGCAAATTTAACAAGTGGCATTGTCTTTCATGTGAGCTTCTTGTAAATGACTCTTTACTGACAAATAAATCACATCAAACAGCATCTATGAACACCACAACTACGAAATGTTACGACGGTATTTGTAGTGTGTTATAATCATGATGCTTTATAGCCACACTGACAAAGACACACAACAGATGCTACAGTGCATTTCAATATCCAGCATCTTATGGATGCACTCACTAGTTGCAAACTAGATGTTGATTGGTGGACAAGAGTGTGACTACTTGTACTCACTTATTAACAGCTCAGCAATTGACTGTACTTCAATAGCATCATTCATTATCAGAGGATGAGTTGGGAATAGTAAAGCTGTAGTTTATAAACTCAACTAGAAACTAAATTCCTCGCTCACAATTGTTTCTGCGCATACAAGCCTGTGTGCTCATGAATGTTGTCATGAACACAGCATAAAAATCTGTCAATACACCCACAATTTGCTCTAGATCTATAGATATACAGTGCGCCCTCGCACATTCGTGCATCAACACTCGCGACTCAGTATTTGGAGGGTTCGTAAATGTTTAAATTATTGTAAATAATGAGATAAATAGTCGCTATATCGCGGAATTCGTTATTTGCGTGTGGTTTCTGGATGCATTAACCGTGATTAACGAGGGCGTACTGTATAGATCTCCTCATTGTAGATTAGCTTTAATTAAATCCTTCACATA
Source organism: Antennarius maculatus (assembly GCA_013358685.1). Classification (NCBI taxonomy): domain Eukaryota; kingdom Metazoa; phylum Chordata; class Actinopteri; order Lophiiformes; family Antennariidae; genus Antennarius; species Antennarius maculatus. Next base: position 1,864,662 of record CM023609.1, on the reverse strand, counting down.
GCAATATTTTTTTAAAATTCAAAGAAAGGTGTATCATTTTTCAGTGAGCTGAGCCGTAAATAACTGTCACACCTTCAATAAAGCAGACAGCTATTATGCTTCCATGAGAAAACATAATATATATGTTAAATAATTCCAAAAATGTCCAAATGTACATTTACCCAATTATATTTTTCAACAGTATTTTAAAAATTTTTTAAAAAAATGCTATTGGGGACAATTGAAATACTACATTACTATTAATCATCTGTGTTGAATGAGAGTCAACAATGACTATCAGTTGACTCCTCCAGGCGTGGAATGAGGGGATACACTCAGGGATCTCCTTGCTTAACTTGTAGAAGATACTTAATGTTTGCCAGCAGACGTCTACGCACGTTGATGTCTCACACTGTTCAACAGCTCCAGTTGTTGTGCGGTTATTAATTATTCTAAATAAAACTATGTGGATCAATAAATTGGGACCACAACAAACCACGGTTTTTAGTTTCATACATAATGAACTGCAGCTGCAGCGCTGCTTCTTCCAATTTCATACATGCTAAGAAACCGATAGACCCCACAGTGAAAGTGTGTTGTTTTCTGACCTTGAACAGACGGAGTATGTTTGCCACCATGATGGAGACAGAGCTGGAGGAGGCCCCGATGACGCCCACCACTCGCTCAGGTTTGGTGATGATCGGAGATCCCCCGCCCAGACATTTTACATCTGTTCCATCCTTCTCGATCAGCGCCTGCACGAAGGTGAGTGACTGCTCCAAGGCGTGTGTGTCCCTGGAACAGGTGTCCAGGACACGTGCCCCCAGTGTGATGTTCGGCAACAGATTATTGTCATTATTGATGCGGTCAAGGGCAAAGAGCATGGCTTCTAATCTGTGTATGCCCTTCTCCTTTTTCAGCTCCCCGCATGGCTTCCCATCGTGGCCCCTGGCGTGTACTGGGAAGAGCCCACCTAAGGAAATGTCCCCATCAATGCGAATGGAGTTCAGATGTGTGTGTCCCGGCCCTTTGGGTTTGGCAGCTTGAGCAGCCTTCAGGGAGCTGTATAGAAGCAGCAGCAGCGGCACAATCAGAACGCTTCGAGGAAAACCGGTCCGATCCGGTCTGCATGCCGGGGACAGAAACATGACCAAGGCTCCAGTTTGCATCCACAACACACAGCCAAACCCAGCAAAGGGAGAACAGAAGCCAGGTATAGTTTTAAAGGGGCGGAGGGTTAATTACAGTACCTACTGCAGCAGCTGGCGCAGAAAAGACTTCCTCTCATGTCTCCACTCTCCCAGGCACACTTTTAATGGGGAAGCCCAGTCCTTTCTGGTTATGCAATCCTGTTCTCCTCTCCTATTTCACTTCCTCATTCCACCATCTCACTACAGTTTTTGGCCAGCTGCTTCTATGTTTGCTATTATTCATATACTTGCCAATGGAGATCTTTCACTCTGGGCATTACATAGAACAAAGGTGAACGATAAGCTCTTACTCTCTGGCTCTCCCCCCCTTTCTCTCTCGCTGTGTGTGTTTTCTTTCCTCTCCACCTCAATCAGAAGTTTTTAATCTCCCCTGTTCCCCCGGGCAGGGATTTGGTATATGTCAGAGCCCTCAGGCCTGCTTAGGTCCACGGGCTTCAGAGTGAATTCCTGAAAGATGAAAAAGAGGAAAGGAGTGAGAGTGGTCACTGAGAAAACAGAAAAAAAGGCATTTGTATTTGTTTGAGCTTTTTCAGTACCTATTCTTTTTAACCCCTATATGGAACCCTATATGTGAAGAGTCATGTTCTAAAATTCACTCATTTCTCCTCCAAAGCCTCCCTAAATTAGGACTAACTGTGCTGTTGGTGTTGGGATTATTGGTCATGTTTGCCAAACATTTGCTGGGTTCCAGTGTTTTAGATTAGACAATTTGTTGGTTTCTTCGCTATTTATTCTAATAGGTAGAAAGTCATAATTTTAGACTATGAAAGATCAGAAGTAATTTAAAGGTGTGAAAGCAAAATTATGATGAGAATATTGTATTTTTGGCAATATATAAATCAAGCACTTATTTAAATTGTGTGACTCTACAGATTAATTGATAAACCATACCCCTATTGGTGACACACTGAATTGGCTTTCTGTCTTGTGTCTGTAGTAAACCAAGAACATTTTTTGAGCAAAAATCACACGACCTCTTTGAAGCCTGTTAAAAAATCAGACATTGTTGGTTTAAAGGTAGGTTGAGAAAGAGTGAATGAGCCACTAATGTAGCTCTCTTTTTGCCAGATGGATCACTCCATCATTGCTTCTATATTTGTGCTTTCTACAGGCAAAATGTTCAGCCAATTCACATGTGGATCTGACAGTCTGTGGGGTGAGTCTGGCACAAAGCCTTGCATGGAACACGAGTACAATCAGCAGTATGGCGTAAAAATTGTTTGAAATTGTAATTATACTCTTACGGATAGAGAACAGCTTTTACATCCAATATTATCAAGAAGAAATATGCAAAGCTCAAAAAAATCTCTGCAGAAGTCAAGCAGCCTGAACAATCAAGATGTTATTAACAGAGGAAAGGATTCTATCTATCTATCTATCTATCTATCTATCTATCTATCTATCTATCTATCTATCTATCTATCTATCTATCTATCTATCTATCTATCTATCTATCTGTCTATCTATCTATCTATCTATCTATCTATCTATCTATCTATCCAGCCATCCATCAATCTATCCATTTTTTCAATAGTGAAGGACCTGGATTCAAATTTTTGTGTCATGCAGTCCGTACCCCTCCTCCCCCCAATTCACAGTTTAATAAATCGCAAGGCTTCAGAAGTAAGTTATTCTCAGATATAAGCTGAAATGTGTCGTTTGTTTGTTAGTAATGGATATAAATCATCAATCATTTATCAAAATCACTGCTAAATATGTATTAATTGATAGGCTACCAAGTGTTTCAGCTGTCTGACCACATTTGTTTTGATGAGGCTCTGTTTATCATCTTGCTAGCTGAGGCTGAATATAATTTCACCGTTGTAAACAGTCGGCTCTGCCACATAAAGGAGATTTAAAGCAGGTTTTTTTTTTAGTTCCATTCTGTAATGCACATCTACACATCCAGACAATTTCATTATATCCTTTCTGCTTTCTTCTCCCTCTGACACACAATGCATGCCATATAGACGCAAAATCTGCCACTACAAGCTATCTTGTATGTATACATCTAGACTCTGTTCATTCCTGAAGCTGTAATGGGCTCTGAAGGAGCAATCTCCCTGCACACAGAGGCAGAATAGGGCTGTAGACATTGGTTTTTACAGCGGAGTGGATGAAGCCTTGGATCAGGAATGGCTGAGATTCATTGAGAGCATATTGGAAGTGACAAGGTCCTTTGAATACACCCAACTATCTCCTACTGAGTGAGAAGTAATTTTTCAGAGTTGATTCACTGCAGGTCCACTTTAACTGCTGCAGAGCAGATGACAACTGCACAGCCTGCCAACTCACCTTGGCCCCCGTAACCAAATACAACCCATGCACCAGCATATCAAACATCACAGCATTTACTGGGGAGGAGGCCGAGAGCTGCCAACACAGCTCTGTGTGGATAGGCAAAAGGTAAAATATACAGCTCTAAACATTCACAGCTTCTTTTCTGCAAGGCTGCAGATTTGGAGACAGATCTTATCAAACTTCGTGTTTGTTCAAAAGAACAGTTGGTAGGCCGACAGCTTGTGTATCTACCGCGGAAAGAAAAACAGCCAGCTGATCTGATTCTGAGGGAGTATCTCAAACACAGCTAAAGGAAGGAGATCTCACACCTCACAAGATTGTGTCAGGCATTATCATGTTAATCAGCTTGTTTTGCCTAGTTCCAGATGAATATCTTGTAATGCATCCTCTTTGGTCAGGGTGTAGGTAATTTATTCTTTAATCTTAAACATCTCACGCAATGGGGTGGGCTGGATATATCTACTGAATAAATCATCTTTCAAACTGCTGTCACTCTATTGAAACCTATGAATCCCATTTTAATCAAGCACCTGGCATAGGGCATATCAGCTTTCAGAGCTCCTTTCAGAATGACATGTGGTGATGTACTAACAGAAAGGAAGCATGCTATTAGCATACTCACTGAAATCTGCATTCATAAAGTATTATCAGTGTTTTCAGGGTATATCTTATTCCCAGGACTCAGTGATGACATTCTATATATAACACAGACTCCATTATGTGGCTCATATTAAGATTTTTAAATCTGGCACACCGTAACTCTTCCTCAGTCTAGCTGGAGGAAGATATTAGTCAAAATAGAAGCTCGGATATGATAACGGAAGAACGATGTGCTCACATTCATGAATCACACCTCAATAAAGACCTGCGACATGAACGTGAGAAAAACAACATAAAATCTTACCAGCTGCAAAATGTCAAAGACTCATATCAGGAGAACAGCCTTTCCTCAGGTTCAGAGGTGTTTTGTATTTTTTAAAAGGCCATACAATAACCTTTAGGCAAATCTGTGTGAGCTTTCCATTGGCCACCAGCAGCTACAAGAACATCCTGTCAATGAAACACCTGGTGGATCAAAACAGTTCATGTTGTTATGTTATTGGAGATTTTACAATCTGGGTATTCTTAAGTGAAAGATTGAATTAAAGGAATCATTTTTGATGGCCACGTAAAGAAATTTTAGTTGTTGTTGTTGTTTATGTCTTGCTTCACCTACGCACCTGTTAACCAAGACGTGTTTTCAAGTATGTATACTCACACCTTTAATATTCTGGAAGCATTACAGCATTACTTCAAAATAAAACGGAGACTTAGAGGCAGTTTGTGTTTTGATCGGTCATAAATATCAAAATCATCAGGGAAAATGTGATCTGGAATGATCCTCCTACACAGATTCGGTTCACTCGGACTACTAATGCCACAAACAAGGGAGAAGTGAGTCTGCCCATATAAATGACTTTCAGCCTAAAAAAACTCGAGACGTGATCTCTTTAAAGATTAAGTATTTTTGTACAAACCAGCGTACACAGCTAGAAATTCCAACAAATATATTTTGCAGTTTCGTTTTACAAATTCCACAACCTCCCGAGCATTTTACAATCTAATCAGTATTGCTCACAGAGCCTGATAGAAACAAACAAGTGTACGTCAAAATAAACACTTATTTATTTCCAAAGGGTTATTTCACTCTTCATCTTCTGAGACATGAGAAGCTGCCAGCGAGGCAGGGAAACCTTTAGATATGTTGTAGCTCTCCTCTCACAGATGTGCAGGAGGGGCTCTATAATTGACACTCCAGCATGTTGCTGCACAGTAGATCAATAGGAGGGTGGAGGAAGACTGCCCTGAGGAAAATGAATGGAGGGAGCAGGACTTAGCTGCACAAAAGGACTGGGGGGGCTTGGGACAGGCAGCCACCATATTTGTGGGGAGAAACGCAATGACTGATATGAGCTTTTAAAAAGTTTATCCATCCGAATGTTGCTTTCGTTGTTCCTCTTTGTTCATGTTTATAAGTGGTTGGAGCAGTGGTGGGCGGTCAGGGCCAGCAAGGCCTTATCTGCTGGTCTTACGTAACCAGAAATCATGACAATATTTATCATAAAAGTTAATTCTATTTTAATACATTTTCCTTAAATAAATATATTCAAATATATGTATAAATATATAATTATACATTGGCATATAATATGACATATATGTATACAGTATATATATATATATATATACAGTATATATATATATACAGTATATATATATATATATATATATATATATATATATATATATATATATATATATATATATATATATATATATATATATATATATATATATATATACATATATTTACAGTCGTACCTCTACATACAAAATTAATTGGTTCCGGAAGAAATAACGTAAGTAGAAAATTTCGTACAGTACAGACGCGTTTTCCATGCAAATGCTCTAATCCGTTCCAAGCCCCCCAAAATTCAGACATAAATGTTTTATAAAGCATAAAAATGCATCAAAACATGTAACAAATACATCTTACAATCAGATTATTACACAATAAATGAGAGTTGTGCATAACGTAAAAAACAAAGAATAGAATCTTCTTCTTTTCCTTTCGGCTTTTCCCTTCAGGGGTCTCCACAGCGAATCAATTGCCTCCATCTAACCCTGTCTTCTGCATCCTCTTCTCTCACACCAACTACCTTCATGTCCTCTTTCACTACATCCATAAACCTCCTCTTTGGTCTTCCTCTAGGCCTCCTGCCTGGCAGTTCAAAACTCAGCATCCTTCTACCAATATATTCACTATCTCTCCTCTGGACATGTCCAAACCATCTCAGTCTGGCCTCTCTGACTTTATCTCTTGGATACTCACTCTGAGAAGGTGGCGCTATGCAGACGCACATTAGAAGAGAAGCTCTAATGAGACAAGGGTCCCATCCCTGAATGAGCTAACCTGAACTAGCCAACCTGTTCTAGCTAACCTGTTCTAGCTAACCTGTTCTAGCTAACCTGTTCTAGCTAACTTGTTCTAGCTAGCCTGTTCTAGCTAACCTGTTCTAGCTAACCTGTTCTAGCCAACCTGAACTAGCCAACCTGTTCTAGCTAACCTGTTCTAGCTAACCTGTTCTAGCTAACTTGTTCTAGCTATCCTGTTCTAGCTAACCTGTTCTAGCTAACCTGTTCTAGCCAACCTGAACTAGCCAACCTGAACTAGCCAACCTGTTCTAGCCAACCTGAACTAGCCAACCTGTTCTAGCTAACCTGTTCTAGCTAACCTGTTCTAGCTAACCTGTTCTAGCCAACCTGTTCTAGCTAACCTGTTCTAGCTAACCTGTTCTAGCTAACCTGTTCTAGCTAACTTTTTCTAGCTAGCCTGTTCTAGCTAACCTGTTCTAGCTAACCTGTTCTAGCTAACCTGAACTAGCCAACCTGTTAGCTAACCTGAACTGGCTAATCTGTTCTAGCTAACGGAGTGTTCTTGAGGAAACAAAGGAGAATGGATTTTGTGTTTAAATAGGCCATTTTAACAGCTGTTTCGGTGAGTACAAGCATTTCATTTATATAAGTTTCCATATTTAATGTTCTCTAATTCATTTTTATTTATGTCTGATCAATTATAACGAAATAAAATGACAAATGTACTAAAAACGAAAAAAAAAATCTTGCCCTTCTGCAATGTGTGTAAATAATGTGGTGCACTTGTGCAGCTGTGTGATTGTTGGGGAAATACACAAAGAGACTTGTGTCCCTGCTGGAAAATAGCCCATTTTATACCTGATAGAGGTGATGCAACATCTAGCAGTGTGTTAGTGTATGTCTGTATTTAGTTTCTTTAGCTGTGGTGTCATAAATGACGGTCATTTCAGTCAGTTTTGTTCTGTGACGTAGTTGTGTGACATCTATAAAAGGGGTTCTTCTGTGCCAGTGACAACAAAAGGAGTGGGGCTTACGCCATTTTTTGTTCCCATTTGAGAGAAGTTATAAACACCTAAGTCCCTAAACACTGCCTTGGTGGCAACAGTGGGAGCCGCTAACAGTATTATGGGATGTATTTATTCACGTTTGACTTAGGAAAACATCACTGAATGCCTTGATGTGAAATGCACGGCCCACCACTGGATGGAATAATACCTCAATTTTGAGTGGCAAAGCCAAGAAACTGTATTGTAATGACTGTAGCATGATAATGCGAGCTTAACTTCTTTTTCAGCACAACAGTCTAGCTTTATCCAGCCCAGAAAGCTAGAAAATGCTCCGTTTCTTTTGCATACGTTTTGTACTTTTATCGTGAGCTACGTCATCATTTTTGGTAGCATAGATCTCTGTGTTGAATAAAGTCAACTGAACCTGGTAGACAGATATCTACCATGGCCTGGATGACTGAGAACCACCACAGACATCTTATTGTAATATTTCTATCTATGATCTGCATCTACGTAAATCTGTTGGCCCCTCCGTACAGACTGCAGACCTGTCTGGACCAAGTCAAAAACTACAACAGCAGGTGTGATGATGGAAGTACAAAAGGAGTAAGACATTGAGCTACCTATTAATTTCTGTCCAGCCATGCACATGTGCTGTGCAAATGGAGCATTGTTGAGAAAATGGTGGCAGGTGAAGAGATTTATGGGGTGAAGCAGAAGACAACATTTCATCTATCCTGAAAGCAGGAGTTAGGTGGGTGGTGTTGAGTGATGTGGCCTACAGTATGTATTGCACAGGTTGTTCCAATTTTAACAGCAACAAAAAAACAACTAGTTTTCTTGTAATAACTGATAATAAAAACAAATGCAGGTAATCCTCAGTCTAATGACACAATAGGTTCAGAGAGGTTGTTCATAAGTTGAATTGTTTATTAAATTTCAATCTATAATCACCATTTGAGGTCATTTAGAAGAGAAGAAATATACTTTATTAATCCACTTGTGTATATATGTGTGAGTACAGGCCCCTGAAACACACACACACGCACACACACACACACACACACACACACACACACACACACACACACACACACACACACACACACACACACACACACAGGTACCTGTAGGCATGCAGTATATATTCAGTGACAGGTTGAGCGGTGGGCAGCTTCGTCCTGATGTGCCCCAAAGGGCAGCTTGCGGGGGGTTGTGGCAGAAAGAGGACCTGCAGTACAATAATCGCATATGGCGGCACGCGTTTGTTTGTATCTCCAAATGTTCCCAAGTCGAATATTTGTAAAATGATGACTGCCTGTACTCCACAAGGTAAGAGAATACAAATTTGATCAAATAGATGTCTGACCGCCAATTAATCCTACTGATCATTTGATCCATTGTTTATACAAAGAATTTCCTTGAATCTAGAGTGTGGTTTTCGTTCATCAGCAATGAACTGAAAGAGCACTCAGAACAACCTCTGCCATGGAACAACAGACCATTTTAATTAAAATGTAATCTACTGTACATACCAATAATTAATCTGATCTGATAAAGTCATTCCTGTCATAACTGCCTCACCATAGCCAGTGCTTATCGGGTTGAGGTAAAGTACAAACTAGCTCAGAGGATAGTGGGAAATCTTCTTAATGTTAAAGAGAATGGAACAAACTTCCATGAATTGCTCCCTTTATCTGAATCCATTCCTAAATGTAGTTGCCATAAATCTGATCCTCCCACCAGGTTTCAGAGTCTTAATTCCAGTCATTTTGTGTAATCCTGCTAACAGACAAACGGCAGAACAAACTGCCTAAGTTGAGGTAAAAATTAATTAATAAATAACTATAAAAAATAAGAAAAGCTGCATCTGATCTGCCGATTTTGGAGCAATTTAACATAGCATAACTTTATAATTTTCTTGTGTGATATGACTTATATACCAGAAATATAAAGATTTCCATTACTCGGGAGTTTTGTGTTTGTGCTCATTTCTGAAAGCGACTCTTCAGACCTTTATACACCCCCATACATCACTCCAAAAAGTGTTCCGCTGTCACGCTATGCATCTCAGACAAAGAGCAATCTCGAGACCAGTTTGTGTCACACTTCAAAATAAAAGACGCCTCTATTCTGCAGACTGAATATAGGGCTTCCTCTCTCATTTGTTTGAAAGTGTTTTTAAGCTGCAGCACCTCGGCAAAGCATTGGTGAATCTGAGCTGTGCTTCCCTCCATTTGGAATACTTCACAATAATAACTGATTACAGCTGTCAGAGTAAACAAACGGCAAAAAGGAAAGTACCTCTCAAAGCAGAACTGACTACGGTTCAGAGTAAAACAAAGAAAATTACAACTAAAGCTTTCAACACAATTGTCGTTTAAACTGAGCATACACTCTACTATACTATAATTATGACACTTGTTTGGTTCAATCTGCCCCATTGTTATTCTGAGCCATCTCAAGCATTTTTCCTACAAATGAGAAATATATAATAAATGCACTGGAATAGTCAGGATTCCACCAACCAGAAAGCCTTCATCCATTTATTACTCAGTATGAATAAATGTTTCTTTTTCAATAATAATCATATATTAGAGTCAATTTTAAAAAGGCCTACACAACACATGGCTCTCAGATGTTTTGAATATTAATGAGATAAAGTTGGGTCTTTGTAAAAGGTCTTTTTAAAAGTGCTGTCCAATAAAAAGAACAAATTATAATGACTGAACTGGAGTCTATAAGCCGTCTTAGTCGCTTGCTGTTTGAATAAATGCAGGATGTGGAATTTGATTTGAAATTAAAATTGAAAAAAAACACTTGTTCTAAGCACTACTTGTGTTCATAGTTTTCCATGTCGAATCTAATTATATTTCCAAACAAACGCTTTATATAAAATATTAGAAAAAAATCATTTAAAAAAATGATCATTTCGAGGAAACCTAAGGTCAGAATCTTTTATCGATAAGTGATAATCAAAATTTAAAGTGATTCATTTACTGTTAATAGATCAATATCACTAATGATCTATAAATGTAAGAAAAAAAGAAGAATATCATGGCTGTCTCTAAAAGATAGTAAGGAACAAATAAGAGAAGGGTGATTTTCACAAGTGGGTCGTCTATAATATCCTTCTGAAACTGATCACAGTCACAGAAAACAGAAAAAAAAGACTGTGTTGTTGCTCCACAGATAAAAACCCACAACAACCAGAATGACACCAGACTAATTAACTCTCCTTCTGGTGAGTGCGTACTGTATGTTGGCTTGTTTGTTCTGACTTGTTATGCTGTCCAGCTGGCAAAAATCTCAAATCACAGCTATAAAGTGCATTACATTTACTTTTCAACACATTTTGCATGAAAAAAAAGGATCGTTAATTCTATCTTAGTGTTACAGAGTGGTCACAATAATGTTGTCAGACTTTTTCCAAACACCTAAAACATTTAGTAAATTAGAGATAGGCATTGTAGATTAGAATCTTGGATCATAGTGGATTGGCATTGCCTCCATCCAGTTTAATCTGGTTTCGATAAGATGCTTCTTATCGAAGCAAGACTAAAGAAGTCATTCAGACTTCTTTAGTCTTTGGGTCCATGAGGATGTGTATGCAGTGTGACTGTGTATAAGAATAATCTATAGCTCCAACGTTTGTTCTGATGATGCAAAATGAGGACATCATGTATGAGTATGTGCTCTATGTGCCGGCAGCACTGAGATTCCTCGATTGCATATACCACCAACATTATATGATGTAAAGTTATTTTATGGTAACCATGTTCATTTAGTTCAGTGTGATCATGGACCAGTATATACTGTTGTATTTCAAAGCGCACAACAGATTCACACAGTTCATATCTCTTTCCATTGATGCTGCATTTGTTTTGTCATTATTGGATGTAAGGAGAGTCGAGGGCAGGGAGCCTGAAAATGTTATACTATGAGCACATCAATTACAGACAGCAAAATGCAGTTGACAGTTGAGGTTCATTTCTACCCGAAGATATGTGGTAGATGCTGCTACTACTTAATGTTATGCAATGGCTGACTGTGGCCATTTCATTTCCCTTCATTGAGACCCCCGAGGAAACACGGCTGCGATTTATCTCTTGAAATATTAACCTTATGACAACCGTACCGGAGATATGCTGCGTTTCTTTGCCAGCCACAGAAATTTTAGGACATACAAACAAGGCTTATTTACACAATGCCAGAGCTGTGCTATCTCGATATGGTGGAGGTAATGTTTTGTTTTGAAGATACTGTAAATCATTTGGAAGATTTGAAAACAGTGGGAAGAAAGAGATGGGCCATCCCTATTTTTTTTTGTTTACTTGCACAGGATGCATATCCGCGTGGGCTAATGGAGGGCTAAGATCACTGGACTGCATCTATGAGGACATAAATGGACTGAAATGTGAGAACAAGCCCTAATTCTCCGGCCCTGGAAGAGCAGTGGGAGAAAACTCAAGCTGCTTTTAAAAGGATGCTATGAGGGAAAGCCATCAGGGAATCAGAGCAGCGTATTAAAAACTGTTGACTTCCTATTCACTGACTATTTACAATAATTTTTTAAAGAAACGCCCCCGTATTCTTCAGTTCCGATCTTTCAGCTTCACAGAGTTCTATCCTTTCTTTGCTAGATTTTCATGTTTGGGTTCTTTTCGAGGGAAGAACGTACTGCCAAGTCTACTTGTTATTCAACAGCTCTATCATGTTTTCCCAGCACAAAGGTTTTCATTCCTGCCTATTGCCACATGCACACCTTGAAGTCTGGAGTGAATACGATTCTGAGGGTTGGTTGAATTCCTAAATCTGCAGGTTAAAACCCAAACATCCTGGTCTGAAAGCCTCTGGCACTGAATGCTGCTCTCTTACTGACTCAGTCTTTGAGGCTGGTTAATGATCCAGAGAGAGGATGCCATGAGGTGAACTGTCTCAAGCCTCCTGTTGACTCTAAGCGGCACTTGGAAATGACGCCTGGCATACTTTATCCTGTGGGTCAAACACACTTTGCAATCTTGGTTGTTTTTTTTAGAATATAAACTACAACACTGCAGTGTGTACAGAGATGGAACAGAAGCTGTCAGTGTGAAGCTTGTCCTAGAAAGTGTCTGTGTGTGTGTGTTTGGGGGGGGGGGGGTCGCAGTCAATACAGAAAGCTGCTACTTCTCAGACACATTGATTGATTTACTGCATCGGTAGAGCTAGACCTGCCTGTCTGTCAGGATTAAAGAAATTGTCTCATCAAACCTGTACCCCAGGGATACAGTGTCAGAACACTGACAGTGAATTGTGGCAAAATACAATTATTATTGGAAAGCTAAACCTTACTGAAGATGAAAAGATTGATTGTCATTGAAATACTTTGGTATGAAATATATTTGGCACCAAGAAGAACAGTCAAGGTGCTTGGAGCAATAGTCAGCATAGTGGTAGATGTTGTATTACAACCGTTCACACAAACACAGACACAAAGTGCTTGTGTGAATGGGAGCAATGTGGGTTCACTATCTTGCACAGTGATACTTTGACATGTCAAAGGGAAGGCTAAGGATTGACCCACCAACCTTCTGATGAGCAGATGGCAGCTCTACCACTAAGCCACAGCTCCCCAATGGCATGCAGTTGAAGTAAAATGAAAAGTTATATGTTATTATTTATTTATTTTTCCTTATGGATAGCGCCAGTGTGCAATAAATCTTGAGATATGATGGGACACAAAGGAGCCATCAAGTAGATCCTTCACAGATCAGGAAGTTGAAGCAGCATTCATGGACCGCGGGAAGGAGACTCTGAATTAGAACAGGCCCACTGGCGTCGTTGTGATGCGTTCAGTTTGCAAGTGCAGCCTCTGGCGGATACAATCCCGGAATTGGGGCACTGCTAATGGCAGCGACAGAGAAAACATAACTAACTTACAGGTTGGTCATTTCAAGAAGGTATTTCATACCAGCCTTAAATAGCCATGTACAAAGTAGTTGTATCAATAACCTCTGAGCAGTTTGCCTACTGCCAGTCGCAGACAATCTGTGACGTGTCAGGTGACGACAGACAGAAACATGATCACTATTAAATGTTACTATGATATGCTAAACGTAAATATCTATTCTGAAATGGCAGTACATGCTACGGGTGGTCAAGTGCAGTACAGGCTATATCGTCTTAATAATAGCTGGAGTCTCCGAAGACAGAAATGTCTCGTTTGTTTACTGAACTACTGGAGAAGTGAGCAAGTTTATCCTTGAGGTGAGAATCGCCCCCATGCTTCCTGGGTAAAGTCTGGAAGCTGAGTAGAAAGGTGTATCTGCAGCACAGATGTTGCTAAAAATAAACAAAATTAATTTCTAGTGTTTTTCCTCTCACACTTTCCTCTCCTGTGTGTGTGTGTGTGTGTGTGTGTGTGTGTGTGTGTGTGTGTGTGTGTGTGTGTGTGTGTGTGTGTGTGTGTGTGTGTGTGTGTGTGTGTGTGTGTGTGTGTAGATGTGAATGTGTGTGGCATCCTTTAACAGACTCACCAGGAGTGAAGTTATTATCCATGAGTAAACATGATTATTTTCTATAGGTTTGAATTCTCATACATCAGTGATTGAAGAAAGATTAATTCTAAGCTGATAGTTGATCATTTTATGACAAGACACACAAACACAAACAGTATAAATATATAGGCAATAATCAGTTTGTTAATCTTGGGGAAAAACATTAATACTCAGCTTTGGTTCACCATAATATAAGTCTCTGGGTAGATCCACCCTTATTTGACATTTCCTCACTTCTCAGTTCACCCCGAATTTGTTCTGTTCCTCCAATTTGCAGACCAGAACAAATATTCTATTTAGGAGGGATGTCTGAGATGCCATCAGCATGGACACACAGACGATGCAGCTTTCACAGAATAAAAAATCTTCTTTCTGGGTGTTAGTTACTGATTGAATGCTGCAGCTGATCAGGCAGGTGTGATACACCTCAAAGTTGCGAGAGTTTTAAATTGGAGTGAGGACTGATAGAAGATTGAAAATAAGTGTTTCAGTCCCAAGATATATATTCTATCTTTTTTTATTCTAATTATCTGACAGACCTTCTAAAAAAATTCCTTGATTTTCTCTTATTGGTCCCTACGGTTGAGTGAAACATCACAATACATTTCATGAAAACCAGTGCTTTTAGAAAACTTAATTGAAACAATAGTTTTTCTTATTTAAGATCATACATTAACTATCAAAATTAGATTCCGTTAGGATAAAGGTTTGGGGTAAAAAGTAGGTAATAAATCAGTGTTATGCTGGTAATGGGATGTTTAACAAAAAATACAAATTGCGTACCTTTTTATTGACTATTAAGTAATCCGCAAAGAACCTGAAAAGTTTACAAATGAGAATCTTGAGATTTACTGAAGTTTTAGATTTTATTAGATTTGATCTTACCCAGATCAGTACGCTGGACCACTAATGCAACATTGAGCAGGAAACACTATGAAGTAAAAATTTCATGTAAGTATAATGAGACAAAGTCTCAGATCTGCGAAACAACTACGAATGGCAGATTTCATACTGCAGGAACTGCTGATTCATAACTTTTAACTAGAGATACTGTGCTGAAAGCTCAGTTTATTTAAAAATTTCAAGGTGTATTTTAGTAAGCTCAGTTCATAAATGTCTTACTTATATTTTTCATTATGTCTCTCAGATGGCCTGCAAACACCTCAGGATCCCCCCGGAGAAGCTGGAAGAGGTGTCTGAGGAGAGGGAAGTATGGACATCCCTCCTGAGACTGTTGCCCTAGCAACCCAGCCCCAGATAAGCAGTTGAAGATGGATGGATGGATGGATTATGTTTATGCATATCATTTTTTTCAATTTATGGAAGTTTTTTAAAAAGTCATTGTTATTTCTGACAAGTTAATCATAGAACATAATAAATATATCCTTAAATGTATTTTCTTTACCCCAAAAATAATATTGATGGCATGAATATTCAACGGTAATGTGTCATATT
This sequence comes from Antennarius maculatus, assembly GCA_013358685.1. Classification (NCBI taxonomy): domain Eukaryota; kingdom Metazoa; phylum Chordata; class Actinopteri; order Lophiiformes; family Antennariidae; genus Antennarius; species Antennarius maculatus. The sequence continues at coordinate 1,849,254 of CM023609.1, read as the reverse complement.
GGCTACTTGTACAATGTCTTAAGTTGCATAAAGGTTTCAGAATTAATAATAATGCACTAGTGCGGTGCATGTTGGCTCATACCCAACCAGAATTAAGCCTGTGCGTGACACTTTTGTGAAGTTGTCCTCCAGTGGAGAAGAGAAATGCATGGCAGAGTAAAGTTTTCAAAGGCCAGAGGAAAAACCTGAATCATCTTCACAAAACTGCAACTTACACCTTTGATGTCTTGCAGCTACAAAATACATGAGATGCAGGGACTCTAGGCAGTAAATCCAGAAGACGAAGGCCTCTGACAATTTTTTTTTTCCACAGAATCCAAAGAGAGCGGTAATTTTGTTTATTTGAAAGTCTTCCCCAGATAGTGTTTGCCTTGGCCCCCTAGTCCTTAGATAAATGTAGGTGATGACATATAATCCTGGCTCACACAGTTAAACACCATTAATTCTTCTAATCCAAGGAGACCCACAAAGACTTATGTGCACACAAACGTCACTGCAAAGCAATGCAAATCTAATCAAAACAAGAAACTGCCCAATCAAGCAATAAAGCCTCCACAGAATTAACAACTTCTAAATTCATAGACAGCACCCTGCCATCAAACAACCCAATAAAACAAAAGCCACATTCGGCATGCATTCCACTTACTTACTATTTGCAGATTAATACTGTTGGAATGTTGGGAAATAACTGAATAGAATCAGGGTGCAATTTGTCAAAAAAATAATCACCCAATCATGAAAAAATAATTCAAATTCTTTTTTAGGTTAATGGTGGGCCCTAGGAGCCTAAATTCCAAATTGTTCAACATTCACATTTTATAAATACTTAAGAAGACATGAAACGTGTAATTTCTGTGCTGGCCATGTCGTTGAGGAAGAAGATGATGAAGATGGCCTTATTAGGTTTCAGGACCATACAGAAGAGCCAATCCCGCCAACATGGCAAGAGGATTTAGCCTAATGCTAACAGGCTGTAAAACGTGACATTTTTTCTTTTATCATAATTTTAAACTGGCTAGCCATAAATTCCTGTAAAATAGAGGTGTGAAAACAATTCTAATGAGATGTCATCTGTAGTCTCCAGTAAGTACAATCTTTTTTCAAAATACCTTCTGGAAAGATTGGAGAGCAATCGAAAACAAGGATAAACAGGGTCAAAATGACCAAAAGATCCAAGAATCTGCCATAAAGGTAAGATCATTTTCGGACAACGCATAGCATTTATTCTGAATTCCCAAGGTTTAGTGGATAATTAATTCATGTCTGGAGCTACTGGAGGTATTGTATAAATGATTTTATGACCAGATTGTCATGTGACTATGGCACTCGTGAAAGTAAACAATATCAAAAGCAGTATTCTTCTTTTCCCTTCAGGGGTCGCCACAGCGAATCAATTGCCTCCATCTAACCCTGTCTTCTGCATCCTCTTCTCTCACACCAACTACCTTCATGTCCTCTTTCACTACATCCATAAACCTCCTCTTTGGTCTTCCTCTAGGCCTCCTGCCTGGCAGTTCAAAACTCAGCATCCTTCTACCAATATATTCACTATCTCTCCTCTGGACATGTCCAAACCATCTCAGTCTGGCCTCTCTGACTTTATCTCCAAAACCTCTAACATGTGCTGTCCCTCTGATGTACTCATTCCTGATCCTATCCTTCCTGGTCACTCCCAGAGAGAACCTCAGCATCTTCATCTCTGCTACCTCCAGCTCTGCCTCCTGTCTTTTCCTCAGTGACACTGTCTCTAGACCAAACAACATCGCTGGTCTCACCACAGTTTTGTACACCTTTCCTTTCATTTTAGCTGAAACTCTTCTATCACACATCACACCTGACACTTTTCTCCACCCGTTCCATCCTGCCTGGACACGCTTCTTCACCTCTTTTCCACACTCTCCATTGCTCTGGACTGTTGACCCTAAGTACTTCAAATCCTCCACCTTCTTGATCTCTTCTCCCTGTAACCTCACTCTTCCACTTGGGTCCCTCTCATTCACACACATGTACTCTGTCTTACTGCGGCTAACCTTCATCCCTCTCCTTTCCAGGACAAACCTCCACCTCTCTAGCTTCTCCTCCACCTGTTCCCTGCTCTCACTGCAGATCACAATGTCATCTGCAAACATCATAGTCCATGGAGATTCCTGTCTAACCTCGTCTGTCAGCCTGTCCATCACCATAGCGACCAAGAAGGGGCTCAGAGCAAATACAACTATAAAGTTCAGTCTAAACATAAGATATTAAGGGACAAACTTTGGTGTTTTTATTTCAACATTGCAATCTTTCCAATGTTGCAATGTTGTGACTGAATTAGTCAGTTTTGTTGAGACAGAGAGGTTGGAATGGACTCATTTACAGGGGTTGGCAGTAGCTCAGTCCACTAAGCCTTGGGCTGGGGGCCAGAAGTTGCTAGTTCAAGATTTGCGTGAGTCAAAACATTTGGAGTGTGAGCTGGTAGTGGGAGGTGTCCAGTCACCTCCTGAACACCGCCAGGGGGTGCCCCTGAGCAAGGCACACACACACAGACACACACACACACCACCACAACCACAACCACAAGCTGCTCAATTGGGGCGCACTATGAAGGAGCTGCCCATCACTCTGCCTCCCATTGTATATACTGCATGAATACAGGCCCTGTGTGTGTGTGTGTGTGTGTGTGTGTGTGTGTGTGTGTGTGTGTGTGTGTGTGTGTGTGTGTGTGTGTATGTGTGTGTGTGTGTGTGTATGTGTGTGTGTGTGTGTGTATGTGTGTGTGTGTGTGTGTGTGTGTGTGTGTGTATGTGTGTGTGTGTGTTTGTTTCAGGGGAGTGTACACACATATATGCATGTTTCAAAAAAATATACTAGCCATGAGTGAAAAAATAAGAATTTCCCCAAGGAGATAAATACTGTGTACTTCTTCGCTTTCTTCTTCTTCTTTAAATTCTTGACTGTTACAGATTTTTAATCAGCAGCCTCTTCCCACTTTGATACTAATGTTATGATTATATTTGCTAAGTTAAGCTTGTTTCCCCTGACTTACATATGTCACCTTGAGTACTGTATTTAAATTACTCTCTACTCTTAAAAATTATAATCAGCTGAAATTTGAATCGGTCAGTTTAAGTCACTTTGTAATTCCACTTTGTATTTTTCACACATCTGCTTTCCAGTGGCCAAAATTAATGCATCGACAAGTAAATTTAAAGTATTTTGCCCTTACATGCTCTTTGAAGAAGTCTCAGATAATGTTATGAAATCCTGTCCAACTTCACTCCGGTGAATTCATTATGAAAATGTTGTGTTTGTTTATTACAAATATGTTGCTGTCTCTTATTTCCAATAAAGGCATTTTACTCTTATTAGCTAATCTTGCTATTGCTGTCAAACTTTAATTGTGCTTCCATTGCTAATATCAGCTTTAAGTTCAGTTCAAAATCATTGTGACCATTTTCACCTCCAGAACCCAAATTGAGCTCATTGTAGTCCACTCCTCACCCATGGACCTGAGGAGGCCTGACAAAATCTGTCAAGGTCTCCTCAGGTCCGTGGGTGACCTGAAGAGACCTCCTCTCCCCACTTAACCCTCCCGTTATGTTCTTTTTTCAGGACCACAAGTGGTGTCCCCAGTTTAAAGCGACCCAGTGTATGTTTAATTACCAAAAAAAGATTTATAAACCTAAAAATCGGCATAATTTACTAAATTTATTGACTTCACTAATTTCTTTCTCCGTTGAAACTTAATGTATATGTACTAAATACTGTACGTCGTAATTCGTGAAACCAGGACAATGCCAAATATGTGTTGTCTGGATTCTGCTGAGATACAACTTCTACCAAACCTTTGTGTTGATCTTCTTTTGCTATGTGCACTTGTTCACTGATGGAAATGTTGTTGATCATGGGGTCCTCGGCTTTTACATGATATTATACTAAGACGATGTTCTAGGTCTTCCACAAGTCATGGTTTATGTATGATAATTCACTAATTTTTTATCATTTAAAAAAAATCACAAAATTTTCTATTCTTCACTGAAAGGAATTACATTTGTAATATAGCAGATTTATATGAAACTGATTTTTTGAATATTTTGTCAATATTTTTGACATATGAACAATATACATGATGTTTTTCTGTGTATTTACACAACCAGCAAATAACACGTTATCATGTTAAAGATAACAGTAATAATAATAATTGGAACCATGAATGACTGATTTCACAGTGTATTTTGTGCAAATTAATTTGGCATATTTTTCACAGTTAAGCGTTTGTCTTGGGATGAAAATTAGATCACAACCTTGACCTTGAAAAACTAGGTCAAGGTCATATTTTCACTTTTCTGCCTTTTTGATGGAACCTCCTGAAAGGATGAATAAAGTCTTACTCTACTCTAGTCTCTACTGTTTTTAGGTAAACATCTCTGAAACCTGATGAAATATAATCACAAAACAAAAAGCAACATTTTCAGGAAGCCAGAGGCACAAAAATGTGTAGGTCAGGGTAAAATTTTGTCGCGGGATGTTGCAGTCTCTGCCTTGTTTTACACTGCACATGGCAACAAAAATACCATTGATTACTAAACCTCTCCTGATCGAATCAAATTCAGAAGTTGTAATTGTGTGGGTTTTTTTCCAAGTGTTTCCCAAGTTTAGCTGGACCTCCAGATTATACACAAATGCCCATGGACCTGAGGAGACAGAGTGATTAATGGAGACAGTGTCGGCATTGTCTCCATTAATCACTCAGTTTCCTCTGGTCCATAAAATGCATAAAAAAGTCATAATCATCAAATCTATCATAAACATGTGTGATGATGATAAATTTCCATAAGGACTGAAAAAAATGCATGTGCATCAAAAAACATTTGCACACACAGTATTCTCCACTAAGTCAGCACATGCATTTCATTAAATTCTGTAAAGAGAAACCGTCACTATTTACTTGCAAGATTTTCCTCTAATCTTTATGTCAATTATAATGTAAATCATTTGCCTTTAAATCAATCAATCATGTGTGAGTTTTATTTTAGTTTGGTCTAGCCTTTTTCCTGCAGTAGGAGCAGGTGCTGTATCTATCGCCTGTTCTATTGAGAGAGTTTATCATGCACATTGGGAATCTTTTCTATGAATAATTGATTAAATTATACTGCAAACGTGAGAGTGTGAACATCTGTTCTGTAACCTATAAGCCCATCTGTAAGATGGCTTCAGGATGAAGTCTTTTCAAGTTAGAAATACTCTGTTTAGCATTGGCAAAATTAGTGTGATTTTCATGAACAAAGCTCTCATTATCCTCCAAACTCTTGCATGAAACCGAAGACAGGCAGACTCAGAAGTGCAGATGAGGCATCTACTGTATATCCTGCAGCTCCAATGAGACCTGCAGCAGATGTTGACAGTGCTCAGTCGTCATACAAATGGCGGGTGGATGTGAGCACTCATCATGTGATGCATGGTCATTGTGTGGGTTGAAAAGCTTTCATTTCATGAATCTCAGCTCCCCACATGTGCAGCAAAATGGTAACTGTCAACAGATTGTAAGCCTACCTCATGTCTTTGTTACAGTGAAGCAGCTATGGGAATCTCTGACAGTGTTTGTCAAAGAGGACTCACCATTTTGTGGTGGAATGTGACAGCAACTCAACCGGACTTAATTCAAGCCTTTTAAAAATGGAAAGTGGGAATTTATTGATTGTGGAATAAAATGCTGCAAGTTGCAGTGTAAGAACAGGCTCACACAAACCTTCAGAGCAGACCATTAGTGTAATCCACTAACATTAGTAATTCTGCAGGGAGTGATGATTTGATAAAAGGAAGGTCTTGTTTGAATGAGAATTAGCAATCATTTGGCAAACACTTCTGTCTGTGACATAACAGGCATTTTGCAGGTGTTGCTACTCTGCTGTGCTGGGGTGTGGCAGGAAGTGAGGCCAACTTGTGGGCGGAGCCTCGTCTCCACACCTGTTTTGCTCGTTTCCACACCTGGACCCGATCAGGTTGATTAGATTGAGTCTTTATGAGCCGGCTTCTTCTTCTTGTTCTTTGTCAGGTTGTTTATGTTCTTCTGCTTTGCTTGCGTTACCTTGATTCGCTTTATGGATGATTATCGCTCCGCCCGTGTTCTGCATTTGGGTCCTACTCCCGTTTGTTTGTTTGTTTTTACAAGAGATCAATCCATGCATATTGCATGTCCACATGTACATACCTAAGGCTGTCTGTGATGCGTTCTCATTTGTTGATAGAATGCTTCCAATCTCCAACGTTCCAGATCGTCATCTGACTTAAAAGCTTAAAGATGTTTTTGGACCGTCGGGTGACTCCAATCTCCTAAAGCCCATAGATGAAACCTATATGACTAGAATTTATTGACTATCACTATGACTTAATGGTTCTGATCACTCCTACTAGATTGTGTACCTAAAACTCTCCAACATCCATAACTAAAGAAGCTGAGAGGTGAATCGATTTCAAGCATTTTGTACAAGTCCAGTTGACTGTATTCAACAGGGACATTCCAGAATGACCAACACCTACTCTACTGTCATGTCTACTTGAAGGTATTTTGTGACAATATGGCTTGATTTTAGAGTACACAACATCAGGGATGTTACTGACTGCTCATGCAACCCTTCCCGAAGTACTACAGGAATACTGCAAGTGCTTGTTGGAACCAATGGTCCTCTGTGACCCATGTCACTACATGACAGCCACAGTAGCATGGAAAATAGTGATGTATGGTGTTGAATTTGATGAAGCTGCTGCTTATCTGACCGTGAATGAGACAAGAATGCACTATCTAGCACCAGAGTAGCAACAAATGAAGGGGTGTACTGTGAATGCAGCCAATGGAGATTTTATCATTCAAAAGGGTACACATTTTCTTCTCAAGTAGCTTGGATAAATGATTGAGACATGGGAAGGCATCAGAGAAAAAGGTGCAATTACATTTCCATCTGCATCTTAAGCACAAGGGACAGTGAATTGGTACTCCGAATGGTTAGGTCACTGATATGTGAAAGCCATGGTAGGAGCTGGGATTCAGAAAAAGGGTTAATGAGGGAGGAAGACCGCACTGCTACGTACTAAACAAACCATCTGTTTATGCATGAACTTTCTTTGTTACTAGAGATGTAGCCGGTTTATAGGCGCTACGCACTCAGGTCATTCTACTGTGAAGTCGGGTGGGGTTCCCCCTCATACACTTTCAAACAGCCTACTGTCTTGTTAATTTTATTATGTGACAGCTTAAAAATTCCTCCGTGAATACAAACCTTATGATAGAATCTGTTACATTATATTTTCAGACTTAATCCTTCAAAGGAATAATCCTGCTATGATTCTGAGTGCAGAATGTGGCAAAAAGGGCAGTAGGTGACCAACTTAAGCAATCATTCTCCATTTACTTGGAAGAGGAAGGAAGCGGAAAGCAAAAAACAAATGCGAGACGTTTCCAACATATCACCCAAAGTGAGAATAATGCACCCTTGTCTGATCTCCCCAGTCAGTCACGGGTCTTTACAAATGTGTAATTGCTATGTGACACTTTGGAAGACAGCACAAAAATGTTATCTCAAATGAGATTACCCGACGGAAAAAGGAAGGGCCTGTGTTAGAGGAGAAAGACGTCTCTCGAAGGAGATAATGCTGCCGCTGCTGCGTCTGTATTCATGTCACAGTTCAAACATCAGTTTACCCTGCCAAGACTTCACAAGTTGCCCTGAACACTGTAACAAGTCCTTCAGGGGGAGCAAAGAAGGATGTGGCAGATAATTTTATGGAGTGTAGCACTGACTGCTAATAAAAACATTTTTTCATGCATTGCGAAAAGTAAAAACTAATTTCCTGTTCAGAAATCACTTCTTTTTCTGATTAAGACTGTGATTTTTTTATTTTTTTGCATTCACTTAAACGGACATTATTTTCCTTTTATTTTTCATTTCTGTTCATTTAAATGTGGAAATTTGCTTGTTTGTGCTTTTTTTTTTTTTTCTTCAACATTATGGAGTCTTAAGAGTACACCTCTGAACAACAGTTTTGGATAATGGGCGTACTATCAGTGGTGCTCAGAGCTGCATCCCACAGCTGTATTGTGGGCATCTCTGCTGACTTTTTAATCAGGTGTTAATTAACTAACATATCCTTAAAAAGAAAATAATTATTGCCTTTTTCTCCCATTCGTTGTGCATTAAGTCAGACAAAAGTACCGGTATATTTTAGAATCGATTTGGAAGATGGTGCTATACTGTCACTTTCAGAGGTAATAATTAAACCAGTAAATGATGGTCTGGAAATAAATTTCATTTTAAACAGTTAGTGCCACTTCTTAAATTGTCGTCTCCTTTGTTTTGATGGGTGTGACCATTTATCTACACAATCTCATTAACCCATGTCTTCCACCCACATTCAACATAATACAAAGCAAAGAATAATGAATACGGAACATCTGTCTTGTGAAATGAAGTCTGGCTGATAAGATAGACATAAATTCATCAACACATGCAAAGGATGCCTACAAAACCTGGACTTGATGCTCTAGAAAATATTCATACAGGAAGATAATTAATTTGTGTACTTATGCCACAGTTTATTTCTCATCGCATTCTGTCACTGACATTTCTCACGCTTGGTTGTAATTTGAAGTCATGATTGTCAGAGACTATCAACGGAGTAATTCCCTGCTGTCAACATCTTTACATAAGATGCAGTATCAATTTCATAATTTTATCATCACCCCACCACCACCATTGTATGGCCTTTATCCTGCTGATATCCATCCATCCTTACATTTTCTTGAAGACTGCTACTTTCTGACTACAGGCAAGAAGCGAGGTACACCAGGACATATTATCATAGGACCACACGAAAGGCAAACAGGCACTCAAAGCTACGAGCAATCCATCAAAATTGCATGTTTTTGGAGGTGGGAGGAAGCCAGAGAAACCCAACAGAAACCACGCAGACATGGGGAGAACATACAAACTCCACACAGCGGGGAATCAAACCCCTCAACCTTGGTGATGTGAGGCGACAGCTCTACCCGCTACACCACCGTGACACCCCCCTGCTGATATCTTGCTACAGAAGTGACAGGAATGTCTTCACTGACTATGACATATCATCTGCTACAACAAACAACTGTCTTTGAATACTTTACTTGTCTGTCTTGCTTGAACTGGAATATTAAAACAAAATGAGAGTGATTACAAATTAGTTCTTTGATTCATGCTCATAGTCACGCAAAAGAATCCAGAGCAACACCCATGATAGAGGATTTTTGCATTATTTCATTTTCATACCAGAAATTAAAATTTAAATATTTAGGTTCGGGATAATTAATTAGTTGTTCAATAGAGAAAAATGGCAGACTTAAAAGTCAAGGAATCAACAAAGAGGTTTGTTCCTCTGCGGTTCATTAATGTCTGTATGCATTCTCAAAGCAAATCAATTAATGATTAAGATTCATTAATATACAGTATTTTAGTCCTGATCCAAGAGGAATAATCCCAAACCAACTCACATCCCTGCTGCTACACATATATAGACCTACCGATACTTTATATATTAATACAAGAGCAACATTAACGTGTCCTACCAACGGATTGTAATAATGATCATATTTGTATGTCAATAGAGAGTATCACTCAATGTCGAATTGATCAGCCCTCCCATCAAGATATTACCACGTCTTTAATGGTCTCTGTGAATGCGAACAACAGCTAAAGACTCTCCTTATGTTACAATGCCTCAGTGATGTTCTCTTTTGTTTGGTGTCATCATGCAAACAATCACTAAACAATATCCTTTCCTTAAAAACCTGCAAAACTTTTTTTTTTTCCCTAAACCGCAATAACATGTTCGTTTTTCATTAAAATTCTTTCCAGTTTCTTTTCCTATGTGTGTAATTATTTGATAATTAAATTATAACACATGCAGCAGTTGTATTTTTCTTTTTTTTTTTTTTTTTTACACGCTTTCTCTTGACAGCGGATTTTAAGCTTATAAAACATCCTGCAGAATAACAGGAAAAGTGTGTGGGGGGGGAATCAATGTAATTGAACACTTGTGTGTTTACTGTGATCGTGAGTGTAGATGCAATTCTCTAATGTTGAAATGAGCACAATCATTATCCCATGTGAGCATGTGCAGACATGAAGCACAGCTAATTCCAAAGATCCGAGACCTGCTGGTATAACAGTATGAAGCCTGAACAATCCTATGAGCCTGTGACAGGCTGATCACTCTTTTTCTGCAGTCTGACCTGTCTTAGAGATGCATGTAGCCCAGTGTAAGAGTTTGATGATGCTCATTACACCAGTAATGATTGTGGGTGCAGGAGCTGTTTCATATGAAGTTATACACTCATATTCACAGTACTTCAGATTTTAGCATTTATTGAGAAATACCAGCTAATGTCGTCATTTGCATTTTACCATTGAAACCAACAATACACATTCATCCCTTATTGTTGAGCTGAATAATTAATAACTGTGCAGTTTTTTTTTTTATGTTAAATCTCACAAAAACTACAGTAATTGCAAAACATGGCCACATTTAGTAGTACAGCTACTATTGGTAATATCTCTTATCACAACTATTACTGTTAGTGTGGTTTTGGGGGTCATGATTTAACAGTTATTGCAGGTTCATCATTCATCCTTTTCATTGAGACAATGAGACACTGTGTGAGATTCTGGGACAGTTAACTCCTCAACGTCCCAATGCATATGGATCATCCATCAGAACTGCTCATCAGTGTGACAGTGTGATGGTAAAAACAGCATTTCAGCTGCACTATTCAATATCTACTCAAACCCATAATGGGAATTCTACAGCACATTTCGAACCTAAAGTACCGGTTGGCACTTCTTTGTCTATTTTGTCATATCAAAATTAGCTTGTAATCCAGTACCTCATCTTGTACTATTCAGACTATATTGATTGTCCCATTTCATGCAAATTAAATTGTGGTGTTGAGTACCTGTCTGAATTTTTTTTAAAAAATCAAATCAAAAATTGAGTAGAGGCTGCTTCATGATATTAGTAACATGTGGTTATGCTGATTGGAGGACTTCTCACAGTTACAAGTTATTTGCTCTGCTTTGTCAGATTAGTCAGACTAGCTGTGCCTTGAGTGCATGTGAGGCCTCCAACCATGATTTCAAGGGGGGGTAAATGGTGGAAATAGTTACCTGTCAACACAGCTTGCTGACAAGTGTAATGTGTACTTCAAAAAAATGGTGAAAGTGGGATTTAGCTGGTGAGGGAACCATTCTGATGTAATGGCAAGAGCCAAACTTGACCCAAAGAAAATATGCATTTAATATATTCATGTTTTATTTCTGATTTAAATATGTATAGTTCAACAAATCCTATCCAGTAATCTGACATTATGAGGACAGACTAATACCAAAGCGGATGCACCACAGTTGTAGAAGTATAGAACAAATGTGTTGATTAATGACCAAGAAAATACTGAATGTGGAACAACAACAACTGATAGTTTCCTCTTTATCCTTATTTTTAGACAATATTTTTAATTTACGTTTTTGGCATTTTATAGATTTGTAAAGATTCAGTGGTTTCATTATCACCCCTCGTTATGAGATATTTCAGTGTGAGGGGTGAATATGGCAAAACATAATTCTACCAGTATGACAATTTTAGAATATTTTTTTTCCAACTAAAACAAAAAAATTCCATTTATTTTGTAAAATATAGTTACCCTGAATCATGTTTCAATGCCTCTATTGCAGTGATGTGTGGATTAATTGAGTAGAGATGACACAGCACAACAGTAAAATAAAGAAAAAACACAGAAAACAGTTTTCATCTGAAAATTGGCTTAACATAGAGACCAGTGTCACACTAGCAGGAGATTGTTACTGTTTGTTTACCTTTTTTCTTATCTATCTATCTATCTATCTATCTATCTATCTATCTATCTATCTATCTATCTATCTATCTATCTATCTATCTATCTATCTATCTATCTATCTATCTATCTATCTATCCATCACAACCCTATTTAACCTCTTGTTTTAAGCAACATGAATCAATTGCATCTGCAACATTGAAAGCTTGTGAAAGTATTCAGACAATGTTCAGAGAAGTACTCAAAGAAGAAGACATCCCAACATAAGCCTCTGATTCAATGTCCTATGAATTTCTAAGTGGACAATGTGGTGAAATGAAGGAGCTCATGACAAATAAAATTATTAGATTTTTTGGCCCCAAGGATCCTTATTCCAGTCGAGGTCTTTCGCTTTGACATTAAGACTAGAACATGGAAAAGCCCAGTTCTGCCTTTTTAATGAAAGGTGTTCATCATCACCTTGTCAGCAACAGTGTTTCCGTACGACAGGTTGAAGCCACTTAGTCTCCCTTAGGGGAGCTTCAGCTGTCAAGCAGAATTTGCAGTCCTGCCATTTCGTATTGACAGACGAACCAACCTGGACAGGACAGGGGAGTGGGGCCGAGTAATTAGACCTCCAGTTGTCATCTCCTTAAAAAAAAAAATAAAGCCAATTGTATGACATTTGTGTCTCACTTGAATTGTTAGATGCATGCTGTTCGACTGCGCTGTACATTCTGTGTTCAAGCCAACAGATGAATCAGAATATTACTTTCACTATCATTCATTGCCTATGCTGCCACATCACAATCCTCCAAAGACCCCCAGAAAGGTCAGTCTGGTGTACATGACCAGTCTCTCCCTTCACTGCTACTAGCTAGCAAGCTTTGCCCCATTTCTCCAAAATGGCTGAGGCCTGATGGCAGGCATATGGGGGTTTACAGTAACGCTAGCTGACATCTTTAGAAGCTGTGATTGCTTAAAGGGCTTTGTGGGCAGGCTGGGTGGACGGTGTGGGTGGTGGCGGAGGGATAAGGGCCAAGCTCACCAGGACCTTTAACAGCATTTTAAAAGCTCTGAGAGGGCCAGCATGACGCCATCCACTCACAAGAGAGAAATTGCTGACAGAGCTAAAGTGGAGGGAGGGTTGGGTGGGGGGGGGGTGACGGGGAGGAAGGAGCAGCAGTAAACAGCAGTTCCTGGAATGCCTTTGAGTTTATCACAAAGTCCTGTGATCCCTGTTTAGATCTGGACACACCACAATCAAATCTCCTTCACAGTAGTCTCTGTGTAACTGCACCCATGTATGTTAAATAATTCAACAGGTGCAACTGCTGAAATAACATCCAGCACTCATGGAATCCACTTCAGTGAGTCTTTCCTCTGAAGCCTATTACACCACTTTAGTATTTGTCAGGTCAGCCTAACCACTGCAACAGAAACATCCTGCGTTACAGTCCTATGACCTACTACCACTCTCAGCAAGCTCACAGAGTGGTGTGTTTGAGATCTGACTAAACTGACTAAAATAAGCTCTGTGCCACCCTGTTTCTGAGGGAAATTATCCATTGTGAGACAAAGAAGGGGAGACATTATCCAAGAGGAACGCTAAAGTGCTAGAAAGCTTTATTACTGTCATTCTTCCAATAACTCCATCAGACTTCCAGTTGTGTACCATATTTCATCTTGCACTGAAGAATTACTTTTCTGACAGTGAACATGAGAAATGCAAGAGACTCAATGGGCACAGTTGGGGTGGGGCGGGGTGGGGGGGTGGGGGCAGCCTGCGAACAGAAGATCACAGCAGTGGCAATGAATGCATCAGAAAACACTGCTGTAGGCGAGCATAAGTCAACAGCGCCTAATGTGAGCCTTTAGTATGCATGATGTTAAATAGATTGTGAAAATGCTCTTTTCATGACTAAGATGGAGCTTTTCATTAATCCTAGAGCTGAACCTACCCCCGCAGAACAACGAGGATCCCTCGCGGGAAAGACAAAACACCCACGGCGAGCTCCAGAGATCTCACCAAGGGCTTTCATACAGCTCATGGACTCAATCTCTTCACTTCCACCCCCTTGACTGTGCATGCAATTTTGATTTGCATGTTTACAGATGAGTGATACACGACATAAGTGTGCAGGATGTTGTAATAGGTGTTGCAGAATGTACGATATCCTCAACGTGGAAGTGTTTTTCAACACCACACATATATGCTTTTGCACTCTGCAAGGAAAGTGTAGGTGGATGTGGTTGAGACTGATATTTACATGACTTTAAATCATATTTTGCCTTTTAAATGTGTATATACAGCAGTCAGACAGAGGAGATATCATTTTAAAATTAAAAATAACAGACGTATTAATGAAAACACCATGTAGCAGATTAAAACAGTCATACACACATTCAGTAAATATAAGCATGTGTTAATTCTAATGAGCTTCCTCAAGATAATTATTAATTGCCCCAGTATGAAAAATTCCACATAACTCGCACACATTAACCGAGCACAAATTCCCTCTGTCCTTCATTCTAGTTTCCATACATTAAAGTGAAGAGGGTGTGTGTACTGACACATTAGTGCACATGCACATTCATTTACAACCACAATATTAAACCTAAAAGGCAGTGGCGGCCTTGCAATAGAGGTACGTTGTCACATAAATTAACCTCTGCCTGTTCATCTTTGTGTGCCTGGCTGTGCATCTGCACCGCTGATTGCAATTTTCCCCTTAATATGTCTACACCACTGGTAGCACTATACTTACTATACAGCTTAAAAATAATAGTGCTTTCGCTGTCAAACTGGTGTCTTATCATGCTTTCTTAAAAACAGGGTAGAGACAGTTTAATGAGATGTTGCAAAGTTAAACAAATCACCACAAGAAATCAGAGGCTTTACATTATAATCCACTGCCTGCAGATACCAATTCTTTTGGCATATCAGCCACAAAGCAGCCTTTTAAACTGTCGACTCTCAAGATTCTCATCGCAAGGCCACAACTTCTGAGCACAGACAATTTTTCAATCTCTGCGTTTTGACTGCGGGACCCAGAGATGTCCTATCAGTTCAAACCGTGGCCCTCACAGTGCTGATGTCAGAGCTGTTAACTACAGCCGTATTTGCAACATTTGTGTTGATGAATGGGAGCTGTAAAAACATTTTGTCCACTTTTGTCCACAAAGGAATCCATTGAGAACCTAAAACCCCATTTGCCATTAAAATAGATTTCTTTACCCAATTAAGAATGAAGCACAAGTGGCAGGACGGCTAAAAGTAGCACATTTGCCAAGTTTCGTTATAAATTACTGCAACAATCTGCTCTGAAATACACTCACTAAGCATGTCACCGTAAGTACGTTAAATGGGTCATTTCAGGCCCAGTTAAAAAACATGGAATATAAGTCAGATCGGTACCCATTTACAGGGAAAATTTGGGGAACATATTGCTTTGCATCATATGCATCCAGTAGTGTCTAGAGGTGTTATTCTCACAAGAATATATTTTATTTAAAATGTAATTTTTTTTTGTACTTTATCACCAATGGGAATAAAGTGCATTCATATCTATAATCCACAGATGACTGGATTATAGGTAGGAATAAAAGACTCTCCTAATAGAGTGGTAGAGTTTATAGTTAAGTAACAAATTCAACAAAAAAGCATCTTTAGAAGAGTCAAATCAACACAAGCAGCTCCTTAGTGACTCATTTTGAATAAAAATGCATTTATTGTAACGGTTTTGATTCAGTGTTTTATGCTTACACTGGATTATGACGTCTACCGTGTTATAACATCTGTCACAACACCGGGTTACGTACAGCAAATTTACAAAAGCAAATTTGCTTAGAAAGAAACACATGGCTACATGAATTTCATTTTGTATCAATGTCATAACAAAACACTTTAAATAAAGCGCATCAACTGTATTACATGTTTTCCTATAAAATATGCAACTCAGTCCTTATTCAAGAGGTTTCATTCAACCCCCCCCCCCGCCACAACAATTACAGATATTCCTGTTTCAGGTCTCTGCATATGCCTTCGCCATCTGTGTTCTGGAGTTTGCCGTTAAGAATGTTAGTTCACTGTTTCTTTACTTTCATTAGGTGATCTTGAATTGGTTGTTGCTGTTGAATTATCACACCTTTCCCTTTCTTCCTTGTTCTGTTGTGTTGTGAATCACCCCATCAATGGATAAAACTTCAAGGCGTGATTCTGTGACCATTTTGGACACAGGGAAATTTAAAAAAAAACAGAAGCAATCCTGCATTATAGCTAATCAAGCCAAAATAAACGTTGGTTACTATGGAATAACAGACTTTCGAGTTTGTTTGGATGTGTGTTAGCTGAAGGCCACAGCTTTAGGAATTAATTCATTAGGGGTCTCAAAAACAACATGTCAACATTAATACGATATTAATTAGACTATCTAAGCACATTACATTTCTTCCATAATTACTGTGTTTTGAGTAAAGTGTTTTACATTATTTGTTTAGATAAAGAAGTAAAAAAAGTCAAAAGATTCTCAATCTTTGACTTTCGGTTCAAAACTAGTCACCAACCTCTGTCTCCTTGGTGAACACATGTATTGTTTTTTTCTTTTTTTCATGATGCCGACAAAATATAAGAGGAGAAATAAATCAGGTGAAGGTTGTGGGAGAGGAGGCGACGGTTACTGGTAACACGTACTGTCACAGCTCTTGTTCTAAGCTAAGCCTCTCATCTCTAGCATTATAACTGTCAGTCTTTTGGGTGGAAAAAAAGAGTGCGCAGCTCCTTTTTTATGGCAGCCATAATGTTATGTTGAGAAAAGAACATATTCAAGTGATGAATACTGAGTGTCTTTGGAGTAGTGGGAGGGAAAGAAGAAGGGTTGATGGTTTGGGGGGCATGGGATGGGTTGGGGGTGGGGGTGGGGGGGTAGCTGAAAGCTGTGGGTGGTTGATGTGGTTTGTGCTAATTGAAGAGCCCATGCACACACATTTTACTCATTGTTAGTGTAATGAAGTCTTTTCTAATTTATATCACCTTCAACATATAAAAGGTGAAATATCTCATGCATCATTATCTATTGTGCAGTTTGAAGAAATATTACTATACTTATCTGTATTGTAGAAAAACAATAGACTAAATTAATCCGTGATGAGAAAGATTGCTCATAATAAAGAGTAGCTGAGAGGATACACACAATTCAGCTCATTGAACCACTCATTGTTTCTGTAACACTCAGCAGGCACCTGTTCACACCCCAAAATCCACGAAAAGTCATTGGGTGCACCCGACAGAAGATAGATACAGTTAGTGAGTGTTTGTCGAATGTTTCCTAGGGGGTGGTAGAGGCCAAAAACAGAGCTAAATGTTAGACTTTTTCTGTGGCCGGAAACACGAGTACAGATAAATGAACAAAGACGTTTCTCACTGTCTAATCTCTCAGATGTTTGGCAGCAAGTTTTCCATCCATCCATCTTCAATCGCTTATTCAGGTGGATCCTGGGGACAACAATCTCAGGAGGGAGGCCCATACTTCCCTCTCCCCTGACACCTCCTCCAGCTCCTCCGGAGGGATCCCGAGGCGTTCCAAGGTCAGCCGAGAGACATAGTCCCTCCAGCATGTCCTAGGTCTTCCTCGAGGTCTCCTCCTGGTAAGACATGCCCAGAACACCTCCCCAGGGAGGCGTCCAGGAGGCATCCAGAACAGATGCCTGAGCCACCTCAGCTGGCTCCGCTCGAGGTGGAGGAGCAGCGGCTCTACTCCGAGCTCCTCCATGGTGACTGAGCTCCTCACCCTATCTCTAAGGGTGCACCCAGCCACTCTACGGAGGAAACTCATTTCAGCCGCTTGTATCCGGGATACTGTCCTTTTGGTCATGACCCAAAGCTCATGACCATAGGTGAGAGTAGGAACGTAGATTGACCGGTAAATCGAGAGCTTCGTCTTGCGACTCAGCTCCTTCTTCACCACAACAGACCTGTAGAGCAACCGCATCACTGCGGACGCTGCATCAATCCATCTGTCAATCTCACGTTCCAACCTTCCCTTGCTCGTGAACAAGACCCCAAGATACTTAAACTTCACCACTTGGGGCAGACTCTCCACCAAGAGGGCACACCACCCTTTTCCAGTTGAGAACCATGGCCTCAGATTTAGAGGTGCTGATCTTCACCCCACTCGCGTCACACTCGGCTACAAACCGTCCCAGTGCACGCTGAAGATCCAGGTTTGATGAGGCCAACAGGACAACATTGTCCGCAAAAAGCAGGACTCCGAATCCAGGCAGCGCCTAGAAATTCTGTCCATAAAGATTATGAACAAAACAAGTGATAGAAGGCAGCCCTATCGAAGTCCAACAGGAAACTGGAACAAGTCTGACTTACTGCCGGCATTGCCAACCAAGCCTCGGCTTCGGTCATACAGGGACCGGAGAGCCCTTAGCAAAGGGCCCCAAACCCCATACTCCCGAAGCACTCCCCACAAAATACCAAGAGGGACACGGTCGAATGCCTTCTCCAGATCCACAAAACACATGTGGACTGGTTGGGCAAACACCCAAACACCCTCAAACACTCGATGGAGAGTATAGAGCTGGTCCAGAGTCCCACAATTCAACAAGATTTGACAGGACTGCTTCTTCAGCTTGATGGCATCACTTACTTCCAGTGTCCACCACCAGGTCTGGGGTCTACCACCGTGACAGGCACCAGAGACATTGCAACCGCAGCAGCCCCTTCGACAATGGAGATGGAGAACATGGTCCACTCTGACTCAGTGTCCCCAGCCTCCTGCGGGATCTGAGAGAAACTCTCCCAGAGGTGGAAGTTGAAGACCTCACTGACAGCGGGTTCTGCCAGGCGTTCCCAACAGACTCTCAAAACACATTTAGGCCTGCCGAGTCTGTCCGGCCCCCTGCTCTGCCAGCGGATCCAGCTCACCACCAGGTGGTGATTGGTTGGCTGCTCTGCCCCTCTCTTCACCCGAGTGTCTAACACACACTGTCGGAGGTGACATTCCATGTCCCTAGAGCTAGAGTCTTTGTCTGGGGATTGGGTCGTGGAGCCCCATGCTGATGACTGACACCTAATCCACACTGCACCCGTCCCCTACGGTTTCCTCGGCGGGTGCTGAGTCCACCGGAAGTTGGGCCCACATCGTCCTTTTGAGCTGAGCCCAGTTAGGCTTCGTGGGCAGAGACCCGGCCACCAGGCGCTCGCACATGAGCCCCAACCCCGGGCCTGGCTCCAGGGTGGGGCCCCAGTTGCGCCATACCGGGCAACGTCACGGTCCTTGTTGTTTTACTTGCCATACGGGTTTGTTAATGCTCTTAGTCCCGGCCCGTCACCCAGGACCTGTTTGCCAAGGGAGACCCTAACAGGAACATAAAGCCCCTGACAGCAAAAACTCCCCCACCACAATAAAGTAGCAGCTTTCCAGGGAGAGCAAGTTTTCCATTCATGTTAAAGAAGTTTTTTAAAACAAATCAATTATTGAATGTCCTTCATTTGTGTGTATGTTTCAGTTCATTTCATTTGTAATCCCTTCACATTCCTACTTTCTCATAATTCCTTATGATAATCCCCAGGCAGTGTGGTTGATGGTTTTTTTTTACAGTCAATATGATCCTATGTTCACATCAGCACAACTAGCTGTAGAGTTGTTGCTGAAACCTCTTATTGTGGGTGAGGTAACTGTGATGTCGGCCCGGTGTGACCTTCCCCTTTTGAACTTTGTCTGTATGAGTTCCTCCTGGGTTCTCCTGCTTCTTCTCCTCACCAAAACATGCAATATAGCTGAATTAGTGACTCTACATCGACTGAAGCTATGTGAACAGCTGTGTGTCTTTTGTGACCCTGTGATGAAATGACCACTTCACTCATTGCAATTTAATATATGGATTTTAATTAGGATTATATTGATTAGGCTGTAAAAATATTTATTGTTTTGTACAGTGTGTTGTTTCATCAAAACAATAAACAACTAGAGTAAACGAAAATATAATATTTATGTGCCACCTGGCATTCATTCATTCATTATTCATCTGATTCATTCATTCATATTCATCTTCTTGAAGACGAGATGATCACAATCATCTCATCTTCAAAAAGAACCTGACGTATTCAAGAGCCGGCAACAACAAAAAACAAAAAAAAAATGGGCCCGAGAATGTGAAGAATATTGGTGATAATTGCTCTTAAAAGTGTCAAAGTGTTTGGAACTCTATTTCTTCTTCAGTGGTGTTTGGTCATTATTCATATGAAAGCACAGTAGAGGACATTTCCCCTCTGTCAAAATGACAAACATACTACAGTCTCTAGATGAGGATATAATTTGTTAAAGAAAGTTTAGACAGGTTAAAAAGTCAGTTTGGATGATGGATCATTTATCTGTCATCTAATAAAACAAATATGAGATGTCCCAAGGAGTTTAATGAACTGCTACAAACATCTGTCAATAATTCTGCTCATCTCCTTGAATTCCTCACATTGAGCTGCTGATTGAATCAAAGGGGCTCCATCATGTGAGGAACATTAAGACGACTTGAGTAAAGGTGAGCATAACCCAACAACAGATTCTCAGATGAGGTGAGCAGCTCTTGAACCCATGTGTATAATCCACTGCAGGGATGTTAAGTGCATTCATTTCACACTCCATTTCACACTACCAGAAGAATCTACCACACTGACAAGTTTTTGTGTTTGTGTTTGCGGAGTGAGGGTGTGGAACAGGTTGGGTGTGGAGCTCAAGCAGTGTCCAAGCATGATCCAGTTTAAAAGCATGATCCGGTTTTCACTGGGTACAGGGAAGGGAAGGGGTCTGACAATCGGGTGTTTTTTATTAATTCTATTTGTTACCTACTTTTCTATCTGTTTATTCTCTTTTCTTGTATATATGTATATATTTAGTACTTCATTTGTTTATTTATTTATTTGTACTATGTACTCTATTAATATAATTAGTAAATTCATGTTAATGGAGAAGTGAAGAAGGGGTAGGACTAAATAAGCTTATGCTTATTCCTACTCCTTTTCAGACATGTTTTGTGTATTATAATTATTATTGTTGTCTTGATTATTGTTGTTATTCTGCACATGTTTGAAATAAAGCATTCATTCATTCATTCATTCATTCATTCATTCATTCATTCATTCATTCATTCATTCATTCAATCTGTGGAAGATGACTCAGGAGACGCACAGCATAACTCTTCTGCTTCTTTCTGTTGTTTCTATACATTTATAATAATTTTGAAATTCAATAGTTGTTGTTTTTTTTTTTTTTCACTTAACTGCAAGAATTAGTATGTCAGGAATATAATAGTGGTGAATTTATGTTGTATGTGAAATTCATATTAGTCAAATAAAGTCAATATTTAGAAATAAATTTCATAAAAAGATACATTACAGACATGAAAATGTTCTTTGCTCTAATTTCTACCTGCTACTTTAATTGTAAATGCAAAGACCCTGACACAAGAAACCCTCAGGAGGTAATAGTGTCTGTTTATAGGTGATTACTGCTACAAGGATAAACCCTGGATTTCAATCCATCAGCAGAAGAAAGGGACATCGCCTGAATGTTGATGGTCCATTAAAATACAAAAGAAATTGCCTTCATTATTTCCTGCTAATCGAATTCATAAGCATCAGGTATTCATTAACTTAAGTATCATAAAATTTTAGGCATTTCAAAACATTCTGTTCATCAACCTGTGAAATCCAAAACAGTGACCCTCACAGTGTTGTAAATGCTGACCATTAAGGATGAACTTTAATGACTAAATTGAGAAATTTGTGGATGTTTTTAGATACATACAAAAAGAATTAGCTGCATGTCTGTGTGCTTGCATAAATCTACTTACTATCCCCACATGAGTGCACAAATAAGGCAAGGTTTTTATTTAGTCTTGGTCTCACTTAGGTATTTACTTATCTTTCAGATGATGTGGCCTGTTTTTCATTTTTAAAGGATGCTAAGGATGATGTGTTTGTAGTGTTGCCATGTTTTTTTTATTGTCTTTGTTTTTACTATGGGATTATTGGGGAAACATCCCCAGCAAGCAGATGGTGTCTGCCAGGAGGAGGAAGAAGCTGGAACCTGGGCTCAATTGGCTGCACACACACATCCCCCGTATCCAGTACAGGCCTTTAAAAGGGAACAACAAAAGTCTGTTGGGAATTAGACTGAAGGTCTGTTTTGGGACTGAGTGCAGACGATGGTTTATTGCAGCCTCACTTTTGGAGTCATGGAACAGCAAAGTGTGGATACGGCTGGATCTCACTGCAGACTGGAGAACAAGATCAAACTTCCTCCTATTGGAATGATTTCAATCCTTCTGATCGTTCATCATTTTAATGTGATGTGTTTCCTGGCGCCTTCCCAACACATAAAAAAAAAAAAAAGCATTTGTATTCTACAGGCGTGCAGATCTACTGTACACGTGTGTCCTTGTGTAGCAAAGAATAAGGAAACGGTACTGTATGTCCTCACAGCTGCTCACACTCTGGCTCGTGTCACATTAACTTAGTAGCAAGCAAGTCGTGGTGTTTTACGCTGAGGTATGCACTTGCTAAACTAACTCAGTGGACAAGATAAACCAAGCGATGCCTGCAAAAGTGAATTGGGGCTGTTTGAGTAAGTAAGCCCTGCACCACTACCAGCTCCAGTGCATAGACAAAATATTCCTCCCAATCTCTGAATAGAGTAGATTTGTTAAACTTGCTTTGTAGATCGATCCAGGTAGGCTACCAGTCACTGTAGTTGTGAAGGAACATGGCAACAAGAATAACCTGACAGAAGACATAAAATCCATCTCTCTAGGGCTCCGAGATTGAATTAAAATATCTCTTTTGCTGAGTCAGTCTCTTTGGATAATGACCCGCTGATATGAGGAACATTTCCCCTTTTGGCTGTAAGTTCACAAGGATGCATACAATGGCATATTTGGCTGCAGTCATTGCAGCACCCCCACTATGAACTGAGGCCATGAGAATAAGATATTACAAAGCTAATCTCTGGGCCCACAAAGAGGCCTGGGGGGGCAGTCCTGAATGGAAGCCATATTAACGCCATGGTTTCTTTGTGTGCCAGGTATGATACGTCCATTTATGGTGCTTCCTGTTGGTTGTGCCAACAGGAAAGCAGCGTACAAACAAGTTAAGCGTAATCTACATCCCTGTCAACAATTATTTACAACCAGGCATGCCTAAGTAACCTATTAAAGTTTGCTCTGGGGGTGCACAGCAGCTGTTCTACCACTCCAATCTCGCTTCTACTACCATGAGGCTGCACATCTGCACAGCACAATGAGTGACAATCGATGGGTCACACTCGTTCTCCCCCTCCACCACAGCAACACTCTCTCAACCCGCTGAATACCGCCCAGCCAGAGCGCCACCCTACATAACTCAACTTGTTCCAGGGCTGAAGAGGGAGGCGTGGAGATAAGATGGGGAAACAAGGGGAGGAAGACGTGGGTTTTCGTCCCGCCTTTCCATTCAGTCAGATTGGTTGTTCGTTGTGCGTAAAAAAAATAATAAATAAATAAAAAAATGTGTGATTTGATCTAACCTATGCTTTAAAAATACATTCAACATGTCATATAGAGCGACAAGATTCCGGACTCTAGATATTGAGTCATTCTTTTATCATATTTCGTCAGACTTCGGGTGCCTCCGCAGCGCGTCGAGGCGCGGAGCTCCACGCAAAACGCTGCGCCTTAACGCGTAAAACAATCAATGCATCTGGGCGTAGCACTCCTTTGTACGCAATCACGGGGGTCTACTTTTCAAAACTGTCATAACAATATAAATACTAAATTGCTTTTAACTAATAAAGAGCATCTACACGTGAAAGTTGAAAAGAAAAAAAAATGTTTTGCGAGCGTCATCAGATCAGTCTCATGGACCCACGGTTGTGTCTTTTTTTTTATTATTATACAGCCTCAAAGCTCGAGTAAATCTTAAGTCACGACGATTTCAAGCATTTAATCGCCGTAGATGACTCATTTACGCAGTGGGGGTGTTGTACTTACCTATATCTTCTCCCCCACAACGAATCCTTCAATAAGAAGTGACCCATATCCAAAGCAAAATCGTATCTTGTTGAGTCAATGCGAATGCAGGATTTCCTGAGAAATATGGGATCTTTCAAATCATGATCTGATTTTTTCCCCCGTGGGGTATCCAAATTGAATCCACATGCACATTGACGCCACGTCGATCCAACTAAATCCTTGCGAGCGCTGTCCACGGAAAAGTGGTGCTGAAAAGTCTCAAGTCCCAACTTCAGGCTGCGTTCGAATATGCAAGAAACGACAATGCGGTCAGTGTATAACACACACACACACACACACACCCCTGCAACGAGAGGGTCTGATTTAAAAAAGATTACAGAGCGAGGACGCGCATACCCACGACCGAAGCGTGAACACTTTCAAGTGGAGACGGAGGAGTGTGTGCGCCACGCGCACTGGAAGTGATTGATGGTAAAAGCATCGCATCACACCGCCTTTATCAGGGGGGGGGGGGATGCACCATGAATTAAATTAGGGGGTGGTGCGGTGGGGGCAGATTACAGCATGTGATACCACCTGCATTGGCATTGGTTGTGTTGTCAAAGTGTGAAAAGAAGCCTTCGCTTCGATCTGAAACGTTAATGTCGGTTTTGCCGCCGGTGTGTTCCCTCTCATGGTGACTTTGCTCATTTATTTTTCTCTGACACATTATCCGCTTGTATTAAGCATTTAACTTAACTGTGAAAGAATATGTCACTGTGTGGAAGTTAATGACACATTTAAACACACATATTGTGTCAGATCACTTAGAGAAAAACGCAACATGTGACTATTAGATTATCTACAATATGGTTGTCAGGCAATCAACTCACTTCTCCCGGTTTTTTGGGGTGGTTGTTTCAGTTGTGACACAGCTTTACAGTTCTTGTCATGTTCAACGTTGCTTCCCAAAGTGTTTTGGGGGTGATGTGTGTGTCGATATTGACGAAAATGTCAAGTCCAATCACAGATTGCAAGGACTTAATTTGTGTGTGTGTGTGTGTGTGTGTGTGTGTGTGTGTGTGTGAGAGTGTCTTTTACAGTAGCTCAATTCTGCAGCAGAGTATCTGAAATCATATCCAAGGACTTATGTCCATGAAAAGAGCAAGAAATTAGTTTCAACTCCAGCACGGCCTGTTATATGAGACTTTAATGTAATTGATGCTTCAATCTTTTGGCTATTAACCTTCAAAAGTCTACCAAATGTGTTGTATGGAGAGGAAGAATCTCGTCAGTCATTCTAACAGTGGCATGGGTGCGACCTGTAGTCCTGTATTGGGAGGGATGGATTCTTTTCCCACTATGTCCACGCCGGTGCTGATGCTTCCTGAAGGTGTGCAGCTTTCCTGATCACAGGGCTGAGAGGTGCAGAGAGACTCTCACAGGTCTGAGTGGGTCACACCTGGAGACTGTTGGGCTCCATCTCATCCAGGGAAAGTGCAGAGTGTGTGTGTGGGTGTGTGGTGGTGGTGGTGGGGGGGGGTGGAGAGATGTTTGTCTCTGTAGTCCTCGGTGGCAGCTGAGCCTCTGATTATTCATCCCCGTCTCTGCTGGAGCAAATTCCAGCTACATGACTAGACTGACTGACAGACTCCTGGCTGTCAGGGGATTGTTTAAATCATGTAAGAAAAAAAAAATAAATTTGAGCTCATTTGTTAACATTATTGAACAAAGCGTTTTACATCTCTTTATTGCTCCTCAAAGCATCAGCTCTCTTCCGTCTGTCAGCTCCTCCATCCCAGTTCTATTTCTGTTTAGCACAGTTAGCATAATAAGTGAATTATTTAGCTGTGGTTACAAAAGTTATTTCTACCAGGAGACCCGTTTCTGTTCTGCTTTCGGCAGCAGCGCGGTGTGAGTGGGCTTTGTCGAACCTGCTCTGAGGATCCCATGTTACGCTGCCGAGTTGTCCCAGTCCCTCTGTGCAAGGCACACTCTGGAGATTACTTATTTCAATTAGCTATGGAGCAGGGAGAATTTAAGCCATGTTAATTCCAGTCACAACTGAAAATCCCACTGAAAAGACTAGCCACTGAGGCATAATCGCTTGCCCTAGAAGCTTCTCATTTCATGGATACACTGGGGGAATTATTTAATATGTAAATTCTGAGGTCACAAGATTTTCAGTTCATGAACAGGATTCTTTAAAAGCCAGAGCTCCTGTTGAATTTGCATGATTTAAAGTAACCCTGTACTCTTGTCAGCTCTGACCTGGTTTTAAGTTGTTTTTCACACTCACTCCATCCTTGGTGAAGAGACCTCTCACCTTATGAGACTCCTACAACTAATGTTGAATTAAACTAACAGAAAAAGAATAGCGCTCAGAATTTTTAGACTCAAGAATAAAGATGATAAGTAGAAGATGAGGGAGGATGCTGCAAAAGTCTTGATGAAATAAATGAACAGTTGTGGCAAAATATGATATTTGTACGTCACATCTTTTCATCGGTGTCGTCTAATATTGAACTGTGGGGTGATACGATCTATCTGCTGACATCTGATTATAGAAAATTGAAGCTCTTGCTGTCTCACACTCTCACAAACTGGAAGACAGAAATGAGTCAGTTTGTCACTGTCTGTTTGAGGCAATATTTTACAAAGCCAGGCCATATGCTCTGTGTGAGTGAAATTATTTTTGATACGGTGGCTGACTGATAGTTGTCACAGGTACACTGTAAATCAACACACTGTGTTATGTGAGGCTCCACCACAATTTATATTTAAGGCAAAAACTGTGTATAAGGAATTATCTATCTACCATACTAATATGATGGTTACTAATAATAATATTCTTCCACGGTTAATTCAGATGAACAGGAAGTTGACCTTTACCAGAAAATATTTTTAACAATGATTTTAAAAAACAGTAATTCCAGACCCATGTACCATTCTACCATGTACCTGTAGATGTTAGATGTACCTTTAATCTAAAAATACAAATTCTCTGTGGGTGTTTGCTGAGTAGATTGGAGACATACTCGTTCCACATTTTCTCACTTAACCCTCATGTGTGCTGTTTCATGTCCCGGAAAATTGTCGCAGGATACTTTATTGTTGTGTTTTGAAAGGACAGTTGCCTGTTCGCTGTGACAGTGGTGCAGTGACGAGTCTGGTGTTAATGTTGTGGATCTTATTCTGCTTGCAACATCTAAATCACTGTGTGTTTCTGGTCATGACAATTTTGCATCATGTTACACTGACTCCATATGTAAATCTGCTGTACACACAATCACTTTGCTAAGGGTTATTAAATAAATAAATAATATAGTGTTGAGTTGTTGAATGATGCTACAAATAGTTGGGTGTAAGCAGCATGACAGCAGCCCCTGGTGGTTGTGGCTTTTAACATCTTTAAATGATTTACTAAATGAGAACAATTGGTACATGAGTCACATAAAGTATTCAATATGAAAAGCTTAAATGTGTAATCTTTCGAATGTGATAATATTCTTAAATTCAAGTCTTTTTAATGAATATATTCAAACATAAGTACACATTTAAATGCAGGAAGATAATGCCTTTAAATGCCCTTTTTAAGACTGCACAATTCTCAACATCAGAAATTAATGATTTTACATGATGACATCCTGCTGATGTCCTGTCTTTATATGTAATTTCATATAAAGACAGGACAGGCCATTTAACTTGAAACACAAAAACCCATAAATTGCATCTCTTACATGTGGAGCCAAACACAATCAATTCTGGCCTTGGGCAGAGCAACACAATCTCCTGCTTATGTAGTCATTAATGTGCATATTTACCTGGAGAAAAAAGGAAAGCTAGAAAGGTTAATGTTGCCAATTGCTTTGTGGTTTTCGATTGAGCAAACTTCAGCCTCTGCATATCCTTTGGCTGTGTGTGATGAGCCTTCATTGGGATCATCATTCCTGCTGCCATACCGAACCTCAGATTGTGACCACTACGTTTGTCCCCATAAAAAGGCAAAGACTACTCTTTTTCTCCACCCAACTGGGTTCCATCAGCTATTTTGAGATTCCTTATTAAGTTGAAGAGTGTGTCCATTAGCTAGTTTGAAACTGTTAACTAATAGTTGTTGTGCAATTACGACTAAATATTCAGTTAATGCTCAGTCAGGATAATTATTCTTTTATTAGCATACCATGATATCATTCGTTGCCGTAACGCATGTGCATTATTCATTTCCTGCTATTGATCAATATACTGACTATTCTCATTCATCAACCAGCACATCTTTGTTTGATTCCCAATCATCTCTTAAATTTGATTCTTGCAGCTTATTACCTTACCCACACTGCTGTTCTGCACTCGTCTACTACTCTTCACCACTGAGTCTTCCTAGAATTAACTGTTCCATCAGTCGTTGGCCACCCCCACTAGTGCCATGAATCCATGGGGGGGGGGGTCCATTTTGTTACGTGGCAGATGAGTCTCGATCACAAAATTTCCCTGAAGAGTCAAACTGACAAAGACTTTCTGACAAGACTTAATTATCACATATTATTTGCTGTGATAAACAATTATCTTGGCTTCAGTCACTTGACTCTCCTGATTGTAGCGATGTGTAAATTAGTTGTGAGAAAACAGCTGTAGCCTATGGCAAACAAAAGCAATCATCCAGCTCAACGGTGTACACAGGAAATCAGTGAAGCATCACTACCTTCTGGTGGTGTAGTTTGCAAACCTTACATTAAATTTAGATGGTAGTCACTTAGAAAGACCGATGAAACAAATAAACACAGGAAAAAAGTCGAGTACAAATCAAATATAGAAGCCAGGCAAAGATTGGACTGTCTATCATTGGGAAAATCTGCCTCCTATGTCTGGGTACTGAAAGAAGTGATCGCCCTCTTCTGGACATGACAGGTACTGCATCTCAGTTGCTGCATGCCAATGGTTCAATAGAGACTTGCAAAGAGAATGGGTTACCGTAGCAACTGCAGATAGTAAAAGTGCAACCTCTTGAGTATGACCCCTCACAGATTAATTGTGAAATGCCTGCTCTCATTCTCCAGAAAAAAGGGAAAGGCAGAAAGCTAAAAAGAATCATTTTAAATTAGTCATTTTTAATACAGTTGATGCTATTCATTTTATACATTTTTGATTCTTCAATTAGTGACAATCCTGTTCAGATGTTTTGGAAGATTTTTGGTGATCACAGAACATGTGTTTGTTTGCATTGAGTTTGTGAATTTTCTGCTGGATTTTTGTTAATAATTAAATCAATGAATGTTTTTTATCAAGCAGTTTTCCAACAATTATGTTGTTTTTACTGCTCTTTAACAATATTCATCCTGTGGTCAGCAGTGAGTCCAGTAGTCATGCTAAATGTGTATGATTAGAGTCACTAAACCATTTCACTTCCTATAAGTAGACACTTATAATTTTACTTCAAGAATGCTTTATTTTCTAACTATTTTTTAATCACATTTACATGTTAATGCTGTGTGCAGCTCACATCTACCTAATCACATAATCACCTTACACACACCTAACACATCAGCAACTATAGAAAGAGGTTGTTGGATGCAATAGCAATTAAAGCTTCTTCTTCTTTCTTCTTTTCCTTTGGGCTTTTCCCTTCAGGGGTCGCCACAGCGAATCAATTGCCTCCATCTAACCCTGTCCTTTGCATCCTCTTCTCTCACACCAACTACCTTCATGTCCTCTTTCACTACATCCATAAACCTCCTCTTTGGTCTTCCTCTAGGCCTCCTGCCTGGCAGTTCAAAACTCAGCATCCTTCTACCAATATATTCACTATCTCTCCTCTGGACATGTCCAAACCATCTCAGTCTGGCCTCTCTGACTTTATCTCCAAAACCTCTAACATGTGCTGTCCCTCTGATGTACTCATTCCTGATCCTATCCTTCCTGGTCACTCCCAGAGAGAACCTCAGCATCTTCATCTCTGCTACCTCCAGCTCTGTCTCCTGTCTTTTCCTCAGTGACACTGTCTCTAGACCAAACAACATCGCTGGTCTCACCACAGTTTTGTACACCTTTCCTTTCATTTTAGCTGAAACTCTTCTATCACACATCACACCTGACACTTTTCTCCACCCGTTCCATCCTGCCTGGACACGTTTCTTCACCTCTTTTCCCCACTCTCCATTGCTCTGGACTGTTGACCCTAAGCACTTCAAATCCTCCACCTTCTTGATCTCTTCTCCCTGTAGCCTCACTCTTCCACTTGGGTCCCTCTCATTCACACACATGTACTCTGTCTTACTGCGGCTAACCTTCATTCCTCTCCTTTCCAGGACAAACCTCCACCTCTCTAACTTCTCCTCCACCTGTTCCCTGCTCTCACTGCAGATCACAATGTCATCTGCAAACATCATAGTCCATGGAGATTCCTGTCTAACCTGGTCTGTCAGCCTGTCCATCACCATATCGAACAAGAAGGGGCTCAGAGCTGATCCCTGATGCAGTCCCACCTCCACCTTGAACTCCTCTGTCACACCTACAGCACACCTCACCACTGTCTTACAGTCCTCATACATGTCCTGCACCGCTCTAACATACTTCTCTGACACTCCAGACTTCCTCATACAATACCAGCAATAGCAATTAAAGCTAATTAAATTTAATTGAGTCTTGGTCTTTGTTGTGATTTAAAGTATAATGCTACTCATTAGTACAACCTCGTCAGGTCAATTTGACATTAGTAAACGCCAATTATATTGTCTTGTACTATTTTAATTTCCTATATTTCTGTGTTGATGCATCTAATGCTAATGGTATATTTTTACCACAATGCGCTAGCGACAAACCGGGGGTATAGACCACCTCGCTCACCACCAGCTGGGATGGGCTCCAGCATAAACCATGCAAAGTGAATAAGCAGATAAAGATCAGATGATCGTGGGTGTCATCAAAAAAAAATGATGGTGGCTGGATGGTATATTCACATTTACAATGATAGCAACGATGAAAGATCTTTTCCACAAATATATCATACTAGCGGGAACCCGCGGAAATTCCACAATAAAACAATAATATTCATACCAAATGTTTGCACTATGAAGTAAATGTCCATAATTTAGATAATGTATCTAATGTCCAGCGTTTTTTTTTTGTCAACAACTGCATTTGTGTAACGTATTTCTTCAGTGGAGCGGTCCTGAAACGGCTGAAAAGAGGCACACAGTGAGGCACGCAGTTCTCCTGCCTCATGGTAGGGAGCGCTGGTGATCCCAGGAATTCAGCCGAGGATTCCTCTTCGTCAGCCGTAGAAGAAGTGACAGCAAACTACAGCCATTCATTTATTTTCTGCTCGCCTTGTCTTACTATAAAAATGGAGGATTACACATCTCAACTCAAATGTTTTCGATGCTTTTATCCAGGAGGAGCGGCGCATGGACTTCATTTATAAGTAAACGTAACATATAAACAAACATGTAGGTAACAACATAACGTTTTTTTAATCAAATGTGTTTATTTGTGTGTTACAGTTTGACCGTGTACATAATTCTGTTCTGAGACTTATAAAATAACCGACTCACTGTTGCTAATTAAATGGTGAATAAGCTAAACTGTGGGTTCATATGTTTGTAAATCTAATTGTGATGAAATCAGTGCCTCACCAGCCATGAACCTCACCGCACATCACTGCCACTAACTTACTAACTCTTGTTCTCTTTTTCCAAGTCTTGTGAACTTCCACCTCCCAACGCACATGTGCAGCCTATATCTAAGGGCAACATCATAAACAGTCTGCAATAACACAGGTTATTGTATTAAAATACATAGGTATAGTTCCAATAGTTATGGTCATAGTCAACGTTATTGTCAACTGTACCATATATGCACAACATACAGCACAGATGAAATTACAGTCCTCTCAGACCATCTACCATTAAGCAGGACTCATATTTCAAGCGGTTACTTTGAATTCAGATTAGATGACGTAAGATTTTGCTCCTTTTAATTTAGTCCTTGATGAAGGGAAGAAAACATTTCAAGGAACATCCAACAACAACAGCGAGAGTCAGCTGCTAGTATCTATTGTACGGTATTTTAGCACGTAGCTTAACTTTAAAGCAAAGGAAGAAGAGGAGGGGGAGGAGGTGTTGTTGCTCAGAGGCAAAGTTGTCATTGGATATTGTCACCATTTCCACTGTCTTTACTAGCCTTTGTTTTATCAGCCATGATAAACAGTAAAGTCTCCAAGGTATGAATTTGTGTCATTGTTGATTACTAAGAATGACTTTTTTATGATTGACTGTGGGCCAAGGGAGAACTCATTAAATTCTGGTGAAAATTCAGGCAGAGGGGTGAATACAGGAAGTTTTCAACAGCTTTCCATAATATTGTGACTGAACTGATCCACATAAAACTGGGTAACTTTTCAGCTTTGAAGTTATGTATCCTATTGAGTGCTATTCATAGTTGTTTATATTTTATTAGTTATCTATCTATAAGTATTTATCAGTCACTTGTAAAGGACTTCAAATGACAGATCGAAAAGCTAATATTGGAAAGTTGCTAAAGAAACTGAATACTGCCTCGAAATGCATTGCTTCACATGCTTACAATTCCAAGTATTAGCATCGTAAAAATGACAAATTACTCCTGCAGGTCTGCATGCAGGCATACTTTTCGGTGCAATTCACATTCACCACCAACACACACCCAATATCATTGAGATATTAGGGTGGATGATGACACTGTGAATTGTCCCAAGGTAAAGCTTGTAATGTGGAACCCAAAGACTTCTACAACAGGGATGCACACATGTGTCAATTTCAATGTTTGCCTTATCATGATCCTCATTTGTACAACACATCAATAACATGTTCAGCTCACAGTTTGCTGCCGCTACCAATCTGAGCGTATCTTTACAGCAGAGCACAGGGGAAGAAGATACAGTGCAGACAGCATCAGGAAAACCGCTGGTAAACAATGAATGAACTGAGAAATTTGTTTATTCTTCAGGCAGTTCAAAACCATTGTGCCTCATATGCTCTAAACATGTGGCATTAATTAACAGTGGTATAGTGAAGCGCCACTACGAAACAAAGCACAAGGCTTTCAGCAAAGTTATCCCCTGAAGTCCGAGCTGAGGGCAAATGACCGAGCTGCAAGCCTAGTATGAGAGATCTATCAAGTAAGAACACCTACTTGTCTGCTTGAGAAGGACACTGGGCCCGTTTCACACAGCAGGTTTAGTGGAAAACCTGGGTAAATTAAACCTGAAATCAGGGAAAACCAGAGTTTTCGGTTTCACAAAGGGAGGTAACTTAACCCAGAGTCAGAGGACTAACCCTGGTCTGTTTCATGAAGCGAGGTAAACTGAACCTCTGGGTTTGTTACCGCAGTAACAGACTCGCTGAAGCTAACCTGGTTGGGAGCAGGTTTTATTCCACTAACCCAAGGTTTCCTCTGACTCCGCCCCCTTTCACCACCGCTCTCGCGGCTTTATTTCCTGGTTGTGTCGGACGGAGAGTTTGACCGATGGTCCGTTTTATAAATAAGTCAGTATTTTAGAGGAAAACATTGCCTGTCCGTTTGATGTTGAGTTTCAGCATTAATTCGTAGAGAATTAAATATTTTTGTATCACGTTCAGATGTCCCGTCATATCCAGACAGTTATCTTTATGATCGGTATCGGTCTACGTCCAAATCCATCACTCACACTCACACACACTCACACACACACACACACACACACACACACACACACACACATACACACGACCTAATCCATACCCACATCTGCAGCAGCGCTGCTCAGAAACCAGATAAGATAGAAAGACGAGGGAGAAGGCCAGTGTGAGTAAGACCATACATCAAAGCTAGTGCTTTGATCTATGAAAGTAGGTCAGAGCACTGGCTTTGATCTTTGACCTAAACAAGTAGGTCAGGGTTATATTTTCAATTCAGGGGTGTCGCAGGATGTTGCAGTCTGTGACTGCCTTGGCTCTAGTTTTTTATTTGCAAATGGTAGTTTTTCTATACAATGTGGGAGACGCTCAGTGCACCTCGCCTTGAAACTTTTACCCCAGTTTCTCTATTTCCCTGGAGAAGAAAGCACCAGCTTTGATCTATGAGCTAAGATATTTTCTATCCTGAGATATTTTTTCACATATCTTAGGAATTGGATAAGATAGAAAGACGAAACAAAAATCGTTATTTTCAGAGAGGCAAGGGGATGAAAATTAGACCTTGAAAAACTAGGTCATTTTCACTTTTATACCTTTTTAGGTACACATCTCTGACACCTCATGACAAATACAATGCACCAGTTACATGTTGGATCACCTACGAAAGTAGGTCAGGGTAAAATTTTGAATCCAGGGGTGTCCCGGGAATTTAATATCTGAGAATGTATGACAGCTAAATGATGAATAGAACGCACCAGATGCATGTTGGATCATGGGTCCTTTATTAAATGACCCTGACCTATGAAAGTGGGTCAATGTAAAATTTTGAATTCAGGGGTGCCGTGGGATATTGCAGTCTCTGACTGCCTTGGTTCTAGTTTTAAATTGTGAGGTTTGTGTGTTCTTCAATCTTACATAAAGGCCTTGAATTTATTTTTCTGGGTCTACTTTTATTTATGGTAAAAAAGCTAGTTGTGCACTCAGTTAAACATATTCCGCATTGAAAATTGACAACAAAGGTGCAGCACTTCCCTCTCTGGCTCACAATAGGAAATTCTAATGAAGATTGACAATTTAGTTCCCAGAAAGAGCTGCTGATGGTCACAAAGCAGGTGAAAAATTTTAAGAGATTTTGCTGCAAGACTAAAACAAGCATTGATCTCATAAAAAGTTGACCCCCTTTTATGGTGTTCAACTATGAGAATACATGCAGACAAAAAAGAAAAAGAAAACTGACAATAAATGTTGTTGAAACCATGAAAATGTGGACAGTTTGGGATAAATAAAGTATATCTATCTATAGCAATCTATCTATCTACATAGGGGCCGGCTATAAGACCTCAACACCGACCTTTTACTAAGAGGAAAGTTTAATAATTGGACCTCTGTGAGTTTTAATTTAATACCCCTGCTCTACACTGTATATCATGGACACAAGGGTTCAGTTTAAATAAGGACATGATTAACCTACTGTTGTTTTCATTGCTATATCATGATACATGTTTGCCTTTGCAATTTTCAAGATTTCCCAGAACGTCAGACATTATTCATCGGCCTTCTTCTGTCATTTTATAGAGTGCATTTGTGCTTTCCCCATTAAATTGAAATGAAGAGTTTTGCCTCAGGTGTTGGTCAAGGATGTTAGGTATAGAGTTAGTCACTCACCTCCCAACAGGGAGGAGATGCTTTTCTGACCATGCTCTTTTGACTTCGGACAACCCTCTGGGTGTCAATGGTCATATTAGAGACCGGTCATTGATTGGAGATTGGTGAGCCCAGCTGCCCCATTGTGTTGTCTTTAAAGGGCCAGAATAAATGTGAAAATGCGTTTATTCATGATTGACGTGTGTTCATGATGATTTTCATTATGGTTTCATGGATTCAACCATGGTGGCGCAGTGGGTAGCTCTGTCAACGTAGAGCAAGGTGTTGGAGTCCCGCTCTGTGCAGTTTGCATGCTCTCGCCCTGTGTGCGTGGGTTCTCTCCGGGTTATCTGGCTTCCTTTCATTGGGACTTAACCTAAGGTTAATTGGGTTAATTGCCCGTAGGTGTGAGTGTGTATGTGCGTGTTTGTCTGTGTGTATATGTGACTCCACGGTGCACTGACAACACGCCCAGAATGTCCCCTACCTCACGCCCCCAGTGGGCTGGGATAGGCTCCAACACCCCGTGAACCGCGACAGCGGATGAAGCAGGTATTTGACAATGAATGAATGAGTGAATGGATTCAACCATGTTTTAATTAGAATTTCATTATTTAAGTAACATAATATGTTCAAAGTGGGTAGATAAAACAGAAAATTATTTACATTGGCAGTGCTCATTTACAGTCTGTTATACTTATGAGGCCGATCAATCTATGCATACTTGAGTTGGTCTTTTCCAGGACGTACCAATAAACATTATGCAAAATTATCAGCTGCTCTGCTCATACGATTTAAACAGGAATCAATTACTGTTCCCATTTCAGAGACACTCTTGTTAATATAAAAGGTTGTAGCACATTGCGAGGAGGTTGCAAAGTTTTCAGGTCTAGGGGTGTTCTGTGTATGAAGGATATGTATCCCAACTTACTGTGTTGTGAGTGTTTCAGTCTATGTATGTGGTTTGTCCAATCAATTGTTGCTCTCATACGCAGAGACCCGGTCTCTTTATTGTGTTATCCCCACTTGGAAACTCAGAGAGAGACTCACAGAAACTGATCCTTGTTGTCTTTGTCATGATTAAGAGCTGAAAATTCAGTCCTTGTAGGTAAGACTGGTGTTTGTGGCTGCAAACATTTTTTCTTGTTGCCATGACTGTGCAAGGTAGGCTAACAATACACATGGCAGAGAGTTGTGCAACAACATTGTGGTATAAAACATTATTCATTTCACTATTTCATTATACTCATTATTTATGTAGCGCTGTAGAAATTACAGAAATCTTTAGCTAATCTCTAGGCTCGTACAAGCAGTTCTAATTCAACAGATGAGGCAAACGAAATGAACTGCATATGTAGTTATATAACTAGGTACAACTAGGCCATGTAGCCATATGCCAGCCTGAAGCAATATAAATATTAGCTTCATAATTAGCAAATAGCACAAGCCAGTTGTTAGACAGCTTACTGACTAACAAAAATAGGATGTCTGCTCTGGAGAATTGCCTCCCAGGCTCCAGATGCAGTAACAACAATTGACCAAGCCAAGGCAGATGTGACACTCACCTCAACCTCCAACGCACATGTGAAGGAAGAGAGGCCTATAGTGGCAAAAGACAGTGTGTTATGAGCATACTCAACCCATGTGAGGTGCTTGCACAAGGTGGTGGGGTTGTGGGAGACAAATTAGAGTACAGTGCACCCTCGTTACTCACGGTTAATGCGCTGCAGGAACCACACGCAACTAACGAATTCTGCGATACAGCAACAAACTATTTCTTATTATTTATGGTAATTTAACGTTTCAGAACCCTCTCAATACTGATATTAAACCACCTTCTTTATGTATTACCTTTTCCCACACTCTTATCGACTGTTTAAAGCACTTTTGTCTCATGGAAGTGCGCTGCCTTCCGAGACTAATGGACTTCCGGATGCCGTCAGCCAATAGAAGGCGCGTATGGTATCACATGACTACCTACTAAATATCTGCGATGAGGTGAAGTTGTGCGTGCTGATGTGTGAATGCGCGAGGGATTACTGTACAGGTAGTCCTCAAGATGTGAATATCCCACTTACTAACAATCGTTGACACGACCATATCCGACCAGTGTAGTACCCTCTTTCTGCGGCAACCCACGCCGAGTAGCATAACATTAACAACCCATAGATTAAGATTTCACATGACATGTCAGAATAACTCAGTAATAGTTATATCAGACTAAAGGAAAGTTTTATTCTGATGTTGGATTTCACGTTGGCTTTCCTGTTGGAAAAACTTGGGTTCGGGCTCTGGAGCCCACTCAGATTTATATTCTGGAACAAACTCAAATTCTGGCTCTTGAACAGAATCAGTTCTGGCTCTGGAACAGACTCTGGTTCAGGCTTTGGCTCTGGAATAGACTCAGGCTCAGATTTAGGCTCAGGCAAAGACACTGGAACAAATTCAGGTTCAGGAACAGGTTCTGGTGCTTTTGATTATTTGGATGTGAAGGTGTGGGGCCGAGGCACTGATGTGTGGCCCCAAGGCTTGGAAGTGTGACGGACTGCTGCGCCATGGTCAACTGCCAATGGCTGACGAATCTGGAGCCTGGAGCATACTGATTGCTTGCGCAATAAGAGACTGGAGAAAGAAGGGGTCTGTTGGGTCAAGCCTTGACCAGGTCATGCTGATAAGGGTGAAGTTAGGACCCACATGCAGAACACCAGGGCAGAAGTCCACATTCATAGTTTAATTAACCAAACATTTCTACAACAGGTTTCAGATGAACAGACCAAAGGCAAAATCTGAGAAACAAGCAAAATCTCAAACGCACACTTCATTCAAGAAACCAGAAGAATAGAAAGGGTTGGTGACAACCTGGCAGCAAACTGAGCTCTCAGTTGAGATTAAATAGTTGCCTGATTAGAGATGGGAAGCAAAGTTTTTGCAAACTGACTTTGCCTCTTCCATATTGTAGTAAGGTTTCCATCCCAAGACAAATGGGCAGACTGAATGGGCAACCGATATATTAGATGTGTCTCTTAGGTGCATGACATCCAGGGACCCTGCCTCAAGGAGCAAGACTCTTCTTTGGATGGAGTATACTGACAATTCCCTGATCACCTCTGTCACTGGCCTCTCCCTCTTTCACCATTGCCTGGGATACCAGCCCCCTACTTTTTCTATCTCAAGAAGAGGAGGTTACAGTCCCTCCTGCTAAAGGTTTTGTCCATGGCTGCAAGAAGATTTGGTCTCAAGTCAGTCACAAATGTGCCATAGGAGTTTTCACTGAGACAATACACTCATTCATGAAAAACTGTCTTCATATTTATTATATGTTAATATGCACTAGACCTCTGTAGGTGGATGTAGTTGTGTAATGATGTGTGTGCTTATTTGTGGTTGGATGGAGAAAAGACCAGGAAATCTACTTCCAGGAGGGCCCAAATGTGTCCGCTTCTGCTCTTTAATTAGACATAAAAGTCTTCTACATTTTGATTTTCTACTGTTCCAGAGAGTGTTTTGACCTAAATGCCTTCAGAAGGAGTAATCATTATAGTTAGTATTATCTCCCAGAGCTAATATTCACCAGAAACCAAGATTTCGGTCTAGTCCAAACCAAATTATCCCAGCTGAACGTGAGCAGGTGGCAGAATCTGTCCTGTACAAGTAACCTGTTTATCACAGGGTCACACAGAAAAATATATACTTTCTTTATCTCAAAGGAGAAATTCCATGCAACCTCCTGCTTACATACATAATAATAATAATAATAATAATGGATTAGATTTATATAGCGCTTTTTTCTGGACAGAATCAAAGTCACTTTTACATTGGATCCATTATTCATTCACTCCTCATTCATACTTGGTGATGGTAAGCTACGTGTGTAGCCACAGCTGCCCTGGGGCAGACTGATGCACATACTGTAGATGCATACAGTACATTCCACATGTAGCACAACAATGAAAAACACAAATATGCTACAGGAAACATATACAGTAAATACACTACAAGGAACATATAAATATGCATTTATATGTTCCTTGAAGTCGATCTCAGTCCAGCACACAATAGTGTAAAACAGCACACTGGACACAACGGAGTGGTTAAACATCTGAAGGAGCTTAGAGCAGATGTCGAAGGAGGCCAAATTCCTCAGGAAGTTCAACCTTCTCTGCCCATTCTACACATAGTCCAAGAAGGTCAACCAGTCCAGTCTACTGGACTACTACATTTTTCCATTTTTCCAGTCTACTGGACTGGTTGAGACTGTATCTATTGTTCAGATACAGTCTCAGACCCTTGTTGGGATTGACCACCTCCCTGACTGGGAGAAAATTAATATGACACAACAGCCTTTTGTATACTGCATTGTTCTTCTCCAAATAATCAACTGGTTTGTCTCTCATACTGAATTAATTTACTGTTCTACTATTGGTCTGTATCGTCAGACAATATTGGAGAATTTACATTTTTCCAGTGTTCAACGTGAGATAATCAAATTTCTTGTTAGTCTATCAGCGAAGGTCATACCCTACATTATATTTAATTCAGTGTTCTATCCGTACGGTAAAGAATAGAGGAAATTCTAATAGAAGACATTATGACTTGTAAAATCATTTTAAAAAAAAACATAATGGGACTGAATAACAGTAAAAGGGGCTCATTTCAAGTAAGTTCCTAATTGATAGTGTCAGCGAAGAGGAATGCATAATCTCATTTGAATGCATCTATCTTTAACCGACCTGTGAATGTCAAACTGAGACGCTTTTTGTACGACATAACCGTTTCACAAGAAAGT
Organism: Antennarius maculatus; assembly: GCA_013358685.1. Lineage (NCBI taxonomy): Eukaryota > Metazoa > Chordata > Actinopteri > Lophiiformes > Antennariidae > Antennarius > Antennarius maculatus. Next base: position 1,809,344 of record CM023609.1, on the reverse strand, counting down.
GATTAAATTTTCTGGTTTATAATTTGAAATTTGGGTGTTATATGGAAAGAACTGTATGTATTTAAGTTAAGCAGAATATTTTATTTCACATTACTGCACAAGTTTTTGGAATTGTGTCGGCGCTGTCCATCACCTGCGGTGCTGAAAACGAATCATCCAGTACGAATAACCCTTTTATAATATTTGCCATACTGCGCTTCTGACTTTAAACATAGATTTTCCATGGCAAAGTTGAACGCATTCAATGAAATCAACCTGAAACAAGTGACCAGGACAAGCTGGTAAGAGTGAAAAGTACCAGTTTCCCTTACCGGCTCACTCCGGTCAAGCGTGGTGTTGCGTTTTCCGCGTATCTGTTGCCCCAATTCTTCAAAGGCTGATATGTAGTATTCTTACGCTTCTTGGGCTACTAACGGTTAAACTACGTCGTGGGCGTAGCAGCTCAATGTAATGGCGACGGTGCCGTAGATTTGCCGAGGTTTGTGAAGATGAAGCGAAGAAGAATTTATTTCTTTTAAGTAAAACGCCGAGGTTCCCCAGAGGAGGACTTTGCGTCTACAACTATAATCTTTATAATTGGCAAACTTAGCTACGTTTGAACTTTCGTGCCCTTCGAAATGATGAAGCTCAAATCAAACCAAACCCGGACGTACGACGGTGACGGCTACAAGAAGCGGGCCGCCTGTCTATGCTTCAGGAGTGAAACGGAGGAGGAGGTGAGTCCGGGGATGACTCTGTCTGCTAGGCCAAGCTAACGCTAACCGCCGTAGCTGCTTTTAGTGTCTTCCCTCTATGTAAATCGATATCTTTGTGAACACAGTTGTTATTGTCAGTTTGAAACAAAACTCTCCAACTCTGGTATTGTTTGTTGATGGTGTGCACTAAACATTAGTTTTGGTCTCCTAGTTTCTCAAGCCTTATGTAAGCCTCTTTAGTTGAGCATATAGCAACGCCGGGTTTTTTCCTCCTGCTGTTCCCTTTGAGTAGCAAACCTGTTAGCTGGATGCTAACGCTAATGTTAGCCTGCTAACTAGCCGTGTTGCTACATTGGGCAGCCGGCTGTCGGCCAGCGACCACAGCCCGCAGTGTGAGGTTTGTGCTGTTGGTGACTATTGCAGTGACACTCGGTTGAATAGGGATTATTGTTTATCATGCAAAAGTGACAGACATTTATATGCTCGTATTACACACGGATAGCCACGAGGATACAGTAATCTGTTACCGTTATGCGACAATGCAACTGGTGCTGCTAGCAAACATTGGTCTGATATGTAGCTATAGTTGTTAGATGATCTGGCTTTAGATGATACGTATGCAGGTTTACATTCTAGTGATAGCCGGCTAACTTCACTTGAAGTTACATCGCTATTTGTTTTGCATTTTTGACCTAGCATGATACCACTATCTTATCTAGGGCACTCAGAAAACCACTCAGTAGTTTGCAAAGAGCAATTGTTTTGGAGTGGAGGTGATAACTGTACTACAAAGTTGCCTTCTTAGTGACATTTCTGAAGTCAATTACAGGAAACATACCATTTAGTCCTGGAGTGTAGTCTAACAGACTGACAACTGTGAATTTACCATGCTAATTTACCATGTGATAAAACAGAACCTCAGTGATTCATATTCGAACTAGTAATTGGTATCAGCTATTGAACTGTTGTATGACTGCACTAAATGCATGCCCCAAAATTCTGTGGCTTCAAGGATATTTTTGTAAGTTACTTCCACCAGTGAGGAAGTAACCAGTTCCACCAAGCTTTGAACAGTTTACCATAACCCAGGTGTAGTAGTCTAGTGTAGGGTTAGAAAGAATTCAGTTGCCCCTTGGTGACTAACAGTTTTTGTTTTTTTATTGTTAATTTGAAAAGAAGAGTAGAATAGACGAGTATGAATTCTTTATTGCTTTTTTGGGTTCTTTAATACAGTATTTACAATGTTGGTTTGTTGTTGTTCTTGTTTTGTTTTGTTTTTTTTGTTTTTCCCGTGTCTCTCTGGGTTCTTCAATGGTCTCCCATCTCCAGAAACATGCATATTAGTTGGATTGATCACTCCAAATTGATTGTAGATGTGGCCCCACAATGCTCTGGTGATGCGTTTGAGACGTACGCTGCCTTTCGCCTGTAGAACGCTGGGATAGGCTCCAACAACACCTGTGACCTACAAGGCAGAAAAGTGTCTGAAGACAAGACGATTACAGTCAGCTCATCTTCAAGAAAATGGATGAATAATCTGCTTTTATGTCAATTCATATTTGTGTTTAACTCATGACCTACTCATAATAAACAGATGATTCTAAATGCTAGAAGCAGGTTTCCAGGGTCAAAGGAATTGTTGGTATCACAGTGTATATTTTGACACAAGATAAAGCGACTTAATCATGGCTGCATCCCCAGGGTGTGTAATGCACCAGGTATGGTGACGCTTTAGAGGAAGTGTGCAATAGGCAATTAAGTGGCATGTTGGTGTGGTTACAGTCATCTCATATCAGATTATGGACTGGGTGTCATTCCAAACCAGTAAACACCATTTACCACAGAGCCGGGGTGGATGGTAAGGTCTAATAAATTTGTGATTTGCAGGTCCTGCTGGTGAGCAGTAGTCGACATCCTGACAAGTGGATAGTTCCTGGAGGAGGAATGGAGCCTGATGAAGAGCCCAATGATGCTGCAGCCCGGGAAGTGTGTGAAGAGGTTAGTTCTGGCACTGGCTATCTCAGTTATTAACTCATTCACTGCCATTGGTGTCTAAAGATGTCAGTTAGATATTTCAGCGGGGGGTCTGGGTGCTGTGGGATGGTCTAGAACTCTTCTATTAATATAATACTTCCAAACTCGTCACAAACAGACAAGTGTGGCTGAAGTTGGATGCAGTAACAGTCATTTTAAACTTCTTAAAAGATCCTGAGGGTTATAAGGAAAAAAAGTCAAGAGGTAGACCCAAAAAAATTTCACCAGCCCTGGGCTGGAGGATCCAATTGACACCGGACAATCCTCGGACCAATTAAGCTTGTCACTGGTGCCAAGTGCAGTCCCATAACCATTAGACGACATTTACGAGAGAAGATCTTAAGAACAAAAAACCTCTTCAAAGACCTTGTCTCCTTCAACCGAACCAACGGCCCGTTTGGAATTTGCATGGGAGCACCAAACATGGGGCATTGAATGGTGGAAGAAACATTTATTCTCTGATTACAAAGAGTTTAACCTTGACAGTCCTGATGGCTTCCAACGTGACTGACATGACCAGGAGATCCCACTTAAGATGTTTTCTATATGGCACAGTGGAGGGGGCGCCATCATGATCTAGGGGGCTTTTTCCTTGAATGGAACAATGGAGCCTCAGGTTGTGCAGAAGTGTCAAACGGCAGCTGGCTATGTGGAGAAGTTGCAGAGATTGTCGCTCATGATTGAAGGCCATCAGTTGTGTGTAATGACTGGGTTTCAAAGGGACAACGCTGCAGTTCACAATACCTGCCTGACAAAGGACTTCTTCCAGAGAAACAACATCACTCTCTTGAACCATCCTGTGTGTTCCCCTGATCTATATCCAATTGAGAACATTTGGGGTTGGATGGCAAGGAAAGTTTGGCAAAAATGGACACCACTTCCAGACTGTGGATGCCCTCAATGAAGCCACCTTCACCACTTGGAGCAGCATTTCCACTAGCCTCCTGGAAACACAAGCATCAAGCAAGCCATTTTTGAAATTTTTATAAGAATGCCGCAGTTATGCATCGCTGAGTGCACGTCTGGAAATTTTATTTCTATGTTATGGTGGTGTTTTGTTTTTTGAGATTTGGTCTTAGACTTTTGATCAGCCGATGAGCAGCCCATTTCCGTTTGGTGGTTGTTTGCAATAATTCCTTACTCAAAATTTTTTTTGTCTCACTGCCATTTCTTCTTTTTGCATATTAGCAAAAAAAAAATATGTGCACCAAAGTTGCTGTTCTGCTGACGCAGCTTTTTCACAAAAAAGCTTCTTTTTTTTTTTTTTAACAAGAACTGCTGTTTTTGGTTAAACCAGCCTATGATATATTGCCAATAACTAAAGAACGGAAAAAGGCAGAAACAATTTTTTTTCCTGATGAAAGAAAAGCGCCTACTCTTTCTTTTGATAATTTCAATGTTTACATGGTCGTAAAACACGGTATTCCGTGGGTCTTGAAAGATCGGTCAAAATGTTGTAAAACTGCTGGCAGTGTGACGATTGCTCCATTGAGAGCAGCTGGCATTGAATGAGTTAAATATGAAATACAACTTACCCCTTTATTTTTCTTTTTGATGTAACTGACTAATGTTTCTAGATAAAGATTTTTACATAGATGAATTTGTATTTAAAATGCTGGTGTAAAACATGCCTTTCTGTTCATAGCAAGGAATGTCCTGAGAGTGCATTGATATTTTCAAGGTCCTGCAGAAGTTCGAATAAGTTTTGATTTCTATTAAATCATGTTTCTATATAACACTGGGCCTAATGCCAAGCTCTAAGAACCTTTTTGTCAGTGCAGTAATCTTTTCTGAAAAAGAGAGAGAGCCTATGAACATGTAAGCTGTATTACAACATTATGTTACAAAGCAGTTTAGGTGTCAAAGGATGACACATGGAGACTGAAGCCTGACTACCTAGTGGTTGCACTGCAACAAAATGCAGTGCATCCCAAGGAAAACATTTCATTTTCATTCTTTGTGTGATTCAAATTTGTCCATTTTTACAATAACAGCCTGAGGGCACCTTGAAGGACACGTCTTTTTATTTAATGTGCTGAGGAGGCTGGGCAGTGATAACTTCAGAAACCTTTTAAAATCTTGTTAGGAATCGATATCATGTTCGACTGATAAATCAGGTATCCCTTTTGTGAACATAATGTTGAGGAATTTTGACCAGAATGGCAACAGAACACTGAAGACAATGAATCTCGTTCGGCTGTCAGGTCCGAGCAGGTCACAGTCCATATAAAAGATATTCTGAGTGTGATTCATCACACTGATGGATGCTGATATCATCTCTTAGTCTGACTCCTGCTTTTTGGCTGCCGGACACCCTGCCTTGCCAGCAGTTTTACATGGGGTCAAAGGAATATCCAATCATAGCTGAGTTTTGTTGAATATCCTCAAAGGTTTCATCCTGAAACTGTATGGTGGGTAGCATGTGATGCATCATCAGGTCCTAAAGCTGTCAGATATATCAAAGTATCAGCATTTTAAGTAAGAGTATTTCCACTAAGACAACGTGAAGGGAATTCAAAGTATCTGGGCTAAACAACTGTGTAGTTTTAAGAAAACCCCTTGTCAATAAAACTATTTGGGGGGGGAGCACCGTAAAGATTTAGGTCTGAGCAATGGAAAACGTTCATGAGTCCAGACTAATAGAGGCACCAGTTTAGAAGACGGGCAGATGAAGTGATGCAACCATTATGTATAGTGTGTAGTGCACCAACCTGTGGCGACAGTGTTATTAAGTAGCATTGCTTCAGTTGATGCAAGTCCAGGTTCAGCAACATTAGGTGTTCCAAATAAATGAATGGGTTTCTTACCTGATGGCATGGGTATTTTCCAGAATGACTATGCTACAATTGACATTGTGATCTACAGTGGGAGCAGGGAACAGGTGGAGGAGAAGCTAGAGAGGTGGAGGTTTGTCCTGGAAAGGAGAGGAATAAAGGTTAGCCGCAGTAAGACAGAGTACATGTGTGTGAATGAGAGGGACCCAAGTGGAAGAGTGAGGTTACAGGGAGAAGAGATCAAGAAGGTGGAGGATTTGAAGTACTTAGGGTCAACAGTCCAGAGCAATGGAGAGTCTGGAAAAGACGTGAAGAAGTGTGTCCAGGCAGGATGGAACGAGTGGAGGAAAGTGTCAGGTGTGATGTGTGATAGAAGAGTTTCAGCTAAAATGAAAGGATGGTCTTTAGTCTAGCGATGTTGTTTGGTCTAGAGCAGTGGCAAGACCATTTGCCGTCCTCTTATATGGTGGTTATCCTATTGTTCATCAATGAGCACACCGGTCCTTTACTTCTTTTCAGATTTCTTTCTAGTGTCCAGTTGCAGGCTTTGGTCTTAAGCAGGCTCTGTATCAAGCCCAACCTGCAGGTCCAGGATACTATTACAACACAAGGCAAAGAGAGTAATCAGTACACACAACTCCAAACACCAGTGATAATTGGCTCTCCCATTAAATCTTTGTAGCCTTATTACACTTCAGCTTTTATAATGGTAAACTGGAAAACATTTTGAACAAACTGTATGATATGGACTTATACTACTCATCATCAGGTCAGCTAGAGAGTATGGGGGATATCTTTTTAAAAAAGGCTTCAAGTTCTTCCTTATTTTCTACTGAATATTCACCTCCAGATTTTCCATATAAATGTCAACCACCTAATTTGCTCTCTTTCCAAGGTTGTTTATCCTGCTGGTGTCCCTGGTGCTGATGTTGCACATTGTGGTAAAAGGATATTGGCTACTGCTGACTGGTCAAACATCAGTAGCAACATCTTGCACATCAATGATTTGAGTGGATTTTCCCTTAATGATGTTAGGTGACTAGCCAAGGCTACACACTCACCGGTTAATATAGCAACATAATTGTTAATGCAGCTGATTAATGGTCATGCCTTTACAATTACGTTTTAACATTCTGGCAAGCTTACAAAAACCTTGTTTTTTGATTTGTTAAGCCTCTCATTGGAAGGTACCAAATCCTAATCTTGGCGATTTTATTTGGACAACCATGTTGATAGTGAGTCATCTTGTGCTTATTTGTTGGAATCTTGCCGGTGATAAAAGTGAAGATGCAGCACCCAGGAACATTCCAAAGGTTACAAGGTGATCTTTTGTCTATCTGACAGTTATCTTCAACTTCAGCTTGGTGGTCACGTGCCCTGACTCAGCACCAAGAATACGTAAAACAAATTGTGATCCAACCTCTATGCTTTATATGATCTTTTCATAGCTTTCCTAGTTGATACCAAGTAGATTTCAAATATATGAGACCTACTGGGCAACATTTATCATCTTATAAGTCATAGATGCTGACCTTTGACTTATTACTTAAAACTGTACAGCCTGTGCTTCTATGAATGATGTTGCTTGAGGCCTAAATGTTTCCAACACTGAGTTCATGGTTACTGTGTGTGAAGTCTACATTATATTTATAGACTGAAACTGAAACCTTGAGAAGTGGCAAAGATGTCAGCAAGTGGCTTGGCTCTGTATTTAAGCATGTCCTAATATTCAGCTCTTAGCATTGAGATCCAGCCTGGAAAGTGTTTTTATTATGTCCAAAGGTTACCAACTGTGACCTCTGGATGTTGGAGTTATCCTCTGTTGAGGGGAGCATATGACATTTGCCTGGTTTTGTATTTAAGATCATGGTAAGGGGAATGGTATCTGAGAGCCAAGCAGTTTTCTGTTGTTAGCCAATGACCTTTTTACATGATCTTCTCTGACACTTAAAACATCTTGCAGGGAAGCAGTCAATATGTGACAGCGAGAGCTGAACAGAGGTGATGACAAGTGTTTTCAGCTATGGAGTTCAAAACTGCAATAATGGTGAACTAATAGCATGTCCAAAAATTGGGTATTTTGGTAAAAGAGCAGTTTTGGAAGTCATCAAGAATCTTTTTTCTGTAATTCACTTCAACACTTCACACTTCTATTACACTTCACACTATGAATTACACTTCACACATGTAATTCATAAGTCTAGTTAAAACCAAATTGGTACCTTACAGTGTCAGCAAAACTTAACAAATCTCCCCACCTATATATTTGAATAAGCTCACTTGAAAACCTCACACTGTCACACTTTAACTCCACCCACTACCTGCCCAACCAATCACAGCGCATCTGCCAGAAGGAATCACGTGAACAATATGGTGTAAGGCATCGGGCAGCGAGACTTTTTGCTGTTGTTGACTTTTTGTTGCGCGCACACACACACACACACACAGTGTACTGCCATCACTAAAATATACATGTTTTGCATACTTCCTTATTTTGCTGACACTTTTATTCACAGGCTCTCTGCTAAATGCCACACACTTCAAACTCATGCCCACTGATATTTTACCCTCCAGTAGGTGTCGCACTAGAGCAAATGAAGCCTCATGAAGCTTCGAACTGCAGTGAACCGATTGGGATGAAAAGCTTCAATGGTTCAAGGGGCTTCATCTGCCCATCACTAACTATATGTGGGCTTCCCAGTTAACACAATTTTAGAGTGTCATAACTGTTTCAACAATTTTCATGTTTTTGAGCAGAAAGTCCAAACAGCAGGAACGACACAGAAAACTGCAACAAATTCTGAGTGAAGCTAGCTGGCTAGCATAAACAGTCTGTCCAACTATGGTTTCCGTTTCGAATGGGGCAATTGATGTAGCATCCAAAATGCTCCTCGAGCATCTGACAAAAGTCTGACAAAACAGTTGTGTTCGTGTAGTCAGCCAACAGAACTATCACTTCTCTAAAATTTCTTTTCTACTTGCTCTTTTCCTTTAGCGTTAGCTCCTTTCCCAATCTCACGATTAGTTAGCTTTCTTTCTCCAGTTAGCCTGCTAACATTCATCTACGGCTTCACAATGCCCACCCAGCGCCATCCATGATTTGCCAACAAAGTCGTTACATCACCACGTTGATTTTTGACTACGTTGGGTGCGCTTGGTTTTATAATATCAATACCTTTGTTTTCATATGTTTGGTTTGAAGTCTGATTATTGTTTTATCGTGGAATTTCCACGGGTTCCTGCTAGTTTGGTATAATTGTTTATTGGCATCCTGTCAGATTGCATTATGTCATAACAATGTCTTGTCATGAATTACCCCCCTTTGCCTTGCCATATTTAAGAAAGGCCCTCATTTGTGTCACTTTTAACTGTTCCTTGATGCCGGTTTGCTCATACTTTTTTTTTCTTTGTTTTACAGGCTGGTGTGAAGGGGACATTAGGTCGCTTAGTTGGAGTATTTGAGGTGACATTTGCTCTCGACTTTTTTTTTTTTTTCAATTTTCCTAGTCCTCAAATGTCAACATACTCTTCTTTTTTGAATTAAAATATATTTGTGTGTGTGTGTCCCTCCCTCTCAACAGAACCAAGAGAGGAAACACCGAACCTTTGTCTATGTTCTTATTGTAACAGAGGTGCTGGAGGACTGGGAGGATTCGGTCAACATTGGTAATACCCCACGTTTGTTTAGAATTCCTAAAGGGTGTCTTGGGTATAAAGGTCTCAGGTGCATGTGTGTTGATGGTAGCTTTATTTTTTATGTCCTTGACTTTTGAGATATTGCTAAGGGATTTTATTGTAACTGAATAATGTTTTGTTCCCACGGATGTAATTTTCACTGAAATGCTATTTGCAGTTCTGCTAATTAATGAAAACATAATTTTCACGTTTTTTCTTCCTGCTGTTTTTCATGTCTTAACTTGCTCCATGGTGTTTGGTTCTCTCAACAGGGAGAAAAAGGGAATGGTTTAAAATAGATGATGCCATACAAGTGTTGCAGTGTCACAAGCCTGTGCAGGTCAGCTACTTTGAGGCTCTACAGGAGAGTTGCCTGACCAGTAACGGAACACCTTTGGTGACCACGATAGGTGGGGACCTCTCCCCTACCTACAGCATCAATCAGAGCTCTGTCTCGGGTATCAGATAACTAAAACTAAACCTCTGTGCCCCCAGAGCTTTCGCCACCACTTGCGCTCTTACTTGTGTCATCTTCTCTTCTCTTCTCTCAATAACATGGTTTGCCTTGCCAACTCCTTTTGTTCCAGTCTGTGGCACAGACTTGATGACAAGTGTTGGGTGAATAGTCTGAAACACTCTGTAAATGTACTTTTTGATCCCTGTTCTTTTCTTTGTACTGACAACTGCATGACATGTCCCCTTGCGCCCTTCATTCTCTCTCCTTAACACGCCCTTAGCGTGGTTTATTGAATGCAAGAACTACTTTTTACTGTTGTAATGTAAAGATGTATACATAGTGCTTAAGCTGAAGGCTTTTGGTGGTCCTTTTAATGTTTCTTCCATCTTTTTCTTTCATTTTCCTGTGAATGAACGTGCCCAAGAGCATACTCCCTCCACTGTTGTTCAGATAGAAAATGTCTGTTCCTGAATGAACTGATTCATAGGAAGTGACCTGTCTTGTTTGAGCACAGTTTTGTTGCATCTCACTCTATCAAGTGACCTGGTGCTGACTGTGCAACAGACATTTGGTAAGGTCTTTGAATTCTCTTCATTGTGGTCTTGTGATTATTGATGTTTCCTTAATAAGAAGGATACAGCCCCTCAGTAGTTTTTTCAATTTCAGACATCAAATGTGTTTCTTGGTTGGGAAAACCACCCAAGCACTGCAAACATCACTCCCAAATGAACTGTAAGGAGAGTGAAGGAATGTGAACATACAGTGTAACACAAACCACCTTTCTCTTCAGTGTCTTTACCTCTTGTTAATCCATTTTTTTTTTGTTTTTTTCCCAAATTCGCTCCTGTGACTTTAAGACTTCCTCTACATACTGATAGAGTAGAAGAGGTGGACTTCTAAATAGTTGACTTGTAGTTTCAAAGTTCAACACATATCATTTCAGTAATTAAAATCAGTTATTTTACTCCTCACATTCAGTTTGGTTAAAATCAATTGTTTACATTGTGTTCATTACATAGCACAGATGTCTGTGTAGGTTCTCAGTTATCCAGGTCATGGTTATCCAAAGCTGTTTAAATCAGTCCACTGGATCTTAAAGTCCAGTAGATAGAGTTAAACAGCTTTGTATGCATAGCACAGGTGACATATGTGGGAATTTTCCTTTGGCATGAAGTCTGCATCCCCAAAAACCCACAGAACACCTGCTTGACATTGAAAGTAATGGAATCTACATTGCTGTCTTTTGCAAGATGCAGAACAAACAAGCCTTGTACAGTTTGAGACCTTGTTTTTAACATATAAAAGGTTTTGGATACTAGCTTATTTTCTCTTTTCTGGCAAAAGTCTCTTAGCCAAGCTGCATCACTTGGCCTTGATGTGGCATGAGGCAGCTGGCTCAATACTGTGAAACTGGAGGCGCTGTAGATAACATGTTAGAAGTTAATTGTAAATTGTTTATTTCTGTATAGATCAAAGGTGATAGTCCAAATGACAGAACACCTCTTACACATCTGTGAGTTGTACATGTCATTTCAACCGAGGCGTGAAGACCTGACTGAACTCATTTGGCTGTTGGAAATTTTTGGGGAGATGGGATAGAATACATCTGATGACTGAGAACAAGAAATGTGACTGTAGGTGAGAGTGAAGAACCTATTTATATTATTCCCCAAACCCTTGTGTTTTTTAGTCCAAAATAAATTGGTAACAGTAAAGGAATGATTATTTTTTTAGCTTTTTTTTTTTTTTTTTTGTCTCATCTTTGGCTAAGTAGAAATAAAGCAGACTTAGGCCCTTTTCAGAAAAACCCAGCAGCTGTTCCACTATCCACAGTTAATGTACATTCACATTGACCTGAAATCTATGTTTTTAGCTTTGTGTCCCTCCTTTAACTCCTTAATAACACATTATTGGCCACTTTGGGATATCATTGACATATTAAAGGTTTATTTAACTGACATGTTGGTTGATACTTGTGTACTGACACATTGGTCAGTTAATTAATAGTGTTTTGAATCCATCTCTTTATACCAATATTAACACACATTTGGTCCAGACCATTTCCTGAGGGAATAGCACAGTTCCAATGTTACCCTCTACTTGCTGTAATCTTGCCTAAGCAAGTAATATACAAATGTTTTAGTTCACGGAAAGATACATAAGTTTGCCTGTTAAAATGATGAGGTTTCAGAAATGTACTATCACAGTAATAAATGAACATTTATCTTTGGAAGCATTGTTATTCACCTGAGAAAAAGAGCCCCCATAACACAACTGCTTAGTGAACTGTAAACGAGTGGATCAAGAGCTAACCTGGACAGAGTTTCAGAATGTCTGCAGTCACACCAGTTAAGTGCTGATGTTCTTACTTATGGTCTGTCTCCCAGTAATTGTTCAAAGTGATCACGACTGTCAGCTAATCAAGCTTCACACAAACAGAAGTCATCTATAATCCACAAATGTTTTGGGTTTTTTTTTCTTTCTGAAAAGCAGTAAATGTGAAGTCTAAAGTCTGCATTGCAACAAGTTTTTTTTTTCTATGTATCAGAAGGGTGTGGTGGCCAAAGTTTATCTTTATGAGCAACCTAGCACATCATCAGCTTTTTTTTTTTTTTAATTGGATATCTTCTTCACTGAAACATCTATTTGGGTGTTAAGATTTAAAAAACCTACATAGCTAAAAGAAAATCTAACCCCGATGTCAGTGTTGGGTGATTCCACGTTCTCTTGATGGTTCAATGTGGTTGACAGGTACTGTCAAAATGAATGTGAGGAGGATTTCCACAAGTAACATCTAACGACTTAAATATGAATGACCACTCATTGTTTATCCACACGTTTTCTGTTATTGACAAGCTAATATGTATTTATTAAAAATGCTAACTTAGTTGTGGTCAATAAGGATATGTTCAGTTTTAGCAGCTCCTTTCTAACTCAAATTGATACAGGCCCAGTCAGAGGTGATGCGACCTGAGTCAGTTTGTGAGGGTTTTAATATGAATATCTCCTTACTGGCCCTGTGAACACATCAAAATGTGGACAAAACAGGACAAAATATCGAGGGAACATAATTAATTTACCAAATGTGACAATTTAAAAGTTGCCCCATCTGGTGGCCAAAGCAAACATTTTAAAGAAATGACTCTTTACTGTCAAGGATCGTTTCCTTCATGGACAGGTGGCCATTTCTCAATGGAATTAATTTTATATCTTGAATGAAAAGGTGGGTAGAAGACGACCCAAAACATTTAAACTGATTAGCAAATTAAAATGTTTGTACAATATCCATTTATCTCACCCTTGGAACTTTATACTCATGATTTGTGTTCTCCAAAGTATTTGTCACTGGAATTTTCTTTTCTCTTTTGTCATTTGGGACTGGAGTAAAACCAGTGCGAAAAGACTGAAGATTGTAATATAAATGTGCCAACAAATAAAACACCAGTATTTCACATTCAGGCCAGTATCTTGATTTGGTCAGACTTCTGAATGTTTTGCCTATTATTCTGATGTCAGTTATACACAGAATGCACAGTTGATGTCTTGGTCTTATGAAACTTTGCAGTAATAGACCAACTTTAAAATTTTTAAGCTTTTGGTAAATCATTGTCCTGAATCAACAATCTGAAAAGGTTTTCTTGTCGTTTTTCTCCGTAATATTAAGAAAAGCAGTTTTGAATTTAAATAACTTCAGAAAATGGACAAATGTAGTGCTATTTTTGAAGAACTGTCAGGTAAATTACTGGCTTGTAATTTTGCAAAAAAATTGTAGCAACTGGAAAACATCTCAGGTTTAGCGTGTATGTATGGCCAATGCTTCCATTGAGGGTTTGACAGTACATAAATGGCAGGACTGGCAATAGTAAGTACTGTAAGTGAGGGGGGTTTGAGCACTGAAAGCTTTTCAGTAATTTATAAACGACTGAATTAACATTTGACGAGTCCAGATTTTCAAGGCAAACTATTTTGAAAATGTAGCCTTTTTTAAAGAAGTGTTTTTCAGTTCAACCTTGAGGAAAACTGCAAAGCATTTAAGTTTTTTCAAAATACTTAAATTTTCTAGCTATAGGTCATTTTCATATTTACACCATGTACAGTTCATAATTAGTATAGTTTAACTTCTTTATAGCAAGTTCTACCCACTTTCGTACGGTGTTCCTCTTGTTTTCTGGTGTGCTTGCTGTAAATTTGTTAAGTAAAATGGTATAGGAGCATTCCCATTAGTCTAAATTGTTTTCATCCAATCGACAATCCTTTATTCAGTTATCCTGTTCAGACCCTCTCTCCCTTTAATTGTAGACAATTCACAAAACTGATCAATTTGGATTAAAATTGGCTGAAATTAGGTCATCAGGGGAAATTTGCCATTTGTGAAACAGCACAATAGAAAAGTCACTCATCCTTCATCAATACATATTTCCACTGCAAACAAAACCACACAGACATTCAAGTTCTTTTAATTTCTTTATTGTACAGAAAGAGGGAAATTTACTGAGGTTGCTGTCCTCTGCCACGTCCAAAGCCTCCCCTCTGCAACAAGAAAAGGAATATCAATACATAACCTCAACAGATCAACCAAGCTTAGTCTGCTGGTATTATTGAATCCACTGGACAACTCGGTTTCAGAGAGAATACATGATTCTTCATTGTCAATTGACAAAGATTGAAGATGATACAAAGGCAAAATTCACAGGCTACCCTGCCACATATACATTTGATTAAATGATTTTTTTAAAGTTGTTCCCTTAATTACAAGCCTTCTAAACTGATTAGGTCAGTTCTCTGGAAAATGTATCTGACTACAGACTGACATAAAAACGCAAGTTCAAAAATATCTAGGAAAGATCAAACCAAATAAATCTGACACCTTCAGCGCCTCAAACTTTTGAATTCTGTCAATGTTTTGAGTTGTTAACAGATCCGTCTATTATGTTACAGAATTTCCCTCCGGATTAATTATCTAAGTAAAGACGGACTACGTACAATCCTGCACAGCCTTCAAAAACGTTTAATGAAAAAGCACGTATCCCTGTCCTTGAGGTATGTGTTCGTACATTTTCTCCTGTCTTTCAACAATTCATACTCCAAAACTAGACATGGCAGACTGCAGGAATTCTGATATCCCACCCCTCAGTTTTGAATGTAAGAACACAGCAAATAAATATTTGAAGTTATTCACAAAGTTTTACAGTGCACATCAGCAGCTTTACTTACAAACTGGAACTCTGTGGCAGCTCCAGCACCGGCCTCTGCTTTCTTGTCAGCACCAGCTGGTAGAGAAGTTATGAATTAATCAGACAGAAAATACAAAATAAGCTTCAAAACACAGCTGCCAGAAACGTACACCAGGTTTCTTTGTAAAATTTTTTATATATTAAAAGGGGAAACTGACTTTAAGGTCTAAACCAGTACAGTATTTTCTGCACTATAAGGCGCATCTTTAATGAATTGTTTTATAGTGCATTTATATATAAGGCGCATATAATAAAACATTAAAATAGACTTAAAAAACTAGTGGCTGTAGTTGCGCTATCTGTCCACTAGCTAGAGCATTCATGACTGAGTACCTTTAATCAGATGTGAAAGACCCTGTGAAAGTGGCGTATTTGCCACTCTGTCTAGCAAAATGCGCCATATTAAAAACCTGACATTAAAACTGGTTAAATTCATTCCGAGTGGACCACTCAGTTCAAACATGGCAGATTATTTCCTGATCTGAAATTTGAAGCAGATATTTAAGCGCCGACGTTCGTCTTTGTTTATTAATTAAATATTGTTTCGATCGATCAGTAGTTCAGTCGGAGGTGAGGTGCAGCTATTTGCTGCTGTGTGTCCACAACAATTTTTAACCAGTTTTTAATGTCAGGCTGCTAATTTATTGGCAAATATGACGCTGTTTTACTCATAGAACTGACTTTAACATCGGTGTCTCACCGCCGTGAACCTCACAGCACGTCGCTGCCAGACAGAATACACAAGCCAAAATACTTCATTGTGAAATCTCGCTCAATGACTAACAGCACATCACTGACAAACCCACTCAGATAGGTAACCGGTGTCAGAAGGAAACTTACGAGGAGCGGCAGATCGCCTGTATGCATCCCTGTCGGTCTCTCCACGGTTGAGGCGGGCGGGCCTCTCACCTTCCATTCCTGCAGGGAGCAGAGGGATGAAGTTAGCTATGGGTTGCTTTACTGTACACTGACCATAAGAACAACCTCAGCTTGAACTCAGACATAAACACTTAATTTGAAATGAGCAAAACATAAAAACACCTGAACTGCTTGAACTGCACACATTACAATTTCACAAAGCAACATGTAAAAATGTTAATTCTGTGTATACATTTTAACATGTACAGTATTTTCTGCACTATAAGGCACATCTGATTATTAGGCGCACCATCAAAGAATGACATTCTAAAAAAATAAAAAATATCACATATAAGGCGCACTGGATTATAAGGTGTATCTGTTTATAAGACATCTGATTGTAAGGCGCACCTTCAGCGAATGGCTTATTTTAAAACTGTTTTCATACATAAGGCGCACTGGTTATAAAACGCATTGTCAGTTTTTGAAAAAATTAAAGGCTTTGAAGTGCGTCTTATAGTGCGGAAAATACTGTAGACGGATCATAATCCCAATCTGCAATTTACATACAGATGAGGGTACCCATTTATAATGTATATAGAAGGAGCATTAAATTATTTCTAACAAGTTAATGTTTGTTATGAGGTTAGTTAAGTCTAAACGTTTGTAAGTTTTTTTGAAAACTTATTTTGCCTTTTCATCAAATTACACACACACACACACACCTCCACTGATACATTTGACTAAAACTAAAACCAAGATGATAAAAATATCATAATTTCAAAATAAAAGTATTTTAATAGTTGCCTTAGCCATCATCTATAGCTACTTCACAACACAAAACCACAGACAACCAGGCATATTTAGGTATAGAGTATTAGCGGGAACCCGAGGAAATTCCACGATAAAACAATGATGAAACAACTTTTGAGTGATTGCAGTTGAATGACTGCAATGTAACCCTCCATAGAATGCTTTAGCTAAGCAGGTTTACGATTCAGTTTACGTACTTGAACACTTAGAAATAGATTCATGTTTAGTTGCACTTGCTGAATATAAGTGTAAAAAGCAACATTACTAATGTTCACTCCAAAAATCTTGTATCTCGATATCAGAGCACTTACCCTTGGGCCTCGGCCTTGCAGTCTCAGGGCGGGTCTGGCGGCGCAGGGTGGCGGGCACAATCTCAGGAGGAAGGTGGAGGAAGTCTCTCAGGTACTGGATACCTTCATTGGTAAGGTACCAATAAAAGTGTCGCCAGGCAAATTGCTCCTTTACATACCCACAGGACTTCAAGGACTAAAAAGAAAATTACATGTAAAATATTTTTCCACACTGCCCAATGAAGCACAATCTAGCTGATGTAGATATTATATACATAAAGCTGCTGCCATTCATTCCTACTTATTTCAACCACAATAAACAGATACTTCAAATTTCAAACAGAGTGCTTTTGCTTCAGTATCACAAAAGAGAAACTCTTTTTTTACAAGCATCTATAAACTTCAAGCCTTAAGTTTTCCTCTTTTTCGAGTAAATAGTTATAAACTGTACATGTCTTGCTTTCCTAACAACTCACTCAAAATTTTTTATCAAGCCACATGGGTGTAGTTACCACTTTCTAGGAATCTTACAAAAACACGTCGCGACTACTCAAAATCTGACAAAAGAGCATAGTATCTGGAAAAGAAAATTGTTTACAACAAGTACAATAATTATTACACATGGTAAAAGTGTTGTATATTCTTACAGAATCAGGACTTCACTCAACATTTGATTATTAACAATATTACTGGCCCACTTTTTCAAGGATAGCAAATCCTGAAGTTTCAATAATGTTCATATTGTCAGACACAAGATTCTGTTTTGTGTATAGAATTTGTCAAGCTTCAATGTCTTCTGTTGTTAGGCTCTGTGGTCTCTGCTACAATGGGAAGAAGTTCAGAACCACTGCTTCTGCCTCTAGTCATGTAATCAGCATTTATACCTAAATGTTCATCATACAACTACTACACAACGTCAACGCATCAAAGCCTACATTCATCACCTTTATGCTCTACATCTCTAATTTTCTCACCTGCATCGCTTTCATCACATGAAGGTTGGGCACGTTCTTGTCAGCAAGCTCGGGATGCTTTGGTAGATGGACATCTTTCTTGGCCACCATGACTCCCTCTTTGAAGAGGAGCTCATAAATAGCAATGCGATTCTTCTTGGGCATCAGCATCTATGACAAGTACCATCATTTTAACTGAACACATTGTGGGAAGCTACAGTATCCTCGACTGGAATAGTAGGCTAAAAGATTAGCATGTTAGCCACTTTAGCTTATACCGAAACAAGACCGACACACAGGAACGGAAAGCACTTAAAAGCAAGATTATTTTATACTTTTTGACTTGTTAACAGATGTTTACATGGGCACTTCCACTCTTATAAACGTTTACTCGGACTAGGCCGGCCCGCGTTACCAAAAGAAATGGCAGCGATGGAGTACATTCAAGCCGTCCCTACTCCAAGAGCTGATATCTACGCCTCAAAGTTGCATCACGCTAAAATAGTTGAACGTAGTCCATTATAACATGAACATAAATCATTCACCCACTATAATTTCTTCGTGAATGATGAGATGTAGAAGATACAGATGGATTACTTCGCAGTACTCATTTTTACCTTTCCACTTGGTAGGGGACCGGAGCCGGAAGGAACGACAGTCGTCAGTCAGGAAGGAGTGTGGCCTCGGTTTAGGGCTGCAGTGCGTGTGTCGCCTCCTGCTGGTGTGGAGGAAGAGGGAGCCGTTCGGTCAATTTATACTGTAGCGCAAGCATACACAGTATTTCTTAGTTTTTATCCAAAGCTTTGATTCCTTTGATTATATAATAGATTAGAGGTTTAAATTAATTTAATTAGGAGTCTATTTGGTAAACCTCAGCAGAAGGTGTTACATAAGGGCCCTCAGTAAATCTAAGGTTGGTTCCCAGATCTCTTCTATTCATCATATACAGTACTGTATATCATGTGTCTTAAGCAAAACAATCCCAATACAAGCTTTCACTTTTTAGTTGATTGTACTATGATGTGTTGCATTCACCCCAAGCCAGACTGTTTTTCAGCTACAATTAGTTGTTCATCTGACAAAACAAACTAGAACCAAGGCAGTCGAAGACTGCAATATCCCGCGACACCCCTGAATTCAAAATTTTACCCTGACCTCCACCTCCAAAAACATGCGTTTCAAGTTAATTGGCTGGTCCCAAATTTTCCATAGGAGTGTGTGTGTGTGTGTGTGTGTGTGTATGTGTGTGTGTGTGTGTGTGTGTGTGTGTGTGTGTGTGTGTGTGTGTGTGTGTGTGTGTGTGTGTGTGTGTGTGTGTGTGTGTGCGTGGTTGTCTATCTTTGTGTGAGGCTCCGTCGTGCGCCACTCCGCATTGGCGTTGTGCCTGGAGTGTCCCCCGCCTCACGCCCTATGCCAGCTGGGATAGGGTCCAGCTCCCCATGACCTGCTGCGGTGGATAAAGCGGAAGAAAATGGATGGATGGACCCTGACCTACTTTCATCCATCAAAGCACTAGCTTTGATTTACGGTCTTACACTGACCTTCTCCCTTGTCTTTGTATCTCATCCGGTTCCTGAGTGTACAAAAGTTGAAATTTGACCTTGAACTAGTTTTCTAAAGGTCAAGTTCATCATCTCATTTTCATCCCCTTTGCCGCCCGATGCAATGCTTTACATTGCATCTGTTGCAGTGTAAGGTAATGTAAAGCAATGCATCAGATGCAATGCTTTACAACATTGCATTTGATGTTTTGTTTTGCGCTTTGTGATGTAAGGCTTGGATGGAGCTGCTAAACCATGGAAACTCATTCCATGAACCCCTCCACACGCTGTTACTGAGCTCATTTGAGAATGACATGAAGTTTGGTGTTCTGTAGGTATCAGAGGGCACCAACAGAAAGTTGGCGCCCTCTGCGCTATATGCTCCTCAACATCTGCTCTCCCAGCGCTTTGATTTTACATGACCCAGCACTCTGTGGTTGGGTTGCTGCTGTTCCTAGTTGCTTAAATTTGCTATTATACTACTAACAGTTGATTGTGGAATATTTGGCAGTGAAGAAATTTCACGTGCTGGACTTAATGCACGGGTGCCATCCTATCACTATACCATGATGGAATTGACTGAGCTCCGGTAGGAGACCTATACATTCACAAATGTTTGTAGAAATACTCTTCATGCCTAGTTGTGGTTCATTTTATACACCTGTGGCCATGGAAGTGATTCAAACACCTATTCAATTCAATGATTTGAAAATACTTTTGGCAATATACTGTATGTTCATTACTCAAAACCTTTATTAAAATACATCCAGGCATATATTTAGGTATACAGTACTAGCGGGAGCGTGAAGATTCCACGATAAGACAATAATATCAGACTTTGTTTGTTTTCTTTTTTTCTTTGCCGTCACAAGAAAATAAACCGCTGTGTCCAACCAAGTCGTAACGGCTACGTGTGTGGGGGACAGACAAACGCAAAGACGAAGGCCGCTTTGGCATTACAGTCTCACCATATGGGTAGATGGTTGCTTTGTGGGTTCTGTCCTGGTGAATAAAACAGCTATATTTGACGAAGCCAAAACGGCTCCGTAAGTGAGAGACATGAACAAATGTGAAGACCGGAGCTAAGTCGGCTAGCGGCCCAAACTTCCGGGTAGACATCGGAAGCGTGACAGCGTGGGGTTTTCAAGTGAGCTTATTCCAAACCAGTCAACCCTCGGTTTTCGAACGCTTCTGTTCTCGACCAAATCGGTTTTCGACTAGAAAATCTGAGAATTTTACGTCTCTGAACTCGACCAAAATTCAGCTCTTGACCAAACCGAAAGAAGCCGAGCGTACCTGAACGTGACTCACTTGGGAGTCGAGTGAGCTCGAATACCCAGGATGCTTCCTCTGTAGCGCATTTGTGTTCAAAGTTCGATAGGATATCTTTTATTAAAATAAAACACAGTGTCTATTTCTACCCCTTTTTATTGATGGTAAACAGTATACAGTGCAGTTTATGGTGTAAAATAGTAAAAAAAAAAAACAACTTAGAAAAAGTTGTTTTTTAGACTTGGAACGGATTAAAATTATTTACATTAATTATAATGGGAAAAATAGTTTCGGATTTCGAACAACTCGCTTTTCGAACAGCCTTCTGGAACAGATTATGTTCGAAAACCGAGGGTTGACTGTTCTGTATATAGTTGGGGAGATAGTATTTCTGAAACCTGGCAAAAAAACCCTAGATATTTTAAGTCCTTTAGTTTAAAGATTAAATTTTGCATACAAAACTTATCAGCAGCCAATAAAATATGAGTCACTGTTAAATAAATAATAATACACCATACAACCATTATTTTTATTTTTTCCATTATTATAATTATTTTGGTGTTTTTGGGTAACGTCATTTCCGGCAGAACTTTAATGTGAAATCTTCCCGGAAGTGAGCTGTTCCTTCGACGCACTTGATTCAAATTAACGGACCATCCCCCATCTGGCGGAACATTTCAGCTCTCCAGCCACCGGTGTCTCCACCGACACACAATGTCAACACAATGTTGACAGTTTGAAAGTATCCTCAGACGCTGAGCAGCAGTTTCTTTTGGTATGTATTTAATCTGTTTTTATTAATAATTCGACAGCTGAAGTCAGCATTGTCGTTGATAAACTAGCTAAATATGTGGTTACCATTGCGGAACTGTTATACGTGCGACATTACTGTCAGTGACAGGCTATCTGTGACTTAAACGACAGTTTAGAATTAAAAAGTGGATTGTTGTGGCGAAATGTATAGCGTTGCATGTGAGCCACCACCAAACCGTACACCTGCTTCATGACACCGAGTCCGTTCAGGATCTATTGAGAGTCTGACTGAACATTTGTGGGAGTTGATGTGCAGATCGTTGTGTAGCGGTAGCAGCAGCAGAGGACAGGGAGAGGTGTTTCAAGTAAAACAGAAAAAGAAGCTTGTCTCTTGGGAGGAGAGCCTGTGCTTCCAGCACATTTCTCTGATCTATCAGCTGCTGGTAGATCGGTTCATGGCTGCTAGGATCAGCTGACTTCCACTTGAACATCAGGGTCTGATCTCTGAATGAGCTCTGTCCACGGTTCTGAACGCTGGTCACTAGTGGCTTCATACGAAATAGGAAAGTGTACATGTGATGGACAATGAGGTAAAGGAATGTTCAATGAAATGATGCATACATAAAAGCAGAAGTTAATTTATTCAAAAAACATTGTGTTCTGCTTGTCTTAAAGAAATGCTCCACTCTTTTTGTAGACTCATGTTATGAGGTCTGCTGCTCCTTAAGCAATGAAAATATTTTGTGTGTCTTTCATGTTTCTACAGAAACTTTTTCTGGTCGACTTCATTTTGTTTTTCAGCTTCTGCTGGTTTGATTTTGACCCTTCTTTTTCACACATTTTGGTAGAAAATAAAGTAAATAAAGTCAATTCATGAAGTCAATTGAGATATCTTTAGTCTTCTAAACAAACTAGTAAATTTTCCACTTTTGAGTTTTGCTGAGAATTTGGCCTGTCCAAATCAACTACTGTAAATATACACAGTAGTTGATGTCAGTCACTGTGATTGTAATGGAGTAGGAATTACAACAGAGTGATCCACTGCATTTTTTTTTTTGTTGTTTTTGTATTTTTCATGGTGTTCTCAAATGATCAAATTCCTGATCATGGGGTGTATTTATTTTAGAGAATTAATTCAATGCAAAATACTCATTGCATCTCATGAAAATATGATAGCGGGTCATTTTAAGGGAGTGGATTGACGTGTGCATCTGTGCACATGTTAAAGAACTTTTATTTGAGTGAGTGCCTAAGTGGATTAATTCATGTGTCAAATGAGGGGCACTCTAAATTTCCATCTCCTGGTTCATTCCCTCCTGGTATTTGTTGGAGCTAAGACAGATGGACGTCCTTGCTAATGTAATTAATTTGATCGAACCCCAGTGCCCTTGTGATTCCTTGTCTGTAGAAGTTGTTAAGGATTTGACCATGCTATTCCCAGTGGATATAGACACCACTGCTTGCTTCCAGCTTGCTGGACATGTCACATCTGGTGTTCACCAGTCCTGGCTGATTTAGGTCAAGCAATTAGGTCAAGTCATTCTTCTCAGTGTCTCCTGCTTTTGTGACCAAAACAATGGATTCAGATGAGTCTTTTCCCTGCCTGCCTGAGTTTAGATCAATTTAATTGAAATTTACATTATCTTGGGCCCCAAATAAATAAATAGTCATGATATGTGAGTGCTGATAAGCGCTGATCTCCCATGAGACCTCTTTGCATCTCAATGTGCTCTTAGGAACATCTTCGAGACTAACAATCACATTTGACTCTAGTGAATGGAAAGCATCCTCTCCATCCCTCCTGAAGTGAAGATACTGCTTAGTGAGAGAGCAGGGTTTGGCTTTGCTCTGAACTTGAAGTAATGTGTGCCAGACGGAGAATCCTCACAGGGCATCGTGTGCTTAAAAGACAACTTGCATTCTCTAACAATATTTCTTTCTTTTCTGAAGTTGCAGAGCAAGAGTCAAAGATCTGGAATTGTGATTTTTTTGTTGAAGTTGCCATTATGATAGCTAAAAGAGCTGAGTTGTCATCAAACACCAGTTTATCCTGTTCTGCATAGCCGTTAACTGACGCAACATAGAATTACATTATAATAGATAATGAACCTGCCTAAACCCATCTGATTTATTGTCTTGCATCTTATTACATCCCGCTTCAAAGCGGTGATGTATTGTAATTGTCAGTGTTTGTGTGTTCCTTTGTCCGTTCGTATGTCCACCAAGTATCTTCGCGACCGTTCAGAGGGTTTTGCGGGATTTTGTAGTCTGTGACTGCATTGGTTCTGGTTATGACTCTATTTTTACTCATAAGCAGACAATTTTTGCGCATGTGTGTGATTTAAATGGAGTGTTGTTTTTTGTAGTTTGGGCTTCCTGGTGAAATTCATGACCATTTAATTGTCTTTTGAGTATCAAATTTCAAGGAAAGTAATTTATTTGATCTAAAAAATATTCAAAACTGTTTTGATAATTCATGATTTTTATGTTTGTTACGTAAGAAATAAAAATCTAGCTTTTTTAAAAATCTATTTATTTATTTATTTACTTTAACTGTTGAACTAAAAAAAAAAAAAAATGAGGGAAATGAGGGAGTTTTTCCCCGCCACCGTTGCTTATGTTTGCTCTGGAGGGTTCAGTTGGTTTTCTGTCTGTTAAACCACTTTGAAATGTCTGTCGATGTGATTAAGCGCTATATAAATAAAAGTTGATTAATTGATTGATTGACTTAATGCTGGAACCTGCAGCTATATAGGCGCTATGTCATTGTAATCAAGTTTTAAAATTACGTTTTCCGTTAGGTCAACATAAGTCAGCCTTGTATGGACTCTTGATGAGCCTTTCACTAAACTGTGGGTGAAGTTATCAAATGGCTTCATGTAACATTTGTGCCTCCATGTTATAGAGAATCATGAATCATCTGTGTCTCAGGGGTCCTCTGGTTTAGACGGTCCATTAAAAATCTTACGGGTTAAGAGAACAAACAGAGGCCATTAGAGGTTTTCCAGTAGGTTTCCTTTGCTCCTCTGGGGCTTAAGTATGTCAGATTTATGGTTCAGTGAAATGCTGGAGAGCCAAGGCAAAAGGAAGGAAGTGGGCTTGATGTTGCCAGGACAACTGCGTAAGTTACATCCTGCTTCAAAGCGATGATGTATTGTAATTGTCAGTGTTCGTCCGTCTGTTCGTCCACCTGTCTGTTTGTTCATTAGTCCACCAAATATCTTCGCAACTGTTGCAGATAATAGAAACATGAAACCAAAAGCACATTACTCGGGCGGCAAAGGGGATGAAAATTAGATGATGACCTTGGCCTTGAGAAAGCTAGGTCAAGGTCAAATTTCAACTTTTGTACTCTCAGGAACCGGATAAGATAGAAAAACGAGGGAGAAGGCCAGTGTGAGTAAGACCGTGGATCAAAAAAGTTGGTCAGAGCGCTAACTTTGGTCTTTGACCTATACAAGTAGGTCAGGGTAAAATTTCGAATTCAGTGGTGTCGCTGGGATGTTGCAGTCTGTGACTGCCCTGGTTGTAGTTACATCCTGCTTCAAAGCGATGATGTATTGTAATTGTCAGTGTTCCTGTGTTTGTCTGTTTGTTCATTAGTCCACCAAATATCTTCGCAACCGTTGCAGATAAAGATGAAATTAAAAAAAGCACATTAAGATAGAAAGACGAGAGAGACGGCCAGTGTAAGACCATAGATCAAAGCACTAACTTTGATCTTTGATCTATACAAGTAGGTCAGGATAAAATTTTGAATTCAGGGGTGTCGCGGGATGTTGCAGTCTGTGATTGCCTTGGTTCTAGTTTTAATCTACTGTATGTTGGACTAACCTCACTTTTATGTCTTTAATATGTATTTTAATTTAATTACATCCCGCTTCAAAGCGGTGATGTATTGTAATTGTCAGTGTTCAAGACAGAGTACATTTGTGTGAATTAGAGGGACCCAAGTGGAAGAGTGAGGTTACTGGGAGAAGAGATCAAGAAGGTGGAGGACTTTAAGTACTTAGGGTCAACAGTCCAGAGCAATGGAGAGTGTGGAAAAGAGGTGAAGAAACATATACAGGCAGGATGGAACGGGTGGAGAAAAGTGTCAGGTGTGATGTGTGATAGAAGAGTTTCAGCTAAAATGAAAGGAAAGGTGTACAAAACTGTGGTGAGACCAGCGATGTTGTTTGGTCTAGAGACAGTGTCACTGAGGAAAAGACAGGAGACAGAGCTGGAGGTAGCAGAGATGAAGATGCTGAGGTTCTCTCTGGGAGTGACCAGGAAGGATAGGATCAGGAATGAGTACATCAGAGGGACAGCACATGTTAGAGGTTTTGGAGATAAAGTCAGAGAGGCCAGACTGAGATGGTTTGGACATGTCCAGAGGAGAGATAGTGAATATATTGGTAGAAGGATGCTGAGTTTTGAACTGCCAGGCAGGAGGCCTAGACTCTAGGCCTCCTGCCTGGCAGGAGACCGTGGATCTAACAATATCCACGGTCTCCTGCCAGGAGACCTCTTCTTTGGAAGACCAAAGAGGAGGTTTATGGATGTAGTGAAAGAGGACATGAAGTTAGTTGGTGTGAGAGAAGAGGAGGGAGAAGACAGGGTTAAATAGAGGCAATTGATTTGCTGTAGTGACCCCTGAAGGGAAAAGCCGAAAGGAAAAGAAGAAGTGTTTGTGTTTTCGTTCGTCCGAGGTTTTTATCCAGGAGTTGGTGATTTTAGCTGAGCACAGAGGTTAAAAACAACGACAGGGCTTGTTATTAAAGCAAAACCAGACACAAAGGTGTAATTTCATACAGTTAGTTAAAAGGTGTTTGAGTATTTAGTCAAGGTGATGACTTCTCATCGGGCCATCAGAATGTGTGAAGTTGTTCATTCACTCCAGGACTCCATTATAACCAGGTGTAGACCAGTCTGCCTAACGCAGTGCAAAAAGTGAACATCAGTTAAGATCATAAGGTACTCCATTTGAGAACCAGACAAAAATTGTGATGTATATCTCTGGCTATAAGACTGGTTTTCATACATACTTTATAATGGTGGGCCTGTAGCTCTTTCAGCTGTGCTTTTGCCTGCATGGAGATTGGACATTACTTCCTGCTGTAATGGGAAATAATGTCAGGGTCGAATGGAGCGATCCCCACAGGCAGCTCATGATCAGATGATACACAGATGGCACATACTGGAGAAATGAACAACTGGCTTTAATGTGGTCTTTCTGGACTGTCATTCTTGCTGTATGCTGACTGCTTTCAGGACTTACAACCCTGTTATTTTACCATCTTTATTTGTGCATTTGCCCTCAGATGTGTTGGAACATTGACTCCAAACATGACTTACTGACAGTGCCACTAAACCTTTATTCAGGGATTTGTTTATTGAAAAGCATTGGCTGGCTGTTGCTCAGATGTTTTCTCCCCCTCTTGAAAGACACTGAAACTGCAAGTTTCATTTATTTTAAATTAGCAAGTCTGTACTGACCGAGTGGATGGTGCATGGTTGACCTGAAGGTCTGTTGTTGAACATTTCCTGTCTCTTAGAATAGGCTTTATCTAGGCACCTTTGTTAACATTGCCTCCCTCTCTTCAATCTGTCTGCCATTATCTTTTCAATGACGATCATTCTCTCTACCATCCCTTCCTCTCCCCACCTCTGTCGCTTCTTTACAAGCCACATGGCATGTGTCAAAGGAATGTCTGACAAGGAAGAGCCTCCACCCTAGGTCTCAGTGAGCTAATTATTAATGATCTAATGAGTCATCTCAGGCATCTGTCAAAGTTCAGTCTCACCCTGTTTGGTGTGTGTGTGTGTGTGTGTGTGTGTGTGTGTGTGTGTGTGTGTGTGTGTGTGTGTGTGTGTGTGTGTGTGTGTGTGTGTTGTCGGTAATGTCCTGGTCACAGTGAGAAGTACTGCTCTTTAGGGTGTCACTTCTCCTGAAGGTTGTCAGACATTAACTGGAGACGACTGTTGAGGACTGAACGTCTGCAGAGCACAGACCAGGTTCAGTAAACCACTGTCATCTTGAATCATTGAACTGTATATTATCTCAAAGCTTATATCGGAATTTTTGATTTGAGCCTTCTCCAGAAGCTCTTTTCAGCTGTCATTTAGCAGATCTATGTCGAATTCACAGTTATAGAATAAATCAGGGTATTTTATTCTTTTTTACTATGAAAAACAGTTTTGGTCAATAAGCCATTATAGATTAATGGACCTTGAAATTTTCCCTTCTCTGACTGAACCTTACCGGCTTTACAAACAGCCCAACTCAGCACTGTAGTTAGCATTTTTAACAAGATTTTTAACAATGCATGCACATACCGAGACTTCGTGATTTTTATTCGATTCAAACTTTTCAAATTACAGTATCTCCATTACATGCATAGCATCTGGACCACTAATAGGTGAGTGAGAGATTTGTGTGTGCCTTACTACTAGCTGCTAGTGTGGCAATTATCCTTTTTTAAATACATAGATGAGAAGCCATAGAGGTCTGGTATCCTTTCTAACTCTACTGCCCCCTAATTTTTTCATTTTTCATTCATATTTAGCCGGATGATATCTTGTTTGACATGGTGGTGTAGTAGGTAGCACTGTTGCCTCACAGCAGGAAGGTTCCAGGTTTGATTCCCTTCTGTGTGTAGTTTGCATGTGCAGGTACTCACCGTGTCAAAGGGTTCCTCGGGATTCAGTGGTTATTATCTTGCTTCATCTTTAATATTATATTACAGCATTTAATATTATATTACAGCATTATATTACAGGGGTGAAGCAGCTTTCACATGTTATTTACTTGCAGCTAAGGAGTCAGCAAAGTGTCTTTTTTATTATTTTATATACTGATTTTAATTCCCGCAGGGAAATTAGTGGCACACTCTAGTTAGTTGAAATCATATATATATATATATATATATATACACACACACACACACACTGTATACTGTATATATGTGTGTGTGTGTATATATATATATATATATACATATATATATATATGTGTGTATATATATATATATATATACACACTGTATACTGTATATATGTGTGTACAGGCCCTGAACACACAAACACACACACAAGGGCCCTATACTCATTCAGCAGAGGAAGAGTGGCGGGCAGCTCCTTCGTGGTGCACCTTGTAAAGGGGATGGTGTCTTGCTCAAGGGCGCTTCGGCAGTGTCCGGAGGTGAGCTGACACCTCCCACTGTCAGCTCACCTCCGGGTGTTTTTTGGGTGGGAGCAGGAATCGAACCGCCGATTCACGCTAGTATGTGTGTGTGTGTGTGTGTGTGTGTGTGTGTGTGTGTGTGTGTGTGTGTGTGTGTGTGTGTGTGTGTGTGTGTGCATGTGTGTGTGTGTGTGTGTGTATGTATAGAATTGTATAGAATTATCAGTATAATTATGTTTGTCTACTATGTTAGCATTTCTTAAGAAACTGATGTCATTCAGCTTGACGTAAATTCATATTTAAGTCAAGTTGAACGCAGGATAAACACCCTATTGATCTTTAATTCTTAATCTGTTGTATTGAATTGTTCAACTTTGAATTAATATCACCCAGCCATGGTTGAGATAGTGACAGAGTTCTCTTTCTGTTGTTTTTGCACAAATTCTGTTGAAAGCAGGGCTAATGAAATGTTCTGTCAGTAGTAGATGTGAAGGGACTCTATCATTTATGACTACCTGTCTAATCATTACTCATTTTATGGCTGCATGTCAACAACATCATGGTCCTCTACCCAGTTGTGTTGCATGCTGGTGTTCCGTCACTTAGGGCGGATACTGAAATAGTATGTATCTTAATCTCAGGGTCAGTCGCTCTGCAAATTCAGTTTAACAATTAAATTAGATTAAATTATTTTTTAGTATCGTTGTAATCTCATGTTTGTTAGCACCCTTCCTGTTCTGTTTGCTGAAAAAAGAAACTCTGCTCTGAAAACTCATTGGTACAAGCAATTCGATTAAACGCCAAAAGATCCAGTTTAATGCAGCATCAAAACCTTTGCTCATGCTAGCTGCATGCTAATAGCCACAACCAACTTTACAACAAACGCCAGCAAATCGGGAGGAATCTGAAAGAGAACGGTAGAGTCATGAGTAAACGAGGGGCCAAGAAATACAGTAATGAGGGTATTCATAGTTACTAACTAATTAAGCTTTAAAAACACCTTTTCACATATATGAACACATTTTCTGACATCAAATTTCTGACATCAAAGTGTTACATCTAAAATATGCAATATTATGATGTCTCCTGGAACAGTGAGTAGCATGGTGAGTAGCATCGATTCCAAGTACTTTTATCAGTACATACTGATTGACTGGTACTCAAATGTCAGTACTCATACTCGTGTTAGGTCTGACAAATAATTAGAAGTTTCCCTATTTTTGTTAAGAAACTAGGGAAATATAAAGATAATATAAATAATATAAAATATAAAAATATAAAGATAAGGAATAACAGCAGGAATTAATATATGTCTATTTCCTACAATATGGTCAGATAAGTCAATAATTTAAGAATTTTTATTACTTATTATCTACTATGTTTTTATTTTAGAAAATGTTCAAATGTTTTTTGAAAGAGACTTTAAATCATTGACTGTTCATATCAACACATCAAAGTCTGGTCATTAAGCAGCTCAAACCTCCACTGATCCGTTCATGAGCAGCACCGTTGTCATCATCATCATCATCATCATCATCATCATCATCATCATCAGCAGCAGCAGCAGCAGCAGCAGCAGCAGCAGCAGCAGCAGCAGCAGCAGCAGTAGCAGCAGCAGCTCTACTCCACCCCCTTCCTCTCCTCCTTCCCTCTATCCCTCTGCACTGTCTGAGCCATTCAAAGCACCACAGGATTATCACACACACACACACACACACACACACACACACACACGCTTCATGGTCCTCTACCCAGTTGTGTTGCATGCGGGTGTTTCGTCACTTAGAGCGGATACTGAAATAAGTGGGAGGGGAGAGGAGGAAGAAGAGGGTCTGACTGCTGGAGGAGCCCACATGTCTTTTTCTCTCCCAGCTACAGCGTTTGCCACTATCAGTGGAGGACTGGGGGTAAGCTTTTGTTGCATTGGCGGGGGACTGCTTCCTCCCCTCCTTTGGGTATATTACCAGTCTTTGTCCTGGGGTGTGACGTGTTGATGTCAGTGACTCGCTGCTGTGCTGTGGCTGGTGTTGTTGTTGATGTCTGAACACATGCTTTCGGGGGATGAGGATATCCAGCGTTTTCTTTTTCTTTTTTTTTTTAATTGTCAGTTATTTTCGAGAAGGATGTGGATCTTTAACTAATGAAAGAGGAGAAGTATGAAAAAAAACACCATTAATAGCATTGCGACTAAACCTTGGAAGGTACTAACAAAATTTGGGTCTTTGTGTGTTTGTGGGTAGGTATTGTTTGTCCGTCTTGAATGAATTGCTCATTGTACAGTTCATTCTGAATCAGAAATACAACCATATTCATGTGATTTCTGTGATTGTTTCATTCCTACTTGTTGAATTTTATTCAAAGAAGCGAAAGACACTCGCTTGTCTCTATTCCCCTATTCTGTGCTCAGATTTCTGTGAGCCAAGCAAAGAGCTATCCCGAACAAAGCCGCCTCTCAGCATGTAGCTAATGGATTAACCAAGCATGATAAACACCCACTTATGCCGTATTTCACACTGCACTCAGTTGAGTTCTCCTCATATATATTTGGTTCCACTAACATGTAGATTTCCCCCCTTTAATTAGATTTCAGAATTTCCTCACTTCCCCTCTCTTATTTCATCTCAGCCATTCATTGTCAAAAGTGTTGCTCCATCCTTTGGTACATGGTTGACCCAAATACCCATGCAGCTCTCACCCCTCCCCCTGACCTCCTATCAAAACACATTACTGCTCCTTCTCTCGCTATTGTATCATGGTTCCACCGCATCCAATCCTTCTTACACAGCGCTGGCTTTGTGGGCCACTCAGTTTGTGAATTTTGATCACCTTGTGGCTTCATTAGGACTGGGTCATTCAGACAAATATATAAAACATAAGTGTCGACCTGGAACAGTCAATATTTGATATACTTTTATGATGTTTATTGTGTGAAGTACAGGCACATAGTCTGCCTACTAAATACAAGACAAAAGCTGGTGAGATTAGCATAAATCCAACTGTCCAAAGATAATATTGGCTTCCCAGCACTATTATTTCATTCATTCTTAAGACAAACTTGTGCATGTCCTTTAACACATGCATCATACATCATTTTTCAGAACTCATATAACTCTTACTCTCTTCTCTACACACTTAAGTTATTTTGTGAAGCTTTGTGGCAGAACTAATACTACATTTTGTATATTTATAGTCTCACAGGACCATCATCACATCATCATCTTGGTCATCTTTTATTTACATTTTGACAACTTTTTTTCTGTCCTCTAACGTCTTAATATCTATGTTCATTTTTGTTACGTCGTTGTGGGGTAGTGAAGTTGAAACTGAAGCTTGATTAAAAGCATCTTTTGATCTCATACTCTCAGAGGGAGGCTCTGATACCCAAGATTAAAAGCAGTGACATCCCAGAAAATATGAGAAGCTGTTTTGTGTCTGGTGTAGGATCACACTTTCTCTTTCTACTCTTGTTATTGCAGTTTATTTGTGTCTTAGTTCCATCATTAGCTGTCATGTCACAACTATTAATTTCTGCATCAGACTAATGCATCTCGTGAGGCCTTGGGGTAAAGTTAATGTCGGTGCCACCAGTCATTAAATCAATCCTCTGAGTTATCTCAGGGGAGCAAAGAGAGAAGCAACTGAAGCACTCAGTGCAGGATGTGCAGGGTGGGAGGGAGACAGATTTTTTAATACCATTTATTCAATTTAAAACTATACTGTAGTGCTCTGGAGTTCCCTCATTTGTTTATCAATGATCCCGACAGCTGTCTTCACACACACCACATCTTTGTGTCTGTAGGCAAAGCTGTATAATGATCACGCAAAAAGATATTCAGTACTAATTCCCTTGTTTGATGTATTTGTTGTGATTATTGTTGTTGCGGACTGTTGGTCGTACTGCACAGGCCCTTTGAAGATTGTAATTTAATAATATTTAAATGCAATTTCATACAATATTTGAAATTAATCAGCTAGACAGTTTATTGATTGATGAATCATTTCTTTTTTTTTTTTTTTCATGAAAGTGCTGCACTTATGTTCTAGATTGTCTCACATAAGTGTTTCTGTTTTCTTGTGTCAGTAATTACTAAATATGTTTGGATTGAAGACTGAAAGGAAAGAGATGAAATAAGTGATTAGAAGAGGATGTGTCAAACGTATTTCATATCTTTTAAATATATTCCATACGCCAAAACTCGGACTACTACTCTAATTTTAGTTTTAGGCTGTACTTCTTAGCATGACAGATTAACATAATTTATGTACAATTTTATTATTCTATGAACATGAAGTTAATAATCTTTTGATTGAACATTTTTTGTCTTGAGTCTATTGTCTTTACAGTAGTAATGTAAGTAATGTAGCAATGTAACATGTTTTATATTCAGTGCACATAGACCATGGCACAAGATTTGTGATGCTGATATGATCACCAGGACATAAACCTTTAATCTGTACTTGATGGACTGACAGATGAAAATGAACCCTTTTCTTAGCATCATATCTGCATTCTGCTCACTTTATGTTTTGCATGAAGAACATTACTCTGCAGCCGACCACCATCTAAAGCCTTCCTGCCATTTCTACGACCATGTCTGGGTCCTACGACGAGGCCGCCTGCCAAGAGGAGACTACAGACAGCTTCTGGGAGGTGAGACGGATTAAACTAAACCCTAAATCTAACCCTAACCCTAACAGGAAGCTGACATTGTCTAGTCATGAACTCTCACTGAACACACATCTGGAACGTGAGGAGAAGGGTCTGCACGTGTTTGTATGCACACGTTCTCCATTTAACTTTAAACTCAGAAGCCTCAGTGAACGCCTGCTGCTCTTCACCACTGCTTACAGTTTGGTGCCTTATTTAATCTCATTAATCTGCTGTTATGCAGCTGTTGAAACAAATGCAGGAGCATTTGAAGATGATTTACTCTTTTGCTCCAGTCTGTGCTGTGGTTGCTCTCCTAGCTTTGGAGTTTATTTTTTTTCCATGGGTAATGCTGTAGAGCCATTGGCACTTACTTACGCTACATTTTTTTATTTGTTTAGGCAGTCTTAAATTCTTTTTAGCTTGTTTTAGCAGCACAGAACCAGAATGTCTGCTCTTTCTTAGTTTTAGACAAACCATATTGCCTAATTAAATTAGTCAGTTTGACTAAACTTTATCCTTTTATTTTGTTTTTCTATTTGACTTCACTTTCTTCATTTAGGTAGCCCTACTTTTTGGGTAGAATTTGAGCTTTTGTCAGCTGGCTTGTTTGTGTTCTGGTGTATATCTTACAGCCTGTCCCTATGCACACATTTAGATAAGATTTCATATATGAGAGGTTGGAGTTGTTGTGGATAAAATCAAGGTCTTAAACCTGTCAGAAGAGTTTTACTGTTGAGCGTATCTCTCCTCCTGTGTGGGTTTTTAAGTGTACTCCATGACTTGCTGAATTATGAGTCGCTTATAGTAACAGACACTTATTCTCATTTTAACACTTTTAGTGTAGTCACATCATTTGTGAAATGGATAATTTCTTAAAGAAAGTGATGACTGCATGTTACTTAATAATCCAAATAATCACCTTACAGTTACAGACAAAAAGAAACAGCAGTGTCATACAAGTAGACAGCATTTACTTTTAAAAAGCTACTTGAATTAATTAATTTAAACATCAGTTTATGATTCTTTGCTTTGCTGAACAATTGATAAAAAATGGAGTTACACTGCCCTGGTTTTCACCAGCCTTTCCTGAGCTACAAACAGTAATTTGAGCAACATGTTTCCAGAAATCCATTCATTATAAATGAGAGCTGGTGACTGTTCATGGTGGTCAGACCAGAAAAAAGCTAGATGCATCTCAGCTACAGATAATCTCTACCATAATACCTCTGCATGTTTAGATGCCATATAAGTGACAGATGGTTTCCGGGAGTATTTGAGACAGAACGGATGTGTTGTCACTTTGAACACTCAGAGTTTATGATTTATCTCTTCTCAGACTCAGAGGTTTTTAGCCTTATCATGTTTATCCACGCTAGACATTTACGTTCAGAAATCAGCTGCAGCAGCAGAAGTGTTGATGTCTAGCTCCAAGCCGCTGCATCACGACCAGCAGATGTGTTTCAGCAGAGCTGCTGCAGCGCTGCCTGCTGCTGAAGCAGGGACTTACATGGAAAACAATTATTGATCCTCCACATTTCATTTGTGCCACATTTGAGTCATCTTCAGGGTGTAAGATGTAACTATCTATTACATGATCAGCAAAGATAGATAGATAGATGGAGTCTGTCACACTGGTGTGAATGAATGCGGTATCTCACTATAGAAACTCGTGTGCAGAATCCTCAACTTTTTAGATGCTCACTGCTCCTGCGTCCACAGAGAGCTGTAAATTATAAACCCATCAACCCATCCTTTTCATTCATTGCTTAACTCCACACACATCAGTAGAATCCATATCTGCTGCAGGTTGAGAGAAGAGTCCTCTGAAAGACTCACAATATCGTTAGTGTCTTCACTAAATATTCTTAGAGGAGTAATAAAATGGACTGAATTAATAGAAATGCTCCTCAAGCAGGACTTAAACACATCATATACATTGCCAACACAAAAATAATGTGACATTTCACTCATGCTTTTTTTCTTTCTTTAACAAGCTAGGACAAAAGATGAATACAATTATCATACCTGCGTATTTTATACGAAACCAGCAGCTGTTTGGTGTACAATACGCCCTCGTTACTCACGATTAATGCATTCCAG
Source organism: Antennarius maculatus (assembly GCA_013358685.1). Taxonomy (NCBI): domain Eukaryota; kingdom Metazoa; phylum Chordata; class Actinopteri; order Lophiiformes; family Antennariidae; genus Antennarius; species Antennarius maculatus. Next base: position 1,774,079 of record CM023609.1, on the reverse strand, counting down.
GAACCATACGCGAATCATGAAATCCGCACTATAACGACAAACTATTTATCTTATTATTTACGGTAATTTAAATGTTTATGAACCCTCCCTAAACTAATATGAAACCACCTTCTATCTGTGTTATTTTCCCCACTCTCTTATTGACTGTTTTGTGTCTCACGTAAGTCCAAGACTCACGGAACGTAGCGCACTTTCAGATGCTGTCAGCCAATAGAATGCACGTACGGTATCACGTGACAACCTACCAAAAATCCACGATGAGGTGAAGTCGCGAGCGTTGATGTGCGAATGCATGAGGGCGCACCGTATACAGTATGTCCTTCATGACTGGAGGTCAACATCAGTGCTAGACTAGGTTAAAAACCCACCAACCACAAACAAGTAGTTTATTTATAACCAAGATATTTATCTAAGCACAATGTATATCCCATAAAGGGAACCTATTCTTTCTGTTGATTTTAAAACACAGCAAACCAATATATGATCCCTGATTGATTACCACAGCACCCAGAGGCTAAAACTGTTCAATGCTCTGTTTTTTCCCGTTGTTTAATTTTACTGAAAGTGATGTGGTTTTAATGTAAGGTTGGGAACTACAAACGCACAGTGAAGCGGATTGACGATGGGAACCGGCTTTGCAATGACATGATGAACTGCATCCAAGAGCGAGCCAAAATCGAGAAAGCCTACGCACAACAGCTGATTGAATGGTCCAAGAGATGGAGACAGCTGATAGACAGAGGTTAGGAGTCTGTTGGACTCACACTGCATGACTCTATTTAGCTATATTTCTGTCTATGTTAATAATATTTACCTTGCGTTGATCCTTCAGGGCCTCAATACGGCACAGTAGAGCGAGCTTGGATGGGCCTGATGACTGAAGCAGAGAAGGTGAGCGAGCTTCATCAGGATATGAAGAACAACCTAATCAACCACGATTATGAGAAGGTGAAAAACTGGCAGAAAGATGCGTACCACAAACAGATGATGGGAGGATTCAAGGAAACCAAAGAGGCCGAAGAGGGCTTCAGGAAGGCCCAGAAACCTTGGGCCAAAAAGCTAAAAGAGGTGAGGAAATGTGTACATTCTTCTGTTTCTCACATGTTCATGCAGTCAAGTTGGCACATGTTTAGACCGAATGAAGAAATGGAAACAACTTTAAAAGTTAAAGTTAGAAACATAACTTCCTTGGAACCTTTTTTGTTGAGATTTTGTCACCAGTCAAATTCAGAACTAGCTGCAAGACTACGCAGAGTTCCATTAAGGGTGAATATATATGTGGCCAGAAAGGTCATTTTTGTGACATTTTGTGACAAAGTTTTTCTTTAAAAACTTTCTACAATTACAACAGCCAATGTGACATTTAAAGAAATGTGTATGTATATTTTTGTGCAAGATTCTGTCGTATTCTGATCCAGAAAATGACATAAAATAGCTGATTTAATGTCATCAACTTGGACTTTAGGAAATTGTTAAAGAAAAATTAAAGTAAGAAAAAGATCAAGAGATTTATCAGAGATGAAATTCAAGAGTTGCTTATTTTATTAATTGGGTGTTTAGAACTCCAAACGGCATGCTTGCGTACATGACTGTACTGCACACAACTAATGCCAAATGTTTACTTTTTTAGCTCGAGGCTGCGAAGAAGTCTTTCCACATGGCCTGCAAAGAGGAGAAGCTGGCGTCCTTCAGAGAGGCCAATGGTAAAGGAGAGGCTTCTGTGACAGCAGACCAGCAGAAGAAACTGCATGAGAAGCTGGACAAGTGTAAACAGGACTCTCAGAAGGTGAGCGAAGAAGGGATCATCATTGTGGCTTCATTATAGAACTCGTTTTCCCACGTTCAAACCTAAAACATATCAAATCACATCTTTTTTGAAATGTGAGCTGGTTTATTAAGTGTTCTAGCTGCAGTCAGTGATGCTTTGCTAGGGTGTGAGTGAATGTCCTTTCCTGTGCTTGAATACATATTTATGGTCTGTCAAATTTAATTGTTCTCACAAGACTTTTCAGAACTAAAACAAACAGGAACATGTCCTTAAAACCTTAAGTAGCTACAGGAGATATTACAATTCATGTGGTTGCTGACAGTTTGTTGCTTGTATGTTCATCACAACTCAGGCCAGGGAGAAATATGAGAAGGCTCTTGATGAGCTGAGTAAATGCACTCCACACTACATGGAGAACATGGAACAAGTGTTCGATCAGTGCCAGCAGTTTGAGGAGAGGAGGCTGAGCTTCCTCAAGGAGGTGCTGCTGGACATCAAACACCACTTGAACCTCGCAGGAGACCAGAGGTAGGCGACATTTTAACCTTATGATGACCGTACACATGAGCTAATCCTCACTTGTATATGAAATCCTTTCTATCTTTCCACAGTTATGCTGTGGTTTACAGTGAACTTGAACACATCATCACGTCAGCCAGCACGCAAGAAGATCTGAAGTGGTTTAGCAGCACTCATGGCCCACGCATGTACATGAACTGGCCCAAGTTTGAGGTACAGTAAAAGAGTTTTAGACACTATCATGAACGGCATTCTCATGTATTTAATATCCAGTATTAAAATTATTATTATACATTTGAATTCATGATAATAATAATTATGATGACAAACCTGCATGAAGTTGCTGCTTCTCATCTAACTCTCAGCAGGAGAGAAAATGAGCAAATTTACAAAAAAATGCTTAATTATGCTTTAATACGATTTTTTTTTTTAATCTTGTCTATTTTACCAGTAGAAGTAAAGAGAAAGAGGAACATAATTTTCAAAAGACGAACGAAACATTTTAAAGGGTGAACCGTTGGTTACAGCACATGTGATCAGTGTGCAGCTGTGATAACACTGTAACCCGCTGAGTGATCCCTGTAACATTGATGCAGCATTTTCTTGTTTTGCAGGAATACAACCCAGATCTGGCCCACAACATCACTAAGAAGTCAAAGAAAGGCAGCGATGGCGTCATGCTGACTAACGTCACGGCGGCAGCAGAGCTAGCTCAGGGAGACAGAGGAAGGTAACACAGATAAGGATAATTTACATCTTCCTTTACCAACGCTAAGATGTCTTCTGTCTTTTTCCATAAAGATTTAACATTTGTTGGTAAACATCAATTTTTATATTTAATTTTATATTTAATTTTATGTTTATTGTTATAATTTTATTATTATAATTATAATTTTATTTAATTTTTTTGTAGTTATTGTTTATCAAATCCCTTATTTATGAACTACAGCTTCACAAATGTGGCTGCTCATGGTAGAAATAACACAAGTGCAGTAGATTTACTACAAACATGAACATGGAGCCACGTGCACACACACACACACACACACACACACACACACAAACACACAAAACTAATTTTCTGGTGAAATGAAATATGCAGAGTCAACAGTTACGAGAAAACCCCGGCCTCCACAGAGCGGTCAGATGAAGACCAGTCGAACCCGAACTCGGGCAACGACAGCAATGGAGGGTCGAACCCCTTTTTTGAAACGTCGGGCAAAGGTGTGAGAGTGAGGGCGCTGTACGACTATGACGGCCAGGAGCAGGACGAGCTCAGCTTCAGAGCAGGTGGGCTGACAGCTGCTCACTCCTACCATGAGTGGAATTGTAAAATTTTGCATTAACTGACTGCACTAATTTAACGTCGGGCCTGCCGTACATTTCTGTTTCTTCTACTGATAAAGGGGATGAGCTGACGAAGCTGGAGGATGAGGATGAACAGGGTTGGTGCAAAGGTCGGCTAGACAACGGCCAGCTGGGTCTTTACCCATTCAACTACGTGGAGCTGATCTAACAGCTCTGGTTTGTTGGAGGGAACCAACACGATGAGCCATGCGCTCATAACTGCACATTGCCAGCGGACTGAACGCAGACCCTTGTTTTTCCCGCTGGGCACTGGAGACTGTCTTCATCTCAGCGTGCAAAAACAGAGAAGACTGCATCAAAACGCATCTGTTCAGAGTCACATCATCTCCAGACCCTGCAGCTGAAGCTAAATGGTTTTGTTCCCTCTGTGTGTCGCTGTGTTGGAGCTGTGACTCCGACATGCCATACAGTTTGTGCTCTCGTAACACGGATACGACATCAGCAGTTGTGCCGTGATAGCAGGGCTGAGCTACGAATTGTGCATTTATGTACAGATTTGATTCTTTTTTTTTTTTGGTTACTGTGTGGATGCTTGTACATTTATTTCTTCTCATCAGATACAGCTTTTCCATTTCTTTGTGAAGTACTAATATTTATCACTGAATGAATAGTTTTCAAACTAATTTGATTTGTGCTTTACAGTTAGATAAGAAGAGAGATCCCACTGTCAGGTTTGTTCTGTAAATATAAGATACAGTCAGCGGCTGGTTACTTTAGCTGAGCATAGCTCACAAAATCCAGCTACAGCGTATCTAAAGTTCCCCTATTTTTTGCGCTATATTCATGTTTAATCCAGACGGAAGGAAGCTACACTAATCCACTGCTTCACTTTTTAGTTTGTGGAAATGAGAGTTGTTATCATCTTCTCCGCGGTTTACACAGATTTCTCAAAATGTCTGAACTACTGTTTTAGTTCATCTGGTTGTTTTCTTTCTGCGCTCCACGACATGTCATAAAATTGGCATTTTCAAAGTGGAATATACAGTTCATCAAACAATGTGAGCATAGTTTACATTAATCCCTGCTATCAGATCTCTTTTCACACAGACTGTTTTAGTAATGCAGATGCCATGGACCAAACTGACATCTTTATTTTGTACTGAGATTAACTTCATTTCATCAGTGTTTTTAAATTATGTTAAATTTCCTGTAGATAATGAGTTTTGTTGACTTTCAGCGATTCCGCATGATCAGCTGCTAGCTCTTTATCTCTGTGGTTAAATACACGCTGACACACTTTTTACCAACAAATTATCGACAGTTTCTTGATTGAATTAAGACTCCCATCTGGATGTTGGCTCTGCTATTGATTAGCACTGTGCACCGCGCTCGGTCTTGATTGATTTGTTTCTGTGTACCAGCAGACAATTGCTCTTATGAACATCTTTTTATTTAAACACGTTTTTTTTTTTTTTTTAATCCAAAAATCTGAACCAAACTTCATACAGCCATTACGGCACAGCAGTTGTTATGTGAGATTGGTTTGTGACTCCTGGTTACTACAGGTGTTGGTGAAAACTACACCCCCGTCGATGAGGGATGAGGTGTTCTCTTACTGACGCAGGCAGAGAGAGCTGCGACGAGCGCTGCACAAGAAAGCAGAAAGAAGACCTGTCTCTGAAATATTGATGAGACAATTGACTTTTATGCTGCAGCAAGGAAGTTCATTTTTAAAATGAGTCATGCTGTCTTCATGCTGAATGCTTTTTGAAAAATTCTTGCTCCTCACAAACCCTGAATTCAGTGAGGTGGATTAAATATTGCCTTACTAAAAACTGACCAGTCAGTGAACACTTCCAGCAAGGTGAGAGAGGACTAAATTCCACAGAGACTTTATGCAGCTCAGTTTACAGTGAAACAACAAACAGGCCCTGTGCCTGAGGATGATATGAATCCAAGTTAGTCAGTTTCCTGTTTTTAGTATAGTGCTGTCATTTCCAAACTGTAGTGCCTGTTCATCTGCATACGCAAAAAAAATAAAGGATGTCATCAGAAAACTCTCACTCTACATGTGATTCTGTAATTGTGAGATGAACTCAAGAAGTTTGATGTTTCCTGCTATAAGCCCACATTAAAAAAAAAATCAACGTCAGTCCAACTCCAACATGCAATAGAAAATATGTCATGAAGCAGCTTTAATGGATTTCACAAAATCTCCTATTTATTTTGGTGGTATTGTGGTGTTTCTGTTGTCAAACATTGTTTTTCTTACATACTGGGAGTTGTATGCATGAGTGCATGACCTTTAATTGATTCCGTATTTATTTGTCATCTGCAGGCTGTGCTCCATTTGCTGCTTCTTGGGCGCCGCTGGAAACAAACTGCCACTAGAGGGCAGTAGTAGTCAAATTCAACCGTTTATCAGCCATCCGTCATCAGAAACAGCCAGTCAAACCAGTCAGTTTACAAAACAACAAAATTCCCACAGTTACACATCTGTTTCCGCAACAGCTGTACTTACCTGGGACTGAGCCTGTGTCTCGATTCTCAGTTTTTGTTACAGCTGTTTTTTGTCATGTAATGCCTGACAGCAAATTGCTCATGGTGACCTTTGTAACTATCACCTGATGATTTAATCTGTAATTTTTTGCTTTTTTTTTTGTTGCATCATCTAGCATTCAACGAAAAACATTTAATGACTAAAAATCTAATTTTTAGATTGCCTAATAATCTAAATTTTTAGATTATCTAATCTAATTTTTAGATTTTTGGGAGGAATTAAATTGAGAATAAGTAGGAATACAATTTATTGTGATCTAAAATGACTACAGTTGAAACATGACATGCCCCTCCCAAATACAGAGTTGGCATGGACTCATCTTTACTGGGTGGTTGTTGAATTAAAACAGTTATTGTTAATAGTGGTGAAAGGATGGGTGAGGCCCGTTAGCACAATCTTTCAACAGTGTAGTTGTAACTGGATTTTACAGACCTGTAATTTCCGAATTTCCCTCAAGCATGACACACATCAGTTTTATCCCATCTCTGTGGTGTTCAAAGTGGCAAACTGTCAATATAACAGTCATGTCCTTTCACCAAAGACCGACACTAACTCCTCTTGATCCTTCATGTACATATTTTCCCCTGTGGGATTTAAAAATCTAAATTTATCCCCCATTGAAAGGTCTGCAAGTCACAACCCTCAAACTGCTGAGTGTTGCTCAAGGCGACTTTTTGTTGGCAAATACCCCCTCTGGCTCACTTCATAGAGAAAGCAGCTTCTAAAACCCGTTATTGAAAGAAAGAAAGAACTGTTAGTGTTGGTGAACTGTTCATGGTGGGAAGAAAAGATAAAATATCAGCAAAGATCTGAATCAGAACCATAAAAAGTCATTATCATAAAAGTCTGTGTGGACACAGCCCTCCAAAACACAAGTAAATGAAGATTCATAAGTGAGAAATCCCATTCAGATTCATAAACCGTTAAGGAATAACGTTTAATGAGCCCCAATTGAATCCTGGACATATAAAGAAATAGTCTAAAATACAGATCCTCAAAGTGTTACAAGAGAATAAATAGATATGAAATCAATAGCCATAGATTCAGACACAGAACCTATGAGCTGGTGAAATATTAAATCTGAATTGAAATGTTATTTCAAGATGCGTATTTTTCAAAATGAAATGCTTTCTAGCCAAATTCTCACATTTTAGTGAGTCATTCATAACAAGTCAATTATTTCCTTTGCTGTTCATAAAATAGATAAAGACATCCTTTCACTCACAGCTTTAGTGAGCCGGACAACGACCAACGCTGCTAACATCCTAACATGACTGCAAACAGTCATATAATTAATTACCTGTTGCATTTTGTCCATATCTGTTTTTTTAAGATTATTTATTTCATATAATTGTGTTTGCTCAAAATAAACCGCCAACAACACAATACGCAATAAACTGCATGGCTATGGAAACTAGAGTAGAGCATGGAGCGTGACGTGAGGCAGTTCTCGTTGGCAGCGGCGCGTCATGAAGGGAATGTATTGTTCTCTGCCACCTTATTATCACGATCCAGTCACAGCAGAGTTGGAGGCACCAGTGATTCAGTAAACCACAAACTTTATTCGTACCTGCTGATGGAATAACTGAGCATCCCGTCTCCAACTGTGTTTGTAGGAGCCGGGGCCAAACCCTAAAGAGCAACAACCACATTATCAAGTGCAACAGTAGAACTGGCTCTAGTTCAAATAGAGACGCTGGTCAGGATGGGCCCCAAACAGGAAAACAAAGCACATGTAGCTGTGTGTGTGTTTCTGGAGCTGCTACATAAACTACAACTTTATGACTGTTTGATGTGAAAATCACACTATGGAGAAATAAACAGGGAGATCATGCAAATGAAAAGGTGGTTCATTTATTGTTTTATGGTGGGGTTTTTTTGTTTTGTGGGGTTTTTTTGTTTTCACATGTGTGGTTGTTTCATTTTGCAGCGAGAGCCACGTGGATTTGGGTCCTGTGCCAGTGAACAACTAAGCCATCGTGCCGCTTGTCATTTCAGTGTTACCATTGGTCAGTACTCGTGCCCCATGTCACCTTTTCATCAAGAGTTCAAGTGCGTGTTGGTGACATAGTGAGCCCTTTGAGTCCAACAGGTTCCATCTGCACCTATAGCAGCTACGCTGCCGTCTCATACCGGGTGAACAAACTGGTACACCAGTCTCTGAGACACGTCGGGCTTGCGGATGATGCCCTTCTTGTAGTACTGACGTATGGAGCGGCTCAATTTGTCATAATTCATAGCAGGTCGGTTCTTCCTGAGTCCCCAGAGCCTTGCAACATGAGCTGAGTCTTCAATTTTAAAAATACCTGAAGGAAAGAAAGGAGATTCATGACAGAGTGCCACAACAGTCGTCGATCACAGGACAGTACGAAACATTTCCAAGTTTGGGATAATTAAAGTATATCTATTTTTTCTAGTCACCACTCACATGCAGATTTTTTTATTTTTATTTAAATCAATTGCCCCCTATGAAATTGGCATCAAGTGTGAGTTTTTAAGAGACAAATTTATATTTACAAGATATAAAAGTGTACATTTAATAATGAATGTATATCATTCAAGCAATGTTCACAGATGTGAAACTGCTAAATGACAGATAGAGTTTAAAACAAGGCAGTGGTTGATGGAAAGATGCTGCTGCAGCATCTCAGAGTTATTCAGAGAGGTGAACTCGACACATGTTGAAGTCTCAGCTTGTGTGAAAGATGAGATAGTTGGGATATCAATATATCAAGATTCATTCATTCATTCATTCATTCATTCATTCATTCATTCATTCATTCATTCATTCATTCATTCATTCATTCATCTTCAGTACCCGCTTCTTCCACTGTCACATGGTTGCTGGAGTCTATCCCAGTGGACTTGGGGCGAGAGGCAGGTTACACTCTGGCCACATGGAAGACAGACAAACACACACACACACACACACACACACACACACACACACACACACACCTACGGACACTTTGAGACCAGCCAGTTCACCTGAAGCTCATGCTTTTGGACGTTGGAGGAAGCCAGAGAACCCGGAGAGAACTCACGCAGACACGGGGGAGAACGTGCAAACTCTGCACAGAGCGGGACTCGAACTCGGAACCGCCTTGTTGTGCGGCGACAGCACTAGCCACTGCGCCACCTTATTTGTCAAGATTTAAAAATCTTAATTTTTGAAATTTGAGATAAATCCTCTTTTTTCTGAAAAGTTTTTGTTTGTTTTTAATTCTCAACCTCATTATTTTTAGATTGGAACCAATATATTTTATGATTTTGTGACAAATGGAAAAAAATTTTCTGCATGGACAGATAATTCCACTAGTATTAAACCATTTATACCTGAAATCCAAATTTTTGTGTCTTTATCTTATCTTTAGCATTGCACCAAAAAAAAAACCAAATCAAAGTGGATGCATCAAAAAACTGGAAAGTACTTCTCTGAATGAAGGGACAAATGTCAACATGATAGAGAACACTCAAATGATTTAATGTGTGAGTTCTGACATCAGTAAAAAATCAAATCAAAATTCATTTTCATTTGAAGAGCTGAGAACATTTGAAATGTCATTTTGTGTTTAACCAGTTTAAGCAGAGAAGCTGACCAGTGACTGTTACTGAAAGTCATCAACCTGTGAGATGGAACAAATACTGGATAAATAGAAAACAGAAAAAAAATAGAAATACCGCAGGTACCTTTTTCTTTATTGAGCCATCGGATGCAGCGGCCGTAGCTGTGAGGTTTCAGCAGCAGCTCTCTGAGGAACTGCCACAGATGGATGGGCTGACCCGAACAGGAGGAATCGGCCTCGGACCAAAGCTCCTCAGCACCTGACAGCAAAGAAAGTCGCAGCAAAGTGAAAACACATTTGTCAAACTGTAGGCAACAGGCAATGGCCTCAAGATACAAGTACTCCTGTGTGTGTGTGTGTGTGTGTGTGTGTGTGTGTGTGTGTGTGTGTGTGTGTGTGTGTGTGTGTGTGTGTGTGTGAAGCGGCATGTAGATGGATAGATAGACTGACTTTAATGATCCCAAACTGGGACATTCATAGTTTATGTGCATGAAAATAAATAGTAATTATTATTCTGTTAGGTAGCAAACCTTTGTGTGGATGTAGTTTTATGAATGATAGTTTATTGTTGTCATTGCGCGTCAGGTTTTGGAAAGCGAACCTACCGGTAGCCTTTGTGTCTCCTACTGAACACCTCTCTTTCATCCAGGCAGCTGCAGAGAGAAGAGAGACGACCACTGAAATGAAAGTGTTTCACTTCAAATCGTCTAGTTAAACTTTTTTTTAAAAATTTATATGGCGTTTCTTCTTTCAAACCTGAGGTTCCATTTAAATAATATTTTTTATTATGCCGACTGTAAAACCCCACAGAATAGTAAAAAAAAAAATTTTTTTCATCACATCTTTTTCTATTTGATTGCTTTTATTTTGTTATTGGACATCATAAGCCTTAAAAGGGTGTTTTACTCAGTTATACTCTTGTCTATGTCACAATCTGACACTTTAAGAAAATACTTTTTATTACATTTTCTAGCTCATAATTCCATTCACCTATACTGCATATAAAAACACTACAATGAACACAAACAAGGTAGCACAAAAAAATAAAACTAAAGCATGTTTCGATGAACCCAAAATAAAACACACACCTGATTTCCATATGTCCAAGTGTGCATGAAGTGTGTCTCCACACTGCGGCGAGCGATGGCGAAATTCCTCCTCACTCATGGTGCACAAATCTTTTCCGGTCAGCTCCTGGAAAGCCTTTCCTGCATGGGGCAACCTGTAGAGATGCTCGGTCCACAGCAGCCACTTCTGGACGTTCCCCGTGTTCCACTCCATGGGGTCTACAGCAACAAACCAAAGACAGGACACTTCCAGCTGCAGGAAAAGACCTTTTTCAGTGTCATTTTTATGGTGTGATTGGACTCATGATGGACTATATTAAGTGTTTTTCTTTTATGTATTTTGTTCTACCACTTTATCTGGGATGACAGGATTAATAGATTTATGACAGCCAGAAGCAGAGTAAGACATAATGCTTCCTCTGTTTGCTTTTTGAACAGGAGACCTCGCCCTTAAAGCTGTGTACACGTCTGACGGTAACAGAGTCACCACTGTCACAGTCACAGGAGCGCTGCATGCAAAGGTCAGGATTAAACAGATCCTGGAGCGGGCAAACACAAGATACGCGTCAGTTACAATATGACGAATCTGATCTGTCATCTTTTCTTGAATGTCCAAACAAATTTATGTTGGTTTTGGGAGCCAAATCCAGTTGCTTATATATCACTGACTCAGCATGCCTTCGTATTTTTGTGTGTAAGTGTCTCGTGAAAAATTTGTGTGTACTTTTCGGCTTTGTTTCCTTTGTCCTTTAAAAGTTTAAGTACACCTGTCTTGATGATTTCAACAGTAGGTGTGGTGGCAGAAAGCCTACCTGGGGTGATGTTGAGCAGTTTACAAGCCGTCTCTATGTCCTTCAGCACCTCTCCAACCACCATGCTCTGCACCTGCTCCAGGGAGCGCTCCTCCTCCTGCCCCTCCATCCCAGGAGAGAGTCCCTGCTCCTGGCTGTCGATGACGGGGCACTGCTCCGGCTCCTCCTGGGGTTCAGCGTGTGTCATGGGCATAGCAAGTGTCGAAGAGGCCTCTGACACTTTCACCAGCCAGGTGGAGTCTTCAGTGAGGAGCATGTCAAAGCAGGACAGGTAGAAGCCCGGCGTGCTGCGCTCCTGGGTTTCCATGTTCAGTTTGGTCTCCCCTATGTCCCACAGTTCTCCAGTGACCCTGTTTCGCTCCAGGATGGCGAGGGAGTTATCAGTCATCCCGATGCGCGACCCATACCCTGAACCATCTGATAGACCTCCCACTGGATTTGACATAGCTGGTTCCTGGAAGGAAAGGGAGGCGAGAAAAGTTTCAATTCAATTCATGAGCAACTCTGAAAAGCATTTTGAAAAGTTGAACTTAAGTGCAATTATTTTGAACTGATAAAGAATCAATAGATACGTCTGTAACGTTCAGCACATCCACAAAACAATATTTACATTTACAGCCAACAGGAGTTTATTGTCAGCAGTCTTGTCCCACCAAAACATCTGAGACGTTCGAGGTAGCGTCTCTGCTATCTAATGGACTTCTTGCTTTCAAAATGCTGTACCTTCACCATCGGTTCCTTTTCTGCAACTCTTTGGGTGTTAAAGCAGCAACAGCTTTAGTTGCATGAAAAACGCCATTAGACTACCTCTTTTCATGGGGAGACATGAGCAGAATGAGGTGAACATTGGGTGATGGGCTATAAGAACTCCAAACCTAATGGAGACACTAAAATGACCCAGAATGAAAACACACATGCAGAGCTAACAGGCATGGGGGGGGGGGGCAGGATGGATTTGACTGAGTCTCTTATTTGTGGGTCAGTGGCCCAGAATGCCTCATGTCTCAGGGGTTCATGACTTGTATTGAGACCCGAAGCAGCTCCGCCGCTTGCTTTTGCTTTCAAGGGGCCGTCTCTGCAGACCCTCCGTCTCCACTGTCAGCTGGAGTTTTTAATCAGCTCAGATAATAATGTGGAGAAAAGCGTCCACAAAATGAGGGATTCTGCTTTGCTGCTTCATCTTTCCAGGAAACTGGTCTTTTATGGACGTTCAGCTGTAGCACATGTGTTGCAATCTCAGGGTAAAGTCACACATGGTGCTAATTATGTGTAGCCACTACAGCTGGCATACGGGGGAGGAAACATCAGGTTATCTGGAGCTGATGCCACAGCGGAGGTAAAGTGTTACCACAGATGTTCAAGGTGAGGCATTATTTGTTAAGACATTAAGAGAGTTGTATAATATGATACAGTAGACCCCCCCCCCCCAACACACACACACACACACACACACACACAACAACAAAATCATTTTAATCCAAGTGATGTTAAAATGAAATGAAAAATAAAACTTCAGATTAAAAAATTTGCAAAAATGTGTCAGAAAAGTTAATAAAAAAATATACCTTATGCTCCAGAATACCCTTTTTTTTTCTCTTATCATTGTGAATTTTCTGCCCTGATTTTAGCTGCACTTTTTTTTTTTTTTTTTTTTACACCACTCTCTGTGAAGTTTGTAATCACGGATCAGAGCATCACATTACTCTTCTTTTTTTTATTAATTACTGGAAACACACTAAGCTGGAAAAGACATATTTTCCCCTTTAATTTCCCCAGAAGTTGAATTAAGTTCTAAAAAAGATTCCCGCTGTAGTCTTTGGCCCCCGGACCCCCTGCTGTAACCCTCTTCCTTTTATCTTCAAATTTGTGGTAAACTATAACCCACTCTGCCTTCTTCACTCCAGTGGGGGTCGGATTAAAAGTCATTGCGTGTCAACTGGGCTCTGTAACAGCTTGCGTTAAGCCCATTAGCAAAGCAAATTTAGTCGTTTTACCTTCTTCCAAAAGGAAGAAACAAGAAAGACACAAACACACACACCCTGGGGAGAGGGATTAGACTCTGACTGATCTCTAAATGAGTTTGGTCAAGATGCTGATATTCATTTCAGGAGCATTAGAGCTTGCTCCATTTATTCTGAAAAGTCAGATTTTTGCCACTCCTCCTCCTCCATCCACCCTGGGAAAGATTTTTTTTTTTTTTCTACATGCTTGGTCTCATTAACATGAACACACTTGGCTGTTTAAAATGAGGTTTGTTCCATCAACTTCATATGTTTCACTCGACAAACACATAATCTGATTTGATGAGGAATGAGTCGAGAAAATGTAAACTGGTATTAAAAAACGTTTTCTATATTAGGAGAGTTATCAGTTTTCAACCCCTTAATTTTCATGTGATGCCATGATGCTTTACTAACCTTAAACTTAACTCCAGCCTAAACAGAAGGAACTTTCTTTTAAGTGTTGAAAGAAAAATGTGCAAAATTGACTTAAATATGTTGTTATGCCTGCAATATCACTCAAACTCCCCACTTTTTTTTTGCAAATGAGGGGTTAAACATTACAATCAATCTTCCTTAAGATTATGTGACAGATGCAGGTTAAGTGTTTGGTTTAAAGTTAATGAATATAGAGTGAAACAAGCAAAAGTCGTGTTTATCCTGGATTATACCATCACACGCAGACAGGAAAAGATCGTCTGTGAGATTTCATCAATGTAATAGTGTGTTCAGTTCATCTCTCACACACACACACACACACACACACACACACACACACACACACACACACACACACACACACACACACACACACACACACACACACACACACACACACACCATGAAAAGGTCTGTGTTGTTTGAGTGTGGAGTTTAAGGAGTGTGTACAGCCAGGCGTGACTGTTTGCCATGCGAGTGTTAAAAGGAGATTTTTTTTCTTTTGTTATTGTTTCTCATGGGAAACTTGGACCAACGAAGGAAGTCATTGTTCCACGAGAAGGAAAAGGAGTTTCATCGTTGTGCTGAGCTCTTTGTTAAATATGACTATTGCTGTGGTGAAATCCTGCAGGCCGGAGGAAGTGATTAGGATCTGTGGATTGTTGTCTTTTATGGTGACAGCGACGTCTGCAGGTGTTCATTTCACAGAACAAAGTTTGTTTAGGTGCAGTCGCTCATTTATGAATCTCAAATAAGAAGCTTTATTTTTAGTATATTTCTTTTTTTTTTTTTTTTAATCATTTTCAACTTTAAAACTTCCCATTCATTCATTTTTATTATCTTGTTATCTTTTACGTCTTCTATCCCTTCTACTTTTTCTTTCTGTTCCTGGAGGGTTCTCTTAGAAGATGCTGATGCGATGGACGAATCATTCTGCGTTGCTGCAGTCAGGTGCGCTGGCATTAGGCCAGGACCTCAGGAAACACAAAAACAGCTGAAATGTGTTTCTGTGTGAAACTGATTCTGTCAGATGGTCGAAGTTACAGTTATTGATACTGATTTGAAAGTGTGATTAGACTTTCTCATTGGGGGAGCAGCACAGAGGCACCGTATATAAAGCTGTCACCTGTTCTTTCAGATCCTTTGCAGAGATGGAGGAGATGGGGAGATTCTGTCCACGAAGCCTGAGGCATGTGTTGCTGCAGCTGGATTGAACGAGTCAGAACACCTGGAAGAGCAGGTTTTTAAAAGAGTGACGTTAAAACATTTGTCCCAATCAGAAAACTGGTTTAGAAAATACCTTTTGAACCCAGACATGGACAAAAACTGAGCATCACGGTGACACCCAGTGAAGCGCGATCGTGACAGAAAAAAATGCAACATGGAAGTAATAAATTAAATGGTTATATTTATCCAGTGATGTGTATTATAAAGTTATTTTCCATTTAACGTCACCAATTTTAGGTTATTTTAACTCAAAATTACTGAATTGTCACATTTATTGCTGAAATACTGAGAAGAGACCTGTTTGCTCTATGAAGTAAATTTCCATAATATAGCTAATGTATATAATGTACAGTGTTTTTTTTGTGAAAAACAAATTTCTTGAGTTGAGCGGTCCTGAAACGACTGGGAAAAGGCATGAAGTGAGGCACGCAGTTCTCCTGCCTCATTGGTAGGGGGCGCTGATGATCCCAGGGATTCGGCCTAGGATTTTTTCGATGCTTTTGTTAGGAAGGAGCGGCGCATGGACTTTTTTAAGTAAACATAACATAAACAAACATTTAGGTAGCAACATCATGTTTTGTTTTTTTTTAAATCAAATGTGCTAATTGTGTGTTACAGTTTTATATATGTAAATTTGTATTTATTCAGTTTAATTTTTTTTCTTTCCAGACATGTTTGCTCTAATTCTGCTCCGAGACTTTAAAAAGAATCCACTCACTGTTGATAATTAAATGGTGAACAAGCTGAACTGTAGGTTCATATGTTTGTAAATCTAATTATGATGAAGTCAGTGCCTCCCCAGCATTGATCCCCTGTAGGGAAATTGTTAATTTCACTCGATGCACTAAAATAAGCAAATTGCACAAGAGCAGTGAATGAAAAGGGGCATTACTTCAAAGTTAAGTGGAAACTCTTGAGACTCAGAAGAGCTTCATTTCCCTCCTTGTCAGGGAGCGGGGGTTTTAACTTGACTCAACTGTTTGCATCATTCTAACACAAATGGTCAGTTCAGCTGTATCTGTGCTTACAGAGGAAACGATCTGCAAATGACAGCCGTTATCACTATTATTTGTGTGTCGTGGATTGAGTGGGTCTGTCCTTAGACTGCAATCGTCACAACTGGTATTATTTTATGGGGCAAAATAGCTTCTTATAAAATTGATGGAAGACAGCAAATCCTCTATAAATTGAGGGAGAGATCTTTTTTTGTAGTTATATAGAAAATCAGAAAGGCTTTGGGCAAATAATTTAAACAAAATGTGGTTAGAAAGTCCAGGTCTGTATTTTGTTGTAATCAGCTTCATCTCCAATCTAAATCCTGATCCCTGGGAAATGTGCTGACTGTAGACAATAAATAAACTTTAATCAGGTCAGCCTTTCGTAGTGATATACACGTATTTCATCTGATCTCAGATAACAAATTTATAACTCCTGCCATTTCTTCGGGCTTTTCTATTAGAGTTTTTAAATACAGGTGTTCAGACTGCATTTTCAGCATGTTTGTGAACTTTAACTGTAACTTTTACTGTTATGGAGACCAAAATGCTTCTCAAACTCATGTACAGTCATTAAAAGAAAAGGATTGCAATTCTCCTGATGATATGATTTCTATGGCAGTCTGCTTCCACAGAAGATGTGTCAGACAGAGGAGATACCTTTTTTTTTTTTCCCATCTTCCCATTACATTTAAGAAGTATAAAATAATCCTGTGAACAAGCAAACAAAGTCTGTATTTTATATTTAGGACAGGTTTAATATGTTCTTACCAAGGAAGAGATGCTCTTTATTTGGATGGATGAAAGCTGATGCAGTGCAGTTCTGTTCTGATGAAGACGAAGGATGGATTTCCTTCACTCCGACGGGATGCCGGGGCACCACCTGAGGACAAAGGTACAGCAGACAGCGGGCACCCTTCAATCTGTTTCCCCCCTGACTGACTCTGAGCCCCAGCCTGAGGCCCTTTTCTTCTTTGGTACAATTACACTTAACCTGAGAGTTGGTGCCTAAAGCACAACTGCAAACTAAACTGAGTGGAAGCACCTGCTGCGGGTGTGTGCAGTCAGAGGAGCCGGGGGGGTGAGCGCCTGTGTCTCTCAGTGCAAAGGAATTCCAGCACCATCGGCTGCAAATGATATTTATACGGCAGTTGTGTTTACTCACACACACAAACCTGTGTGTGTGTGTGTGTGTGTGTGTGTGTGTGTGTGTGTGTGTGTGTGTGTGTGTGTGTGTGTGTGTGTGTGTGTGCCAAGACTTCAGACCTCTTCAAACACTCGTATAGTTGACCTCAGTATTTAGGTGACAGACAATTGAAAAGTGATAAAAGACTAAAAAATCATTTAAAAAGCTTTTGATGAACAACTGAAATGCAGAAATAAAATCACCTGCAGCCACAGCAAACAAACAGCAGGAGATTTTGTTTGGAAGGCATAAATCAAAATGTGCTTTAGATAGTAATATTCCATTCGAAATAATAGGATAAAGCAGCCTTTAACTTGAATAATGATGAAATAAAGTGCTGTTAGATGGATGTATTAAGACAATATAATGAAATAATTATTTGACATTTTTGCAGATATGTCTATACTGTGTACATTTTTAGTCCATCATCGTCTTTATTCTTAAACAGCTTCAGCGGACAAACTCCACAGTACTTATTTGTGTTTGGACATTTGGACAAAACGAGTATCTTTGTTTAAGTTTGACTTTTTTAGTCCCATATGTGATATTTGTGCTTCAGTTTAAAGTTCCTTTCCCTGAGCCATCATGTGGGAAAAATAACGGCAATTGAAATTTTGTACCTTTCATGCATGATTCATCTGTCGGACTTCAAAACATTTTTTTTTTTTTTTTTGGATTTGGTGTTTAGAATGAAGACTGCATTCACTCATTAGAGCCCGTGTAAATTAAGCCTGCAAATAATCTATTTGACAGCTCTCTAGTAGTAGTTTCACTGAATAAATGAAAGTTATTAAAAACAACTAGATTAGAACTAAAACAAACTAAATGCAAGACATAAGACAAGATGGCAATGCATGACATAAATATGTAATGCATTAGTGGGACATTCATGATTACTGAATATCCATCCATCTATTTTTTACCGCTTTTATCTGCTGTCGATGGTGATGGGGAGCTGGAGCCTATCCCGGCTGGCTTAGGGTGTGAGGGCGGGGGAAACTCCGGGCGTGACGCCAATGCACTGCGGTTACTGAATATGAATAATGATTATTTCTGTTTTCAGGTCAATTTTTTCTCTTTGTTGATCTTCCACTGGTGTCAGACACAGACACAAACATAATTCCTCCTAGGAGGAATCTGCTCTCCCTTCCTTCATACCAATAAATGCTCCAGTAACTGGGAAACGGCTGGGGGAAAATGGAACCAGCGGCTTCCTGGTCTGCATGCCAAAAAATACTGATGTCCCAGGAAATCAGATCCTGGATCAGGGATTAAGATTGTTTATAGGGTAAATTTGCATAAACTTTGGTAATCTTGAGCTGTGTGACTCATTAAGATATCTATCCAACAGTTCAGTCCATTACAATGGATCCCTCGTAATCTCTGAGATCTTTCTAAACACATGAACATAGAACAAAAGATGTAGCAACTGAAAGGATTAAATATCTCACCTTTACAGTCAAAATAAATATTTATATTACAACAGCTGCTCCAACAACTCCGACTCCTTCTTCATCTCTCTTCCTCTCCCACTCTCCATTATCTTTCCCTCCGTTCTCTCGTCCTCTTGTCAAAGCAGAGGACCGTCCACCTTGTGTCCTTGATCTGCTGACGCTTTCTGACCGTTAAAAGGCCATTTTGGTTTCAAATACAGACTTTGATATAATTTCAGTTGCCATTTGGCAACTTTATATTCAGCTTTTTGTTTTTAAGCTTTCAGTGCTTGAACACAACTTTCGTATATAAGTAATATAACAGATTTTTTTGATGCAAAGCGTTGCCCATATCATCTGGCAGTGGTATTAGTATTAGCTATGTTGTGATTTTAGTTATACAATAATCATATTTACTGACTGGTAGTGGTTTTAAAGTCTTATTGAGTACTAGCATTAAGAAACAAATAGTTAATAATTTTAATATTAACATGATTGTAAAATCAAAGGATCTATTATTGAATCTATTATGTTGGCACAATTTTATGTTTGTATGCACGTAAGCAATGAGGAACAATCTATGTACTATGTCTCTTACATTAAAGACAATAATGTAAAAAAAAAATTATGTATTTCTTTTTTATTTACTCTACATTAATTCACACTACAGTTTTACGTCAAGACCCCATAATCTGGCTTTTAAGCATATCATGCCTTTATCAGTAGACACAGTGAAACTTTCCATTATTCCAAGTCCTTCCTGTGCGTTTAGGCCAAAACATTATGTAAACTTTTTTTTTTTTTTTTTTTTCTGTTGGGCAAACTGAATAAGGTGTCGAGACATCTACTTTCCACACAAAGTTCCATGCTACATAAACTGTGACAAAACCATGAAAGGGCAGATTGTGTTTTTTTTTTTCAAAAACAGAGTACATCGGGAAATGATATTCAGGTTACATCGTAAGAAGGTTTTATAAGGTTCCTGTGTCAGTTACACTGATTACCCTACACTACCTAAACCGCCAACATGCCTGCATTTAAGTTTGTACGGGTGACTTCAGGACCGACCATAGCAACTACAGTAAACAAGCATGTATCCAGATCTCTATCGCTGCACTGTACTTCAGAATGTTGACTTACATTTTAATGGACAAACTGTCATCAGTGCCACATCTCACCTCTGCAACAGCTGTGTTAACGGAGAGTTCAGGAAGTTTAACCACAATTGTAGAAACTGTGTTTTTTGTCTGTTTGCTGACTGTAAATTGATGCATTGTAATGTGGAAAGTGTTTCACATTGCGCAATTTGAGTTTGAACAATGCGGACCAAATCAAAAGCATCAGAATAAAAGCCTGATTTCTTGAAAAAACATAACAACGGTAATCCACAACAATATGAGCACTTTAAATATACCGTGTGGCCAGTCTCTCCCCTCTAATCTCACTTCTCATTCAGAATGTGGTTTCCTAAGTGGACAGTCCACTGATAGCATTTTCCTAAATACTGATGTTTCTTTCTGTTTTGTTGCTGTATTCTTTTATTCCCTGTACAGGAGCTTTGACTTTGATATGATTAGCCACACCATCTGAATGGAGTGATTGTGAGATACAGAGAGGGCGTGCACAGACGACGTCAAGACCTCTGAGCCGGAGTGTTTCTAGACACACCAAACCAAACCAAACCAAACCGTGAGACATGATGAACTTTCATTCCACATTTCCGTAAGAAATTGTGTGTTTCATTTAGATGTACAGGATGAGTATTAAGGCGTGTTAAATAACTAAACTGTGTTGTTTTTAAAATTGAAAGAAGAGCCTGTATGAACAGAAATCCTTATAAATTCTTATGAAGCCAAAACTTGTTTGCTTTCAGCCTCATATTTATCCAAAATTTGCATGGCAGTTCCTTCCAATTCCTTGGCTGAAGGACAGAATTCTCATGGATGAAAGATAATGAATCAAGAGAAGCAGTAGTCTGGTTATCAAATATATCTCGAAATGAGTAATGGTGCAGGTGTCGATGCTGTAAACAGGTGCCAGTGACGCACCTGAGGAGTTTTAACAAAGTTAAAGCAATATTTGGATTGAAGGGTGTCATATCGTTCAAGTGTTTTCTCAGTTGGATGCAGCAGCTCTTCCAAATGTTTTTGGGGACAACAAGAGAATCTATTCTTGGTTGGAAATATGGAAATAAGATTTCTGCTGCTTCAACTTTATGCCAGGTGTGTTTCAGGAAGTAAATTTCACAGCTGATGAATTACTGAGCTTAAACTGCAACCGAACCCAACAACTGAATCTGTGTGTTTTATGGCGGCGTATCAAATGACTTTTTTTTCTTGAAAAGGAAAAGGAAGAAGTTTAGTGACTGTGATGAATTCTAACTCAACGTTGCTCATCACAAATACAGTTTGAGATCAAGTGACTGAACTTTTCCTGATGATCCACTTCGTCAGCTGGGATGATTTCCAAGAAATTATGCTGCTCATAAAACAGCTACCGCAGCAGAGGCCTGCCCAAACATGCATGTTGTCACATGTTGATGAAGACAGATTTCACCTATTAAAACAGCCAAAACTAATGTACACGTTGCTTATTGTCAGTATATTACATTAAAATGATCTCTGACTTATTACAAGATGCTGAAGATGATTTAGCCAATCAACTTCATGGATACGCACTCATTCTAGACAGATATCAGCTACATTTCAACGACTAGTCAACACAAGGAAGCTGTGAACATATTTCACCAAACATCCCGATAAGAGAAGTTAAATATCCCAGTAGTGTTTACTGGCTCCAGGCTGTCCTCGTCAAGCTCTACCTGTGATTTCCTCTTCTTTCATGGAAAATGGACAGATGGTACGTTTCCAGCCAAAAAAACAAACAAACATGTGGTTACAATGGAGATCTGAAAAGGCTGCATACATATACTGTACGTACATATATGGTAAATAATAAATTGGAAATGTATGGATTTAGGCTAATAATTTAATTTTGTGACACAACTATTTGTAACCATAGTTTTCACACTAAGTAGTTCAAATTTGACAGTTCATAATATTTACCCTCTTTCAGCTCTGTTTTGGTCTCGACTAACTCTTGATAATCATTTGTAGCTCCTTCAGCCGTTAAGTGCTCTGCTCTGTTTAAATTTGATATGTATTTTTGTGAAACTACAGTTAGCCAATAGCTATGCTAAATATTTACTTTCTGAGATAAAGATTTTAAAGACAAAGCTCGTCATAATCTCCATATAGAAAAACTTTGACATGAGATAGAGGCCAGGCTCCTGAGTATATAAAACAGTAAAACTTGGCACATTGACCAGTTCAAACATAAAAATATTGACTATGGACCCATTACTGGACTATATATTGGATATCTTCTACTGCAAATTACTTTGCACTTTTTTGAACTGGAAGATTTTGAATGATAAAATGATGTGGTACTGAAGTATTTTTTATTTAACTTGTGTAAATGATCTGCCACCATTCACTCTTGTCTGAGTTCATCATCCCCTGAGCGATACCTTCGCGTCTGGTTCATGGTGGTCACCTTTATGATGCCCTCAGTGCTCCCCACCCAGACAAATAAAATCCGTAATCTAATCACAGGGATGCCATCGCTGCAGCCAGGAACTCCATCAACCAGATGGTGTATGAAGACACGCGGCTGCTTCCTGTCTCCATTACTGACCGCACCATCCGAATCCACCAGACCCACTGTAAAGTTTTTGCATTATAGGGAACTGAGTGAATAACCTCGTGTCACCTTTAGAAACAATTCATCATTTACGGTGTTCAAATTTTCTAAAATCATAACTGTGTTGAAATGCTTGCATCACATGACATTCAATATGCATGACTATGGCAGAGCCTGTCTGGAGAGATTTTTTATAATTTTTTTTTTTTTTTATTTTGTTTGTACTTTTTGTTTCATTTTACCTCAAGAATGTTTCCTGGTGTCTTGCAGCAGCTGGTTCTTCATCAACTATTTACGCCTGACTTTTAACACTGATTCTTTAGCACAGATTAAATCCCATGTAGGCTTTTGTTCTCTATATATTTTCACTGATTTTGCCGTAAGGTTATCAAGATCCTCTGCTTCTCCGCGTTGATGATGACAACAACATAAAATAACTCAACAATATTATGTGTCGTAACTTACATTCATCTCCACAAGCATAAAACTGCCCACCTTTGCTTTTCATTCCCACTTGTGCTGCTCAAGCAGCAGCTAGTTAAATGCCTTTTGACTTAACAGGAATGATGAGCAGTTATCTATCATTAACTACGCAAACTTGTGCACTAAAGTGCAATGAGAGATCATTGAAGTGATAAGAGGTTTGGACAATCCATGCAGAAATGAAAGTCAATATTTGTCCTCAGTCACCCTCTCACACGATGTCTACACAAGCCCCATTCAGCCATTCATGTAATCGCTTCAGTGCTCACCACCTGCATGCTGACACAGTCTCCTCACACACAAAAACACAGATACCATAGTCCTGTGCTGTCTCCACCCTGAGGCTCATCCAACCGATATTGTTGACCCGTTTTGACGACAGTCACGTAAATCAAGTATCAACTGTCATGCGTGTTACTAAAGAATAACGGTCTTCACAATATTTCATTCCATTTAGCGGAGGAAGTTCACTTCAAGCAAGTACAAACAAAAACAGAGAAAAAATAATTTATATAACTCATTAATTTTGACCCGAGAGGAGGTTTAAAGTGTCAGAAGCCTTAAACTCTGTACTGCAGGTATAGAGTTTATACTTCCAGACTGCAGGTAACATACTTTGCACGTTTGGTTCCAGGTACATGACAATGGAACTCTATGAATGTACAAAGAGTGAACCCATCACTAAACAAATAGAAATTTAAACAATAGATCATCATGGAAATGGTTGTGTTTGTTCTTAACCTGTATCGGTATGGGACTGACATCTGAATGGTTTGTTTAGACAATTAGTTATAACATCAGGAAAAAAATCAGATTCTATACCAGATGTGATTCTGCCACTGAAAACAGCAGAGTAATGTCCTTTCTAAGGTCTTTCTATTTTCAATTTTACAATACATTTCTATCCAAATAATGAATGTGAAACAGTTTATAATTGTATATTTTCTATTCTTATATTTCTGAGATTGCTGTTCGGTAACATTATTGCTAACCAAATATGAATTTTTATGTGTTTAAGGGAGAGAGTATGACTTATTTTTTCTCTATTTTTTATTATTATTATTATTATTATTATTATTATCATTATTATTATTATTATTATCATTATTATTATTATCATCATTATTATTTATTTTTATTTACTTATTTTATTTATTTTTATTTACTTATTTTATTTATTTTTATTTCTCTATTTTTCCTCTTAAGGTGAATGGCAGAAGGACTGTTATAATAAGTAGTGCTATAAATAAGCGACTTGACACATTTCATGTTTCAGGGTTTTTGAGGAATCTATACACTTGAATGGCATTGACTTGAAACATATTCAAGAGCACAGGACAGAAGAATGTTTTATTCATTTCTGTCATCAATTTAAATTGTAATTTCGACCATAATAAATGCAACTGACATCGATGGTATTTGTTGTTTTAACATTGCTTTCTGCCGACTAAAGGACTCCAATGCGTCATGTCACCAAAACAACGACTGGATAGTTTGCTTCCTAAACTGCTGTTACCCACTGGACCACCGAGAGACCCTGGGGTCATGTCATTTGTTTTTTTATCGGAATGTCCAATGATGCCCAAACTAAAGTTTCCACATATACTTTCTTCTAGGATTTCCTGATAATAAATAGAATCCATCTTACCTGCTATACCAGAACTGACCATTCTGTGATAAACCATACTATTTCATTTAGAATGAAAAAAAAAAAAAAATCAATAAAATGATTCAATTATCTAATTTAGCTTTTACTAAATAATTTTTTGTGATGTGCTTCGTTTCTCAGTCATAGTTGAGTGGCAAGATATTTGATGTTACAGTATCTACTATTAAGCTGAATGCAACATGCCCACTGTAGGTTTGTGCAACATGTGTATTGGAGGAACATGCTGGGGATTCTGGCAAAAAATTAACACTATAAAGCTTGAGGTTGATTTTGAATACAAATCATCAAATAAATCAGGGACTTGAAAGTTGTATGCTTAGTTTGCTGTGACCATGTTGGCTTTTCATTCATTTATTCATCTTCTAAACCCGCTTCATCCGCTGGTGGATTTGACTTCTGCTGTTGACCTAACACCCTTCACGGAATAACCAAATGTAAAATATGCAAAGAAAGGATCCCTTTGCAGCACTTCTGTTTAATCTATGCATGTTACCAGCAGTAGTAACATACGTATATAGCGCTGATTCAACTAATCAATCAACTTTTATTTCTATAGCGCTTAATCACATCAGCAGATATTTCAAAGCACTTTAACAGAGAAAGAGAGATCAGCCCTAAGGTGCTTGGGCCCAACAACAAAAACTTCAGTTGTTAGTGTTAAGCTTCAAGAAGTTGTGCAGCATCCAAGACTTAATATCCCTGAGGCAAATCTATAATTTAACTAATTGCTCAGTTTTGTTTGTTTGAATTGCTAAATATAATTGGGTATTGTACATGTAATAGTGAAAATTAGGTTTTCTTATATTTCTCAAAGGTAACATAAATTAAACAATATTGGCCCCAGAACAGATCCTTGCGGTACTCCACAGGTAAAACTCATTCTGAGGATTTATTTACAACCTGAAAGCGGTCAGTTTTTAATGCCCACTTCATATTATAATCTCCTAAAAAGAATATTAACGCTGCATTGAGGTCTAATGAAACTAAAACAGATAGAAGACCCTTATCTAATGCTATAAAAAGGTCATTTGTAACTCTTAGCAGTGCAGTCTCCATACTGTAGTTTGTTCCAAACCCTGACTTGAAGTCCTTTTACAAATGATTCTCCAACAAATATTCATTTAGCTGTTTGGCCACTATATTCTCTATAATCTTATATAGAAACGGCAGGTTGGAATGTAGCCGCAAGAGGGCACAAGCCAGTGTCTTATTGTGCCGGTCCCAAGCCCGGATAAATACAGAGGGTTGCGTCAGGAAGGGCATCCGGCGTAAAACTTTTGCCAAATCAAAGATGCGAATCAAACCTATGACTTCCATACCGGATCGGTCGAGGCCCGGGTTAACAACGACCGCCATCGGCGCTGTTGACCTACAGGGCGCCGGTGGAAATTGGACTACTGTTGGTCGAAGAAGGAGAGGAGGAAAGTGCGTTCGCACGAAGAAAGAGAAGAGGAGCGCCAAGAGTATAGGACTAAGAGTAGGGACGTTGAATGTTGGAACTATGACAGGAAAAGGTAGAGAGTTGGTCAACATGATGCAGAGGAGGAAGGTAGACATACTGTGTGTCCAGGAGACCAGGTGGAAAGGTAGCAAGGCTAGAAGTTTAGGAGCAGGGTTCAAGTTGTTCTATCATGGTGTAGATAGAAAGAGAAATGGAGTAGGAGTTATCTTGAAGGAGGAGTTTGTTAGGAATGTCCTGGAGGTAAAAAGAGTGTCGGATAGAGTGATGAGTCTGAAGCTAGAAATAGAAGGTGTGATGTTCAATGTTGTTAGTGGGTATGCTCCACAGGTAGGATGTGAGCTGGAGGAGAAGGAGAAATTCTGGTTGGACTTTGATGAAGTGATGCAGAGCATACCTAGAAGTGAGAGAGTTGTCATCGGTGCAGACTTCAATGGACATGTTGGTGCAGGTAACAGAGGTGATGAGGAAGTGATGGGCAGGTTTGGTATCCAGGAGAGGAATGCAGAAGGACAGATGGTGGTTGACTTTGCAAAAAGGATGGAAATGGCTGTAGTGAATACTTTCTTCCAGAAGAGGCAGGAACATAGGGTGACCTATAAGAGTGGTGGTAGGAGCACACAGGTAGACTACATCTTGTGTAGACGATGTAACCTGAAGGAGATCAGTGACTGCAAAGTAGTGGTAGGCGAGAGTGTAGCCAAACAGCATAGGATGGTGGTGTGTAGGATGACTCTGGTGGTGAGGAAGATGAAGAGGACAAAGACAGAGCAGAAGACGAAATGGTGGAAGCTAAAAAAGGAAGAGTGTTGCATGACCTTTAGGAAGGAGTTAAGACAGGCTCTGGGTGGTCAGGAGGTGCTTCCAGATGACTGGACAACTACAGCTAATGTGATCAGGGAGACAGGTAGGAGAGTATTTGGTGTGTCATCTGGAAGGAAAGTAGACAAGGAGACTTGGTGGTGGAATGAGGAGGTACAGGAGTGTATACAAAGAAAGAGGTTAGCTAAGAAGAAGTGGGACACTGAGAGGACTGAGGAGAGTAGACAGGAGTACAGGGAGATGCAGCGTAAGGTGAAGGTAGAGGTAGCAAAGGCCAAACAAGAAGCTTATGATGACTTGTATGCTAGGTTGGACAGTAAGGAGGGAGAGACTGATCTATACAGGCTGGCAAGACAGAGAGATAGAGATGGGAAGGACGTGCAGCAGGTTAGGGTGATTAAGGATAGGGATGGAAGTCTATTGACAGGTGCCAGCAGTGTGATGGGAAGATGGAAAGAGTACTTTGAAGAGTTGATGAACGTGGAAAATGAGAGAGAACAAAGACTAGAAGAGGTGACTGTTGTGGACCAGGATGTAGCAAAGATTAGCCAGGATGAAGTGAGGAGAGCACTGAAGAGGATGAAGAGTGGAAAGGCAGTCGGTCCTGATGATATACCTGTAGAGGTTTGGAAGTGTCTAGGAGAGGTGGCAGTAGAGTTTCTGACTGGGTTGTTCAACAGGATCTTAGATAGTGAGAAGATGCCTGAGGAGTGGAGGAGAAGTGTGCTGGTGCCCATTTTTAAG
The DNA here is from genome assembly GCA_013358685.1 of Antennarius maculatus. Taxonomy (NCBI): domain Eukaryota; kingdom Metazoa; phylum Chordata; class Actinopteri; order Lophiiformes; family Antennariidae; genus Antennarius; species Antennarius maculatus. The sequence continues at coordinate 1,746,321 of CM023609.1, read as the reverse complement.
AACAAGGGAGATGTGCAGAGTTGTGGCAACTACAGAGGAATAAAGCTGATGAGCCATACAATGAAGTTATGGGAAAGAGTAGTGGAAGCTAGACTAAGGGCAGAAGTGAGCATTTGTGAGCAGCAGTATGGTTTCATGCCAAAAAAGAGTACTACAGATGCAGTATTTGCTTTGAGGATGTTGATAGAGAAGTACAGAGAAGGCCAGAGGGAGCTGCATTGTGTTTTTGTAGATCTGGAGAAAGCTTATGACAGGGTGCCCAGAGAGGAACTGTGGTATTGTATGAGGAAGTCTGGAGTGGCAGAGAAGTATGTTAGAGCGGTGCAGGACATGTATGAGGACTGTAAGACAGTGGTGAGGTGTGCTGTAGGTGTGACAGAGGAGTTCAAGGTGGAGGTGGGACTGCATCAGGGATCAGCTCTGAGCCCCTTCTTGTTCGCTATGGTGATGGACAGGCTGACAGACGAGGTTAGACAGGAATCTCCATGGACTATGATGTTTGCAGATGACATTGTGATCTGCAGTGAGAGTAGGGACGAGGTGGAGGAGAAGCTAGAGAGGTGGAGGTTTGTCCTGGAAAGGAGAGGGATGAAGGTTAGCCGCAGTAAGACAGAGTACATGTGTGTGAATGAGAGGGACCCAAGTGGAAGAGTGAGGTTACAGGGAGAAGAGATCAAGAAGGTGGAGGATTTTAAGTACTTGGGGTCAACAGTCCAGAGCAATGGAGAGTGGGGAAAAGAGGTGAAGAAGCGTGTCCAGGCAGGATGGAATGGGTGGAGAAAAGTGTCAGGTGTGATGTGTGATAGAAGAGTTTCAGCTAAAATGAAAGGAAAGGTGTACAAAACTGTGGTGAGACCAGCGATGTTGTTTGGTCTAGAGACAGTGTCACTGAGGAAAAGACAGGAGGCAGAGCTGGAGGTAGCAGAGATGAAGATGCTGAGGTTCTCTCTGGGAGTGACCAGGAAGGATAGGATCAGGAATGAGTACATCAGAGGGACAGCACATGTTAGAGGTTTTGGAGATAAAGTCAGAGAGGCCAGACTGAGATGGTTTGGACATGTCCAGAGGAGAGATAGTGAATATATTGGTAGAAGGATGCTGAGTTTTGAACTGCCAGGCAGGAGGCCTAGAGGAAGACCAAAGAGGAGGTTTATGGATGTAGTGAAAGAGGACATGAAGGTAGTTGGTGTGAGAGAAGAGGATGCAAAGGACAGGGTTAGATGGAGGCGGTTGATTCGCTGTGGCGACCCCTGAAGGGAAAAGCCAAAAAGGAAAAGAAGAAGAAGAAACGGCAGGTTGGAGACTGGTCTATAATCTAAAAGGAAGCTTATGTCTAGGTTTAGCATCTCGCTAAGAATTCCCTGAACTCCCCAGAGTCCACCTCTTTGCCCTTCCTGCCTGTTCCTACACCAGCTGAGACCTCCAGAATGCTGTTGTGAGGCTCTGGGTACCTGCCTAATTTATTCTTTTGGCTTCCATTTCTTTCATTTAAAATGTTTCTTTTCAGTACTTGGAAAATTAGCATTAAAACATTAAAAAATATGTCAACAAAACACAGACTACTTAGGCATTGTAAGTTTTTCTAATTTAAAAATCTGTCCCATTTTATTTTTTTAAAGTAATAATTCTCCGCTGCCTTATTCAGTGTTCAAGTGATGTTTCTCTTGTATTTTCTTTGATGGAGTTATTGGTTTAATTAAAAAGAATTGAAAAGAAATGGGGGTAGCGAGGCGGTGCAGCGCTGTCGCCACACATTAAGGCGGTTCCAGGTTCATGTCCCACTGTGGAGTTTGCATGTTCTCCCTGTGTCTGCATGGGCTTTCTCCGGGTTCTTCCTCCCACTTCCAAAAACATGGGCTTCAAGTTAAAAATATCTACGTTCACTCCAGCCTCAGAAAGCTCTGCTGCCATCCTGTCTCTGGTTGACATCACGTGGTCACCTGAACGTAGAGGTTCAAGTGGAGGGAACAGGATAGAAAGACAACTCCGCCGTTGTTTCAGTGTTAATTTAATCATACAAATGCTCAATTGTATAGATACAGGGGAAAAAAAAGGCTTTGATTTTTCTCTTCAGATAAATGTGCTATTCGATGACTGTGTAAACTTTCATCTTATCCACTCACCAGCCCATCAATCTCACATTTGTTTACAGTCCTGAACAAAAAGAACTAGAGGATGAATCCAGAACTGCTCGGCTCGTTTACCATCATACATTCTCACAGACACACAGAAAATAACGACTGACATGACCAAAAGAAGAAACGCAGAACAGTGCACTGTTTGGGAGGACTCAGATGACTCTTAATACAAATACAACACAGGCTGCTGGTGAATTTAAACAGTAAATGTGACCATAGAAACAATTAACTCTGGGTATCACGACTAAAACCAAAAAGATTGATAGACCAAAAATATGAATTATTAATGCCGTGTCACTTTGTTATTTTTGTAACACTGTCTCCCTTTTCATATTTAAGACCAGAATACATGATGCCTAATACATGAGATGATATGTAAAATCTGACTGTGGAATCAAGGGAAACACAAATTAACCTATTTTTACACTCAAGACATCAGTGCAGTGATTTTTTTGAACTGTTGATTTAACACGATGTAAACAAATATTAAAGCCTGGAACATGAATCTTTAGGAAAGAGCAGGTTTAAAAAACAAAAAAACCTAAAACATTTTAGAAAATTCTGGTATCACAAACCCAAGAAATAGCTTTGCACTATCGTAGCTACTAACAGAACATCAGCGCTAATCCTGATGCAAACATTAGTTTTCAAATTTAAGCTATGACTAGAAATGAACATTGCTTTTTTTTCCCCCCCCAAATGCATTAAAACACAGGTCACGTTTAAGTTGGGTCACCTGATGGTTAATGCCACCTGCTGGCAGTAAATGGGAATTTTTTTTGCCTCCACAGTGCACAAACACAGCATTTCAAATTACCGTACAAGCCAAATGATGAGTCAGTTTAACCAAACAATGTAGAATTCCACACCAGAGGCACACACCCAGCAAAGCTCTATCACTCTAGGTGTGTGTGTCACACAAGACACGCCATCTTTTGCCCATGTAGTATACATCGTTTTCATGTCAGTTAAATCCAAAGAGAAATCATAAAATACATGCACACTCAAGAGGCATGCGCACATACAGTCACATCTACTGGACACACACCATAGACGTGGACTCAGACGCTACAGTCACTCATCAGCAAAATAGATTTAAATGGCTTTTTCAACTCTTCCTCAAGCCTCATTCACATTCTTTTTACACTTCATCATCTATTTAAGCGAAAGCCCACCCTAAAAAACACGCCTCATGCAGTCTGAATCCTGAACCCGTAGGCAGTGTGAGTTAATAACAGATCATTGGTTCTCTAAATTTTTATCTTTGGGAGACGCAGGGTTCCGACACAAGGATGGTTTATTTCGCAAAGGTGAGCAAGTTCCATGTCTAAATATCTTGAAAATCGAATATGTGGTTTCTGTACGTGGTTGTGTGTGTTTTGGACACGTATATTTTTTTTGGATGGTGAATTCTAGTGTGAGGTTGTTCAGTGACCACTTTTCTAACATGTCATTTGTAACATGGTGCAGTTTTGTGTCCAACAGAATATGATTCGAAATTATTTTTTTAAAAAAGGCAAAGTTACACAAGTGGCTGTTTTCAGTGTTTGAGTCAAAGTCAAAGATAAACCTTTGGTCTGAAAGTAGAAGTGTCTGAAAAAACACATGTAGATTCTTCCCATCTGCCTGGATTTTCAACATTTTTTACCCTCACACAACAAAATCTTTTGTTGTTGCCACATTTGAGCTGCCCAGATGAAAATCAGAGTAATTTCCCATCCCTACCATCCAGTTTAATCCAAATTTTTTGTGCAGTTCCGTATTGAACAGATTATACCATGTCTAGATCTCCTGGTCATTCATCGCCGTCGTATTCCTTCACCATGTTGTGTGAGAAACTGGTGCATCATTTTCAAACAAAGGGGGACAAAATTAAAAAAAAAAAAAAGTTGTCAAGTTATCTATGATCACAATCAATTTTGTACGAGGCTCACCAGCTTTCCAAATATTTCCAGTCCTGTGTAGTAACCCCCAAAAGCAAAGCATTCAATTTCCCACAGGAATACGAAATTGTTTAGTGTTGACGCTCCCTTAACTTAATTGTGTTTTACAATGAAAATGATAGACGTGTATCTACATTTAAGGGTTTACAAGACTCTTAAATGAAGCATTCACACATGTGAAAGGTGTTGATGTCAGGTGGGATGTTTTACTGCAGCAGAAGTAATCCATCATCCCACTGTAGTTGGTGTTTCTGTGGAACGGGCCATAAGGTTGGGAGAGGGTTGTCATGAGTCAATATAAAACAAATGTTCTTCCCCCCTCTCTGACTCTTCCAAGAGCTTATCTTTCACCAAACGGATTGGGGGCAGTCTTTGTCATCCTAGCTCTGTCCAAATGGATAGGGTCCGTGAATACCCTGAAAAAACATGAGAATGCACGTCACAAGGCTTTACTGGAATTAAAAACTGCTAGCAAAGTTCATGTGTATGATGACAAAAGTTAAATTGAAATAACACACTAACACACACAGCTAACACAGCTAACACACTCTCCTGACGGCTCAGGGGATGTATGCTGAAATTTCCATAGGTATGCATGAGCTGCACAACCTGATTACAGTATTTTCCACACTATAAGGTGCACTTGGACTATAAGGCTCACCTTCAATGAATGGCCTATTTTAAAGCTTCTTCATATAAAAGGCACACTGTTGGTTTTTGTGAAAATTAAAGGCTTTTAGGTGCGCCTTATAGTGCGGAAAATACTGTAACTTAACTATGAATAAGATATAAATTGGATTCAATTCATTTTGAAATGATAACTATTTTTTGAAGAAGGTTCTTCGGTTCTGAACTGTGGAAACCTCTTGGATGAGAGGCAAAACATCGTCAAGCTTTTCCTACAATCCACTCGACTTTATTCAACACTAATCCTACTAGCCACTTGTAACACAACATTTAGTTCTGTTTACAACTACAACTGCTTATCAAACAACATTTTATTTGAAATTATTTAGAAAGTTTTAGTTCTTTACACCTCTCTCTCAAGGTGTGGGCTTCAGGAAAGCTGAACAATCACACGTAACATAAATCAGAGACTAAAAAGGAAATGCAGTGGTGTTAAAGCAGATATTTGATTCACGCATACCTGACCATAGGTCATGACAGATAGATTGGTTTGGAGACCATTCGATGCTCTATTTACAGCGTTATGAGACAGTCCATTTTGATCTTGTTGGATTGACTCCTGCGTACGTTCCCAGGCTCCACTGGGATCTTTGAAGCTGTTGTCAGTGGTGTCCTGCTTGTTCTTCTGTGGCGATGCAAAGGGGTTGAAGTCTCCCTGAATGCTGCGCTGGGGTTGGGTGTTGAATTCTGTCTCAAATGAGGACAGCTGTTGGGTCACACCCAGGAGACCTCCAACTTCTACACTAAGAATCACCCAGATTACATCTGTAGAGAAATGAAGCATGCACAGATGGATGGACAGTATTCAGACTGTTTGACTAAGAAAGACCAAACTATTTTCTAACAACTTGAGTTGATATTTCATGTTTTTGGTTTTGTTAATCAGACTAAACCACAGACTTGGCTGGGGAAACTGATGAATTTATGACAATAGTTAATAAACACGTAGCGTAATGGATTAGAGGTGAACTGCAGCCTGCATTAGTTGATATTTTTATTTTTGATGACTTCCTACCTCCGTAGAATAATCCAGTGGCTGTACACATCCTCCACTGGCCTTGGTACATGCCCGGAGCTGTGGGACTTCGCATCTGCACACTTACTTCTGATATTTCTTGGGGGTCTAGTGACTTGACTACTACTGTGTTTACATGCCCAAACTGATCTCCACCAATGTATTTAAGACCAACTCCAGGAGGCCACGACTCTGCACCTATAACATAAATGGATTAGAACAATCAAACAAGAAAAACCACAATGCTGCACCCTGGTTTTGGTTCATATTCCATTCAAAGACTGCTTGTACTGAAAAAGCAAAGCACGGCTGAAATATAAATGTACAGTAATTAAATGCTCCAGACCTGTGTTTTGTATTCTCCAGGTCTTTGTGAACGATGTGTCTGGAGGAACAGACTCTCCTTCACCAATTGTCACATCTTCAACAAAGGACATGGATGGTGTGTTGACATTGGGACTTTCAAAGTCATAATATGCACCAATAGCAGCTTGCAGGTTCCTGTTCCAAAAAAAGAAGGGCATGTAGGTATTCATGAAATAGAATGTTTTTAATACTGCAGTATAAGCTTACATATTATTACATATTTTTGGTGCAGATTGTTCTGGCATCTGAATTATTAATATGTCCTCTGTCAACAGGTCTAAGAGATGGACAGTCTTTCTAAACAGCTGCCTGACAATGTGTTTGAGCGAATATGACAGTCTACAAATGTGATTCTGACAACTAAAAGAAAAGTACATCCTAAAATACAGTGCTGTGTTTGCTCTTTGGTCCTGCTTCTAAAGACTTCTATTCCTGTAATCACCTCATATTGACATGTGTTGGGTCTTTCTATAAAATTCAAAATAATACAGATTATCTGAAGAAACAGATGATGCAGGTTTTAAACAATTTTTTCCAAGACCAGCCGGGCCTGACATGAAAGGATACTTGTTTCACAATTAGTTTCAGGCGAACATTCCCAGACCTGTTTAAAAACATACCTGTAACACATTACAATCAGCTCTATTCATTATCACTTACACAGACCATTTTCAGAAGAATGGAGTTTGTTGATAAGTCTCATCAACATGCCAAAAAGAAGGTGACACTGCCTTAAATATGGTAAACAGTCTAAAAAGCAATTTCTATAATTCTACATACCTACAGTGAGACAAATGGTTTACCAACAAGGAATAATTTGATCAAAAGGTGAGTACTGCCAGAAGTAGTCAACCCTCTAAAATTCTTTGAGGAGCAGAAGGATGACTCAGGAAGTCACAGAAAATTCAAAAAGAACATAAAAGGATGTCAGCCATCTCTCACTTAATATAAAGGTCAATGTTCATGACTCTACTATTCTTGAGACACCTGGAAACAATGACATCCATGGTAGAGAGGAATGGACAATGACCCCAATAATAAGAAGTGTACCTTTGAATGGATCAATGGGAATAAAATTTAAATTTTTCAGTGGCAAAGTCCAGTCTTGAACCTCACTGAAATACAGAGGCAAGGCCTCAAATACCCTCTTCTCAATCAAAGACACACCACTGTACCTGTTCTAAATAGTAGGCTATGATTCAACCAATTGCAGAGTCTAATCTCCACCTATTTTCACTCCACTTGTTACTTCTGAAAGTGTCACAACTAATTACTAAGTTGGGGGAACATAGGTGATTTAGGTATTGATAATCTTTTTGACTAAATAAAACTAACATCTAAGACTTTACCACACTTGAGGTTAAAGCTTGTTTTAAAATCAGTTTTCTGTGAGATATATGTGAAGACAGAAAAACTTTTCTTTTTTTTTTTACCCACTGGGATGAAATACTGCATTGTCAGCTTTTACACTTGCTGTTATGCCTCTCAATTCCAGCATCCACTGTGAACATATACACCCAGCTAGAGTTGTGACACCTTGGGTTGGTCCAGTTTGAAGACAACAAAGTTTGTCTGGGTGGTGTTGTGTGTTGCTTGTCCGAAAGACAAGCGCATGGATCAACACAGAAGAGCCTCAGGGCAGGATTCAGCGGTCTTCCTTCACATCAATGTTGGTTTGAGAGAGGTGCGAAAGAAACTATCCATGTCAAATTAGAGAAACCATATCTGAACGAGGGACCGCAAGAGGACACAAGCCAGTGTCTTATTGTGACGGTCCCAAGCCCGGATAAATACAGAGGGTTGCGTCAGGAAGGCCATCCGGCGTAAAACTTTTGCCAAATCAAACATGCGAATCAAACCTATGACTTCCATACTGGATCGGTCGAGGCCCGGGTTGACAATGACCGCCATCGGTGCTGTTGACCTACAGGGTGCCGGTGGAAATTGGATTACTGTTGGTCGAAGAAGGAGAGGAGGAAAGTGTGTTTGTAGGAAGAGAGAGAAGAGGAACACCAAGAGTATAGGACTGAGAGTAGGGACGTTGAATGTTAGAACTATGACAGGAAAAGGTAGAGTTGGTTGACATGATGCAGAGAAGGTAGACATATCGTGTGTCCAGGAGACCAGGTGGAAAGGTAGCAAGGCTAGAAGTTTAGGAGCAGGGTTCAAGTTGTTCTATCATGGTGTAGATGGGAAGAGAAATGGAGTAGGAGTTATCTTGAAGGAGGAGTTTGTTAGGAATGTCCTGGAGGTAAAAAGAGTGTCGGATAGAATGATGAGTCTGAAGCTAGAAATAGAAGGTGTGATGTTCAATGTTGTTAGTGGGTATGCTCCACAGGTAGGATGTGAGCTGGAGGAGAAGGAGAAATTTGATGAAGTGATGCAGAGCATACCTAGAAGTGAGAGAGTTGTCATTGGTGCAGACTTCAATGGACATGTTGGTGCAGGTAACAGAGGTGATGAGGAGGTGATGGACAGGTTTGGTATCCAGGAGAGGAACGCAGAAGGACAGATGGTAGTTGACTTTGCAAAAAGGATGGAAATGGCTATACTGCTTATGACAGGGTGCCCAGAGAGGAACTGTGGTATTGTATGAGGAAGTCTGGAGCGGCAGGGAAGTATGTGAGAGCGGCGCAGGACATGTATGAGGACTGTAAGACAGTGGTGAGGTGTGCTGTAGGTGTGACAGAGAAGTTCAAGGTGGAGGTGGGACTGCATCAGGGATCAGCTCTGAGCCCCTTCTTGTTCGCTTTGGTGATGGACAGGCTGACAGACGAGGTTAGACAGGAATCTCCATGGACTATGATGTTTGCAGATGACATTGTGATCTGCAGTGAGAGCAGGGACGAGGTGGAGGAGAAGCTAGAGAGGTGGAGGTTTGTCCTGGAAAGGAGAGGGATGAAGGTTAGCCGCAGTAAGACAGAGTACATGTGTGTGAATGAGAGGGACCCAAGTGGAAGAGTGAGGTTACAGGGAGAAGAGATCAAGAAGGTGGAGGATTTTAAGTACTTAGGGTCAACAGTCCAGAGCAATGGAGAGTGTGGAAAAGAGGTGAAGAAGCGTGTCCAGGCAGGATGGAACGGGTGGAGAAAAGTGTCAGGTGTGATGTGTGATAGAAGAGTTTCAGCTAAAATGAAAGGAAAGGTGTACAAAACTGTGGTGAGACCAGCGATGTTGTTTGGTCTAGAGACAGTGTCACTGAGGAAAAGACAGGAGACAGAGCTGGAGGTAGCAGAGATGAAGATGCTGAGGTTCTCTCTGGGAGTGACCAGGAAGGATAGGATCAGGAATGAGTACATCAGAGGGACAGCACATGTTAGAGGTTTTGGAGATAAAGTCAGAGAGGCCAGACTGAGATGGTTTGGACATGTCCAGAGGAGAGATAGTGAATATATTGGTAGAAGGATGCTGAGTTTTGAACTGCCAGGCAGGAGGCCTAGAGGAAGACCAAAGAGGAGGTTTATGGATGTAGTGAAAGAGGACATGAAGGTAGTTGGTGTGAGAGAAGAGGATACAGAAGACAGGGTTAGATGGAGGCAATTGATTCACTGTGGTGACCCCTGAAGGGAAACGCCAAAAGGAAAAGAAGAAGATATCTGAACGAGGGGGGTTGTCTCAAACCTCAACTTTTGCTGTTTTACAATCAGGTCCCTTCAAAAATACCCAAAAGAGCTACTTATCAGATTGACTCATGTTAAACGACTCATGCTATTGACCCCTATTAGCATACAAGGGCTCAGCATTTTAACGACCCCCCATCGACACTCCCAACGCCATTGAGGAACCATGCGGGTCTTGACAATGGTTGTTGGAATATGAATAGCACTAACCACACCTCAGAGGTTAGAAACTGAGGCCCCGTCCACACGATGCCGTAACTTTTTGAAAATGCAACTTTTTTTTACCCTGGCACCGAAAACAATTCGTGTCCACACGACAGCTTTTTCAAAAAAATCTCCGTCCACACATTAACGCATCAGTGTGTTGATCAACACGTGTATAAGCAGAACAACTCCGAGAACGACAAAAGAGAGGACCGGGACGTGTGGAAATTCATGCTGTTCCTCCTGAAGGACAACCTTCATCACAGATTTCTCCCACCAGCAGGCAGCACATCCCGGTCTGACCCAGAACTGGCATCGGCGTCTTTGGCGAGGAACATGAATGAATGAATAAATACATATATAAACTTTATGACACATAAATAAAGACAATAAAACAGACGAACAAATATTGAAGTGCAAAGCATGTTTATCAACGCATCTTCGACGTGGAGCTGTTATACATCAGAAAATAGCCGGTTTTAGCTCCGTTTGTACATGTAGATACGGGTCACATGTATGACGTCACAGCGGTTTTGGTCCCAGGGACACGCCCCCCCCCCAGATAAAAAAAGTTGCGGATACAGTGTCTACACGACAACGCAGACTCAGCGTTTTCAAAAAGTTGCGTTGTCGTTACGGATATCTGCGTTGTTGTGTGGACGCAAGGCGTAAACGCAACAAAAAATTTGCATTTTCAAAAAGTTCCGGCATCGTGTGGATGGGGCCTGAGACAAGATCAACCACCACCAGAAATGAAGAATGAATGAGAGGTGGAAGTCTCCAGTGGGCTGATTCAACATCTTTGGATAACCATGACCTGTTGAATGAGAACCTTGACAGATATCCGAAAGAACTTAATAATGGGTAAAATAGACACATACTATACAGTTCAAAAGAGACACATATAATTCTGTGATAAACAATAAACGGAAAATAGGAAAAAATTTAATTATGCTCATGTTTGCTACAAGTAATGACAATGGCCAAGTGCAAATAAACAGAAATCAAAGTTATTCATCCCCCACAGGGAAAATTATTTGTCCTTTCTAGTATATATATATATTATATATACACACACCAAGTCCACTGAGTGGACTGAGCTACTGCCCTTTCACACTTCTGCATTTAAAAATATTGAACCAATATTTATTTTTATTTTCACTGAAAGATTCACTTAGCAGAATCCAGTAAGATTGAGTTTAAATATCAACTAACCCAGAATCAGCGCCATCTCAGCCCAAACAAAAACTGATGTGATCACAATCTAACAATGTTGGTTTCATTACCACAGAGAAATGTTGAATGTTCATTGGTGATTACATTTACATCTTTTCAATTCACTTCAAATTCAGAAAACTTCATTTGTGATTGTTTGTGTTTGACTTTTAATACGAAAGGTCAAACCCAACATAATCACAGTTATGCTCTAGTATTATTGTGTGATTAACGTAATGAACAACACTTTTGAGCTATGTACCATCTGAGACAAACTTTCATAAATTAAATCCAAAAAGAACTGCCCTAGTGCTCCTTAATTAATATGCACACATTTGTTGGTTTCAGGTGTTTTTTACTCCGAATGTTTAACATATGGACTGAGGAAATCTACACCCATTACTGTATTTCCAATCCTCATAGTGTCTGTCTTGTCATCTGCTGACTGGTCATGAGACAAACTATGTGTCTCAACACCTTGACAGTTTTGTAGTCGGACTCCAACACTGATGGACGGATTCTTGACCCACTGAAGATGTATTGCTGTCGTTGATTGACTCCCAACAAAGCACCGACAAGTGAAACTACTTTCAGTCAACAAAACAAACAACTGCTATGCGATGGCGTCATTTTTAACGCTATGTTGCACAAAAGGTGTTGACTTCTTGGCTCAAAAACGAAACAAAACTGTCTGAATTCAGGGATGGGATCAAAGACATCGACCACCGTTTAGTTCAAAGATGATCAATTCATAGGACACGTTATGTGTGTGTGTGTATGTTCAGTCGTCGGCAGCCTTACATCCGTTACGACATCAGACGAACGTGAGGCGACCTTAAGTTGTGGTTTCGTCAACACTACGGTTAACTGGTATTATGTAACTGACAGATAATCTGTACCACGAGTTCGTAGTTCCTACATTTTCCTTTTAGGCAATAAGGCAGCTTGTTGTTTGCTTTAAGAATTATTTCACCTTACTGACAGTCGACGAGGACAAACTTTATCGTGTCACTTCCGTTTAGCCAACATCTGATCATCAGGAGTTAACTGTTGTTTCCGTGTCGGGATGATGAAATTGTCCCCTCGAATTTGAAAATCACTAGCTTAGCAACGACTGTCCCTCGGCTTAACACTATAAACTATGCTAACTGCCTAATTAAAGTGCTCGGTTAGAAGTCACGTTGTTGTCCCACAGCAGGCCATCGTGGCCCCGCACTCACCAGTTGGTCATGTCCAGGAAGAAGGCGCAGCCGGCTGGGTTGAGCTGAAAGCCAAGCAGTCTCTGAAACTCCGAAATGAGCACGTCCTTGTCCGTGGTTCCCATGCAGCTGAACTTCTGCATGAGCTCCGCGTCCACGTCCATATCCGTGCCCTCCATGGGTGGCGGGTGTCCCGTAACAGAGACGGGGTAGAAGCGGGATCCTCTCTCAATTTAGTCGGAGGCCTTGTCCAGCCATAACAACCAGCCTAACAACAACAACCCTCAATGCGCATGTCACGACTAGGGGGACGTTGATTGACGTTACAACAGCGCGCGCACTTCTTTGGCCAATCCTGAGGTGAGCGTCGACGTCAGTTGTTGCTATTTGCAGGCACCTTTTCATTGGTTTATCAATGAACCTAAATTCTCCGCGTAGCAGCTCGGTGCGGAATACGTCACACGTCTTAAGTCGGACACGATGACCGTTATCAAGACCTACAGATGGGTTTTTTACTCATATTATAATTTTTTTAGGAGATTTTGTAATTCTAAGATATAAATACAGACACCAAAGTTGTACAGGTTGACAAGTGTTACAATACTGTATTCTAGTGAGTATTCTGTTTTTTGGTGAAGTCATTTTTTTTCTCTGCACTTAATGATTTTCAATTCAAAGTACGTGAAAAGTGTGGACATGCATAAGTGATGATTTCTATAAACAATAGTTACGTTGGTGTACTTTTGAATTAAAAATATGTTTTTGTCTGACGCTCTGTATTTGTTATTTCAGTCATTCATTTTAATTTTTGAAGAAGGAGAGGAGAAAAGTGTGTTCGTAGGAAGAGAGAGAAGAGGAACACTAAGAGTATAGGACTGAGAGTAGGGACGCTGAACGTTGGAACTATGACAGACAATGGTAGAGAGTTGGTTGACATGATGCAGAGGAGGAAGGTAGACATACTGTGTGTCCAGGAGACCAGGTGGAAAGGTAGCAAGGTTAGAAGTTTAGGAGCAGGGTTCAAGTTGTTCTATCATGGTGTAGATGGGAAGAGAAATGGAGTAGGAGTTATCTTGAAGGAGGAGTTTGTTAGGAATGTCCTGGAGGTAAAAAGAGTGTCAGATAGAGTGATGAGTCTGAAGCTAGAAATAGAAGGTGTGATGTTCAATGTTGTTAGTGGGTATGCTCCACAGGTAGGATGTGAGCTGGAGGAGAAGGAGAAATTCTGGTTGGACTTTGATGCAGAGCATACCTAGAAGTGAGAGAGTTGTCATTGGTGCAGACTTCAATGGACATGTTGGTGCAGGTAACAGAGGTGATGAGGAGGTGATGGGCAGGTTTGGTATCCAGGAGAGGAACGCAGAAGGACAGATGGTAGTTGACTTTGCAAAAAGGATGGAAATGGCTGTAGTGAATACTTTCTTCCAGAAGAGGCAGGAACATAGGGTGACCTATAAAAGTGGAGGTAGGAGCACACAGGTAGACTACATCTTGTGTAGACGATGTAACCTGAAGGAGATCAGTGACTGTAAAGTAGTGGTAGGTGAGAATGTAGCTAAACAGCATTGTGTGGTGTGTAGGATGACCCTCTGAAGGGAAAAGCCGAAAGGAGAGGAAGATCGTTCATTTTAATTTTGTTTCTTGAAACCATATTCCGTTATCATTTTTTTTAAAAAATTTTGAACGATGTGGTTGCAAAAACAAATTTTCACTGTAACATAAGGACCAATTGTCCACATTAATGTTGTAATTTTTTTGTACAGTACTATTGTATTTGTAAACTGACAAATCATCTTGTCTTATCTTATATTAATGATTGCCATTAAACTTTTAAGCAATATTTTAATTATATAAGAATTATACTGTTTCATTTAATCCCAAAAATGCGTTTTCTTGTAGTGATTTTATTTTAAGTGGTGAACAGAGGATTTCTGTTGACGGCCAGGCGGAACTAACTGTGAGTTAGTCCTATATCCGGGGGGACCACTTACCAGTAACACCGGAATCACACTTTCGGCGGAGATAGCTGTGGATCATGCCTAAGTACGTTGTGATATAGTTTTTCTTCAGGCTTTGATTTCCTTTTTTTCAGTGAACTGTATTCCTTTTTATAAACTTTGTGTTTAGTAACTAAGGAGTGCAAAATAGTCACTGAAAATTTAGGAAAACAGCAGTTAATGAACCGCTGATGGCGCTGGTCGGGTCCCGTCTATTTGCTGGGCACTCCCTTGTCTCGAATGAATGTAGCATGAAACGTGACCAGTCGTAGTTTAATACAGTTTTCATTATTGTGAGCGTCAACAAGACTATCTTGCTCATCTATCTAACATTTTGAGTGGTTTGTTGTATTGGCAACGATCCGTAATTCAATATAGCAATGAGGATTTTAGTAATTGGAATGATTCGAGCGGTTAATCAATCAACAATAGACGTAAAACATTAACACACATTTTTCCTCACAGGTGGACGTGAAGCCATAGCTGCAGAGATCAACGCATACTAATAAGTAGCCGATAGGATGAATAGAAAATTCATCGTTTTATATCTTACCAAAGCTAATTGGAGACTCCCGTAGGGTTGTTATTTCTGAGATTTTATTGGACAGTTTATAATAGTTCAAATAATTTGTAACGTAGTAAATCTACTTAATCCGATTCCGAGCAAGTTGAGTTTGCAAGCGCATTGCCTTCTGACGTTTTTATTTGGCAACTTAAATATTAACAGTACTTCACAATAATACAATGTGAAAGTAACAACCAATATGGAAACGTTTGAACGTTTAAAAAGACTTTTTTAATATTATGTTATGTAAAATCAGGGGGGAAAAAGACTTGGTGTCCACGTGTGTTTATGAAAACTAGACCTCTGCCTCTGTAGATGTGCAGGTCATTGCAGGTGGAGTGTGATTTTGCATTGATGTACAGTACATACAGTTTTGAGACAGGACCTGTTTATAACTCTGTATGCACACTGTGTTAACCTCAGTGTTTTTGTGTTCTCAACATCCCATAGGTTTTACTGCGATTACTGTGATACTTACCTTACACATGATTCAGTAAGTTGTGTTTTTGAATTCCCTTAAATCTTTAAAAAAATGTGAAGAAAAGAACAAGTCGATGTTCTGCAATTTTTTTTCATTGTGTTTTTAACTGATTTGTTTTATTATGTTGCAGCCATCAGTGAGGAAGACCCACTGCAGTGGCCGAAAACACAAAGAAAATGTGAAAGACTACTATCAGAAATGGATGGAGGAGCAAGCCCAGAGCCTGATTGATAAAACAAGTACAGTATTTTCTGCACTATAAGGCACACTGGATTATAAGGCGCACATTTAATGAATTGTTTATTTTATAATTTATTTCGTATATAAGGCGATCCATATTATAAGGCGCACATAATTAAAAAAAATTGAAATAGATTTAAAAAACTAGTGGCTTTAGTTGCGCTATCCATCCACTAGCTAGAGCATTCATGACTGTGAGTACCTTTAAAGGGACAGTAAAGTTAATTTTAAGTGACATATATGTTATTCATCATTATGAAAAATAGAAGAAAATTTTTATTTATGTGTGTAGCATCATCTGTTTGGTCAAAAAAGCTTAAAATGTGCGCCGCAGCAGCTTCCGCATTCAGTGGTCACGTGGGCGTCATACGTCACTGGGTTCAAACAGAGCTTAGCAGCCATAAGAAACAATGCAGCTCTAGACGCGATTAACACCAAAAGTATCATGGTTACCTGCGCGGTGAACGGTTGTGTCAACAGAACAGCAAAAAGACGCGAACACAAGGACCTGTCGTTCTTTACAATACCTTCTGGGAAGGTATCGCGCTAAAAATGCCAACGCGCTAGCCTGTCAATGGGATTGTCCATATTACGTTAGCATTGAGCTAACCGCCATTTATTACTATTGGACTGTGTGGAATTAATAACAACTCTAGTTGTTATTAATTCCACAGTGAATTTATTTGAAAGTCACGTCTTTTTGCTGTTCTGTTAACACAACCGTTCACCGCGCAGGTAACCATGATACTTTTGGTGTTAATCGCGTCTACAATTGCATTGTTTCTTATGGCTGCTAAGCTACGTTTGGCCCCAGTGACATATGACGCCCACGTGACCACTGAATGCGGAAGCTGCTGCGGCGCAGATTTTAAGCTTTTTGACCAAACAGATGATGCAACACATATAAAATTTATTTTCTCTTCTATTTTTCATCATGATGAATAACATATATGTCACTTAAAATTAACTTTACTGTCCCTTTAAGCAGCTGTGAACAGCTATTGTTATGTCAATGAAGCCATTCTGAGCTTCATCAAGGACATCTGATCACTTTGCCGTCTTAGAAGGAAGTCAACACGCATGGCTTTTTCCCGTAGCTACTGAGATTTACTGATAAAAGTACTTAAAAAATACTGTAGTAGAAAATTATGTAAAAACATAGTCAAATTAGATTTTATTTCTATAGCTCTCAGTGACGTGTGGTGAGGTTCATGGAGGTGAGGCACCGACGTAAGAGTCAGTTGAATGAACCAAACCAAGTGGCATATTTGCCACTCGGTCTGGCAAAATACACCATACTAAAAAACCTGACATTAAAACTGGTTAAATTCATTAGTGGACCACTCAGTTTGAACAGGGCGGATTACTTCCTGATCTGAAGTTCGAAGCAGATATTTAAGCTCTGACGTTCGTCTTTGTTTATTAATTATTAATTAAATGTTGTTTCGATCGATCGGTAGTCCAGTCGGAGGTGAGGTGCAGCTATTCGCTGCTGTGTGTCCACAACAATTTTTTAACCAGTTTTTAATGTCAGGCTGCTAATTTACAGACAAATGCGACGCTGTTTTACTCATAGAACTGACTTTAACGTCGGTGTCTCACAGCACGTCGCTGCCAGACAGAATACACAAGCCGAAATGCGCCCCCACCCCCACCCCCCGTAACGTGTAGTTTCAGGTATCAACTACATTTGCAAATCAATTGCAGCACACCAGACACCTTTGTCTAGCAGTGACTCAGCTGTTGAAATTTCAGAAAAGGCTGGAAGTTCAGTTTTGAGGGTCTTTCATTCACCTTTATGCCAGTTTCTCCGTGTGTCTCCACAGACTAATAGAATGGACCGTCACTAGATACCAGATTACAGCACTGACACTCGACAAGGGCATTTTTAAGACCAATTAGTTTGAAGTGGGTTCTTTCCGGCGCCACAGTAGCTGGGAAATACAGAGATCAGTCAGTCAGTCAAACTTTATTAATAGAATTGTTGAAAATTCCCTATGTTTTTGCTACGTTATGGTAGCCAGGCACCGGTGCTCTCCGCAGGTTGCTCTGCCGTCAGACAGCAGGTCCGTCAGAGTAGGCCCGAGTGCTCTGTGGGGGTGCCCCTGGTGGCGGAGTGGGGCCAGACTGCCGGCTTTTTTTCAGGGATCGTCTTTTTAACCAATATGAATATTAATCCATATATAAGGCACACTGGATTATAAGTCGCACTCCGGATTTATGAGAAAATTATAGGCTTTTAGGTGTGCCTTATAGTGCCGAAAATACTGTAAACTAATTCTTACTCAGTATCTAGGCAACAGGACTAAATTTAGTGGTGCGAAGTGAAAGCTTTTGCTATTTAATATATTTCTGCCACTGATTCAAAAAGTGCTTTTGGTTTTAAGGATTACTGAATATCTAAACTTCCTCAAACCTGGGTGGTATATATTTATATTTTGCTTGAAGCTCAAAATTACTGAAGGAACTTTGTCAAATGTTTTTATTTTTGATTTTCCAGTGACACAGTAATGGCAGCAGCATCACAAATAATGATTCATTTGTATGAAAAGGATGTGTTTAAAAGGAAATGTGTGAATTTACATCAGGAATTGCTAAAGCGATGGAAGGCTACACCTCATCTCACCATGACAGTGTGTTACTTGTACACAGCTCGATTTTACGACGTTGCTGTGGACAGAAGCATCTCAGTAATTTGCTATGCAGAAATATTAGAAAACCATAATGCAAAGCATGAAACTTTAATAAATTAAGTATACATGGACACAAAGGGATGCCGTAGTTTTTTATCTGAACATGAAAAGTATGGGCTTTTTTTTTTTGTTTTATTTCTTTAGAGGTTTTTTTTTAAAATCTCCATGTTTGCCTTTGCTCCCAACAGCGGCTGCTTTTCAACAAGGAAAAATTCCTCCCACCCCATTCCCTGGTGGTCCTCCTCCTGGTGAGTTTTCCAGCTCTGCAGTAATTAATTCTTCTTGATTGTTGATATTTCATTGGTAAAGAAAAGACTCAGTATTTTGCTCCATTTGAAGCACCTCCGTAATTCAAGATCATCTTTGAGGATTTTCATCCACTTTGACATCATTAGAATTTGGATATTATATGAAAACAAATAGAATTGATCTCTTCTTTACTCAGAA
This sequence comes from Antennarius maculatus, assembly GCA_013358685.1. Classification (NCBI taxonomy): domain Eukaryota; kingdom Metazoa; phylum Chordata; class Actinopteri; order Lophiiformes; family Antennariidae; genus Antennarius; species Antennarius maculatus. The sequence goes on along the minus strand of CM023609.1, from coordinate 1,727,511 downwards.
CCCCCTCTAGTTCTGTCAGAGTCAGCGATGTCTCACCAAACTCAAACCTGTATAAGACAGTACTGATTAAATAAGAACCAAGGTTGTTGTGAAGGTGGAAACTGTTTTGACAGGAGCTGCAGCTCGGAATTGTTTGATTTATATGTTTTGATGAGGAGTTCATTGCCATTCTTTTCCTTAAGCATATTACATGCCAAAATACTCACTTTGCTGTTCAATTCCACTGAAATATAACTGGCAGATAACGTAAATGGTCTGCAACAGTTGACTGAGCTAGCAAACATTCTCGTGCCTGTAAGAGGAGACACAGTACACCCCTATGATACTGATCTGACATCTGCATGGCAAAGCAGCCTGTCTGATGCAATGTGGACTTTAAAAAGGTCCAGTGATATTTTCAGATACCAAAGCACTTAAGTGTTTATATAAGTGTTTCTGAAGGTGTTAATGTTTCATCTTTAAAATTGATATCTTGGTTGTTTTAGAATATGGAAGGTGTGATGTAGTTACAACACCAAACTACATTCTTCAGAATGGTGAAGAGTTGAGTCAACACCTTCCTCAAGGAGCCCCAACCAAAACAGCATTTTAAAGTTTATCAAAGTGGAATGTATTTCACGACTGCTGCATTAGATTTAGCTAGGAATACTCAATCAACCCAGTTTCAAATATGACATCACACTGACGGTGTGAATAAAAATAACATTTCATTATCATTAGATGATTATATTGTGCTTCCACTAACTTTTGTTGTTCATTATTCAGGTGGGCCCCCTCGCCCCGGTATGTTACCAACACCTCCAATGGGAGGGCCTCCTATGATGCCCATGATGGGGCCTCCACCTCATGGAATGATGCCTGGTGGACCTGGTAAGGAACAAAGATGCACTTTTAGGGCTTCTAGAAACTAAATGTCTTTATCAATTAAAGATAACCCAAGCAGCCTCTTTAAGTTAGACAGGTTTGCTTGATATAAGTCAGCCACCATTGTCTCATGGTGCTGAGCAGATTGTGGGTCACACAGGATGTCATCTGTTCTTGTACAGTTTGTGTCTAATTCTATTTCCTGTGAACAAAGGCTGTAACAGAATACAGTGATCCCTCATGACTCACGGTTAATCCATTCCAGGACAACCCGCAAATAACGAAAATCCACGATATTGAGACTATTTTATTATTTACGGTAATTTAAACATTTATGAACCCTCCCATACTGATACTAAACCACCTTATATGTGTATTAACTCTTCCCACACTCTATAGACTGTTTAAAGCACTTTCAAGTGTTTCTTTCATACACAGACGTGCGCTGCGTTCCGAGACTCACGGAACGCAGCGCACTTCCGGATGCAGTCAGCCAATAGAATGCGTGTACAGTATCACGTGACTACCTACTAAAAATCCGCTCTCAGGTGAAGCCGGGCATCTTGAAGTGCGAATGCGCGAGGGATTACTGTACTTCTGTTTTAAACCGTGTATCTTTTGCAAAGGTTATTTACTTGGTCAATAATTAAGCGGTAAATTAATTATACTTTCAATATCTTAAATTTTTTCTTTTCTAAATTCTGCTATTTTATTTAAAATTCTGTGCTTTAAATGGTGAATTAATTAATTGATAAACTACAAAAGTTGCTTCCTAAAATAAAGATCCAAAAAGAATGAAAATACAAATTTAAATTTGGCTTGTAATATAAAGTAAAATGTTAAAATAAGCAAAATTAACACCAGTTATTCGTACCTCTTGAACTCTTTTGAAATTGGTATGACATTGTGGACAGAGTAGGTTAACACTATTACCCCATTTAAGGCAAGGATATTATCAAAATTTTGGCAAAACAATCAAATCTCGTAGACATGGGATCAGTAAGCAAAAAAAGCACAGGTAAAGGTTTCTATGTCACATTTATTATTTGATTAAAGACTTTGTTCTTACCTCAGTTTATCTAATTGAGTGTTTTTCCCAGTGACTCTATGTAAAGCTGTTGCTGTGAGTCATCATCTCAAGCTGTGCATCCCTTCACTGTCATGTTTAGGTGGCATGAGGCCACCGATGGGAGGACCCATGCAGATGATGCCTGGACCACCGCACATGATGCGTCACCCTCGACCGATGATGATGCCCGTCAGGCCAGGCATGATGCGACCAGACAGATAAGAGCCGGTGGATTTTCTGCACTCTGTGTGATGCCATGAACAGACACTGTCTAGTGAAGACATTTGGTTCAATGCTTCGATTCATCAATGCGACTTTTTGAGATTCTCTTCATCTCTCCAAACTTGGACCCAAAGCCCCTGATCTGATTTGTTTATGACCTTATTTCCTGCCAGATTTGTAGTATTTATTACTATTCATCAAACTCACTTAAAGACCTTTTTTATCATAACTTCTTATGTTGCTTTAAAAACTGAAATATTTTCTCACTTTGACAAACTGTTCAGCGTGTGTATTTTCAAGAGTGTTCAATGTGATATTGGTTTAGGAAGTTTTTTTGATAGGTTTTACACCTTGTTTTATGTCATGTCATTATCCTGATGAATAAAACTTATTTGTAAGCAGTTTCTTTTAAACTGTAGTTCCTATTGGTCATTCTTATTTTTATTAACGGTTAAATAAATTCTGCCTGAAAGCATCTGTCGTCACTTTCGTCACAAAAGCTGCATCATCAAGAAAGTAGAAAATTAGATGAATCCGAATCCTTTATTGATCCCCTGTTGCAGTTGCTCTGCTGCAGAATATAAAGCCAAAATACGAGCAAGAATAGATCATTTAGAATGAAGAAAAAACAAAGATGCGTCCTGGACGCCTCACTGTGGAGGTGTTCTGGGCATGTCTTACCAGGAGGAGACCTCGGGAAAGACCGATGACACGCTGGAGGGACTCCATCTCTCAGCTGGCCTGGGATCACCTCTGGATCCATCCGGAAGAGCTGGGAGAGGTGTCTGTGGAGAGGGAATTATGGGAATCCCTGCTGAGACTGTTGCCCCCGCCACCTGGTTGAAAATGGATGGATGGACAAACAAAGAGCAAAGGAGATTATAGATAAGAGAATATATAGGGAAATTAAAAAAACATGGTCCTCACAGTGTTCCCCGGTTTGTCCATGTGATGGCAAACAAAGTTTTGAAGACCCTGGTTCATCTTGAAGAATTGTTGAAGTATCCCACACAGGTGAGAGGCACAGGCGTCTCGGCTTGCAGTCTTCCGACAGCGGAGCCGTCTCGGTTCTCTTCTCACCTCATCTGCTTTGATATTTATAGTCACTGAAATGGGGGGTAGCCTTGACATCAGCAGGAGGCACATGAGCAATGGAGGTTCCAAGAGGAATGCTAATTACAGGAAGGTCAGGGTCAGCAGGGGGTGAGGGCATCGCAGTGTTGAATCTGTTTATTAACAGAAATGTGCCTACAAGTCCTTCGTCGACACTCGATCTGTAACCAGTGATTGTCCTCATGCTGTTCCACACCTCTCTAGTATTCTTTTGTTGGAGCTCCTCCTTGTTTCCAGCTCTAAAAGCCCGCTTTTTATCATTCAAAATGGCTTTAATGACCTTTGTCACCCAGAGTTTATTGTTTGGATGTCAATGAACAGTCTGAGCTGGGTCAGTGGAGAATTAACAGCGAGCAGACAGCGTGGTGTGATGTAAATATTTGTTCAAATGCTAGGTGTTGGTGAGCTAGTAGCATGTAGCGAGTTAACAGAAGCTATGGGTAGCTGACTGTGTGTGTGTGTGTGTGTGTGTGTGTGTGTGTGTGTGTGTGTGTGTGTGTGTGTGTGTGTGTTTGTGCCCGGTCTAGTGTGGTGCAAGAGCCCAGTGAGTGAACAGGTTACACTGGATTGCTTTTCCAAAATGAAGAGACTGTAGACAATGTGTCGCTTCAAAGATTGACTTAGTCCTCATAACTGATTGTTTCTCAATTTGAGGACCATTTTGCAGGAAACTATTTGTCTCCTCAACAAACTTGTGTGTTTTTTTTGGTTCATTTGGTTGTTATTGTCAATGGTGCTACAGTTGTTTGTAAAAACGATGTTCACGAAAACTTTGGTTTGTTTCAACGGCCGTAATCCTACCTCCGATCAAAACCTGGAACTATCTCGTGCAACAATGCCACTAGAGTGTGTGATTTGAAGTACCGTGATAGGTTCTGCAAGCCAAGAAGCGATGTTTAATCCAGCAGTGCTGGGGTCTTGGTCTAACAAGTTTTGAGTAGCTTAACAAAAAAAGATTCACTCTCCTGTTATTTGATTTCATTCTCTAATTGGGTGATTATTAGCTCCCAAAGGTTGTGCGGTCTCCCCAGTTTGAGGACATTTTCAGTTGTTTTCTTAATGAGACTCATTGTCTTGGTGGTTTTGGTCCTTTGTTTGTTTTCTGCTCCAACAGGAGTACAAATTAAGATTAAATGCGAAATGTCTTCAACCAATTAAAAAAAATAGGCTAAAAAAACAAACAAGATAAGTAAAATATTGTCTGAATTATACCTGAATAAATCAGCTATATAACTATCGTAACAATAACAATTGTTACAATAGTTAAAAAAAATAATAAAAAAATCAAGAAATCATTTTCTTTATTAAATATATATATGAATGTTTGATGTTAACGGTGTTGGTGATGGTGTGATGCTCCCTTGCTAAGTTTGTGAAAACATCACTTAATAATGTTTGATTTGTGGGGAAGAAAACAAACTAAATCCGAGGTGAATTTTGTTAAAAATGAATAAAAAACTGTATTACCTTAATGTCTACTATACATGTTTTGGTCCTTTCAAATCACCAATTATGAATCTATTTCTCAAACATAAATTCAGCCCTAAGATCATTACCGTCACTAGACAATGAAAAGAGTCTGACCACCTGGGCTGTTCTTGAGTTATTTTGACATGTTTTATACGCCTGAAGGTAGGCATGTGTTTTGTTTGTGTTGGCCCACTGCATTCTGGGTTAAGCTGTGCCCTCTTGTAACACTGGAAAACAGATGGATGTTTTAAATATTGTTTAACAAAACAAATGAGAACATTAATCCAGCCCTCATTAGCTTATTCAGTCAAGCATTGGAGAATTCCAGCTCTTATGTAAGAATCTGTGGCTGGGAGTGAATCATTATCACAGCTGACATTTATGTCTGCAATGTAAGCACACATCTCTCTCCTGGTTTGATTCAGATGTCTGTAACATGTCTGTGTATAGTTGTGAACACAACTCAACAGATGGAGCTAGAGAGTCACAATGCTTTGCAATTAGAACCAAGACACTGGAATGATGTGCAATGACTGATTACATGCTTCCATGGACTGTCAAATATCTTTGTATCTCACACTCCCAGGGGACATTTTTGTCTTTGTGGTTTTATGGTTTAGGAAATTTCTAGGCTACAAATAAAAAAAAAAAAATTGTTGGGGGCAGTGGCCATATGCTTCACGCTGTGTTTGCCAATTTACATACTTGCAGGCTCAAGGGGAAAACACTGCAATGATAGAACAAACTGTTATAGAGTTGTGCACTCTATCAGATAACTTTTTGAAGTTGTCAGTCATGCATATTGTAAATTATGATCTTCCAACAGACGTTGACAGATTATATAAAATCTGATGACCGCTCACATGCCTGTTTTCCATTAAATGTGCCATAAACATTCACTCTCCAGCAGGACAGGAAAAAAAAACATGCTATTGCACATTTCATGCATATGTTAAGCATACGAAAACGCTTGTGTGCCATCCAAAACCAGAAGAATCTTTATAAATATTCCATCCATTCCACGAAATGGAGCATTGGCCTGAAGAAAAAAAAGGAGAGCGGCAGAAGGCTTTGTAAGTACTTAGGGGTTATGTTCTATTTTGTTTGGTTACATTGCTATATTTTATTCATCAATTAATGAGTTGTATTCAATTAATGTGTATATTACTTATCAATTGACTTATGAATTTGTAATCAAATCTGTACAGTCTCAGATCATTTACTTGTGTCACAGATAAATCTTGGGGTCTTATTTTAGCTAAACTGAAAATGTGAAATGTGAAACATTAAAGTAACACCTTCATGCACTTCTTTCTTTCCTGCATACAGATTTGACAATTTGACAAAAATAAAAATGGAGGTCTTCTCTACCCAAAAATGACAGCAACATCACCACCATCACCACCACCACCACCACCATCAAACAACAGAACAAAAAACAAAGTAAAAAAAACAACAGAACAAAAAAATAAAAAAAAAGAAAAAAAAATAAGAAAAAAACAGAAAAAAAAAATAAAAAAAAAAAAAAAAAGAAAAACAAAAGCAAAAAAAAAAAAATAAAAAAAAAAACACCAAAAAATAAAAAAAAACACAAAAAAAAACATAAAAAAAAAAAAAGAAAAAAAAAAAGAAGAAAAAAAACAGAAAAAAAAAAAAAAACAAAAAAAAAAAAAAAAAAAAAAAAAAAAACAAAAAGAAGAAAAAAAAAAAAAAAAGAAAAAAGAAAAAAAAAAAAGAAAAACAAAAAAAAAAAAAAAAAAAAAAAGAAAAAAAAAAGCAAAAAAAAAAAAAAAGAAAAAAAAAAAAAGAAAAAAAAAAGAAAAAAAAAAAAAAAAAAAAAAAAAAAACGAAAAAAAAAAAGAAAAAAAAAAAAAAAAAAAAAAAAAAAAAAAAAAAAAAAACAAAAAAAAAAGAAAAAAAAAAAAAAAAAAAAAAAAGCAAAAAAAAGAAAAAAAAAAAAAAAAAAAAAAAAAAAAAAACAAAAAAAAAAAAAAAAGAAAAAAAAAAACAAAAAAAAAAAAAAAAAAAAAAAAAAAAACAAAAAAAAGAAAAAAAAAAAAAGAAAAAAGAAAAAAAGAAAAGAAACAAAAAAAAAAAAGTAAAAAAAAAAAAAAAAAAAAAAAAAACAGCACAAAAAAAAAAAACAAAACACAAACAAAAACAAACAAAAAAAAATAAAAAAAAAAAAAAAACAAAAAAAACAACACAACAAAAATCAACAAAAAAAAAACAAAAAAAACAAACAACAACAACAAAAAAACAAAAAACAACACAACAAAACCACACACAATCACACACATCACAACCACCAAATCACCAACCACCACCACCACCAACACACAACACACCATCACACATCACCACAATAACCACCATCACCATCACCACCACACCATCACCATCACCACCATCACCACCAGCACCACCACCACCACCACCACCACCATCACCACCACCATCACCACCATCACCACCACCACCATCACCATCACCACCATCACCACCACCACCACCACCACCATCACCACCACCATCACCACCATCACCACCATCATTTATGTCAAACGCAGTACAGTGGTACTTCTACTTAAGAAATTAATTGGTTGTGGAAGAAATTTTGTAAGTAGAGACGCTTTTTCCATGCAAATGCCCTAATCCGTTCCAAGCCCCCCAAAATTCAGACATAAATGTTTTATGAAGCATAAAAATGCATCAAAACATGTAACAAATACATGTTACAATTAGATTATTACACAATAAATGAGAATTGTGCATAATGTACAAAACAAAGAATAAATAATAAAAATGACCTTTTAACTGCTGTCCTCATTGTTTTTTGCCCTCTTTGGTTCATGCGCTCCTGCCTCACCATGAACAACAGAGTGAATTCCAGTCCTCCTTCTGAACTTCTCCAACCACCCACGCCATGCCTTAAACTCCTTAAACTTCCTTTAGTTTTAATAACGTGGTGATTGTAGATGCATTACGGCCATATTCTTTGGAGAGATCAACCAAACGCATCCCTTTTTCATGCTTTTCTATTATCTCTTGCTTTGTTTGTACGGACAAAAAAACTCTTTTCTTCGTCTTTTCTTTTCCTCTTTTCTCCGTCACTTTCTTGGGGTCCATAGTGAATACTCTAAAAGTTAATATATTTACGTAAAACTATCAGAACACCTCATGGGTCGAGGGTCGAATGACGAGGACGCTGTATAAACACCTATCTAGCTCCATACAGAGGTTCCTCTTAGCCAATGGGATGCCAGGAAGATACCAGGTAATAGCCAATGGCAGAGCAGCTATAAGAATGTTGCGTTCAGGAACCTGTGGGAGCTGAGAGTATTAGCCCATACTGTATTTTTACCTTTCGTAACTCGAAATTTCTTTTGTAACTAAAGGCAATATTTTCCTGTGGAGGCGTTTCTTAAGTAAAAAATTTCCTAAGTAGAGACATTCGTGAGTAGAGGTACCACTGTACCACCAATCCCTACTCCTCATCACTAACCTCCTCCGGCCCTATGGACCACCTTGTTCATGTATCCTTCTCTTCCTCTTTCTCTCAGCCTACCCCTGCTACACCTCCAGAGCCCACTCCAGAAGCTGCTGCACTTAACGGACCCACTTCATCTACACCAGTGCTCCCCAACCTTTTTTGCGCCACAGACCGGTTTCATCCAAGACAATATTTTCACGGACCGGCCTTCATTTGCTCGATAATCGTTAATGACACCAGGACAGCTGTAGTCTAATGATAAATCATCTGCAGTGGTTTTATGTAAAATGCAGACATCAACAGATAATAAACAACCTTTATTCATAAATTAATAATCAACATCTCTGTAAACGAAATAACTGTAAGAAATAAGTATATTAAAACTCGATTCAAGTGACGGCACGGATGAGGTTTATTTTAATCTATGGCGACTTACAAACAGTTAATTCAACGTAGAAGAAATACTGATCACTTCCAATAAAAGGGTGAACAAGTCAATCAAATAATAATAATTACAATAATGAGAATTAGTGGTTGGGGACCGATCTCGGGGTAACGGGAGACAATCACACCTGAAGTGTGTTCTGGACGTCTGGTCTTCTCCATAGTTTGATTTTCTTTACGGTGACTGCAGAAAATCCCGCTCCACAATGACAGGTGGTTGGAAATGGAAACAGGGTTTAAGATACTTTTTGGGCGATCTCAGGATAATCTGCCTTGACTTTAATTCATTAATTCAGTGTGTCATTCCGCACAGACGTCACTTTTCAAAATAAAACATCTTTTGTCTTTTAATCAATAAAAAAAAGAAAGTCAAACTTTCTGTGCCGCCCAGTACCTAATGTCCAACAGACTGGGGATGGGGGACAACTGATCTACGTTACTCACTGATGGTAGCAGGCTGCCCACCAGGACCACCTGCTACCACCATCAGGTGGCGTCAATGCTGTGGAGGTTTCGTCCTAAGAAGGCATGTGAACTGGACCAGGTCTCCCCGAGACTCTGTCGGTCCTGTGCTGCTGAACTGGGAGACCCTCTTCATCACATATTCAATCTCGGTCTGTGGCTAGGGAGGGTCCCATCACTGTGGAAGACCTTTATCGTCCCTGTGCCCAAGAAGGGACTCCCCGCTGAGCTCAACGACTGCTGACCGATTACTCTTACTTCCCACGTGATAAAGACCCTGGAGCAACTGGTGCTGGAGCTCATGCGTTCCCAGGTGCAGGGCGCTATGGTCCCTCTCCAGTTTGCCTATCAGGCCCAGGCTGGGGTTGACAATGTCATTTTTTACCTCCTCCGCTGTGTGCTCTCCTCCCTGGACGTCAGGGTTTGTGCTGTTAGGGTGCTCTTCTTTGACTTCTTTAGCGCCTTTAACACTATCCAGCCCCAGCTGCTGCAGGAGAAATTGGCTTCCATGATTGTGGACCCCTACCTCATGAGCTGGATCACCTGCTACCTGACAGACAGACTTCAGTGTGTTGACATGAGGGACTACTTGTCATCAGTGGTAGCCAACAGCATGGGGTCACCACAGGGAAGAGTGCTCTCTCCCCTTCTCTTCATCCCCTACACCACAAACTTCCAGTATAACTCAGATGCATGCCACATACAGAAGTACTCCGATGACACCACAATTGTGGCACGTTTCAGGGAGGGTGAGGAGGGGAGTGGCGGACTTTGTGGAGTGGTGCAAACAGAACAAAATTGGGGAAATTGTCTTTACACTCTTTACTGATGCATTTTTAAAGTATGAACATGCATTTTTACAGTATTTGTTAGTACAGGCCCCTGAAACAAACACAAAACAAACACCAGGGGCCTGTATGCATGCAGTTAATACACAGTGGGAGGCAGAGTGATGGGTCGCGACTTCGGGGTGTGCCCCAAATGAGCAGCTTGTAGGGGGCTGGTGCCTTGCTCAAGGCTGCCTCGGCAGTGACCGGGAGGTGAGCTGTATATTAGCTATATTATCCTGCTATCAAAATGACTAGCAGCCTACAAATACATAATGCGGCCCATCGGAGTTTACATACCTGGACAACAGTGCTGTGTGTTCAATATCGATCACATCACGTGACTCATCACAGGCAAGAATGCTGGAGTTGAATTAAAGTCCTGGATTGGCTGATTGGTGATGTTGCATGTCCTTTCCTTCACTTGTCTTTGCGGAGAGAGGAATGTCTTTGATTTTCTGTATAATCTCTGTTTTGTTTTTGAAATCTGAAAATGGGTGCTCTGATATCTAAATGAATGAATCCTTCATGTAATCACCATCTGTGAAAGGTTTTCCATCTTTTATCATCTCTCAGGCTACAACAAAACTAGCACCACTACTGGAGTTTGGAGATGTAATCCACTTCTCAAATCTTTCTCCAGTAGTACTGCAATCGCACTGGCTGCAAATTAAGCATGCCTTCCTTGGATATGTCTTTTCAAATATTGCAAAGCAAACATGCAAGCAATCCTTCCGCATTGGCAATGAAAGCAAATACTTGTATCCATTCTTCCTTGAATCCTCTGTACTCGTCAGCTATCCTTCACTTTTGCCTTTGGGATCCATGGCAAAAGTGAAGGATAGCAACAACACCTTCCTGGCAAAGTGTCACGCTGAAACCTGTGTCACAGACTATGACGCAATTTTTTGTTGACAGAAATGTTGAAATGTAGGCCTAAAACAGTCATATTCAAGAAATGGTGTCATTAAAAAGGGTTTTAAAAGTTTTGTTTTGTAAAGAATTTCAGCTATAAGTAGAATATATGTCTATTTGTTTTTTCTTTACAGTTTTAATTTTTTCATTTTGTGGTTTATCTCGAGGGGGAGCCACAAGGGAGGCACTAAGGAGCCGCTTGCGGCTCCAGAGCCGCGGATTGCCTACCCCTGATCTGAGCCAACAGTCAGCCAGCGGTTAGCATTCTCTGGACAAAGCTAATTTCCTAGCAGGTTTCCATTGTACCTGAGCTTAAATTATATTGAACTTCTTATATGGAACTTATTTGAACATGACAGACTAACCAGATAGCACAGGTTTATTTGATGAGCTTACTAAGTTGAATTCAAATGTTGAATAATTTTGAGATTTTTTTTTTTACATTTTCTGTTTTCCTAAACTAAACACTTCCATCTCAGCTCATCTCAAAGACACGTTAGCTACTGCACAATCACTGAGCATGTCACTGTCTATGATTCAACACTTTCAGTTTACTATATGTTCAGTTGACTGTTTCACACAAAGGTCAAAACAGCAAGGTTACCTTTTAAATCTACAGTCTTCATTGTAAAGACATATTCCCAAGTCAGTTTGAATTCTCCTGCTTAGATAAATCGCCATCTTTGCTTGGCCCAGAAGAAAGTTTAGAATCTGCCGATCCTTTTTTTTTTATTCTTCCTGCGTGTCAAACCAATAATGTATATCTGTTTGTCAAAAAACAAGACAGAATGAGAGAAAGCTGCTCTCTAAAAACAGGAACAGATTGTCGAGTCTCTGACAGTCTAGGAAGCAGTGAAAAAGTTTCTCTGCGAGAACACAACGGACAGTTTTTTGACACGTTTGGATTTAAAATCGAAATAAAACCACAGCGCCGTGTAAAATCCTCCGTTGGAGATCTGCAATCTTTTTTTTGTTAACGGTGGCTTGTAGAAGGACTCCCATGAAGGGCTCACACCCGGCGCCAGACAAAGGTGAACCCTCCATGATGTGTCAGCCCAATCTTTTAAGTTTATCACTGTTTAAAACCTTTAGCATCAGAAAGAATGAAAGGGAGAAAGAAAGAAAGCAGTCTGCAATGCAAAGACTTTGGTAGACTCATTTTCTTACACTCATCTCTCTATTCACTTCTTTCTTTTCTCTCTATCTCTATTCTATCTCCTCCCTGTTCTATTTTCTCTGCTGCCGTGCTACCAACACTGCTCTGTAATTTAATCCATTTAGTCATGGCTCCAGATCAATATCCATTTGCCATGGCCTTAGGGAGAGCTTGAATATGCAGTTTCAACCAGTGGCTGTGTTGGCCAGCAGGCGCTCCCATGGGCCTGCAGGGCGATACACATGTAGTGCAACATGGAATCTGATCACTCATTAACCTGTTTCACAAAACACAGCGGTTTACTGCTCTACATTTTTCTCCCCACATATGTAGAAACCTTTCTCCATATTTCTCTCCTTAAATCTCTTCTGATCACATTTCTCCCACTGAGATACTGAAATTCAATGTCTTGCCTCGCTGGTCAACATATGAGTGGTATCAAATTACATTCAGTATCATTGAATCATTGATTCCATTAGTGAGCTTTGTAAGGAACCAGGAAAAAAAAAGATTTATGATTTCTTATCCTCCCCAGGATTGATTAAATGTCAGTAGAATGTATCTTACAGCGGTGATAGATGAAGAGTAATCATTCATGTAATGCAAGGGAAACTTTCAATTGCTGTGAGCAGTTATGGTGTCCTGACAAAGTTTTCTTGAGCAACATTTAAAGAAGGTGAAGAAACCGATGCTAACGTGGGCTCACAGTACTAGTGAGCATTTTCATGGAACAACAAGTATGTTCTGTTTCAATCCAGACCTGACGCCCTTTTTGTGAAGTTTGGATGTTCTCCCCTTTTTTTTGCATGGGTGTCATATTTATACAATTTTTTTTTTTTACAGTCCAAAAAGTAAAACACCCATCTAGTTGGAGAGTGATGGCAGCATGAGAGAAATGTTTTAATGTAAAGGTTCATAACATTTTACGTTCCGTCTAAGGATTCTGACAAACAACATGGTTTGGCTTCATCATCCCCAAGTCACAAATAACCACAAATACAAAAACAGCTATAATAAGAACAGTGAATTTATATATAGTGACTAATAAATACAAAGGCCAAAATGATAAATAAAGAAAACCACATTACAAAAACAGAAAAATGACATCATCATAGAAGTCATAGAAGACAAACTACATAGTAGAGTCTATATATGCAATAAATGCAATTTCATTATAGACAATGCACTACCAAAGCAACAAAACTCCATGAAAAAGCACATCAGCTGACTGATGCTCAGCATTTTGGACTCCACCTACACCAACAGTACTTGGACAAGCAGTAGTTCACTGTCTCCAATCAGTTGCACTGTGGAGTCAGACACTTCTATTTATTCTGTTTCTGTCACTTTCTCCAATGCTGGTTCCCCGGCAGTCCACAGAAAAAAGAAAACTAGTGACAGCAGATTTGTAGAAAATCTCCAACATTTTGGTGCACACATTGAAGGATTTGAGCTTCCACACAAGGCAGGGTCCACCAAGCTGTTGTACTTCAAATTCAGTCTGCAGTCAGTGATCACTTCTGCATACTATTCCTTCACTTTCTTCACTTCATACTCTTGTCTAGAAAGATAAGGGGCTGTGAAGCTCTCCTCCTCTGCCTGAGGTCAGTCACCATCTCTCTTGTCTTGTCCACATTGAGAAGGAGGTGCACCAGTACCTTCTCCAGACTGTAAATGTGGCCCGATGCAACAGCATTACTTGAATTTCATACTCAGGGAGTAAGATCTGATGAGAATACATATGTTTTTGAAGTTATATGTAATATCAGTACTCCATTTCAGCAAATTCTCGGTTGAAAATGCTTCTACGTAAAGCAGAGATGAGTTGCTATCAGTCTGTCTCTACTCTTCTTCTATTGCCAGAAGATTCCTTTCGCTTCCTGGTTGCTACCTGCTTATGTTGAGTTGGTAAAATCTCAGTCTTTAGTGTTGCTTCTACCAGAGTTAAGTTTTTCTCCTGAAATTTCAGTTGCTACTTTGTGAATATTCCTCTTTGTGGTGGTTTTTGTATTTTATTTGTTTCTTTGGCCTTGTTCAGACTAGTCGCCTATATCTGATTTTTAGACCATCCAGATTGATATCGCTTATCTCGTTTGTAGTCTGAACAGTCCCATACCACATGAAATCAGATTTTTGCGGGACGGATTGAAACCGCATTCGGGAGGTAGTTTCATGTCGGATAGGGACAGATACATCTTCAGTCTGAACAGCTCCAAACATCAGAATAAGAATTACATATATTATTGATCCTACAGGGAAATTGGACAGAATGTTGAATGCATGCACTCAATCTTCATTTTTAATTTCTGGTTCCAGTTGCTGCTCTGGGGTTTTCATTCTTAACAAATGTTCTTCACTAGCAGGTTGACTCATCAAATCCATAATGGGATATTTATATTATTGGCTATTGACAGATAATTAAATCATAACAAATAAATACAGCCAAGTTATTTTCTTTGACTCAATGCACAGCTACACATTCCAAATAGTAAGTGATCTAATTAATCACAATCAGTTTGTGTTCCTTCAATGAATCCAGCAAACAAAGTAGCAGCAGAAAAAAGTGGTATCAGTAGTAAGTAGCTAAAAATGGAAGTAGTAGCAGTAACAGAAAATGAGAAAGTCTTCCTTTGCATGTAAACAGAAGACAACACATGAAATGCGAATTTTGACACGTCCTGTAAAGTAAGTAAGAAGGGCTTCACGTTCTCACCCTGTAAACCTTCTGAGATCAATGCACAGTTCTGTCATCCATCTTTGCTCGGAACAGTTTTAACCTTTCTTACTCTCATCTGTGTATAAATTTCAGACTATGGACTTTTTTTTTAAAAGTGCTTTTTTAAAAAGTTATCATACAGTATGAGTATTGACCATAAGAAGCTTCATTAACTAAAATACATGCAACTCAAAGAATGAACTTTGAATCTCAATTTGAAATGAAGTGCCAAGTTAAATAAGTGCTCAGACAACACTGTAAACATAACAAAGATTATACAATATAACAGAGTTCATGAACGGCTGGTATGTGGAGCTTATTGTAAACTCTTTTGTCCAAATCCAATCAATGAATCTAATCTTAATCAATTCATCAGAAAAAGGTTTTTTATAGCACTTAAAAAAAAAAATAAATCCAAATTTCCCTTTTTGATTTGTCACACCTGCAGACATCAGATTTGTCACATCTCCATGAGTACTTTAAATGACAAAGGACTCAAGGTGACTTACTGTACTTGCTATAATAATAGAAATATCGTAAAATTAAAAAAAAAAAAGTTTTTATAATCTCTGCTATAACCATATTTAATTATAATCACAATATTATGATTAATGACAACAACAACAATAGCAGTAGTTCAGTCCACAGGACCTTGACTTTGGGAACCTGAAGGTGGCCAGTACAAGATACAACATTTCATGCAACAGTATGGAGCATGGACTGGTAGCTGGAGAGGTACCAGTTCACCTTCCTGGACAACGTACCAAACTTATAAACTTCTGCTGCCACGTGGATGCCCTTCACTCCACCGTCTCTCTCCATGCTTGCATGTCGTAGGTCCTTTAATATAGTCCAATGAAAATAAATAAATAACATTAAATTATAGCATATCAATAACAACAATAATGACAAAGGCCACAATAATAATATCAACATCTCTAATGAGAATGAAAATATGATAAAAGCACAAATACTCTTAGTAAGAAGTCATCTTTGTAACATGCATTAATGAGACGAGTGTGTAGTGACAGACAGGGAGAGGATAGATTGCATTATGGGAAGTGCTCCAAATGCTGAATCCAATAAACGTTACAGTTAATGATGAGCCAGGCTTTGCTGCAAGCTTTTTCAAAGAAGAACATTTTAAGCCTGCAGTGTCCTCTTAAATTGATGGAGATGGTACCAGAGAGCAGCCAACTTAAGGCTCCAGTCTAACATTAGGGACCACAAAAAATCCTGCATCCTGAGAGAAGTCGGGTGACAGGGAACAGTGAGCTTTTTGATTACAGTATTTTGCTGGGCAGGGACTTAAAATTCTATTCTGGATTTAACTTGGAATCAGTGAAGAGAAGGTAATACGAGAGAGATATAATCTTCGTATTTTACTCCAGTACATGCAGAACATTGCATCTGTGAGAGAGTACAAGGGTACTGTTTGTCTCTCTGAAAACACAGGTGTGATCTCCAAATTTACATGTACAATACCTGCTGATTGTATGCATTTCAATCCCAGGATTATGGTAACCCAGTGACTTCAGATGACTAAAACGTGTGTTTAAATCATTAATTGTTTACTGTACCATATCCCATAGGCAACCCAAACAGCCCTGACAGTAAAAGGTCATTTATGTGAAGTGAAATGAAAAGAAAAGTAGATGAAAAATTCAAGTGCACACAAAGTGATGAGCTTCTTATGATCTCTTTTTATTTGTTTTTGTTTTTCCCAAATCTGAAGGTCTAAATTTGGAAGAACTCGACTCCATAAATTTTTCATGTAACCTCACCTCCAACTAAAGGACTTGAATTTTTTATCAAGGTCCTCATCGCTGCAAACATATGGTTCTCATCCATACATGCATAAAAGCAGTCACAAACGTGTGCATCTGCAGCATCCCTTTTCAACAAAACGATTGATATTTTCCCTTCATCTCTTTGTTCTCTGTGAAATTTTTCTAGAGCCCATTCTGCTTCTCTGGTCCTGTAATGTTCCTGGTTTTTTTTTGGTTTTTTTTATAAATTATTCTTGGCTTTTCCACTTACCTTTACTTGATTTGTTGCATTTGTGGCCTGACCCAGTTTTGTTTGATTTCTGCTTTAAAACAACAAGCGTGTACTTGTTACTGCCACTGAACATTATCATTAATTATTTCACTGCATTCAAGACACTCAAACTATGAAGTCTCTTCTCAACAGGCTGGGTTAAAACATTATATTCGGATTAACCAAGTACACTATGTACATTTTATTTAAAGAGAGAAGTAAAATACACTAATCTCACTTTTAATATAAAAAAATATTACTCCATAGAAATATACTGTATATGTTTTTAGTTAAACTGCATGAAATGAAACCGAGAACCAGATCTGCAACTTCACTCTGGCTATTTAATGTAAAAGTCAGCCCAGCTGTGATCCTTACATATAACAGAATCAGTTTGTCTATTAATGTACCGTTTTCTTTCGACAACTAACAAATTTTTTTTTAGTAAATTACTCTTTCATAGCACACAAAAAAATTGAGGCAGGAACTACATGCACTCATGACAGATGAGGAAAAGTCTATCAATAAACTGATGTGAATAGATTAAATGTCCTTCAACTATATCTGGAAACGTATTTTAATGGAATGTATATGAACGCATGCAATTAAGGGAAGACTTACACTGTATTTACTGGTTCTGTTGGTTCCTCCCTTGCATTTTGTGAAACATACCCAAGTTAGATATGTCTTACATTTTATAAGTCAAATAAAATGACAGACTGCAGAGATCACACTACCGTCAAGACTGAACAATCCTACACATGTCTTCCTTCTCTTTCTATTTTCTGTCAAAACACTGAAAACAACAAATGACAGACAGAGCCTCTCATGGCAGTTTATTTTTACATAATAATCATGCAACACGAGGAATCTTGGAAGAAGGTGTAAAACCTGCGGTTTTATCCGTAATCCTCATGGAAGATTACTCAAATCACTTCTTTTCCAGCTTTATATTCAATAAAAGGTATTCCAATTTATTTCTATGAGGATTCTTTGTAATCAAGTGGTCCTCTGCTTATCTCCAGGATAGAAATTTCTGTAAATCAATTTTCAGCCACTGAGGCAGTGAAAAACCCATCATCTGTTACCATCTCATTCATGCATTTAATAGAAAGTTCCACTGTAAACATCCTTATTAAAGTATACAAGAGACTGCTCTTTCTTTTTCTTCTTCTCTCTTTTGCAAAGACTTGAGTTTGTGGGTTGTTAGCGCTCTCAAACCTAAAACAGAACACAAACCACTTCACACATTTTTACCTACTTTTTTGAAACAGCTAAGTTGTTAAGTCTTGCTTCTCTGAGGGACAGATTTTCAATATTAATAAATAACACATTTTATGTGCACAGAACAATAGGAAAAAAAAAAATCATGTTTCTAAAAATAAAAATGAGGTCATTCCAGGTTAAAGTAACCATTTCCAATTACGTCACCTTTTATATCTGAGGTAGTCATGACAGCAAACTAGAACTGAACACCTGAGTGCTATCTTGCCTTTCACTCCGGCAACAAGGAAAATTGCTTCTAAAAATGTGCTCAATAGAAAGTCAAGGGCAGAGTCTATTTTTAAGGTAGTAAAGGATTCTTAAAATTCTTCCATATTCAAAAGTTAAAATGGATAAAAGCCTTTGGCTCAGCACTTTATGTGCAATGAAGACACATTTAGCCATAGCAGCAAACTTTTGAAGATGAAAAAAATTGGATTTAAGAGATTGCACTGATGGTAGAAAGACATTCCTATGGTATTTTGTACCCAAACCATTATAAAAGCATTTTTGCCTAATTCCCTATCAGTTATTAATTGTCTTTATTGTCAGCATGTCTTTATGAGTCGTTTTACAGCCATCTCCCTTGGTGGTGAACTACCTAACGGCTATCAGATTCTTGAGAATATTTTTCATATTGACCATGTCTGGTTGATTCATGATGATCAATATTATTAATATCTTCAGATGCTCCAGTACTCTCTAGATGGATATGGAACATGTAGTGGGCAGTTATTGTGGTGGTACATTAGAAAAAAGAGCTGGTTGTGAACCGTCAGCATTATCTGGGGCCAGTTTATTCCATCAGACACTTCCATCAGATTTCAAAAGATTCATACGCTGGTGGATGATGATCGATGAAGGGTGAGTACACATCCTTTCTTCTTTCCTAATGGTTTCCTGCATTTATTACCACTGTCTTTTATTGACTTGAAATTGATCATATTCCTCTTTTTCTGTCGAGATGTTAACTTTTCATTTAGGAAGAATAAAAGGTTTAATTTCATAAGTTGAAATAAAAGACTGAGGTCTTTTTATCTTTCCTAAAATTGATCAAAAAGTTGCTAAAATCTGTAATACTGAGCATTTATTATTTACCGAGATAATCCATCGACTTTATAGGCATAGATTATCAAAAAGAAATGATCCTTATGATATGATCAGTTATGCACGAGTATATCTTAGACTGGTCGCAATAAAAGGCCACTCTAAAATGTGTGGTTTTATCTTATCTATAGCATTCACACCTCACATTTGCTCAATCTAATTTTATTCTAACCCACGTGGGTCACATCCATCAAAAAGCACAGCAATTCTTTTTTCAAGCCTATCATGTAGCTGCTGTCTATTTAAATATGACTCTTCCTTCCTCTAGCTCTGTCATGCACCATCCAGCACCCCATCACTACCCAGTCTTCCTACATTCAACAATTTCACCAGATCCATCAGCCACCACCACCACCACCACCACCACCACCAGTGTCTGGACTGCAAGAGGGGATAATACAGTCAGTCTCCCTTCTGCTCGGGACAAATCCTCTTTGATTCCAATCTCCCTGAAAAGTCTCAGTCTAAACAATTTTCTAACAGACAACTATAACATGTAATATAATATATATATACAGTATATATCCATGCATGTGCACACCTGAACACATGTGCATTCATATATGAGTACAGTGCAGATGAAGACAGGATTTCATGCTGTTTTGTCTGCATACAAATGAAGACACCAGAGATGAATTACACGGTCCCTTTTGATTCTAATCTATTCAGCATGTTGAATTTATCTGTTAAATTTATCTTTATCCTTATGTGGCCAGCAGCATGAAATTCATCGTACTGAAAATAATAAGCAGACCATTAACACACCAGACCAAATATTGTTTTGCTATAATAATAAAACTGAAACACAATACTGTATGTAAAGATGATTAACTGTGGGGATTGATCACTCTTTTTTTTTAAATTGCCACAGAGATTCATCTATCAATCATCACTTCTGATGCCAATTTCTATCATCTTTCTATTGAAAAAATGAAGTTAAAGCCATGCTGGCTACTGTGTGAAGATCTAATCGTGGAATTCAGTGTTTTCAAATATAAACAGTACCATAAGTACCGTTCTTTATTTAACCAATTTCAATCTAAAAATGGTCTTCAGCACTACTATTATTTTTCTTCTCAAAATGGAATAGCCATTGGGTTATATTAGAGTGTCATGTGGGTTTCTAGCTTTATTTAAACTTTTTATACACGGATGGATATTTGGCTTTTTTTTTTTTCAAGTAAGTTCAAAATTATGCTAATTATGTTCCCTACTGTATACATGTACTCCATAGACAATTATATTAATATTATATATATATGCATTATGATTTGTTTTTTTTTTTACTCGGATTGGTCATTTCCTTTAACCAGGTATCTGAGTAAATTGACAGATCCACCCTAAAACATTGCCAAATAAAAATGTTGTCTTGTCTGTCAGTCTCACTCGCCCTCTCTAACACTGATGGTTATCCAACACTACGTCTTCACTCAGCCGTGCACACTCGCCCTCCCATTTCCCTGCTGAGGGTTCACCTCTATTTGTGTCTGCTGAAAAGCTTTCACAGAAGCCTAATCTTCAGCTACTCTGTACCAACAGTGGGTAGATTCAATGGTGATGCTATTAAAGGGATTTCATTCCATAATGCCTCTAAATGACCTCCTACTTGTCTATTTTGAGAGGATAGCATGATAGAGTATGGTGTCATATCTTTGGGTTTTCTACACTGATGAACATGAATTTCACACTTTTCTGGACTGACGATGAAAGCTGAATGACATTCCTCTCGCCAAGGGGAAAAGAATAAGGTTACCACTAAAGTATTTTTGTCCATGACTCTCAGGTTGACACCATGTCAGACTTTTTAAGGGGGAAAAAAACACACACACACACACACACACACACCAGACAAAGTACTACTCTGGAATTTCAGGGTGTAAATGGTGACTTTCATTTAGGTCTGCGTATTCCCAGGCAAACTGGGAATTGCACAAAACGTTTCATGGTGTTCATGAGAGGCTGATATGGAGCTTTTGTTGCCTGTTTTCAGATTTTCTCTGAAGCCAAACAGCCTTTCCCAAGGTAATAGCTTCCTAGGTTGATTAACTTTATTAGCTCCCTTACCCAGTGGCCTCATTCCCTGTTGCTGTAACGCCGGATGATCAAGTGGGAACTACAAGGCACCAAATTGCAGAGTTGGATTCTGATTTATAGACAAGAGTGGTGAGAAAAAAAAAAGCAAAAAAAAATTAAGCCTTGTGTGGTGTTATTAGAAATGTCAGTTGTGTACCTGGGGACACATTGGGCAGGTGGGAAGAATAGCACAAAAAAATAAAAAGAATCCTGAAAAGTCACTGCGATGCAACTGATTCAAGAGCTCAAAAACTCATGCACTCAAAGAGTTCCCATGAAAACATTACTCTCCAGTGTGTGTTTGTCTGACTAGCACAGTGTGCATGTCTTTGTTTGAGAAGACTGTTCATGAGTCACTGCCGTCTTCAGCCCGAGGCTCAGCAGTCAGCCAGCTGAAGGATGGGATGCATCTTTTATTTTAGTCACTCTAACATGCCGTGAAGATGTCATTATCTTGAAACATGTTGTATTTCAGACCCTCTATTGTTTAAAATGACATAAACTATATGGATAATTGTTTCATCCTCATCACAGTCACACAGATCATTAGATGTGCGAGTCAATGTGCTTCATTAGATGTGGCCTTTGTTATTGCCGGCTAAGCAATGTGTGGTTGTGTGGAACCTCCCTGGTGAAGGAAGGATGTTATCTTTTTTGTCATGCACACACCAGCGCTGCCCACAGGGAGGGGGGGAGCATGCAAAGAACTTGGCTGATTGAGGACATAGGGCAAAGAGGTGCACTGTTCACTGCTGCTGTTGCTTGTGAATACTAAGGATGCCGCACAAGAGGCAGCATCATCTTGTTTTGAATAGAGTACAGAATAGGAGATATTTCATACACTCCTTCAATATAATCAGAATTTAATATTTGGATGAATTTTGGCATCTCGAGATTCTAAGAGGACATATTTTACGTGTACACCTGAGTCAAAGAACAATAAAGCACAGCAGCATTTACAGTTTGGTTAATGATATCTGTGAGATGTGCTCATGCAGCTATATCCCAGTGGTCTAGTTAAAATCAATATAATGTTTGGCATTAGAGTTAGTCTGTTTTGATGTAATGTGTTACCTTTTTGGCCTGGACTGGATTTGTGGCTGTAAAATATGTGCAGGAAAGTCTGTTAGAGATGACATCCCTGGAAGCATTTTATGGATGAAAAGCCTCTAAAATTATGTGCTGCACCTCAGGTCATAGATAGATAGATAGATAGATAGATAGATAGACAGACAGACAGACAGACAGACAGACAGACAGACAGACAGACAGACAGACAGACAGACAGACAGACAGACAGACAGACAGACAGACAGACAGACAGACAGACAGACAGACAGACAGACAGACAGACAGACAGACAGACAGACAGACAGACAGACAGACAGACAGACAGACAGACAGACAGACAGACAGACAGACAGACAGACAGACAGACAGACAGACAGACAGACAGACAGACAGACAGACAGACAGACAGACAGACAGACAGACAGACAGACAGACAGACAGACAGACAGACAGACAGACAGACAGACAGACAGACAGACAGACAGACAGACAGACAGACAGACAGACAGACAGACAGACAGACAGACAGACAGACAGACAGACAGACAGACAGACAGACAGACAGACAGACAGACAGACAGACAGACAGACAGACAGACAGACAGACAGACAGACAGACAGACAGACAGACAGACAGACAGACAGACAGACAGACAGACAGACAGACAGACAGACAGACAGACAGACAGACAGACAGACAGACAGACAGACAGACAGACAGACAGACAGACAGACAGACAGACAGACAGACAGACAGACAGACAGACAGACAGACAGACAGACAGACAGACAGACAGACAGATAGATACTGCAGCAAAAGGGGTATATACTTTGTTATTTGGTTCATTAAGGTTTCAAATTTTGGTTGGCTGTCGTCATTTCTATTTACACTAGAAACAGCATCACGACTTGATTCCCAACTCCCTATACTGTGACTGACTAAACCTCTGAAAGTGTCATCTTCTGCAATGTACAGTAAGCTCTCTGCCAACCTTCTAACCCTGCCACCATGGCATAATCAGTGTAGGCTTTGCCTGTACCCACCCAGTTTCCCCCACCTCATGCCCTAAGCCAGCTGGGATAGGCTCCAGAGGATGAAGCGGTTGTGACAATGAATGAATGAATATTTATACACACACACACTTCCACTAAGGCTGAGTCCTGAACAATAAAACAATACATTGTGAGGTGTTGGGCCATAGTTTAGTAATCCAGTATAAAACATAAGCTCAAAAACTGAATTTAAACAATCTACTCTTTCTGCGTCTGCCCAGAGAGGAGGACTCATGAATGCCAGCTGTGCCTCACTATGGATTGATCAATGACTCCACTAGCAAAATTTCCCTAGTTTAGCTAATGTATATAATGTACAGTGGGGTTTTTTTTGTCAACAACTGTATATGTGTAACGTCTTTCTTGAGTTGAGCGATCCTAAAACGGCTGGGAAGAGGCACTAAGTGAGGCACGCAGTTCATCTGCCTCATGGTAGGGGGCGCTGGTGATCTCAGGGATTCTTCTTGGGACTCGTCAGTCGCAGAATAAATGACTAAATAATTCTGCTATGAGACTTTAAACATAACCCACTCATTGTTGCTAATTAAATGGTGAATAAGCTGAACTGTAGGTTCATGCGTTTGTAAATCT
The DNA here is from genome assembly GCA_013358685.1 of Antennarius maculatus. NCBI lineage: Eukaryota > Metazoa > Chordata > Actinopteri > Lophiiformes > Antennariidae > Antennarius > Antennarius maculatus. The sequence goes on along the minus strand of CM023609.1, from coordinate 1,703,562 downwards.
AATTATGATGAAGTCAGTTCTTCACCAACCTTGAACCTCACCGCACGTCACTGCTGCCCCCTATATAACACGTAGTCACTGCTCAGTACTTCGGTAACCTGATTACCCCAGCTGTCAGTCTGAATAAGACCAGGGTTTGCGATTCTCCCGTCCTCTGATCAGTAGTACGGGACAGAGTTGGTCCTGCAGAGAAGAATGGAAAGAACCTGAGAGACAGAAACACAAGAAACCAGCGCCAAGGACGCAAGTCAACAGGTACGCTATCAAGAAATAGACCTTCTTGATTTAACATTGAAGAATTTCGTTTTTTCTCCTCCAGGCATTATCTTAAAGCACTGGGTGTATATCAACTGTAGTGGTATGCAGTACATGCTCATGTATTACATACCACCACTTTTTTTTTAGCTTCATTGCACATCATATTTTGAAGTTCTCATGTAAGAATTGTATACTTACATAACCTGATTAGAAAGGCAGACTACTGTTAGATTATGAGCATGTTTGCATGTTTGAGAGGATAAAGGCGGGGGTCTCTTTGGGGGCAGAGAGTCAAAAGGGGAGGGCAGCAGGATACAACTAGTGGGAGGACCATGATGATTGTTTCTGTGCATCACCAGCCTCTCATTTGCATCATCCTTTCTACTTGAAACAGGAGCAAGTTGGGGCCATTGGTGCACAGGTAAATGTGTCTCGTCTCCATTATTTACGCGTCGTTTTCTGTGTGTTTCAGTGTTAGCTTTCCACAACTCCCTGGACTCTGGACTGACTAACCAAGTTAGAGCATTGTAAGAAATAGGATCTTGAGCTGGACTTGACAGCTTTTAAGTAATGGCAGAACACACTCCGGATGACCACCCCACCACGTTGCTCAGGAACCCAATGGCTGACACTGAGGCGTCACATGAAGTTTCAGCTGCGTCAGCATCGGTGGCAGTTGTCAAAGTTAGACCTACAGACCTGGGGCTGATTCGAAGCTTGTCTAAGTCAGACTCTGACTTGTTGGCACCACCATTTGGGGAAGAGGATGGAGGTCTGGCTGGCCGCAGTGGATCTGTGTCTAACTGTAGCTCTGGGCTGCCTTCAATGGAGCGGATGCCTTCCTTTGCCTCTGAGTGGGATGAGGTAATCCTCCTGTTCTGGGGATGGGAAAACAGTGGGAGGGAGTAGAGGACAAAGGGTGTGGCTTTTAAGTAGAGTGTGTAAATGTCCTTAAAGAGAAGGTGTCAGTGTGTTAAAGAAAATGTATGAGCCAGCTAATGGATGTAACTGAGGCTTATTGAGAAATTAAGAAATACGATAAGGCAGAGCCAAACATTTCTGGAGGGAGAACAAAAAGAAGAGGGGGAGCAGTTATCTCTACGACAGTGATCATGAGTCCACTAGAAGCAGTGATAGACTGTAATAACTTTACCCAGGCTGTTGGCGTAGATGCCTGTGGGTGAGTGCTTGAATGCATGAATGGCTTGATCACTTGCACCGACCTCCCTGTAGCAGCCCTGGCATCCAAGACTAATTGGGCTTGTGCTGTCATTCCACATCCACTCAGTACATGTCTCAGGGGCCGACCCACGCTTCTACTGTCTCCTCCTGCACTCCTCTGGCTCTTTTGCTTCGTCTTGCGCCATCTACTCTCAGCCCACTGCAAGCAGCCCCCACCCCAGCCCATTATCCCCAAAAGCCTTAACTTGTGATTTTTAAACACTTTGGACCACGAATGTAGAGCGCCCTAGAGCACTGCAAAGACCCCGATATTAACAATTTCCTACTGAAAGTGCCTCACAAGTCTGTGAGGCATTATTGCTGACTGATCACGTATTATATTCTAGTACATACAGTAACACAGAGGGAAGCAATCCTTTTAAATGTGTACAGCAGATTCAAATGAGTTTGACACTTTCTAATGTAATCTCTAATCCATCCATCCATCAATCCATCCATCCATCCATCCGTCCATCCATCCATCCGTTTTCTTGAAGATGAGATGATCACAATCATCTTGTCTGCAGCTTCTTATTCCATTTGCAGGTCAGGTGTCTGCTATGTCAGCTGGCTATGTGCTAGAGTTGAGGTACACTCCAATGAGACACCAGCTCATCACAGGGCATAATCCATATCCAGATGATCCAAAATGTAAGGGCTATTCATAGGGTTTAAATAGATGCTGTCTTATTATCACAAAAACTAGTGGGAACCCGTGTAAATTCCACGATAAAACAATAATATCAGACTTCCTTTGTTTTCTTTTTTTTTCTTCGCCATCACATCTCTACAGGTACTAACGAAGAACCTATTTATATGACAGTTCTGTTTAGGAGTGATTCTCATTCACTTTCTTTGACCTTACATATTATTGTAATAGTTGAAAAAAGTAGAGTTATTTCTGAGGAGGGTAATTAGCATTGTGTCAATGTCATTTATTATCTCCAAATTACTGTATCTTGTGAATATCAAAACTGGTGTCGGCATTAGATTCTGGTTTCCTTTATTTCAGTCTTTATTTTCTAGGACTGTTGCCAGTATTGTAATGCTGATCTCATGCCCTTGTGTATTATTAAAAAATAAATACATAAATACATAAATACATAAATAAATAATTTCTGTGAATTTGTAGGATTTAAATATGCCAGAATTAGTTTGGATTCTGTGATTACACAAATGTTACCAATGTTGAGTTTAAAGATCGTGGTATTCAAAGCTACAATTTTTTAAAATAATTTCATAATTATTCATTTAGTTTGTCAGTTAGCTATGTTGCTATACGTTATTTTTCTCCAATAGAAGTGTAGAAGAATACAAGGTTTACATCAACATTCAGACTTTATTAAGGACGACATATTTGGAAGAAAATGTGATTGGAAAATTACATAAACAAGGAATGATTTTTTAAACATATATTTTATGCTCGATTATTTTTCAATAATTATGAAGAATTTGGATTGTTGATGTCAGTATTTTGCTGTGATGTCCATGCTGAGCTTTAGTGAATCGAGTTAGCTTTTCTGGAATTCCAGATGTGACGCTGTCCCTTACATAACAAGAAGGAAATGGGGGTGTCTAGCAACACAGTTTTGTACAATTTTTGTACAAATTTTTTTTGTATTTTTGTACAAAAATTACAACATTTTGGACAAAAATTTGTAAAAATGTTTTCAAAAATTACAATATTTTTGTACAATTTTGTACAATTGTACAATATAATAAAATTGCAAAGAAGTATAATTTGCTGAACTACATCAACATTGTGCATAATACCATTATTCTGAGCAGACTGTTGTCCAAACTGCGTGGTCTGGGTATCAACTGGGCATCAACTGATACCCAGTTGGAAGTGCGCTACGTTGCGTGAGTCTCGGAACACAATGCACTTCCATGAGACACAAAAGGGCTTTAAACAGTCAATAAGAGTGTGGGAAAAAATAATACATATAAAAGATGGTTTAATATCAGCATGGGGAGGGTACATAAACGTTTAAATTACCCTAAATAACAAGATAAATAGTTTATCGCTATATCGCTGAATTTGTTATTCGCGTGTTGTTCCTGGAACGCAGTAACCGCGAGTAACGAGGGCGCACTGTACTCCGAAAGTAAAGGTTTACATGATTTTTGATTTAATATTTTTGGTCAAATGTTTAATAAATAATGCAACTTAAAGATAAATGTATGTTGTTGTCTAATACATAAAATACATATTTATAAAGAATGTTTAAACTTTGTTTATCCCCACCTATGTATTTGAATAAGCTCACTTGACTCCACCCACTACCTGTCAATCTTTCCACGGGTTCCTGCTAGTAGATGATACTTTTATTAGTGGGGATATATAAAAATAATACTAATGCATATTTTTTTGTGCTACAGAACTGTACAATCATTGCATAACGATTGTACAGCCGAAAGGCGGTACTGTATCAGGTCTGAATAGTGATGGAAAAATTGATTTTACTAAGAAAAAGACTGCATTAATAGTTTAAGAATATTTTTTTAAAATTTGGTTTCATACGCTTATTTGGTCACATAAACAAGAGGGTTTTGTTTGTTTGTTTGTTTGTTTGTTTGTTTGTTTGTTTGTTTGTTTTTTAAGTATGTAGTGACTCTACGGTCCTGACAACAGGGGCTGCTGGGTGTTACTTCACAACATTTGGACAAACCCTAAAGTCTTCTTTCCCTTTTAAACCGTTCTCTTTGTTACCCCTTCCTGTGCAGTGGCTGCTCCCTGCCCCACCCCTCTGATCTCTGATCCCACTGTTTTTTCAGCCATGTTGGGTGGAGTGTCCTGTTCTCAAGGGCTTCCTGTTTTGAAGCTGCTCCGAAGGGTCCGTTTCTCTTCCAGTTTTCAAGGGATTTATTTGGGTTAGGGATGTGGATGTGGGTGCTGCAGTGGTATATATGTGACTCACTACAGCTCATTGAGTGATGAACCACTAACACGAAGCTCACAGGAAAGGTGAGCTTTATGGTCAGATATGGAAACATGAATATGTGTCAATATGTGAACACAGAAAGCAAATTACTGAGTAGAAATACTGGCATTCAAGTGTTATTAATTTACGAAAAGGACGTTTTTGAATTGTTATTGGATTGAAAAGCTTTCGTAACCGCTGACCTGTTTGTGTTGGACTTCCGATTCAACTGAGCTCACGCTCTGAAACAAATGATTAGGACTGTTTCTGAATGTAATCAATCTTTGAATAGCACTCCTATAGGGAGCTTCAAATAATGTTATGAATACTGAATGTAAAAATAGAACTTAAACACACAAAAATGCTGCTGTTAGGTATCTCACATACTGCTCTCATTCTTGTATTTGTAAAAGGTGGATGAATTTACATCTTTAGAGCTAATGTCTAACTGGATTCATCATTGTCAGCAACAATGGGCAACCTCTACATAGAACATAAGTCATGTGAATTCCTAACCTGCTACAGTGGAACTGCCTCCCTCAGTAATTCCGGTACATGGATGACACCTGGGTTAAAATCTAAATCCAGGAAGAGAGGGGTTAAACAAGCCATCTGTATAAAATTTGAACAGCATTTCTCAAAAGAACAGTTCTTCACCATCGGCTTTCGTCCACACATAGTGTAGTTTTGAGTTCTCTCCCTATGCAGCTCAAATCTTATCTGATTGAATGTGGGAAGCAAATGACACAACCATCATCTGAATAACAACCAGGTGACTCCAACCTCCCGGGAATGTGATAAGATAAGATAAGATAAGATAAGATAAGATAAGATAAGATAAGATAAGATAAGATAAGATAAGATAAGATAAGATAAGATATATTTTATTATCCCACACGGGGAAATTTGTCTTGGGCAAAGTGCACTTAATCAGCATCAACGTACAAGACAATACAAAGATAGCAGCATTGTACACACATAAAAGAGACAAAAACTGCCCAACCAAGAGGATATCATTGTCCTCAATCAATGACAAAAAATACAAGAATCAGCAAATTAGTAAAACAAAATAAAGTGCGTAAACACAATAACATAAAACGTAAAACAGGACCACAAGTCTAATAAAAATATAAGTAAATATAAATAAAATAAAATGCTAAGCACCGTAACAATAAGAGGGACCAAAAGTTCATGAGAACAACTAACTGAAGGCTAACTGACCTCGGACGGCTCAGTATAACAGTGTCATCAGAAAATTTAAAAATGTAGTTATTTGGGAACCCACAGCCCCATGAGTGAAACCTGTATGATTGGGTGTCAAAGACAACTGTCATTATGGATTAATGAGCTGAACTGACATTAGCTTAAATATCTGAATCTTCCAACCAGTTGTTCAGAAGTGAAGAAGCCTTTTGATAAGATTTCAAATGTCTGTGTTTTTCCCACAAATCCGGTCGACTTTATTCAACACAGAAATCTACGGTGGCCTGTATGACCGAGAAGCATCGCAGAAAATGAGCAAACTAGATTAGCTGTATTGCTAATTACTGACAACAACCTGCACTTTAGTCAGTAATCTAACATCCAAAATGAAAAGTCAAATATTCTATGGTGACATACGAAATCATGTAAAAACTCAATGTAACGATAAATGATGACATGCTTTACCTTTAAATAAAACAAAACCCACAAACACTTGTTAGGACTTGACAACGAGGCATAACATCCGCCGTAGCGGGTCACGGGGAGCTGGAGCCTATCTCAGCTGGCATAGGGCATGAGGTGGGGAACACTCCGGGCATGACGCCAGTGCACCGCGAAGCCACACACTAAGACGGACAACCATGCACACACACACTCATTCCTACTGGTAATTTGGGACCGGCCAATCAACCTTTTTAGTAGAGGTGGGAGGAAGCCGGAGAACCTGGAGAGAACCCACGCAGACACGGGGAGAGCATGCAAACTCCACACAGAGCGGGAGTCGAACCCGGACCCACTGTGTTGTGAGGCGACAGCACTACCCACTGCGCCAAGGTGCCGCCCAATATCTAATTAATCGCATTTTAATTTCATACCTGCTAAATTCTAGGACATTACAAAATTGTGGTGCATGACTAATCAATAGAATACACCAAGAAGAGAAGATTTGAAATCCACATTTTTATCGGTTAAGTGTGCTTTATAAATGAAATTCAAAAGAAAACCAACCAATTAGGCCAGGTGCATTTCTCAAAAATGTAATATAAATACAGTTAAATAAAATAAATAAAATAAATAAAATTCAGAAATAAAATAAGGCTGAGTCTCAAATAGGCACATAAGCAGACTCTCAATCAAAATGAATACTAAAGCTGACTCAATACAGCAATTCAAAATGAATAGTATAACATGCCTCTAAATAAGGCAACATCAATAGCAAGATGTCAACAGGCTTTTCCTTTCAAAGGGTAAGCTAACATTCAACTCTGTGTCCTTCACATGTTTTGCATTTAAATGATATGTTAGACTGGAGCTGCTTTGGTGAGATGAAAATTCTCTTTTACAAAAGTTACAAATCACTGCATATATATATATATATATATATATATATATATATATATATATATATATATACACACACACACACACACACACACACACACATATATACATATATATACATATATATATATATGTATATATATATGTATTTTGTGTATGAGTGTGTATGTGTGTGTATGTAAATGTATATTAAAAAATGTCCCTCTCACCCTTCTAGGCTGGTATCTGTGTGTCATCCCCAATGTGGGGTCCTCTACCAGACCCCTGGGAGTCTGAGGGTTCTGTCAGTATCTTAGCTGTTCCTAGGACTGCGCTCTTCTGGACTGAAGCTTCAGATGTTGTTCCAGGAATCTGCTGGAGCCACTCTTCCAGTTTGGGGGTCACTGCCCCAAGTGCTCCTACTACCACGGGGACCACATTAACCTTGACCTTCCACATCTGTTCCAGCTGTTCTTTCAACCCTTGATACTTCTCAATCTTTTCGTGTTCCTTCTTCCTGATGTTGGCGTCAGCTGGAATCGCCACATCTATCACCACTGCTCTCTTCTGCTCTTTGTCCACCACCACTATGTCCAGTTTGTTAGCTAGCAGCTGTTTGTCAGTCTGGAAGCTGAAGTCCCACAGGATCTTAGCCTTGTTGTTCTCAACCACCTTTGGTGGTATGTCCCATTGGGATTTGGGTACTTCTAGTCCATACTGGGTGCAGATGTTCCTGTACACTATCACAGCTACTTGGTTGTGCCTTTCCATGTATGCTGACCTGGCTTAACATCTTACACCCTACTACCACATGCTGGACTGACTCTGGGGCTTCTTTACATAGCCTGCACCTTGGGTCAGATCTACTGTGGTAGATATTGGCCTCTATTGCTCTTGTACTTAGGGCCTGTTCTTGTGCTGCCATGATCAGTGTCTCAGTGCTGTCTGTCAGTCCAGCTTTATTCAGCCATTGGTAGGTCTTCTTGATATCAGCCACTTCCTCTATCTGATGGTGGTACATGCTGTGTAGGGGCTTGTCCCTCCATGTTGTCTCCTCCTCCCCCTCTTCCTCCTCAGGTTTCTACTGTCTAAGGCATTCACTGAGCAGTTCATCTGTTGGGGCCATCTTCCTGATGTACTCTTGGATTTTCGATGTTTCATTCTGGACAGTGGCCCTGATGCTCACTAGTCCTCGGCCTCCCTCTTTCCGCTTATTGTACAGCCTCAGGGTGCTGGACTTGGGGTGAAACCCTCCATGCATGGTGAGGAGCTTTCTAGTGTTAATATCTGTGGCTTCTATCTCCTCCTTTGGCCAGCTTATGATCCCAGCGGGGTATCTGATGACTGGCAGTGCATACATGTTGATGGCTTGAACCATATTCTTACCATTCAGCTGACTTCTCAGGACTTGCCCTATTCTCTGGAGGTATTTGGCTGTGGATGACTTCCTTGCGGCCTCCTCATGATTGCCATTAGCCTTTGGGATTCCAAGGTATTTGTAGCTGTCTAACTCACTTGAAAGTCTCACGCTGTCACCAACTCCACCCACTACCTGTCAATCAAGCACCCAACCAATCAAGGCGCATCTACCAGAAGGAATCACATGAACAATATGGCGTAAGGCATCTGCTATGTTAGGAGAAGAAATAACTAGACAAGGACTTCCCAGTTAACATAATATTAGAGTGTCATTACTGTTCCAACAATTTTCCTGTTTTTGAGCAGAGTCCAAACAGCAGGAACGACACAGAACACGGCAACAAATTCTGAGTGAAACTAGCTGGCTAGCATGAACAGTCTGTCCAGCTATGGTTTCTGTTTGGAATGGGACAATCGATAGTATCCAATATGCTCCTCGGGCGTCTGACAAACGGTCTTTAAGTAACTACATACAGTCCTGTTCATGTAGTCAGCTAACAGAAATATCACTTCTGCTCTTTTGACAGGTGTCTTTTCCTTTAACATTAGCTCCTTTCCATATATATATATACAGTGTATACATAGACATAAACACACACACAAGCTTTCAAAGTACATACAGCATGTGTGTTGATACCAGTATATTAATAGCTGTGGTTTTATGTAACAACTTAAATGAAGATCCCAATAAAAACATAATTTATCATGCCACATTCCCCCTATTTTAACATTTTCAAATATGTTGTATGCATATTTAATAGATTTGTTTCGAAATTAATTTGTTTCCAGTATCTGTGAAAATGAAATGGGATGAACTAAATTAGATGTTTTCATCTTGGTAATCTAGCTGATCAAGAGGGAATCTAAGTATGTGAAATTTATAATTCATAAAGAGAGACACGGCAGAGCGAACACATCCCAGATCTGGTTAGACAGATGTGATGCATGAATATGAGAACAGGAGCGATGCTTTTGGTGGGGGTTGGGTCGGTGAGAGGCACAAGTCCTGCTCATCTGCCATGTTGGCCGTAAAACTTGTCAGCAGGTGAAACATGAGACTATTTCACCTATAATGTTATTTTACACATGCAAGGGGTGGACCTAGTCCAAAACAAAGATGTGATTCAGAGATAATTTTTAAAAATTTCTAAAATTGAAAAAGGAATATGACAGCTTTTTGCAAATTGTTTTCAGATATAAATATCTTTGCATTTGAAAAAATATAAAACATAATTTAGAAGACTTTTTTCTAAACAGCAATTCAACATTGGATAGGAATCCTTTTTCTGGTAACAGTATAAAAAACATGTTGGCCGTTGAGTAAAAGCATTTTCCATTGTTCATTTTATAGTCATAGGTATTCATTATAGCAAGGCCATGAGCACCAATGTATTTCATCTTTTACTGTTCTGTGATGCAGGTGTATGATGATGGACAGGTAGATGTGCAATAATTTAAAAAGAATTACAATGTAATGAAATATAAGAAGTTATACATTCAATAATTAATAGATATAAACATAACAAACTTTAAACATAAAACAGTAAAAATTTTGTCTCAGAAGAGGTTGAAACAATTACATTCCATCCCTAGCTCTGATCATTTGGTCACATATAAAATACACAAATCTTGTCATGAAAAAGTAAAAAAAAAAAAAAAAGGCAGTGTTTCTCGGCGTGTTTAATTTATGTTAATCTGACAGTAAGTCCCACTGCTAGCATTACCTGACATGCTGGTTGCAGTGTAAACTATACCAAAAGTGCTTCATAAAGCAGCAGGTAATACTTTATTTACTGATAAATGAAAGCATTTAGTGATATTTTCCTGAAAGTAATCATATAATTATAATGTAGAATCATTAGGATGGAAATAAAAAAATGTTTCTTTATCTGCAAAAGATGACTACATGTGCAGAATGAGATCTACGTATTTGTCGCCATCCCACTTCACATTGATGGTAGACCATGAAGGCCATGATGAATATACTGTTGTCATTCTTTGATTTATTTATGTTGTGTGGTTTTAAAGCTGTCAGATTATGGAGATACTGGCCCATCTGTCTTTATTGACATTGATACTGAGGCAATAATCCTTTTTTCCAGACCAGTGCCAGTGAGGCAGGCATCCGTTTCTGTTTATAACATCTAGCCATCATTTCCATTATCTGTCCCGTTTTGGGCTCACTGCCATCAGTCATGTGAAGGAGACACTGGCTCGGTGGACAATGCTGTACCCCTTAGCTCTAAAGTACATTGTATAAGATTATATCACATTATTTTATATGCTAGATTTGGTTCACTAGATGAGAAACACAAGCTGGACTGAGAACACATGCAACACAAATTTAACACTCATCACAAACGTCTAACACAGTTCTTTCATACATTTGTGAATGTTTAATGTATTTTAGAGTTTTTATGCTGATGTTAACGCCAGATGAAGTTTGGAACTCTTATTGAACCAACAGAGAGTTGGAGATTTTTAAGCACTGAGTACCTCAGCGACATTATATGGTCTGTCACTTCATGGCTGAGTTGCTGTTGTTCCAAATTTTTCCACTTCCACATTTCATGAACTGCAGTGCACTAGTGAAAAGGTGGAATCCTATGACAGAATCAGACTTCAATTCACTGAGCTATTGCGAATGAGCCATCCACACAAATGTTCATAAATGCAGACTGCACAGCTAAGTACTTCGTTTCACACAACTGTGGAAATGGGACTGAATGAAAAACCCAACTTCAGTCATTAAGAGGTGGGTCCTAATACTTTTGTCCAAACTATGTATTTTAGAGCATTTTTCTTCAAAAAAAAAAAAAAAAGACAGCATAAATTCAATATTTCCTCCTTAAACCAGAGCCAAACATCTGACTCTTTATACAGTGACTGAACCTGAAAGTGAAACGATGTTATGAAACCTTATAGTACTTGATAATGATGGTTCCTAAGAAGCAGAACCTTGGTGGCAGGTTTTAAAGGTGCACTGAAGCTTAGATGTGACACAGTCCTGATGTGTGTTTGTATGATATAGCATGTAACTGGGTTAATTCAAAGAGTAATGTGAGGTCTGAATATCTAGAGGCATATGCAATGTATCCCGTGTGCCTGACTTCCAAATGAATCAAGGCTTTCCCACAGTGTTGATGCCACTAGCAAACTGCATAGGGCTTTTTCAAACGCTAAATATTACATCAAATAACCCTGACTGTGTCTCTGGTGTCACTAACAGGGTTGCAAAAAAAAAAAAAAAAAAAGTAATAGCTGATTGAGAATTGACAACTGATGATTTCAAATTTAACTCTCAAACTGATTTGCACTGAATTTCTGGTGATCCCAGTTTGTAAATTGGCAAATCTTGTATTTAGAGTCTTTCCCACCAGCTATGAAAAATCAGATGAGCCAATCTTTTAAGATTCATGTGTGGTATTATCCTTCAAAAACATGAATGTCATGTTGCCTGCGTGTTGTGTGGAGACATTTCTTATAATTAACTGCAGATAACTGACTATTAAGATAATAATATTAAGATTTGATTACTTTGGTGATAAAGATATATTATTGTGAATATTTACATATGGACAATATGACACTTGGTACAAATAAAAACAAACAAACATCTAAGCCACATGATGTCATGCTTGATCATTTTTATTAGTAGATGAGATGGATTACTACACTTTATCTGAGTCACAACACGTATAAAACACCTTACCTGTTAAATTTTCATTTTCTGTTGACATCAATTTTAATTTTATTTTTAAATTAATTTGAATTTGACCTTAAATGACAAAAAAATAAATAAATTGCAAAACAGACTTTCCTTATTTATGCTGACTCCTTATTAGTTGACATTGACAGGAAGTCAACTTAAACACAAATTTGGTTTGTGATTTGTTGACTTTTCCCATTTCCTAAGTGAAGCCACTCAGCTGCTGGCTATGCATTCATTTAAACAGACATTTATGGAGTGATTCATGTAATTCAACCTTACTTCAAAACTATCTCTGAAATAAACTGTGGAGTTTAAATTGAAAAGCAAATAGCAACATTAAATAGTTATCCTACTTACTTATGTCCAAAGGAGAATACAACACAATTCTTTGCCAGAGTTACTGTTCTCTTCTTGAGCAAACTAAAAAACAAGCAATCAACCCTGAAATATATTTAGTCTCTCCAGGAAAGTGAGCGACTACCTGAATAAACAGCTTTTGCTGTAAGCACTTAAGCAACTATTCACTGGGTTGCTCTGGAAGCTGCTGCATGCAGCATTATACACTCTTAACCTTGCTATAAACTGTTGCTTCACGATGTGAAGCTTGAACAATACAGGTCTGACAGGACAACCAAAGTAGAAGTCAACAGCAGATCTCGATTAATGGAGGATGAGTTGGAAAAAAGCTTCAAATATGAATGCACAATATGGATATATGTATATATATTGAGCATATGGAAGCCTGATCATTTCAACATTTTATATTACTGTATACGTCGCATTTTGTAGCTGGCATAAAGACCCAGTGTTCTACAAAGGTCAGCAGAGGAGGAAAAGTTTTACAGCAAATTTGATTGGAGCTATGGGATGTAAAATCACCCATTGTGTTTACTGCATGTTCTAGCCATCTAGTCTGCATAAACTGCATGAATCTCTTTCCAACAAAAATACAAAACTATTAGTTATCTTATCAGTGTCAGCCCTGATAATTATTATTGTCATAGTTTCAAAAATACACACTGACCATCCCTTGTTTTAAAGTTTCTTAGTGGCCAGGCGTATTTTGCTACGGTTAGTAATTGAATTTTTCTTCATGGTGAACTGGTCCATCATGGCCAAGCACTCTGCCTCCCTCTCAGCACACCCAGCTGCAGCAGCTCTTTGTCTTCTCACCCAATGACACTTCTTCAGTGTCCTTTTTTTTTTTTTTTAAGTACTTTGGCTGTGGAGGAATGGTGCAGAAAAGAAAAGCTTATTTTGTGTTTTTAATTAATGGAACATGTGCATACGTCAGTACTTGTCCCCTCTGTTTTTGTTTCACAGATTGAGAAGATCATGAACTTGATTGGAGCAGGCATTGAGATATCCAAAAAGACACATCCCAACCTGAGTTCTGGTAATGTTTCACCACCTTTTTCATTTATGCAGATGTCAGTGAATATTCTTTTTTTTTATAGACACGACTATATGGAGTGTAATTTATTGATTATTTAATGCAAAATGGCAACTGGGTTTGTGGTATTATGTGACACTTAAGCATAAACCATTTATAAAGCTCTTAATTGCCATTGTTGCTGCACTGACGACCATCCCATTCAGGTCCCAAGGTATGAATTACTGTGCATGTAATATTAAAAGTGACTAAACCTTTACACCATGTTACATCTGTTAGCGGTTGTTATTCAGTATTCAAGTACACCTGGAAAAGATGGAGGAATGCTCATTGAGCTGGAATTTGTTTGAGACTTTAAGCGAAGTCTCATTTTTTATTCTCCTCACTGCCAATTTCTGTGGATGTGTTGGACACCTCAGTGAGGCTTGAATTGATGGTAATCTTGATTCAGTGTCCTTAAGGCTGAGGAGCCAGCTGGCATCAGCTCAGTCTGTTTGAACTGTTTATACAGTATGGACATGCCGACAGAGACACTCTGCAATTAGGTTTCATCATCCAATATTATGTACTGTTTATGTCCCCAGGCCTAGAACTACCTGTTAGAAGACACACTAGATTTGTCAGGATGACCATTTTTTAAAATAGATTATGCATAGCAGGCTTTACAAAACTGAGTAATGCTTATCAGAGAAGGTGAATGAATGAATATCTGAATTAATAAAAATTAAGAGTAACTCCAAATGAGAAAAAAAAAAGAATATGTTTTACCAATGTTCCTGGATAACTTTCTTTATAAATCTAAACCCTGTGTAGTAAATGTAACTTTAAATTTTTACAGTGTATTAAATATACGGGACTTCATTCATTCACCTTCTTGTAAATGAGACAGTCGTAATCGTCTTGTGTTCAGCTGCTTATCCAAATAGAAGACACGGGTTTAGCTGGTGCCTATTCTACCTGACTATGGACAAGAGGTGGGGTACACCCTGGACGAGTTGCCAGTACATAGAAGGGCCAACAGACACCCAACGAGTTAGAAAATTGAAACCAAATTAAATTATTAAAAGATTTAAAAATGATGACTAAATAAAAAAAAAAATAGATAGTTAAGAGAAAAATTTATTGTTAAAATACCTTTATTTATTATGTATAAATGTATATCTATTCCTTCCAGGCTGCTTTTAACCTTTACCCAGTCCTGTTGAAAAAATTTTTATAAAATTATTTTCAGACAAAAGCAGATTGATGTTAGCAAAGCACTCCTAAAGCAAAAGCAGCTTTCCTCTGCAGAGTGGATTTACAATTTTAATTGTAACTGGAACTTCCACAAACCCCAGTGTTCTTATACTAATTGCTATGCTAACAGTTAAAACCTGAGGTTACTATTACATAAGGCGAAATATGTTGTTTGCACATTTGTTTCCTTCTACACAAAAAGGTGTGTGCTATTTATAAGCCTCGTTTGAAAAAGGCACGCTGAAAGTGTCCCAGATTCTGTTGAGTCATGCGGTTGCTGTTCCAATTTTCCTCATTGTGCACAAACAGTTGTGGAGCTTGATTTTGGAGATGTTTTTGTTTTTATTTCCTGCTTAGGTCATTTTTTATGTTCCTTAAAATAGTCAAAAGAAACAGGTACCATTAAGACACATCATCGGGGTCCGGAGGAGACAGGAGATTGACAAGCATCTCACAAACATGGAAGCCACAGTTGTTACTCTATTTTCCATCTTTATTTGCTATGGTTTACCTGAGAAAACATTTCATTCCATCCCTTCCACATTCATTTATATGCGGCCCCTCTCATCACGAACGAAGGACAGAGTATTCATCTTGTTGGAATCGGTTTCTTGAACCTTTTGTTTTGCAGCTACATATGCCATCCCTACAATTTTGCACAAGTGTTGTCGCTGTATGATAAGGTTGTTTGTGTGGAGCGACCGTGTCGGGTGACGTGGTTGTGTGCTAAAACACCACTGACTAAATGAGCTTAAGAAGAGAGAGAGAGCTCACAGGCGGCATCTGCTCAGTTTTTGTACAGGCAGGCTCTGACGTTCAAAGGAAAAGAATTCACCTTCAGTTTCCTTGAATTAATTCAGCTTTGCAGCTCATTTTCTCCTGTGCTGGGGTGTTGACAAGCTTTTCTACTGCGACGATAAAGAGGCCTGGTTGTATGGAGGCACAACCTCTAGCTCCTGTGCAGTAAACAGGTCTTTCTGGGTGCTCCTCGGGGCCACATCTGGACCTGGATTCAGCAGAATAACAACCGTAGAGTGAATTGACAGGTTGGCCTGCTTAACAGCACATGAGATAGCGACCCAGTTCCCCCCAAAATGGAGGAGCGTTGTATACGCCGTCAGTCGGTAATTAGGTCCTACTACCTTTAGAGGTGTTGCTGTACCAGATGAATACGGGTAATTGGATAGGATGGCTGATGTTTTTAACAGTCTTTCTTGGGATATTGTGGTAGGAAAGCTGACATTGGCTTAAGACTCATGACGAAAGAGTGAGGAGGGGGGAGGAAGAGTTGTGGGATTTTGAGGTGAATCATAATTAAACCGCTTCAAGCCTTCGTACTTCCTCATACCATCTTATCTCACCCATATGTTTCATCACCTCCTCCTTTATTAGTCTTTCTCTGTCTCTTATCTGCCTCCTACTCATCCCCTCCCTCCCTTTCCCTCCCCCTGTCCTTCTCCTCAGTGATGTCTGACAGCAGCTTCTCCTCCTGATAACCAATGATGAGCGCTGGTGCTTGTAGATGACTGACAGGTCACAGAGACTGGACCTGGCCTTTTACCTGATTTTTAATGCCGGTGCAAACGGGGTGCAGGCAGTCAATTATGGAGAAGGTTCAATCAATAGCCCTTCACTTTGCCTACTTGTGTTGGCAAAGCCCCCCCCATCCCCTAAGTGATGGACACTGAGAGCTGTAGGGCCGCAAATAATATTCATTGTGAGTTCACTATATATTCTATAATCTGTAGAAAAAAAATCCTAGGAATTCTTTAACAGCTTCATTTTTTCCCAGCAGGAATTCGATATCCAAACAGTTTAAACTACTAATCCTAGATGACAAAGAAAAGAAAAACATCCTGACTGTTATAAGCTAAGTGTTTGCAAATGTTTGCTGTTTTCAAGAAGTTCAATTTACAGACTTATTAATCAGTTACGTTTGCAGCTCCAATGAGTTATCAGGCAAAAGTAGGTTTTACACTCCAAGCTGTAATTCTTTAAAGTCTTTATTACCTTAAGTCTACATTTTAAATCATCTCTCTTGTTTATCCAATCGTCTCCCTTGAAGTATGCTAAAAATCAATGAGGTGACTCGAGCATCTGGAAGCAAAGTACATTAATGGAGTTGGACCAAAAGACATCTACACAGTGGTGGGCTGTCAGGGCCAGCAAAGCCTTCTCTGCTGGCCTAACATAACCATAAATCATAATATTTATGATAAAAGTTAATTACATTTTAATGCATTTTCCTTAAATAAATGTTTCCCTATATTTATAAATATATATATATTTATAAAAATACACACACATACACTGGAATATAATATGACATGGGCCAACACTGGGTCAGTGTTCTATTTTTTCTTTAGAGTTTTTGTCCAATCAGAATTCAGCTAGTTTGTGTTGCCAGGTTGAATGAAATCTGCCCAGGACCTTCAGAAAATGGGCACATACGGTTAATGCACAGATGCGATAGCCAATCAGATCAGGAGTTGACCTTCCGAGGCCTGCTAGCTGGCCCTACGTTGTCCTGACATGTACGTGTCCTGTGATTGGATACTCACTCTGAGTAGGCGGTGCTATGCAGACGCTATGCAGACACGGGTCCGATCCCTGAAGGAGCTAATTTTTTTCTGGAATTAAAATGCACAGATAAACTGTACAACCAAGAAAGGAGAATGGATTTTGTGTTCGAATAAGCCGTTTGAACAGCTGCTTTGGTGTGTACAATCATTTTATTTATTTAATCTTTCATATTTAAAAGATACTTGTTTGATTATAATGCCGTGACTACTGGAAAATATCCCGTTTATACACGATAGAGGTGATGCTACATGTAGTAGTGTATCTCCCCACCTATATATTTGAATAAGCTCACTTGAAAACCTCACAGTGTCACGTTTTAACTCCACCCACTACCTGCCCAACCAATCACAGCACATCTGCCAGAAGGAATCTCGTGAACATCTACAGGTGCAGTGGCACCTGTAGATGCAATTCTCGTCTCATCTCGTCTCTTCTCTTCTCTTCTCTTCTCTTCTCTCTCTTCTCTTTCTGGGAGAGGCGTATAGGATATTAGACTCCTCGAAGCGAAGATTCTATCCTCTCTCTCCTCTCCTCTTCCTCTCCTCTCTCTCGTCTCGTCTCGTCTCTTCTCTTCTCTTTCTCTTCTATCTCTCTTCTCTTCTCTTCTCTTCTCTTCTCTTCTCTTCTCTTCTCTTCTCTTCTCGTCTCTTCTCATATGAGTCCATTAGAGGTTTTTGCTGACTTGAATCGATTGCACTTGTCCTATTATCAGAGCAAGATGTAAATGAATTAAATCCTTCACGAGGCTCATGATTTCAACAACTCACGTTACACCCCCCAAAAAAACTGGTATTGTTGCTGGGGAGAACCAGTTGTCATCTTCTTCCATAGTGGTCATTCTGTGCAGACAGTGGGTTTTTGACTGTCAGTGCCTGTTCCCTGGCTCTGAAGGTGTTGCTCTTCCTGCACTGAGAGATGTCTCTGTGCAATTCTAATCAGGGGAGTCAGAAGAGAGAAAGGGTGAAGTGGGGTAAGGCTACACAGAGGCAGACAGGACAGAGAAGATGGAAAAAAAGAAAATAGAAATGAATAGATGGGAGCGGGGGAAACAGAAAACTAATGAAGAGAGAAGTGTGAATTTGAGAGCAAGACATGACGAGCGAGAGTACGAGTAAGAAGGAGTGCAAGCCTGACAAGAGAGAGGAAAGAGAGGTGGAGGGAGGGGGATTGATATAGTAGGAGGGTGAGGGAGAGAGGGAGGCAGTACCCCACTCCATCAGGCAGCATACGGCAGCCCTGCAGTGCGATCACACGGTGTGGGAATGGGGCTATGAGACCGAGAGCGAGAGACAGCAAGCAGAGAGAGACCAGAGCGAGGAGGGAGGCAGCTGAAAAGAGGAGCTTGAGGGATTTGGTTGGATGAAAAAGGGGGGAATGATCAGTGAGTCTGCTGTCTGTCGTGGATGGAAGGACACGGGTGAGGTTGAGGCAGATGTGTGATCTCCTGTGTGGAAGTCGCTGGCGTCGGGACAGCTATGCCCTGCGAGCCGTGAGGGCTGGAGCGTGAGAGTCAGGAGAAGCTGCCGTGACTGCATCTGCGCTGCCTGCATGTCTCAGAGCGGCAGGGGATGCAGCAAACCTCTGCCCTGAGCACCGAGGCTGCTAGCTGTACCCAGCAAGGGGAAGAACCTGGTGGGCTTGAGTTGGGAGTTGGGGGGTGGGGGAGCGAGCTTTACCTGCACCGTTGTCCTGCGGCGATCCTTTCGTCGGAGTCAAAAGGCTTCACCTGCCATCTGTAGGATATGAACCTGGATTTGCTGCTGGGGGAGATGAGCAGCACGTACTGTGGTGGAGCCACGCAGCCAGCAGCCTGCTGAGGAGAGTGGATGTGGGCAGCACAGGCTCCACCAAGGACACCGAGCCCATCACCACCAGAAGCCAGCTTACCTGGAGCTTTACAAAGGGATCTATACCTGGATTTGATTATGAATTGAGGAGTTTGGAATGAGCACACTGTGGAAATCCTAAGCCAAGATTTCTTTTTTTTTTTTTTTTTTTTTTTTTTTGATTTACAATATGTCTACCTGACCACACTCCTTATGGCTTTGGACTGAGGACAGCTAATTATTTAAACAAATGTGTATTCCTTGTTTAAAAATAACATGTACCTCAACAGTGCTTTAGAATGCTGCTACCTTCACTGTATGAGCCGTTGTCCTAGCTCTCAAAGAGGTTGACCAATGAAGCCATGGGACTCAGCCAGAGCTTTACAAGTATGTGGTGAAAACCCTGACCAGTGAAATGAGAAACTGAATAATTTTTTTTATTTTTTTTTTTTGTGTCACGTCGTCATGGAGTTCTCACTGATTTTAGAAAAAAAAAAAGAAAAAAAACCCAAAACAATTATGGCTTTAGAGTAAATAATGTGTGATGTGTCAAAATGTCTGATTTAATGTTAAATAGTTTCGTTTTCTGTTGTGCAGTGCTCAGAATGATGTTTTTGGACTAGCTAGGCGCCTGTTCTACACTTGTTCATCTGCTCACTAAAGGAATGTTTAGTGACGCTTCAGATGGGCATCCTTCCCTGCACTACCTCCACCCTCGTCTTGACATTTCCAGTCAGTCACACTAATACCAGTGGGTGTATATTAGCCTAGTCAGTCCTCTGCAGGGCTTGAGCAGGGCCTGCAGCACTTCCTTCCTTCTCTTTTTTTTTTTTTTTTTTTTTTTTCTGTTTGAGTTAGCTGGGCCCCCGCCTTTACTTTGGGAGCCCCTCACCCCCGGCCTGGACCCTGTCTCCCCCCCACCCTGCCTGCTGCTGCTGCTGCACTCGGCTCTGCCTCTGCTGGCCGAGGATGATGTGGCAATGCCATGTGTCGTCCTCTGAGTGCCGCTGCTACCGGCTGAACGGCTTCTCCCTGCTGAAGCGCTTCCCTCTCTCGGCAGATGGGGCCTGTGGTAAAGCCCTGGACCAGCCGGTGGGAGAGTGGCTGGAGCACGTGGGGCTGCCGCAGTATGAGAGCAAGTTCCTGCTCAACGGCTTCGACGACCTACGATTCATGGTGAGTCAACTGCAGCAGGTCGTCTCAGGGATGGTTTCCACTTGACATCACCCTGCCTCTCCTCATGTCACCCTGGCTGCATGCATCCTTTCATGTCACCACTCTACTTACATCCTCTGCTTGTCTCTCATTAGCTCTGCACTTCACCCCGCCCTCCCTTCATTCTTCTTCTCCTCTCACCTTTGTCTTCCTTCCTCTTCTTCTCTTTATCACTCATCTTCACCTCTGTGCATAGCATGACCCCTGCTATGATATACGGTCCA
Organism: Antennarius maculatus; assembly: GCA_013358685.1. Lineage (NCBI taxonomy): Eukaryota > Metazoa > Chordata > Actinopteri > Lophiiformes > Antennariidae > Antennarius > Antennarius maculatus. Next base: position 1,683,028 of record CM023609.1, on the reverse strand, counting down.
TCTCACCTCCTTACAATGAATGTGAGTTGTCACCAATAGCAAGACAAATGACAACCGAAACCTATTAACGTTTCCCTGCAATCCCAATCATGCGATCTCATGTGCTGCACAATTTAAAAAGCCACCTCCTCCTCCAATATTGAATCCACTCATTTGCAGCGACTCGACTTGACCTGTGTGTAGAGAGGCCTGGACAATCAATCCACCAGCTAGACACACTCTAGATGAAACATTTTGCGTGGTTGCTTGGCAAATCTCTTGAAATCCAGTGCTGCACTACTTACTCAATGTGTGATTACACTGCAGCAGCATGTTCTCCTGCTGTATCTGCATAGTGCAATACTTTCTGGTTTTAATTATAAAATGTTTGCATGCAGATATTTATTGTTATTTAAAAATGTATGTTTTCCTTAGTGAGTCAATGATCGATGGCCACATGATTTGTCTTGCATTGTGGTTTAAAAAACAGATACAGACACATTTTTTTCATTTATATTATGCATTATACCTGAATGGAAATCGAAAATGAGCAACAAAGTGAAATTTAATATTGTATTTAGCAGTGATTGTAAAAAGGAAAGAAAAGCACAAAACAAAACACCATTAAGTTTTCAATCCCCTGGTTATATTGTTTCAAAAACATGGCTGCACACAGAAATAACTGGTTCCAAAGGGTAAATGCTGACATTTCCCAAACCACAAAGCTGCATTTGCACTATGGGCTATATGTTACATCGGTTTGTTACAGCTGAGCGCAGTTCAGTGCAGCCCCTGAGTGCAGAGAAGTAGTTGTATTCAGACAGCGTTCAGACAGACAGTTCTCTGACCCGTCCTTCCTTCTGGTCAAGCATGAGAGCACCACATATTATCAGTCTTGAACATAACCGTGTGGTCGCTCCTGTTAAAAGGCACAGCTGAAGGCTCTCAGTTTTGTAGCTGATCATCATGAATGGACAGCAAACATGAAGGAATAGTGTGTCTCTCTCATATACCATCATAGAAGTTGGGGTGAGCAATATGGGCTACAGCCAGAGCAGTAAAGTATTTACATCAGAGAGAAGCCAAAAGTTTCTCTTTCAACAGATAGATAGGCATTTAATTTATTAAAAGGAAACAAAAATAAACTTCTTCTAGAATTGATTTTGATGGTTGCATGATGATCAGGAGTTTCTGGATACGAATTTATGTCGCGTCTTTCCTACTTTAACATTTCATCGCACTCTGCAAACCATGTTATATTGTAGACATGAATGTACTTATTGTAACACACATTAAATAATCTGTGTCAGACTATGGCTGACTGCGAAAAAAGATGTTTTAAAAAAAATGTGACTTTTTTTAAAAAAAAGAATTCCTTTGTGGTATATTGTGATAGAGCGATTCGAATTCACTGTAGCATTAACTGAATGCGTTTTGTGAGAAGAAGGACTTCTACCATGGCTACATCTGCAAGTCGTATCATATTAAATCAAACCACCATAGCTCATAAGCTATGTAAGAACTGAACCATACATCCTCGTCACATGTTTCAAATGCAGCATGAAATAATAAGTTTGGCGCATCTCCTGGGGCATCATCAAACTTCAAACTGTGTTAATAAAAATGGAGAATCTATTTTGGGCCTCCATTACATCAGACCCCGCTTCATTTTGACCTTTATTCTAGCGATCAGTGAGTAATCTCCAAACTGCACCCTTATACTGGCCCGAGAATACTGCAGCACCGTGATCTGAAACCAATCCAGTAAAAGCAGATTGACGAAAGACTAGAGAATATTTTAACATTCTTGGCCAGGAAGAATCAATCTGTAGCTGTTCACAGGGGAAAATGCTTAGCTCCACATTTTCAAGGCTCTCCTTCTACCTTTATTCCTGCCTATAAACTGGAGTGAGATGACGAAGCAGCTGGAGATGCAGATATGAACAGCTGCAAGAAAACAGACAAGAATCTGCTTGTCGTTCAACATTTCAGGAGGTGTTCGGTGTTTCTGTGTCATAAAATGAGGAAATGTTCTTGTTTCCTCTTTGCCTGTTTAGTTTCCCTCCACAAAACAAAGTGGCGAAGCAGAATCCTGCAGAAGCTGCTGCAGTTATGAAGGCTTTGTTCCTCCCGAGTCGCACCGCATCAGATTGATGACTCTTGGCATGCACAATTTATTTGACTTCATTGTCCTCCCACTCTGCTGTTACTGCTTGTGTCAGAGATGTGCATATAATGTCTGTGTGTGTGTGTGTGTGTGTGTGTGTGTGTGTGTGTGTGTAAATGTGTATTTTATTAGCGAGAGTGTGTTTGCACTGCTACAATGCTGCCCTACTAGTTACAATATATGATAACAAGTCATGACATTTTCACTGACCCATGTCATCATTGGGACTTTTACCTTGTGTTTAAGACTGTGTGTGTGTGTGTGTGTGTGTGTGTGTGTGTGTGTGTGTTAAATTACTGCAATAATACACAATGTAGTGGATTTATTATTTTCATTTATTATATTATGTCTATATTGTGTATTGTCTCTGTGCATTTTTGTATGTGGTTGTTTTCTTTGCATACATGTCTGTGTGAGTATGTGTGTGTGTGTGTGTGTGTGTGTGTGCCTTTTTGTTTACGTGTGTGCCTGTGTGTGAATGTGTTTTGTGTGATTTGTTTTTTTGTCTGTCGCGTTTGTACACATGTAGGGAAGTAACGTGATGGAGGACCAGGATCTCAGAGATGTTGGAATCACTGACCCAGGACACAGAAAGAAAATCCTCCATGCGGCACGCAGCTTGCCCAAGGTACGCAAGACCATAACCGGAGCTCAGTGCTGGTGAAAGACAGTGATTGATTGTGTCTTAGAAGTAAAATAAGACTAGAAGGGCGCTAAGAAATTCTGCTGAGTGACAAAAAAACAAACAACATAACCTCCATGGTGGAGGTAGATATCAGTATGTTTATTAAAATTGTAGATGAGCAAGAAAAACCCCAGAATAGACATTGGCTAATGCAGGAAAGGAAAAACACTCAACAATGTCGCCATAAATATGTCTATTTTCCACATAATAACATATTTATTATTTCTTGAGAAACTAACAAAATTGTCCTAAAAAAAACCAACAACAATAAAAGATATGAAAACTATTTATCCCTTTGTCTTTCTGGCTGATGTCCCATTGCATCCTGTAGTTTCTATGTAATCCTGAAACATCAAACCAAGCATCCAACAGAGAGACGTAGATAACATCACTAAACTGCAGTTATCCTAGACCGGATTTAACAATGCATTGAGCTAAATGCTATTTTCACCTTGCAATGACACGCTAACAAGCAGTTGTTAATACCTTTTTATCAGATCATCTGTTGCTTCACAGTGGAATTACTTTTGAAGATACTGAGTCATTCAAGCGGTGCAGTTAAGTTTGATCTGATGATGAAAACTAACTAAAGTGATCGTCCAGAGATTTTGAATATACACTTTGTCTTCCTTGAGCCTTTAGGTTATATAACTAAAACAACACTGGCAAGATATAGTTTTTGGTGGGCAAGAACTACTGCAAAAACGGTAAATTGTCATCTTTTTTTAATTTATTTTTCCCAAACACAGATTAAAGCCCTGGGCTGTGATGGCAGCACATCTCTGGCTTCCTGGCTGGACGGCCTCGGCCTGCATGAATACCTGCCCAACTTTCTGTCAAGTGGTTACCGCACACTGGAGTGTGTTAAGAACCTCTGGGAGCTGGAGATTGTCAATGTAAGAAAACACCTCTCACCATTTTATACAATCCAGTTTTGGCCTCTTCCAGGCAATTTGTAGCCAGGAAATTCTTCATTGTCTAAACCTCTGACAAAGATTTATGAGCATCAGTGAATTTGGGGACAGTCTCGACAAGTTCTTACAAATGATCTACTTAATGATGAGACTTATGCATTCATGGTGTACAGTATGTGGATAAGGTGTGTAAAGCATTGAAGTGACAAAGATATGCTCATTGATGGCAGCATTTGCATAAACCGGCAGCACAGCAAGTACTTAATACCAAATTTTATCATTCATAAATGTTAAAAATAAACACAGAATAAACGTAGATCAAGGAGTAATATGATGAAAAGGACATATTTAATTTGTTCCATCTTTATAGACATTATGTAACAAATAGTGATAATTTGTAAGAACAAATGACTGATTTCCTTTTTTTTCAGTATGTGTCCAGGTAGTTGTTAATTTTTCTTTTTGTACCTGTGTGGATATTACTTGCCTTCAGCAGTGGGTTCCTACAGTAAACATGAACATTAATTTAGTATTAATATTTAATTATTAAATATTAACATTTATAATTATATCATTATTATTATATATATAATATATTATTATATATATTATATTTATATTATATATATATATATACATTATATATTATTATATTATTATTATTATAATGGTATTAATATTTAATTAACATTAATTTAGAAGTGATATAGATGATTGAGAAATGATTTACAGTACAAGAAATAAACCAAAAAAAGCATCCCCTTAATTCACTATGAAATTCTTCATTATTTGACTTCATCTGATTCATATAAATGATTCATTGGAACTGATCTGAGAGGCAGGCAAAAATCAATTTTTAGTTTAATTTCACAGCCTGTGATAAGAACTCCAAAATAGCCGTTGATGGGGTCATAAGGCAAAAATGGCTTGAAATCACTGAGCTACAGAGACGCTTTACATGCACCGTAGTGAATCACTCCTCACTGTGCAACTGTGTCAGCAACGTTAACAGATCCCCTTCTCATTACATGCATGCAAGCATACAAAAGAACCATAATGTAGACATGGCTATCATTCTATTATGGCAAGATCCGAGACATTTTGATCAGTTGATCCGATACAATTCATATTCACTCACAGGAGGCAGTAGATGAGGAGTAGATGAGCTTGTTTTTTTTGTTTTTTTCCCCCACTACATTTCTGTTTGTTAAACTGAGATAAACACAAAAAAAAAAAAAAAAAAAAATTAGTGGCAAGATGGCAGAAAGCAGCAGCAGCAGCAGCAGCAGGAGGAGGAGGAAAGCAGCAGTTGAGCATACTGCACACGCAGAGTAACGGATGGTGTCCAGCACGCTGCGATACAGTAGAGATGGGTGTGAAAGCAGGGAAAATTATTTCCTGTGTGCAGAGCAGCAGAACTGCCTCAGAGTAGCTCGCCAGTATTTTCCCAGTGTGTCTTTTCCATCCTGATCTGCACATCACACCAAATAGTATCGACCATTAATCTGATCTGCATGCTAGTTTACATTCCTTCATGATCCCAAGGCTCTTTATTACTATTTGATTGTTTCTTCTTTCACACACACCTTATAAAAGCTGTCAGGATTCAGTGGAAGGTTATAATGAAAACACTGAAACGGACGACGGACCGGTTGCATCTTCTGCCTCTGAATCTCACAAAATAAATAATTTAAGCTTAAGACAAAGAGCCGTGTGTGTCTGTTATGAAATGTTTTGCAGCAGCAACATAACAGCAAATGTAACATTAATCGGTATCCATCCTTACATTATGAGCATGAACATTAACGGGAAAATTATGCAAATGAACAGTGTTAAGATAATGAATTTTGATGACATAAAATTAACCTGTAGTTCTTTCGCTGATGTTTTTTTTTTTTTTTTAGTCCCATAAGCTAATGTGTGTTGCATTAGTAAAAAAGAAACAAGGATGTCTGAGGTAAACATACACTGATAAGCAGCTGTAAATTGAAATAAATTCAATTTACAATTTATTCAATTTCTTAGAATTACCTGAAAATCTGTTTGTGTTTTCCTTACGAGAACAAAGTCCTTTCTGTTATTTCAGCACAATGTGCAAAAATGGATCCTGAATTATAGAGTGTCCTGGAAAGGAGACAGCGCTGTACTTAAAGCTTATGGCAAAACAGATTGAGGCTGAATTATTGACGAGAGTCATTTCTGTTTGCCCGTGGATGCCTGCCGCTGGGGGGTGCACGCCACTTTCTCTGTGTCAGTGTATTTTGGATGGATCTCTGTCAGTTCATTCTGGATAACTTTGTGAGGTACCGATGTGATATTGTCTCTAACCTCTGCCTTATATTGTGCCCTGACACTGACTTCTATAGGTTATTAAGATTACTGCCCTGGGCCATAGGAGGAGGATTATTGCCTCTCTGGCAGAGAGACCTTATGAAGAAGCTCCTTCCAAGTCTCGCCGTCTGTCCCCCATAATGGTAAGAGTGGTGATGTTTAAAGTACTGTAATGTAAGGTCTCCATTGTGTGGCACTGACCTGAAGTTTCCTCTGCCTAATGTCCACAAAAAGGCTGCATGATCAGAAAAAACATGTTTATTCTGTTTAAATAGGTTCACATTTGTTCAAATGTTTTGTTAAAGTTCTCGATGTTTCAGTAGAAGGACGTGATTCATGCACGGCAAGCTTTATTTCTATGCCAGCATCACTAATGGAGAAAATGGATCTTTTTTTCAGTGACAGATATCAAATTTGGGAATGAAAGTCATTAAATTCACACCAGTTAAATACTCAGGGCTGATTTCCCAGGCAGATTAAAAATGAATTGAAAATCTTCACTGAAGAAGCTCGCTTTGTTTAGAATTAAGCTTTGATCTAAATCAGGGAATCCATCCCATGCAGACAGTGCTGTCAAATCATTAATCCATGCTGTGTGTCATGTGTTTGTACTGTGTGTGTTTGTGTGTACATGTTTGGTAGTTCCATGACCTCCTGTCCCAGACCACATCACCCCTCAGTCAGATGGACCCCTACACCAGTCGCTCTATGGATATGCTCCTGCCGTTGACTGAGTCAGACCGGAGACGGAGAGGATTTGAGCAAGACTGTAGCATTTCTCTGCGTTCATTTAGTGAGAGGCCGCGCTCTGTAGTGAGTTCAACCTTCTTTCACTTCTATAACTGTAAGAGACCGACCCTCTGAAGGAGCAACTGGCTGAAGAGCAGCAGAGGATGCTTTAAATTGATGTCACTAATGTCATGAGCCCTTGTGGATGCACAACTAACGCTACTGGTTCATTTGAATCTTAATTAGCACGATAACAACAACAGAATCAGACTATAATCAGGTAAAACAGCGAAGGAGCAATTAGAGTTGAGTGATGTGACAGGAAATAGCACACAGTGCAGTGGAGATGACAGGAATTTGTCTACGATCCGTGAATTAAATGCACCTTGGTGTAATTATATGTCATCACTTAAAGATTTCTAAATGCATCAGACTCTTCAATGAGCAGTTCTTGAGTTCCAACAGGTGAGCTACTTCTTGCATCACCATCACTATTCAGTGATGGCATTTTCAATTGTAGCCAAAAAGACACAATTATGTCTCATTTGATCAATTTATCCATAATTTCTTGGCTGACTTTTTGGGGAAATATTGTTAGTTACAAGTTTATTATATGCTCAATGTCAAGAGAATTTAAAAAGTATGGTTAACAGCGGGACTGCAGAGCCTCCATTGGTTACTGAAGACAAACATCATGGACAAGGATTTCAAATCATCTTGTCCATTTTCTTGAAGAAAAGACAACTGTAATTGTATTGTCGTCAACTTCTTTGCTGCCTTGCTGGAACCAGTCTTATCTGGGGTGTACCCCCCCTCACCCATAGCCAGATAGGCTCCAGCTGACCCGTAAGCCGCAAGCATTAGTGGCTGAAGATGCATTGCAATCATCAAGAGAGATGATACACAGACAGACAGCGTGTGTATGTAAGTTACATTAAACTTATGTTAGCTACTTCTTTGCTGAGGCTAGGCAAGTTCGCATTATGGTTGGTATCTATGGTAACCTGTCCATCCTTCTGACCCATGGAGATCAGGTCACTATCGGCCGATTCATCAGTTTTTTGATGTTTCATGTTTAAACTGTTACTTAAACTGGCCAAAATCAATCAAAGTCAAGACAATGTAAAACCTGACATCTGCAACAAACCCTGAGAATTCAGTCTCTTTATATATTTATAGACATTAAATATATTCAAAAACTATAAATACAAAAAAAATAAAACATAAATCAGAAGAGCCCTTGGAGAGCACAGCAAATATTTTCAAATGTACAAAACAGACTGAAACAGACTGTTCCAAAAACGGTTTCACAAGGATGTAAAATTATCGGCTGTCTAATTTACATGGCTATTTTGATATAATTACATGCATGATATGTGTACATTTTATTTTTCCACAGCTCTAACTTCGTATATATGAAAAAAGCTTTTAGTATAATTGTTGGAATGTCATAGTTGTTGTGTTGCATGAAGCCAGTGCCCAATGGTGCTCCACAGGGACTGCGTGTGTCTAGATTCAGCAGGATGCTGCATTCAGTAGTTCTGTCTCCTCCTGCATTTGAATCCAGAATGGTCAGTTTGCATGTTAAGTTTTTTTTGTTTTGTTTTTGATTTTTTTTTTTTTTTTGTTGTTATTTTGTTGAAGTTTTAAATCTCCAGTGTGATTCTGAATCTTTTAACGAAGACTTGAAAAATCTCATTCACCGCCTTGAATTCAGCTTCTGTTAGCGTCTTTTGAATTTTTTTTGGTACAGACTGAACACTAAGAATAACCAAGTGATGGAAGTTTACCATTTGCTAAAGGTCAAACTATGACACATTCACAAGCAGTCAGGATGGCACGCCTGGCGTCTGACTCACTGAGGTCAAAGTAACCTCCGAGGACACGTAAGGGAAATGGAGGATAACGGAAGATTAATGAAAAAGCTGCGCAGAGGCTACACTTTACCTAAAGGACCGACCCGGTGCATGATGAAGGTGCTGACCAAGTAGTCTGTTTATCTCACTACCTACATACAATAGTATGGCTACAGGTTTAACCAATGGAATCTGTCAACTCTGGAGCAATGACAAAAAAAATCTTACTTTAGTGCCCATACTGACTGAGGCATCTCATAGCGATGATCATAAATCTAATCACACAGAGGATGTGGTTTTATGAAAAAAAAATTTTTTTTGATGTAAAACATGAATTCATTAAGTGAGGGTTTTTTTTTGTCTTTTTAATTCAGGACAGACAGGGTGAACGGCACAAAGAGTCTCGTTTAAACCTCCGGCCGCCGAGCCACTCTGCTACCTACGCCACGGTGTCTGCCTGGCATCACCAGCCTGAGAAACTCATCCTGGACTCCTGCGGGTATGAGGCAACTGTGAGTCCCCTTTAAGTTTCTTCGGAATGAAAGCAGACAAACACAATATATTATATACAATTTGAAGACAGAATTTTCTGCTGATTTACTGGGAAAATAAATCAGTCCATCCTGCACTGCTTTATCATGTGTTTGCATCAATTTGGAAAATCAATATCAAATTAAACTAAACCTGGTGTGTTCTGATTTTTTTCTCTAGTACCTAGGATCAATGATAATCAGGGATCTGCGAGGGATTGAGTCTACACAAGATGCCTGTGCTAAAATTAGGGCAAGTATTCTGTAAATATTTCACAATCAAATAATCAACATATATATATAATATACGGTATGTATATATATTTGGACAGGTTAGGGTTAGGGTTAAGGTTAGACAGAGCAGTGGACACTAAGAGCCTTCATCAAGAACTCAATGGTACTTTGGAAGACAACCCGAGGGGCCAACTCCAAGCCAATTGCCCAAGTTAACACCAAGTGCTGCATATACCAAGGAGGGGATGGACTATCACCACTGCTGTTCTGCATAAGCCTGGACCCCCTCAGTCACATCATCACAAAGAGTGGTTACGGATACTGATTCCGAAGCGGGACAACAATCAGCCATCTCCTCTACACGGATGACGTCAAGCTGTACGCCAGGAATGAGTGAGAAATCGACTCACTGATCCACACCACCAGGATCTACAGCGACAACAAAGGGATGTCATTCTGATCACACAAATGTGGCCGGATGGTATTAAGAAGAGGCAAGATGATCAGAACTGAAGGGGTTGACCTACCAGGGGGCAGGATAGAAGACATCAAGGACAGCTACAAATACCTTGGAATCCCACAAGCTGCAAGGACGTCATCCACAGCCAAATACCTCCAGAGAGTAAGGCAAGTCCTAAGGAGTCAGCTGAATGGTAAGAACAAGGTCGGGGCCATCAACATCTATGGACTGCCAGTCATCAGATACCCCGCTGGGATCATAGACTGGCCAAAGGAGGAGATGGAAGCCACAGATATTAAGACTAGAAAGCTCCTCACCATGCATGGGGGGTTTCATCTACCACAGTAGATCAAGGTGCAGGCTATGTAAAGAAGCCCCAGAGTCAGTCCAGCATGTGGTAGTAGGGTGTAAGATGTTAAGCCAGGTCAGCATACATGGAGAGGCACAACCAAGTAGCTGTGATAGTGTACAGGAACATCTGTACCCAGTATGGACTAGAAGTACCCAAATCCCAATGGGACATACCACCAAAGGTGGTTGAGAACAACAAGGCTAAGATCCTGTGGGACTCCAGCTTCCAGACTGACAAACAGCTGCTAGCTAACAAACCGGACATAGTGGTGGTGGACAAAGAGCAGAAGAGAGCAGTGGTGATAGATGTGGTGATTCCAGCTGATGCCAACATCAGGAAGAAGGAACATGAAAAGATTGAGAAGTATCAAGGGTTGAAAGAACAGATGGAACAGATGTGGAAGGTCAAGGTTAATGTGGTCCCCGTGGTAGTAGGAGCACTTGGGGCAGTGACCCCCAAACTGGAAGAGTGGCTCCAGCAGATTCCTGGAACAACATCTGAAGCCTCAGTCCAGAAGAGCGCAGTCCTAGGAACAGCTAAGATACTGACAGAACCCTCAGACTCCCAGGGGTCTGGTAGAGGACCCCACATTGGGGATGACACACAGATACCAGCCTACAAGGGTGAGAGGGACATTTTACATAGAGTATATACACAGTTCACCTCTGCGCTGGGCCTTTGTGTTTTTGATTCCACTCCACATGCTCATTGTGTAAGTAGGGTGGCTGTGGGCTGGACGGCTGGATGCAAAACCGTGTTCAGCTGTATCTTTTCAGTGGATTCACGATTTTAGCCTCAGACGTCTGGATCATATGTTACCAGACAGACAGAGATCTTGTAAACAAATATGCCTGTTATTATAGCGCCCGAATGTTTTATCATGTTCATTGCAGAAATCAAAGGATTCGAGAAAGGGTCCAGTTGTCATTCTGTCCATCACCTATAGAGGAGTCAAGTTTATAGACGCAGCCACAAAGGTAAAGTATGTCTGTGGTTCAGTCTGTGTTCATCTTCCAATGCAAACATTGCGGTTGACTCAGCCTCCCTTTGTAGCTTCTGGTTTGCTCTCGCTTTTCGTCTTTGCCCATCAGACTATAGTTGCGGAGCATGAGATCAGGAACATCTCATGTGCTGCTCAGGACCCAGATGACCTCTGCACTTTTGCTTACATTACCAAGGATCTGAAGAGCGGCCACCATTTCTGTCACGTCTTCAGTACTGTGGAAGTGGTGAGTAATATGACTTCCTGTAAGAAAAATCAGAACATTCTAGTCCTCACTCAGGGTTTTGATTGTTTTAATAGGAATATTATTTTATTAAATATAGTTCATTCATTCATTCATTTTCTAAACCCGCTTCGTCAGTTGTCGCTGGTCGCACGGTGCTGGAGCCTATCCCTACCAACTGGGGGCATAAGGCAGGGGACACTCCGGACATGACACCAGTGATCTTAAATATAATATTAATATTAAATATTAAGCATGTGGTATAAGTGAAATAGTTTAGCTATTTTTATTGAGGAAATACATGACAAAAAGAAGAAAGAGAGAGAAGAAATGCACTTGGAGAAATTAGTTTTTCCAGTATATATGTTTCACAAGCGTTCATGTAATTCATGAATGCTTGTGATTATTTGTAAAAAATCATTTTGTAATGATTTGTAAAAAAACAACAACGTGTTTTTGTGGGACATCTGGTATCCTGCAGTTAAAATCGCATTCTGCATTCTGTGGACACGGTTTTGTTGATTGGTTCTCTGAGTGGTTTGATTGAACCTCTACACCTGCTAAGAAGGACATTTCCTTGTACAGTTGTGGATTACGTTTATGTAATTTACGTCTCAGCCTCAGCAAAGGTCGGAGACAACCACTGTGGAGCTACTGTTAGATAACTGAGTGAGGGTCACAGTTTGAACCTCTGCTTTCACTTTGACACTCACATATGTGTAACTGTTCCATGTGGAGAATATCGTTAAAAGGTGTTCTTCCATTTCCCTTATCTGGTATTCAAATGAGAGCCAACACATTTTTTTTTTTTTTTTTTTTGAAAGTAATTTTCAAAACTGTGGAAAAACAGCACTATTGTGTGCTGTTTAATTGTGTTTTGTTTTGTACAAGCCACAAATGCATTTACATACTCAAAAACAATGACAGAGTCAAAAGTTTTATACTTATTTGACCTTTATTTGTTCTAAAGAGCCGGTAAAAATTGTCACATATGGGTTTTTACTAAAGGCTGTTGGGAAACTATTGTGAATCCAAAAGAAGTGGAGCTGTGCCAGTTAACACCTTCTGAAACAAATAGAATAGGAAGACAACAAAGCAGCTGTAGGATTTTTGTTTTTTCATCATTGCCTGTGTCCTGATGCAAATGCAAACTTGAAGTTGATTTTTTTTTCTTGTCCTCAAAGACCCAGACCTATGAGATCATCCTCACCCTGGGGCAGGCATTTGAGGTGGCGTATCAGATGGCAGTCCAGGCCAGGGCGAGACAGTACGTCCATCCTTCATCTCTGGGCTCAGAGCTCATAGAGACCAAAGCCAGCCGTCCAGTGTCTCAGTCGTGGAGTAACGTGCGGAGATCAGCAGTGAGTACCATCCTATGATCCTCAGTGTGTGTGAAGGCAGGGAAGGAGTAGATCAAAAAAAGTATGCAGACCTCGTGACACACCTTTCACGCACCACTCTATCCCCAAAGGCTCATCTACAATGTGATAGAAAATGATGAGTCACTAGTTTTGCTGCTAATTTCATCTTGCCCACCCACAAACTATGAGTCATTCAGAGCAGAGGAGACTTTTTTTTTGAGTATATGTGAAGCATAATGGTCGAAGTGTTATTTGTTGCTCATGGGCAAAGATATGATTTCCTCTGGGACTTTTGTGATGACCCATCCTCGCTTGTTGGGTCCAACCTCTGCCGCCTCACTAGTGATTGAGTGCTTTGAATTAATGTCCACATATACCTTGAGCTACACACTGATGCATTTACCTCTCAGGCTGCATATAATGAGCACTCAGTGATCACTGTCAACTGAGAGAGCTTCACAGCTGGGACCATGCACACCACCAGACCCCATGCTAATGCAGAGACACAAATCACCTACCTGTGAGGATGATATATGGAGGAATCACAGAGCTTACGAATGAGTCTGTTTAAGTTTTACACTAGGTAAGGGGAGTCCTCTCTCTATTGAGTTCTGACAGAAAAAAAATCATTCTGTCTTGACATACAGGTTGTCAAGACATACAGGTCTTGACATAAAGATTTTGATTTTTCAGCTATCCATTTAGCTTCAGCAGCCTTGGCAGGATGCATCGTGATTTCAGGTCATCTCTCTGCCCCAATACCATGATGTAAATACCTTGGGGAAAGTTTTAAGAAATCCCGTTTTGGACCATAGCATTATGGATTAAACTTAGGCGATCAATGGGCTCTGTCAATGCATCGTACTTTTGGTATTGATTTATTCAATTGCGGTTGCATCAGAAGATGAGCTTCCTTCTGTGCTAATCTGTAAAAGTAGTCGTTCAACCTGTTTCACTGGAATCACACATGACAGTATAGAGATCATTTCCAGTACACAAGACCTCCTCTTATAGTCTTTCACTCAAGTCTTTACTGGCAATAATGTTATTTGCACTTGGATGCTTAAGTTGTGAATGTTATATAAGAGAAGGTAAAATTCTGATTGTTTTTTCACTTCACAGTTGTTGTTTTTTTTTTAAAACTTTTTAACCAATATAAAAAGACAACAGCCTTCAAATCTCCATCCGTACAACAGTCTGCCAATCTTGCGAAAACATTTCGACTTGCCCTGACACTTGAGTTCACATGAGGGCACCACCTCATTTCCTTGTCAAGTCAAAATCACGCCAATGTTATTAACAGTCAGAATTTTCCAAAGTAATTAAGTCTGTATTAACTTTGATTTTTTTTTTAAATCACAAGTTCAGTTTTCTATATCCACTCCAGTTTTTTTTTACAACTTTGCACGTCAAAATCATCAAACTCCTCATGGAAACAACTTTAAAAAATGTGAGACGGGATAATGAGATCAAATAAATTCATGTTGCTATTGATTTTCAAGGTTTTGAAATAATGGACATTAGGTGATTTGTACATAATTATCATCTTGCCACTAATTTATTGAACGTTTCCAATTCTATTGCTTATCATCTAGTGTTTATACGAGTCCTGTATATACATGACTACATTCACAGAGGTCACCTCATTTATAGTGACAAATATAATATACAAAAATCAGCACACTTTTAAGTCAAAACTTTGTAAATGCTCAATGACTGACAGGTCAGCACCACTTTCACATGGGATTCAAAGCGGAGCAGACTTGTGTCTTGGCTTCTGAACTATGATTGAATGCTATTTTGGGTGATGGTTTTGCAAATATGACTTCAACAGTCAGACTTAGTTCAAGACAGAAATAATTTGGCTCTAAATAGTCGATGAACTTCTGCATTGCTCTGACCCCTCAGTTTTTTTTGTTGTCGTTTTTAACATGTCTTTTTTCTTGTCTTCTTGGTCCTCCTGCTTCCCAGGCTGCCCCTCTACTCGAATGCCGCTGCTGTCACTGTCACACGTGTACTACCCACCGTCCCTCCTTCCTCCCGTTGCACTCTGTTAGCCCTGGAGTCCAGGTCCTTCTTTTTCCTCTATTCAACCTACAAACACATCAGTTTTCACACTAATCCTTCCTCTCATTTGGTTTGCTGCTGCAGTGCACTTGGATCTTAATTTATCCAGCATAAACATTCTCCTCATCCCTTTTATTCTTCTCATCTCTCATTTTCATCTCCGGTGTTTTGAGTTTGATGCAGTTGTTTGGTTGGATACTTTCAGAGGAGAGTGGTTCTCTTGTGATTTTTCTTCCATATATAGGCTTTTGTGAGGATTATTGGCTCCACTTAGGGTTTGTAAGATTGTTCTGGTTGTCTCTGTTGGATGGTTTCAGGTGCACCGTGTCATTTATCCGTATATATCACTGTTTGTAAAACACTGAATTTGCCATCCATATGCATGGAATTTAGAAATTTCAAAGCCATTTTTACCTTGAATTGTTTTCTGGTTGAGTGTATAGTGTGAAGACATTTGTATGACCTACTGGTAAAGAGTGCATCCTGCTTGTGAATAGCTACTCAGTATATGTTTAACTCCCAGGGGGGCCGTAGCTTTGGTTTGAGCCTCATGAAGTGTGTTGTCAGACATCATCCTTGTTGTGGATTGAATGTCTGTGATTATAATCACTGGATTGTGCCTCTAATCCACATGCACATGTGTGAGGACTAGTGGGTGTGGTGCGATGGCCTCCACTGCTGCCCGTCTCACAGCCTCCTCCCTCCCCCTGGCAGATCGACCCCCTGGAGATGGACACAGACATGCACTCCCTGGGCAGCACCACCTGGCTTTTGGACCAGCGGGACTCCAACAGACGTCCTGTCAGCACCAAGTATGAGACCACCATATTCTGAGGCCGGATGCCCAAAGCCACCCCTCTGCACCCCCTTCGTACTTCCCTCCTCCCTGCATCTGGTTCTTTACTTCTCTCTCACACACTTACATGCGAGCCCCGTGCCTTCTCACTGTGATGGTATAGCATCCCTCAGGGCTGTCTACTCCTGCATCCTCTTTTGCCCTGCTGAGCGACCCACACCAACCTTTTCACCCGCCATCACAAACACTCCTACGGCTCTCCTGTGCCTCCCCCCCCCCCCAGAAAAAAAACAAAGAACCCTTGGCAGCCTCCCTCACCTGTCGCTGCTGCAGCCAGTGGAGCGCTGGAACAGATGAACCTGGATCGATGTCATTTTACAGTGGCTCTGCTCTGTCAAACCAAACTGCCTCTTCGTCCTCATCCTCCTCCCCCTGACAACTTCCATCTGCCTTCAAATCCCAGATAGCCCCCCAAAGGTTGCATCTTTATTATTCCTCTTTTTTCAGGACTTTTTTTCTTTTTTTTTTTTTTTAATTGATTCTCAACAGGCAAAACAAGTGTATTCACTTTTATTTTTTTACTATACACGCAGGTTCTGCACTGGCTCGATGTAATCTCAATTTTAATTTCCAAACATTTTAAGTTTAAGTCATCTTTCCTAAATGCCGAAGCTGTGTCTCATATCTGAAGGGTCACTTAAAGGAAAAGTTCAACCTTTCATGAAATATGCTTTTGTCTTCTCGAGCAGGAGGGGAAATGTCTCACCTTGCTTGTTTCCTGTGGAAGCCCCTATATCATCCAGTTCCATGTATCTTTATTCAGACATCCAGACACAAAATAGTGTCAATACTAAATAGTGTCGCTGAGTTCAAGCCTAGTGACACCTGATCAAAAATAATCATCTGAAAATTCAATTTTTAGTGTTTACACTATGGTGTTTAACCCTTGAAAACTGATTAAAATGGCTGTACTGTACACATGACCTAATGGGGTCCAAAAAGAGCCGTCTCATAAACGTGTAAAGAAAAATGTAATACAGAAATTTTTTTTTTCTTTCAGTGCATCAGATCTTTTCCATTACTTCAGCCCTATCCATAGATATAAAGTTTATTATATTTATTATTATTATATATGTTTATATGGAATTTGCCATTAGAACCCTGTTTTTCTTCCAATATGAAAAACACAAAATACAGAATATTTCCAAGTTAGTACACAGTTTAATACTTCTGATGAAGATATTACAACTGTTGGATGAATGTTTTTGCAGGTGTGTGAACACAGACAGGGGGTCTGTTTCTGGGTTGGGGGGTGATTTGGGGGTCATTGTCTTGCTGCAGACAATGAAGATCTAGTTTCATAAAAACATGTCAGCATTATTGTATATAGTAATATATATAATATACATATATAATATATAAAGATATATATATATATACTTATAGTATATGAAAAATATTTGGTAATAATGGGAGTCAACTGGACCATTTTTGACCCAATCGGGTAGCATGTATACACAGTGAAAATCTGCTATTCTATACACTTCCAATGACAGGCATTAAGGAATTTAGAAAATAAGGTTGGGAGAAAATTACTGGCAAAATTTCATTTATTTAGCCGTTTAATTGACTGATTTATTGGGAGAGAAAAACATAAAAACAACGAAAGTGTCACTTTTGGTACCAAACAGTTCTCGAGGGTTATGGACAACAAAAATGTGCTTTTTACCTGACAGCTAAGTTATGCAAGTTGTTTCCCCACTTCCAATGTTTGTGCTAAGAATTAGCCACCAGCTGGTGATATCATTCATGTACTGCACAAATATGTGAGTGATATCAACACTGTGCAACTGTCCAAGAAGGCAAATTAGCATTTTCCACAGCAACTTTGAGCATTTTCTTCAACTCACCCTTTGGACATGGTACACATTTAAGATTTAGTTTTAAGTTTGTAAAATAAAAACTTTTTTTTTTTTTTTTTTTTTTTTTTTAGTTTTTCTAGAATCACTTTCAATTTCTAATTTTGGTTGTTTTTGCCTCAAAACAGTTAATTTTTTTTTTCTTTCTCCATCTTTAGCTTGTCCTGTCTTACCAGGCATCTACCACTGTGAGGCACAATGAGGAGGATGCTTTGCTTGCATTGGGACGCAAGACAGACAGTTAATCAATGAAAGACAATGAAATAAGAGGGAAAACAGCAACATGCAGCAAACAACCGTTTTTTTTACTCATTTGTACAGTCATGGTAACACGATGGATCGGTCGTGAATCTGTCACTGATGTCTGGACTCAAACGGACTATGAAGTGAACCCTTGCACGCACACAGGACTACAACTTTCCTACACTTTACTGATCAACAGCCTTACTCAATTTATCTTAAAGTAACCGAAGCCCCCACCTTTCCATGACCTTCCTGAATAACACCACTCGACAACTGCACGCCTCCTCTGCTTCTAAACGGGAACAGACAACACTTCTGGTTTCTTGATGTGAATAATTGACTACTGGTAAGACGATGTTCCTATAATGGTACAGATTTTTCCAGTACAAGGCCAGGGTCTCTGCTCTGGGCCGTCTATATTCTCACAGCATTTACGGTAGCAATCTGAGACTGCCAATCACAGCATCTTCTTTTTGTCAATTAAAAAGACACTGTGTTAAAACATGGCACTATCCTTTTAATACCTTCTTTTCTTGTTCATACTATGTGAATTAGATAATTAGCGCATTTGTGATACTTTTTGATAGACGGGGGCTAACTGACGTACTTTAGGGTAGTAACTGAAGGATCATGAAGAATCCAAACACTGAAACAGCCAGAGGCAAAAAAAAAAACAACAACAAAAAAAACAAAGCAGATAGCACCCAAAAACATTTTTAAAAGCTGCAATATTGAGCAGATTATATTGTTTGGTAGTCTAAACATTCTCCACTTACTTTTTTTTTTTTTTTTTTTTTTTTAAATCAAGCGTATTACTACACAATTTAGCAATTATTTCCCAACACAGCATCTTATTATTATGATTACAATGGGTGGGCAGCTGTGCCAATTATTTAAAATGATGAGCAGTACATGTAAGAAACAAACAGCTGTGAAAAGATTGAATTCACTGCAATAGGAGCCAAGTATTGAATGAGTTTGTTAATGCTGAGAATGTGGCACAGAGTTGTAAAAGATGCACTGTGATTCATAAATGCCTGTTGTGGAGTGGACACATATCTGCGGGCTCTGCCCTCGTGCACTACCTACCTGTGTGCTGTATGCCTTGCACCTGTCTGTCCTCGTGGGCGGTTGGACTGTTTGCTTTACATCCTCTGTCCTTGTTTCTGTGTGCTGCAGGAGGGGAGACGCTCCTCTCCTCTCCAGAAGACACAGCGGCTGCAGACTGACTGTTAAGATGTAACCGGTGTGTGTGCGGTGCCGTGGCGGCCCCATCGCCACTCAGCACTGACTGTTAACTGTTAGCTTCCACTGACAATGCATGTTGGCAGTGTTTTTTTTTTGTGTGTGTTCTGTCCTCTCTGAAGCACTCGGCTTGAACCGTCTCTGTTATGTACCAAAGCAGTGTCTCATCTCTTCTCTCTCATCTGCCAGTCGCTCTTTGTGTTCCCTCCCGTTTCGTTAAGCGCCAAAAACAGCGATTCATCCCCATCCCTTTACGTTTCCATCGTCGTCATTCCTCCAAGCATTTTGTCACGTATGTTCTTCCATTTTGTTTGTCACCAAGACAACCTGCTCTAGTATGAATGCATAATGTAAAAAAAGCATTATACTTTAATGAACAACAGCTATTGAAAGCAAGTTTTGGTGGCATGATATGTCTGTGCATGTATGAGTCTTTTTTAACAATGGTGTTTTCCTTATGTAGCTCACTCCAGCGTTCAAGTTTCCGGATACCAAGCTGTGAGTTGACGGGGAGCAGCCCATGCGAGTGTGTTTGCGTTGTATTGTGTTAGTGGAGAACAGATACAGACAGTAAGGAGAAACCCCTAAGCAACACAAAGGGCCGAACCAGCACGCCTCTGATATTTAGATCTCACTCCGTAAGCCCCCTGCTCCTCCACTGACCCCGATATGAAGCCCAGAACACAGATGAAACCTGTCGTCCCACTTGACCTTGACCGGCCAGACTGGACCCGTGTGTCACGCCTGTCTTGATAGAAGTCAGAAATGTCGATTCTACGTCCTGGCCACCGTGTGACTTTCTGATCTTGTCCCGTAGGAACGGTAATGTTTAGAGCACTGTAGACCACTAAAGATGTAGGCCATTCATGAGAATTTCTAGTCAGGTCTATTGGTTGGAGATAGTAACTGGGAATAATTAAAGGGTTAAATAGAAACATAAAATGTCAAAAAAAAGAAAAACTGTACCAGCATATAATACTTTGCCCAAGTTTATGGACAGAGTATGGTTTGTCAAAGAAAATTGTGATTCTGTTTCAAATTTTAAAGCAATATCGTATTAATGAAATTAAAAGATACAATAATGAAAGAATATCTGGTATGTCTGTTGTCAGCACTGGTTTTGTTTCATGATTGAAAAATGACATAATCTGTTCAAAATGTAAAATGACAATCGCAGTATGGTGTTTATTGTACAACCAAACTTCGTTTTTCCTGTTTGCGGGTGACTGAGTGATTCAATGATTATTCCTCATTTGTGCTTTATTAGTCATGCTGTCAGAAGCATCCAATATGTGACTAACACATATCATTATTGCTGTGTTATTTCTAGAATGTTCAAAAACTCAACATATAGATTAAAATAAATATTCACGGTGCATGACAGTAAAATACTTTCAGCCCATTTCAAGCTGTGACTCGTCCAAGTAAATAACTAAATTAATAAAATAGCAAGAATCAACATAGATCATTATTAAAATAATAGTACTTGTCGCACAAGTACATATTAGTCATATTACACTTAAACACTTTTTTTTGGGGGGAAAAACTAAATTTGAAACATATGCAATATGGAAAATGTGTTTATTTTGGTACGGCAGAATGAATGTTCAAGTGATATGGTTTGAAGATATATGATAATTCTGAAAAAGTTCTAAAGTAGAAAAGGTTTTCTAAAAATATGTGCTGGAGTTTTAAAAGACTACCAGTTTTGTCATCCTGTCTTCTGTTGCTTTAATTCATTTGAAGTAAAACAAACAAACAAACAAACAAACAAAAAACGCATCAATGGATTTTCAAGTTTTAACCATTTTTTATTAATCCATACCCATTATATGCCAACCATTCTGCAAGTTAAATTATAGACACATAAACTTTACTATAGAACAAGTTCAACAAAACCAGGCTCAACAAAACCTAACAACCTCCAATCGGTGATAAAATGTTTCATAATGGTTGCTATCAGCTTTACGTCTAAACACAGGTTTCATGCTTCAGACTCAGCTATAATAAAGAGCTTTGAAGAATAGCAAAATATAATTACAGCAAAAACAAAATGGTAACTGGAAATAAGGCAAAAGGAGAATGCTGGCAGAAAAATAAACATAAATTACAAGTGCACATTGTAGAGCTCTTCCCCCTTCACCCTGATAAAATATATTTACAAGACCTGCATTCAGTCAATGCTCCACTGACTAAGGATGTGAGTAAATCCCAATTCTAATCACATTAAAATGAAATTTACTTATGATTGCAAACGGTGTTGAAATAGACTACAGTCATCCTTTTCTACTTGGGCTTTCTGTTAGTGGATTAAATTAACACCTGACAGCAAATCAGGATCAATAAAAACATGATCCAGTGTGGTATAAGTCTGGTGTCCAGTTATTTCCCTACGACATGTCGTTGGACTGATGAAGCTTTATGTAGTTTATTGTAGTCTGAACTCAGCTGCAAACTGTTTTATCATTAAGTGATGATCTGCAGATCAATCTCCTTTGATTATTTAGCAAAATTAAAAGTTATGCTCACGATTGCTTTGATGAATTACATGTAACATAAAGAGTGAAATTCAAGTGGAACATACTGGAAATGAATGGCAACCAATGACTTCCTGAAGCTGTCAGAACAACATATCGAGTCTTAAATGATGCGCGTTATGAAAACTAAATGTTGGAGCTGACTTACACATATGACAGGTGTACTGTAACAAATCACGTGAGTTATAGACTATCAAACTGTAGTAAATCAGTTTAGATCATTTAATACAAACAACTCTTTGGAAAACATTGTGCTTTTGGTTTCCATCAAAAGAGAAAAAAAAACAGATGCTGTTAAGTTCTAAACAAAAACATCTGTCAAATATAAAGAAAAAATAAAGATAAGAACAGAAAAACTGTAATACTATTTACAGGTTATTACTAGCAGGATCTTTGGTATTTGATGTTTTCCTGAGAGGTTACCTTGAGGTGAAATTAAAGAAAAAGCTTTCTGGAGAACTCAAAAAAACAAAAAAAAAAAAACAACAAGAATATATTTGCTTGTTCTCAAGGTTTGTGCTCTAAACTTGTCGTTAAGATGTACCAAAGTAATATTGTAACATTACAGTAGTTGGCAACTGACAGCTTCTGTTGAGGCCGGTGGAGGTTTGCTGGGTCACCCCCAGCCTAGTTCAGGTCCTCCCCAGTCTCTGCCTCTCCTGGTTGGAACAGCTGTTTCCTGAGGACGGGTGCATAGAAGGGACCAAAGACCTTTTGGTTGAAGTGGACGATTCGCCCGAAGGCCGTCCCCAGCTCTGCTAGCTCGGCGCTCAGAAGCCTGAGGGGAGAGGGCAGCTCTGGACTCCTTTTAGTGGGGCTGCCCTGCAGCATCGCCTGGAGGAAGCCCTGTACTCTTTCTCCTACGTTTGATGGAAGGATGGTTGAAGGCGTGGACAGAGAGAAGGACAAACATCAGCTGTCAGCAGCAGCACACATGCATGAGGGCAAAAATGTCATCAACTAACTGATGTTACAATTATTATAAAACAAGAACGGTGCGTCCCCAACATGTCGGCAATGTGTATTACCATTTCATCAACGATAGTGCTTAATTAATGCAAAATACACTTCTTCATATATATATATATATATATTTTATTTTATACACTTATTATGATCCCCGAAGGGAAATTAATAAATATAATAAACTTGAGAGAAAGCTGAATAATTCTTTCTGTTGGAGAACAACTGCAGTGTGATGTCACCACCGCATCATTTTAGACACAAATCCCTTCCTCTTTGATTATGAAAATTAAGTTATATGAAAGGCGTGTTTGATTATGCATCAGCAAAAAGTTAGACTTCAGAAATGAATCACTTTTACTACTCTTATTGCGAGCAAATTATATTTCTGATAGCTTCGAGGGAGTTTTTATTCACATTTAAATGAAGTGAAACAACTGAGTTCTACTTAGTAATCTAAACTGTGCCTTAAATCTATGATGCAGAGTTATACCGTTTCCCAACATCCTAACCTATGAGTGTGCGGACGGGGTTGTTGTGCTTCCACAGCTCAGATATTTGACCCTTCAGGAGATCCTGGCTCTCTTGAGGCAACGCCGATCCTCCAAGATTGCTCAGCGCCTCGTTCACCTGCTGCAGCACCGACTGGCCGAGCCCCAGCAGTGCCTCCTTCAGGTCAGCTTCCCTACCGCGCCAGAAACCGGCAATAGACAAATTACCAGCAGACTTCATGAAGGCAAAGGCCTAAAAATGTATCCAACTATATGGGACGTTGTGCAAAGGTACTTATGAAAGCTGAAAAATGTCTCCCGTAATGCTGAGGTCTCAAAAGAGCTTTAGATTTAATAAAATGAGATTTTAATAAAAGGTGATTGAAAGAAAAGCAGCGTGTGCCGCTTTTGTGTTGCAGCTTGGTCCACAGTATAGTAGCAGACCTTGAATATCATCAGCTCACTGTTCCTCATTCATCCGCTGATCATGACAGCGGTTCTCTTGAACAGAAAGAATTAGGTTAGCTGGATGTCTTCTGACAGGCCAGTTGGCTCCTGTCGCCTCCACTGGTTTTCCTGGTCATCGTGACAGCCAGTACATGCGTCATAAAATGCTCTCCTTACCTGGTGTGACTGCCCTCCAACAAGGCAGCGATAGACCGCCTGAGTTTACTTATAAAGCCCTGATGAGAGAAAACAGCATCCCCACACTGGACGTTGGTCAGGAGCAGCACCGTTGCCTCCAGGACCAGCATCTGGATTTTCTGGCCCAGTGAGTCCAGGCGGGTGCGGTCCATCACCACGGTCTGAGAGAGAAGGTCACGTCAGTGTCATGTGATAAATGACAAGGAATTTTCATTAAATCACGGAAACCAGCAGTCACTGTACATCCACATGTCATCAAGCAGTGACGTGCGGGTCGGGGGAGGCAGGTGAAGTCGTGCCTCACCTGCCATCATGAAAGGAAAAAATGAAAAATGGAAGGAATAAATGAAATGGTTATATTTAGCCAAGTTATTTTCCATTTAACATCAACAATTTTAAGTTATTTTTACTCAAAATTTTACCGCTGAAATACTGATCAGAGACCTGTGGCGAGTCATTGATCACCATGGATTGATCAATAACTCGACTAGCTGTGCTGGTAGCTAAACAGTGAGACCGTAATGCTATCTCTCTATATGTCGCTATTAAAATGTTTAAAAATGTTTGCTCTATAAACTAAAGTCCCATAATTTAGCTAATGTATATAATGTACAGTGTTTTTTTTGGCAACAACTGCATGTGTGTAACGTCTTTCTTGAGTTGAGCGGTCCTGAAACCGCTGGGAAGAAGCATGAAGTGAGGCACGCAGTTCTCCCGCCTCATGGCAGGGGGCGCTGGTGATCCCAGGGATTCGTCCTCCTCGGCAGTAAAAGGAAGTGACAGCAAACTACAATCTATCAGCGAATCAAGTGCAGCCATTCATTTCTTTTCTGCTCGCCTTGCCTTACTATAAAAATGGAGGATTACACATCTCAACTCAAAATGTTTTCGATGCTTTTATCCAGGAGGAGCGGCGCATGGACTTCATTTATAAGTAAACGTAACATACAAGCAAACATGTCGGTAACAACACGTTTTTTTTTAATCAAATGCGCTAATTGTGTGTTACAGTTTGTACGTGTAAATAATTCTGTGACAATCAATAAAATATCACTCTGACCACTCTTATCAGCTGACCTCAGGGTACATCTGGTCTTGCTGGTCCCAACTGAGCAGATGCATGTAGGCGCGGTTGAGGACGGCGGTGGCGCTGACGGGACTGTCTTTGACAGAAGATTTCTCCTCTGCTGCTGCAGCCTGAAGCCACAGCTTGGTATTGTCCAGAGAAGCTGCAGGAAGAAAGGGAAAACAATATCCTGTACATAAAATCTTAACAACACTAACGCATGATTGACATCGGTGTCACTGAACCACCAGAGGATTCTTCAGATTTGTCGTACGTACATGGATGCCATCTTGTTTAGCAGGAAGTAGTGAACAGTAAATTTAAATCTCTGACGAAAAGCAGCACACGTTGAGCTAAGAACTATTAAAATATTAACTTTTAATACATAATAATACATTAATGCAGCCAACATAACTGTCAAAGCCGGCTCCACCCCCACATTCAAACACTTGAACACTATAAATTGTCTGTAGGTATGATTGTGAGGGTGAGCAGGCCCTGTGATAAATTGATGACTGGTCCAGCGGGTAGCCATCCTCTTCCAGCGTGACAACTTGACCTGGATTTGGATAAGCAGCTGAAGACACGATTGTAATCATCACATCTTCAAGATAATGAATGAAATGAAAGAAGGATTGGCAGCGGAAAAGATTCAAGATGGAAAAATGTGGCTTTAAAAGGACAAAGATCAAAATTTATTTAATTTAAAGTACATCTTTAAGTCATCATCATCCTCCTCTCTTCCTAACCTGGCTGTTTATCCAGGATTTTCTGGAATTGGCTCCTCTCATATTGAGCAGCATGCTGCAGGAGGTGAGGCCTCAGACACTGGACGGTGAAGTTCAGCATGTCAGTGTTCATCAGGCCCAGGACGCGGTAGATCTCTCTGACGGGCAAGGCGGTGAATGAACTTTCAGTGAAATAGATTCCAAATTGATTTGTGATGTGATGTGATTTCAGGCTTTATCTGTGGATCTGCCCTCACCTTAGGAGCTCCACAGGGTCCTCCAGGTCCATGAGTGCCCTGACCTGTGGATCACGCACGGGCGCGCATAAGGACGCCATGGTGTTGATGATGTACGCTGCCAGCTTGTGGACGTCCAGAGCTCCATGACTGACTTCCTGCTGGATCAGCTGCATATCCAGCACCTCGTCCATCTGAGACCTCAATCTGATGTGACGCGGCAGCAGCAACGACTGAAGGCTCTGACGGGGAAAATATGACAAGAAAGACCTTTTTATATCTGAGTGCTTCCTGAAGTTAGCCTGTTATGACTCTATACTGATATTTTGATGATAATAGTGGATGAAAAGTGACAAAGTTGAACTGAAGCAACTATTATAAGAAGTCATTATTCAGAAAACTGTGGCCCCCAAACGTGTCAGGAGGTCCAACAACTGATAATATGCAACTGAATATTACATGTCAATGCAAGATTTTTAAAAATGTTGCATCACAAATAATAAGAGATGACATCTGACACTTACACTCTTGATTTGTTGGAGGAGAAAGATGGTATGTTTGTAGTTTGGAGGATCACTGCTCAGCTGCTCTTGAAGAGTGTCCCAAAACGCCTGGTGGACAATCTCTGTTATTCTGTCTCAGATTACACAGAAGCAAAACTGTTAAAAAGTAGTTCACGGGAGTGTAAACTACATATTTTGGAAATGATATCCAAGGACGCCGTAGTTTTTCCTTGCCTGTCTTTAGGAGGGTTTTCGACTTTGAAGCAGAAATATTTGTTCACCGTGATCTCATGTGCAAGGCTCAGGTTGGAAACACAGTCCTGCAGCTCTGTTAGACCGGACAATGAGGGTAGGTTTCCTGACACCACACAGGACACACACACACACACACACACACACACACACACATAATTAACTGCCATTGTGTTAAGAATTCAATCACTAATGTTCCCTAATAAAAATAAATGCTGCAATAAAGCTTCATACCCATAGGAGAGTGAAGTTTGTCCAGATGGGGAAGGTCAGAGGGGGGGTCATCAGCAACCTTGTCTCTTTGATTTTCCATTTCAGCAACAGCCTAGATGATTAATATTTCAGTTACTTGATAAATAACCGACTGAACAGAAATCCATCAAGCTGGATGGTTTATTTGTCGCTGTAGGAGTATAGTACCAGCTGGTAAAATCCATTACTCTGCAGCTATTTGGACATTTGAAGCATCATTTTGGTGACGGTTACATTCCAGCAGGAATCCGAATTGTTTTCTCCTTTCCCCGCTCCCTAAGCAGGTGTCAGAGGAAATGTCGTTCACCTGTGGCTCAGCTGAAAATTTGTAAATCCAGCAGTGGATTTACGAGCTGCACACAGGGGAACCTTCTGCCTCATTTGGTACAACCCATTTTATTTTACTTTCAGTATAGTTTTCTAAGAGCAGCAGATTGTAAAAATAAAGCTTTTCCTCCTGGTATACTATCTGGACCCCAGGTTATTATTGATTTAGTAGTTATAGCAGCTATTAAAACACATGATAACAATCGTGTGTGTGTGTGTGTGTGTGTGTGTGTGTGTGTGTGTGTGTGTGTGTGTGTGTGTGTGAGAGAGAGAGACAGAGAGAGAGAGAGAGAGAGAGAGAGAGAGAGAGAGAGAGAGAGAGAGAGAGAGAGAGAGAGAGAGAGAGAGAGAGAGAGAGAGAGAGAGAGACTGAATTCAAGTGAGTTTTGAACAGTTGGTCAAATTAAAAAAAAATTATAATCTCCCTCTTCATCATAAATCTTTCAAATGACATCATTTATACAAGATTACTTTACAACTCTATGCAATTTACAAGGATAATTACATCAAAATGTAAACTGGTATATGACAGCTCACGTAAGATGCACAATTTCAGAACAAATTACTCACAAATTACTTTTTAAAATATAAAATTATGTAGGAAACGTTTTCCATTCTAGTTATTCTCAATTACAGTACTGTGTGATATTAACACTTAAAGAATAACGTAAAAATATAAAGATAATAGGGCAACTTAATAGTCTGACGTACCTTTTTAAGTTAAATAATTGTGAATTCACACGAACAGAAACAACCTGCGCTACGTTACGTCTGTCATAACAACTGTAAAACAGGAGCGTTCCAAGTTTAAACCTGGACGAAACCACTCCAACCGAGATATGGGGGAGGATTAAATTCACGCATTTGGTGAGTCTTACATGAGTAAAATCTCTACGAACTAGATAGATATGCATAATTTTCATAAGATGACCTATTATCGAGCATAAAATAACTTATTTTGTATCAAAAGCAGAAAATGAGGACTTCTTCTTTTGGTTTGGTCCGTTCTCAAATCAAAACAATGGGCGTGTCAACTCTGCAAGGTGGGCGTTGCTCGCCACCCGACTCGTGTCGTCACTCCGCACCGCCGCGTCACTGTGTTCAAAACGAACACACCTCCACGGTTCCGCGTTTGTTGACAGCACCGGCGTTCATCGACATAATGGGATCGGAGCGTTTGTTTGTTTGAAAGGTTCAACGACAAACTGGAGACGTCGAGACAAAAAAACTGACGAAGTGAACTGTTAAATCAGCACAAATGGAGCACAAACGTGTGGAACAGAATCCTAACGCCTAAAAAAAAATACACCAAATACACTTTTGTAGATAGTAGACTTAACTGTAGAAAAATAAAAACAGGTACATTTATTTTCAAGAAACAATTGTTAGATGATTATATTCGTGCTTTAATCCAAGCACGAAAATTTATTTCAAATTTACATTACATTTATATCAGTTTTATTCTCTAAAAGATTATACCCTGTACTATTTGATCTATGACACTGTTCCTCTATTAAAGGCTTTACATTTTTTTCATATAATTTCCATTTTAATTGCTGAAATTGTCCGTGGATTAATTCGATAAATCTACCATAGAATCGTGGTGGTTCCTGGCCAAAAAATGCTGCTTTGGTGATGATTTTTCAGATCATCAACATAATGAATATTGGTCATAAATGTCTTCATTTTATCTGGGAAACTGTGTTTTATTGCCCCTGAGAAAACACTGTACAACGTCAAGGTACACTGTCACCAGTACATCAATAGATGACTTCCACAGACTCACATCAAAAAAGTCCCAACACAGAACTGTATTGCAAATTATTTATACTCGAAAATTGTTGCGTAACAAATGTTTTCATAAATACAAGCATTTTACAAAGCCTGATCTAAAAATGTTGACCTTCCATCACAGCCACAAAAACACAGATATATTTTCATTAAAAAACAAAACGAAACACCCAGACACTGACATTTAGAAATTTGCATATTTCCAAAAAACATTATTAAATTTCTGTTTTAAAATAACAAGGATAACTTAAAAAAAAAAAAAAAAAAAAAGACAGTTTCAATCAACGCTTAAGTCTTTCCCTTCCTTAGATGCTATGTACATTTAAAACTTAAAAATACTACTCTCACCGTCGTTGCAACATGCTATCAGTTTAAAGCGAATGAAAATAAAATTAAGTGCCAAATTCAGGGCAGCATACCCAAACCTGCTCTTTTGATAACTTGGTGTCTCCTATGAAACTGAGAAAAAAAAAAACAGAATTACTAAAATATGACATTGATTTGAGAAACTTTTTAAGCAGAAGTAATTTGCAGGTAGTTTAGACTTCCAGGAAAAAAGTGTTGGGTTCCTCATGAAAGGGAAAATAATTCTTAAGGTTAAGCTTTGTGCTCAGAGTCCCACTGTGGGAAAATATGGAGGACAGTCTGCTGAATGACAATGAGCTAATTAAGTCAATCTTCTGTTCCCTGCCACAAATATAGCTGCTAATGTTTCATTCACACCGTAAAAAAAATCTTTAAAAAACATCTCAGATGTGTTAATAATACATTCAGATTTCACTCATGTCTGTCTCAATGCCTCCATTCATTAACAACAGTGCTGTAGTATGAAGTGCACTTTGGCAATACTCAAGTTATTTCTTCCAATAGGTGTTTTTCAGGTAATATCCAAGGCCCCATCTACACCTGCTGTAATAGACATCTATAACAGCAGGTGTAGTCACCACTAACCTGCTGCTATCTATGTGATCTATATATCTAGATGTGCCAACCGGATAACATCCTTTCACAAAAGGCCTTTGTTCCTGCGCCCACTAATGACGACAAGTGCTCATGTTATCTCTGCTTGTGTAATGACCAGATGTTGATATGGGAAAAACAGGTTGACAAAATGGCACATCTCAGGTCAAGGAAAGTAATTCTGCTCTATGGCTTTGACTCCATTGTGGAAGGAGGAGGGAAGAAAAAAGATTTGCGGGGTTTCAACAGGCAGCCTAACCTACGGACACACAAGCTAAACAAAGTCCAGCATCCTCCTCTGCGAGTTGTCCGTCCTCTCACTCCCCTCATCCTCTGTTCAGCCACAAAACAAAAGATACGGACCTGAAATCTGTCAGTCTGGTGCTTCTCAATCACCCCTCTGACTCAGAAAGATCTGCCCCCACCCAGTTTGAGTCAGGCCATTGAAAACTGTTCTAACTTTGGAGATCTGACACAATCAATTAGGTTGGCTGTGAGAGGGAAGGAGAGAAGGGAAAACCAGCACGTAGAGGTTAAATAAAATATCTTTGAATCAATGGAGTCTTGTGGCTGTGAGGAGAACCATATGTACCGTGAGTTTCTTAATCTGTTTGGGTATCCTTTCCATATTGTAGTCAGAAATATGAGCGGTGGCAGAAACATGAACTTCGAGCGGACATGCAGAAATTTGTGACTCACAGGTTTCTTAATCACTTGTAAATCATCTGGAGGAATTTCATTCTGTGCTCATTAACATTGTCCTTTATAAACAATGATTAAATTTCATTTTAAAAAAATGATGCCAAGCTTACTGTCATGTCTTCTGCATGTACAATATTTACACTTGTAGTGTTGAACACGCTATTTTTATCTCAGAATTTCCAGATTCATTTTACATATTAATCAAATACATTCACTTATTTAAAGTGTGGAATCAATATACAGTAGAACCTTGAGATATGAGTTTAATTAGTTCCGTGTGTGAGCTCGTAAGTGAAAAAAATTTGCCCCATTTTATAAAAACTAAAATAATTTTAATCCATTCCAGCCTTGTAAAAAAAATGCAACTCGCCTAAATTATAAAATAAAACCAAAAACATTTTTTTTTTAAATCAACCAATGAACATGCATACTTTACCTGTGCATAATTAATTATATATAAGTTATGTAAACAATGATAAAGCATGAAAAGAGACACAAAAGTCACAAGGTCACATGACTCTGAACGAGATCCGGTCTCAGCTGATGTTGTATCCATCCGCCAAATAACGGTGGTGTCCAGAAGAACGGCTCCTATCTCACATTTTTGCTCGTATGTCGAACAAAAATATGGACAGAGCAGCGACTCGTAACTTAAAAACTTGTAAGTTGCGTAGCTCATATCTCAAGGTGCTACTGTATTAGAATCCAGCACAGGCATCACTGGAGCCCTAATTTCATGTCAGTCCTCTAAGATCATTGTTACTCACTAGTAAATAACTGCGTGACCCCTGTAAGTGCATTTCAACAAACTACCAGGTTCCAGGACTTGAGCTGATGCCATCATGTTCAAATCCATTCTGATTTGACGCAGGGGAGTAGAAATGAAGAGGGATTCCCACTAATAGGAGACAGTCCAGTATACGGGAGAGGAAGATGTCGTAGTGCAGTCCATCTTCTGACCTGTGCCAGTTTCACCATCAGTGCACAACTCACCAACGCCCTTGCCTGCTAAGAGTCTTTCAGCATGTTAATGCGTGCGAAGATCTTGAGAGCAGGTCCCAGTTTAATGTTCATGGTGCTCATGAGGTGGTCCTCCTTCAGCAGGAGTAACGCCTGTCCATCAATCTCCTGAGAACGGAACTCATCTGCTATCTCCTGACAACCTGCATGGGGGGGGGGGGGTTAGTCACACGAAAAAACAGACATCGGGTGCCGAGTCGTGACTGATCACTTCACTGACCTGGCAGAGACCGGATGAATTCATACACTTCCTCCACGTTCCACTTGGTGGGGTCATCGGGTATGTAACGCTGACACGGTGACGGCGCATCTCTCCCAGCGCAGCCCTCCTGTTCTGAGGTCCTGCTCGAATGCCTGTGAATGGGGGCGTGAGCCGGGGCCGCAGCTGGCCCCACGGGGCCCGAGCTGGCAGCCGACAGGGGAGATGGGGGCTCCTCATAGCTGGATATGTCTGAGGACGGGCTGGACTCCTCCTGACTGGGTTGAGAGGCATGCGGTGAAGACACAGAGCCGCCCTGAGTCTTCTGTGGGGGTGGGGACAGCTTCTGGTTAATGATCGCCGGCAAAAACACAGAACAGAATGGATCATCAGTATTAGAACTGCTGAGGCAGCATGTTCAACACATTCAGGTTTAAAAGGGTGTAAGTAAGATTTACTATGGACATTTGCTCTACGGGTAGAATACGTCTGCAGGGAGGTGATTGGGTTTATGGATCAATATCAATGCACTTAAAATGACTTTGTCAGGAGGTGAAGCCTCTGACAAATTATAAACCTCAGGTCCAGGTCCACATAAGAACCTCAACAGCTAATTCATGGGTTCTTTTATCCCTGGCTGTAACATTCATCTTAAGTCATCCAATCACACACAGACAGCTCTTTCACCTATTCACACTCACGTCTTTTCAAAAATCCCCAAAAGAACTATTCAGCAGATTTGAGAAGTGGCTCATGCTAATGACCACAATTAGCATACGGGTCACCAAGGAGCCAGGCGGGTCTTGACAAAAAGGTCGTTGGGACATGACGAGATCACGGTACGTGTTTGCATCACGTGACAAACATGTACGAATGGCGGAACGTGTTTGTGAGCCGCTTGTACGATGGCGACTACACGGACAGAAACACGACGCCTGCCGTCTGACCGCAAGGAGCCGCTTGAACCGCTTGTCGTAGATCAAATGTAAACGATCATATCTCCCGTTTTCCGCGGTCAATCGGCTCCAAATAAAAACCGGAAGACAGTTTCACACCTATACCGTCTGTAAACATGAGCACAGCAATCCACATGATGGACTTTATTTGTTAAGAATGGTTTAAAAGCATCACGTGCTCTGATCACGCCGGCATGATCACAGGGCTGTAAGGGTTAATCCAGCTGCTTTGACTTCTGTACATCTAATTAGGGAAAGGAAAACACTAATATTTATTCCTTATTTCTGCTGATCACCAATAAATGCTGACAAAGATCATGGAAAACTTAATGACCCTTTGAAGACAGAGGTAGAAAATAAATAAGTGCTGACACATATGGTGTCCAAGTTTATTAATTAAATAGCATGAGGTGTAAAATTGCAAAACATAAAATGTGCGGCAGAAGCGGTGTTTGATGGGCAGTTAGGTGGTATTACGACAGGCGTGTGGGTGTGCCAATTGGTTTCCCTACCTGCTTCTTAGCCTCTACACTGGGACGGCCCTGAGATCTCCTGCGCCAGCGATTTGTTGGTTTATTCCTCTCTGGACGGAAAAGGCCCATCCGCTTCGTGCAGCCCACGTTGTACCTGTCAAAGAGAGTTGTTATTAGAGCGTTTCCTTTTTCACAAATGAGAGGAGACAGAACCAAAAGGTCACTTACCTCTTTGCACAAACCACAGAACAGAATCTCTTTGAGCCTTTGAATGTGTAGGCGAAGTCCACCCAGCCACAGTATTCGCAGGTTAGCTTGGGTTCCTGCTCTTTGTCTGGAGAAGGCAAAGAGCAGAAACGTGAGATAATAAATTGGTTTAACTTCTGAAAGCAAAAAAAAAAAACCCTCGTCTACTCTGATCACACCTGCAAAAGCATAAATCCATCTATTTTCTACAAGCGAGTGTAATCACAATACAGATTCTACTTTTGGCACCAGTTGGGTTTTGTAACGGAAATGACTTGATATTCTTAAACGCCACGTTTCATAACTACACCTCCAGTCAAAAGCGAACCAACGTGAAACTTTTTGTCTATTTGTCTCAGCAGAATTTAAATAAATTAAAGCTCGTCTGTCTTGGCATTAATTTGACAATTTAGAAAAGGTTTCTTTCAGAGAGGCATCGACCCGATTGGGTAAATCAGAGTTGATGTTGATGACCTCATCGGTAGAAATTAGGGTTGAGCTGGGTACTCGTTTCAGGCGAGTATCCGGTACAGACAACCCATTTTTGATGAGCAATGAATGACAGGCGCCATGCAAGACAGATAAAAAAGGTCTTCACTGTGATAAAAAAAAACACACAAAAAAGGAAAAGAGATGTTTTGTTGGATTCAAAGATTAGAGTTCCAAATATGCTGCTGTTGGAGCTCCGTGGTGTATGAGGCTGGTTTTGTTTGGAAGAGTAGACAATTTTTGGCGAAAAGAAACAGAATCATGCAAATATGCTGAAGTAAGCATCTTGTGAGGACACAGGGATGCAGAGGAGTAACGGCTCTTTTCAGCAGCCGTCACGCTGCTGCAGTAACTGTGCATAATGACACAAACAACACAGTCAATCACCAACGCACGAAACAAAATCGACTGATTGGCCGTTCGCTCACCTGGCTGGTTCAGGTCCTCGGCTTCTGAGTCACTGTTGGCGGCGTTGCTGACGGGGGTTTTGTCGGGGTCTGAAGAAAGCTGAGCATCCAACTTTTTGGGGCTGTCGATGAGAATAGGCAGACGCTCCACCTGTTGATCAGAGTCATGAAATCACAGCAGCTTTAAACACAGACTGATTTACATTTGTATATACAGGTGGCTTGGCCGGATAATGTAGATGAAATATTAATCTACATTAAAATTTATTTCCAACATATCCAATCAGTGGTTTTATTTGTCAATAGCGGGTATCTAATGTCATCGTGTTTGCTGCTTGTTTTCATGGCTCTGTTTTACTTATTTTCATCTTCTGTCAATTTGATTTACAGTCTGCTGTTGTGTTTACGACACCACCATGAGCTCTGACTTGACAATTAAGTTCTTTCACATTTTAAGACATTTAAACTGACAATTTACACTGGTTTAGTAACTGAAAAAACAATTTAAGTACCTATGCAATGCAGCTGTTTATGCTGCATTATTATATAGTTCCTTGTGCTTAAGGGGAAAATGAATGGAAATACAGCTTGCTAGACAGTTACATCAGATGTCCAGAAGGGGGCAGTAGCTCCCAAACCTTTACATCACAAAAGGCACGTCACTATTTTCTTACAAGAACAAAGGCTACAGTGTTAATAAGTGTCAGTCACAGGCTTCCAGACGCACTTAACAAAAAGTAGAAAATAGACTTAGATCAGTTTAAAAAAGGCGAAAGATAAATAACATAATTTACTGTAAGTGTGTTTAGATGCTGCAGGTCATCAAACACACCTCCATCCATGTACACTGATGGAGTCTGGGCTTACAGTAATTTCAGTCTGAATGAAACAGACGCTGTGAGTTGTCATTCCTAGCAGAACGAGTGGGTTTGTCTTTTCACGGGTGAACATGGTGATTGTGGGTTGTCGATCCCTTCTCCCCGTTAGTGAAGCACAGACACTCACACATACTGGGAACGGCTCAGCTCCCTCCTGGATGACAAAGCCTTCGATGACATGCGTGAGGACCTGGGGCTTGACAATGGCCTGGGGCGGTTTGTTCTCTCCATTTTGTGGCGTGCTGCCCATCACGGTGGGCGCCTCGCTCTCATTTCCTGAGGTCATGGTTGAAAGTGGGGTCGCAGGTGCAGCACTCGGCCTCTTGGTTGAGCCCCCGTCTGACCGAGAAATGAATATAAAACCATTCAGTTACTAAAGGAGATGTGTACTCTCAGAGCAGGTCACTAGTGGATTCAGTCACATTAAATCTAAAAGAACACATCTTTTTTTTTTTTCATATCAGAGTGAATGTGAAGATTGATAGTTAAAAATGCTCCATTATTACACAAAAACACCCCCTTGTGTTATCATTTGATATAATTATGACACAAATATTCTCACGCCAGCATCTGCGTCACGTGACTGTAACCGAATTATTCTGGATTTAATAAGTTTAAAATCAACTTTTTGCAACTTGGAAAGACTTTTGTTTGGTATTTTCTTGGATTTATAAATCCACTAATGCCACAAAGAACCGATCACTGGATTATAGGAAAGTGAAATGAATGATAAGCTGCACTCCCACCTGAAACCGGGGGGGGGGGGGGACCTCTGGAGGTCACCGTTAGTTCTAAATCTCTTTTAACAGCAACGGAGCAGCATTAAAAGCTTCAGCGTTAATAAATCGATTTAACCGATTGTTTGTCTCCACGCACACGCATCAGTTCCACGCAGACATGAAGTCCCACGATTATTCACGCAGGAGGTCTGACCGTCACATCCGATCTGCATGTAAACCAGCAAAAGCATCAAAAAAGCCACGTGTCTGATCGGATTCACTTCTTCAGCGTCGACGGTCAGAAACACGTCCTGTGACCCACGGACCCACGGCCGATCATCAACCAACAGGAGCCCCCACCTTGTCCACCAACAGGAGCCCCACACACCACAGAAAACCCGCAGTAACGGACTTTTCTTACCGTCCACGCAGAAACATGTGCGTTTAGTTGTTCGGTCGAAACCGTTCCGACACCAAGCGATCCGCCTCTCCGCTCCCCCCACAATAAAGTCCTTACAGAGGGTCCGCCTCCCGGAACCCTCCCACCTCAGCTCCCGCCGTCACCCCCGATCGGGCTGCGCCAATAAATCTGTCACCCACCACCCTGGGCGGAGACTGTCCCCACCTTCTGCCCCCACCTTCTGCCCCCACCTTCTGCCCCCACCTTCTGCCCCCACCTTCTGCCCCCACCTTCTGCCCCCCCCTTCTGCCCCCACCTTCTGCCCCCACCTTCTGCCCCCACGCTGAACGTCCTCTGACGGCCCCACGACGGGAAACCGCTGGGAAAACTGAGACCCCTGGGAGTCACTAGAAACAGGCCGTCAGCAGGACAGCAGGAGCCTTTTAAGTCCACAGTCCCCCCCCCATCTGTGCGCCCTGTTGTCATTTGCTTGTTTGCTGATTTTTATTTCAAAAGTGAGGATTTGATTTAGTGTGTGGATGTTTTTGGGGGGTGGGGTGAGATCTGAGAACAGGGACACCAGACAGACTTTCCTCTACATCAGCGGTCCACAGCCAGACCATAGTTTCACAGACTTTAAGATAAATATAAAATGGTACGACCAAAAAAAAAAAAAAAACCTGGTATTTTGCAGCTTTCTCTTTCTTTGAGGTCGTATGTTCTTCTCCTTTCTCTTCACTGGGGCTCTTTGACCCTGTCCAAAGAAACTTTTGTTCATTTTGCCAGCTTGGGAGCGGCCCCCCTCGAAGAAGGTAGTCATGTGACCGAGGCGAGGATCATGAAAAGCGTAAAGACTGACAGGTTAGGCGGAGAGAATCTGGTCATTTTTACAAAAACAAAACACCTTCCAGAACCAGACAATAAATAAAATGGAAATAATATAAAGTTTTTAAAATCTTTCTGTGTGACCCGGTAGCAACTGACCCACGGATTGGTAGCAGTCCGTGACCCGGGGGCTGGAACCACTTATCTAGGAACTCCAGCTAGCTGCGTTTTAAATCTCACAGTTGTGAGCTCACACATAATGTGAAGTCAAACTATCACACCCCAAAAACAACCCCTAATTACACCGTTGTTGTGTTTACGTCAGAGAACACCAGAAGCTGTGTAAAAGGAGCTAAAGATCATCCAGGAATGGTTCACTGCAAACGCAGTTCCACTCCTTTAAATCATAGCATTAATCTTTGCACGTTAAAATATGTATTCATTTTGTCGGGTTACTCTTGCATTTCTGACAGTATTAAAAGAATTTTGAATTCACTACTTTATGGTAACAAGTGTATTGTAACAAAGTGGATTCATTAGGTCGCAAACGTTGGCAGGAAACGGCAAATGAGAAGTCAGAGAACGAGGAAAGGAGCAGAAAGGCGAGCGATCCACTGGTGATTGGGCGTAATTGTTCGTTTCCACGGGAACAACGAAGCAGCACCTCCCATGATCCAATACAATACAGCACCATCAAGGTTTCATTCAGAAGTTTACGGCACGGGTGTATTAGTGGTACAGCTTTACTGCTGATGTGTCCTTCTGGCCACTGGAACAAGTAATTGATACTGGATTATATTCATTATGGATTAGAGAAATAGTTTCCTGCCCTGATGAGGAATACTGCCCTGCCATAGCACATCACACCCAACTCACTGGCCATAAAGGAACAATTTGTGGTTTATAGAGTGTTTCATTTTACAGGAAACATGACATTAGCACCAATTTCAACCATTTAGGAAAAATATCACCATGGAAACTTAACATTTTGAAAATACATCCCAAAGAGGTACAGAGGTACGTCCTCAGCAAAAAGAAGAAGAGGCCAAATCCCTTTCCAAATCCCACAATCTGATCCATCCTTTGAACTAAATCACTTTGCCAACAAATAAAGCATTAAGAAAATAAATTTCACTGCAGAGGCAACATTTCTGGGATCTCACCGATTCCCGAATCTGAAAGCATTTTAAGTAGATTAAATATGCTTAAAAAGCCCTTTGGATTCTACACACATTTGAAACAGTCCAAAGTTGAATCTCAATGGTTTCTTACACCGGCGTGCTGCTGTATAACGGACAAACACGGGTCTGTAGCTGGAAGTCTGAGTCCCACAACCACAAACATGACATCAACAGTCAGGAGGACTTTCTTTAAACATCACTGGATGATGAAACACTCTCTACTCACAGGATAATAAGGATTACATTTGTATTTTTGGCGTCTTACTAAATCCTCAAACATTCTTTGCAACACAAGTCAGTAACAGTCACTGGATACTGCTTGTGTTTCAGCAACCTGGTGATCTGCTGTACAAAAGTACTTCATACATTTAGTTAATATACTCTTAGTAAGGAATTACTGTATGTTGTATTGTTTTACTTATATATATATGCGTACATGCTACAGTGTTGTCAGTCCTTTTAATGGATTCATGTGTATGGGAATAGTTTAGAAAACAGTGCTGTGTGAATGCAGAACTTTTTTTTTTTAAATGACAAGGAAAAAACTATTTAGTACAAATATCATCACGTAATGGAACACATTCTTATGACCTTTCACCCACAGCACAAAATAAAAGAAATATAGGGACTGACTGAGAAAGAAGAAGATTGAATCTTTCTGTTGTCAAAAATTCATAAAGATGTCACTGAAAGCTAAATAATCACCGTCAAAGGATCCAAAGAAGAAGAACACAAAGTGGCCTAAAAGCTTTCCACTGTCACCTCAAGTACAGTATTCAAATTTACTTCTAAATTCATTTGTCAAAATTCATTTTTGCATTATTAAAAAAAAAAAAGTAAAACATTTTGCATAGAATAGGGTTTTCACTGAATTTGTACAACTACACAACTAACAGTGTACAGCTGTGGGCTTTTTCGACTCAGTCAACTACACGGCAACAAGAAACAAAGTATGAAATTAGTTCTTAAGTTCAAGGAGAGCATTAAAAAAAAAAAGGCACATTTTCTGTGCCAAGTTGAAAATTTGACACTGGTGCCATTCTTCTCGTCTGTAGGTGACTGGTTTAAAGTGTTTGTGAGACGTGTGAATAAGTCGACACAGAATCTCTACCTTCAGGCTGCACAGCTGGCGGGACAGCGTCGACCTTGGGTTGCTCTACTGGCTTGGGGGGTTGTGATGGCGAAGGTGCAGTTTGCTGCTGTTGCCGTTGTGGCTGCTGTTGTGTGGCGAGGGTTGAACACGTCTCTCTGACCACCAGGGACGTCGGTTTATCTTTGCAGTCCTGAACCATTCGAGAAGCCTGTGATGAGTATTTGGAACAAAGGGTAAAATGAAGATGTGAAAAAGACTGGCACATCAGGGCTGTTCCTTCTTCTAATGTAACTCAAAAACTGAAAACCGGTAGGCTTGGAAAATATGAAACCGGTAGGAAAATAAAACACCAAGAATCCCAAAGTCAGAAGATTCCTGTGTTTTTTGTATGTCTTGGAGTAGAAAGGAATTTGGTGGGAGGAGCTGGAACAGTTGTGGTTGTTTTGCTGGTCACTGCTTTAGAAAGTGAAACATAAAGTCAGGCTGGTTGACTAGAATAAAGACGGCCTTCGTGAACACCAAAGTCAGTCTGGTGCATCAGAGAATCGTTGATCTGTTCACAAAATCTATTTGTTACACACACAATGAACATTTTTCTTTGACTTGTCACAGAAGACCTGGGAATTCTGGGATGGGCTGGTAGTAACAGTACCAAACAAAGGAAAAACAGTAAAATCTTGATTTCCACATTTAAATATTTTTATCCCTATCAATGTCTTAATGGTAGAACTTGATGCTGTATCCAGTTTGTTTTAGGAGACGGAAAGTGTAATTGTTCGTTTTTGGATGATGGTGTCATAACTGTACCCACCGTTGGCTGTATTTGTAGATTGATGGCGGTGAGCTGGACGGGCTGAGCTTTTGCGTGGTTGAGGGAGGAGTGGAGGGCATGGGGGCTGATGGTGGAGTGGAAGATGGTGGCCTGCTGGCTAGGCGCGGAGGGTTGATGTGGAGCAGGTTTGGGCAGTACGGGCACGGGGTGCGGTGACGGTTGAATGGAGGCCGTCTGCAGCAGCTGCCCTGCAGTCCTCTGGGAACCTGGACTCTGATGAACCACAAATTGCTGCTGCTTGTGCTGCTGAACCAAGGAGTGGGGCTGGATCTGAGTGTACGCTAGAACGAAAACAACATGTTTGGATATTTATGAATTCGTCCATCGACCGTCTTCTATACCCGTGGACGCGACGGATGAGTTCATGATTCACCAAACACCGACCATCAGACTGACTGTGGTGTCAGCACATTTGTTACTGTGGCCAAAATCAGACAAAATACAGACAATTTTCACAGGACATTCAAAATTTCTCTTTTTACCTTGTCAGAAGATCAATAAAACAGTATTTCTTCCTTGGATTCATCAAAGTCATCATAGTAATTTAATATTATTGAGATTTATTTTAATGTTTATTTCTAGTTTTCTGTGTCACTGAAAGAGGCATTAATTATTCTATTTGACCAAAGGTGTCTATTCATTATTAAAAATCCTATTTTCCTCTATTAAATTTTGAACTCAAATTTTAAATTAATTTCAAATCAAATTTAATTTAATTTGAATTGAATTTAAATTCAATTTAAATTTAATTTTAAATTAATTTTAAATTAAATTTTGGACGTCAACAGTCTACAAACACCTGAGACAAACTAAGGATTTTGTACTCATTAGTGACAAAAGTAAGTTTTTTGATAATGATAACAAAAAGTTTATACAGTACATTAAATGTTCAGCTATTATCATCATTATTATCATCAATGCACATGACAAAAACAACAGTTCATGGCTCTTACCTCTCAAATGTGTGTTTGCTTTTTTTTTTTTTGGTTCAATGTCCTGGTAATTGTAAAAATCTTTCTCAGATTTGCTGGACTAAATAACTGTTAAACAGTTATTAAACACTGCCCACTCTGTGCCACAATCTTTCTACAATACTTGTGTTTAAAAAAAAAAAAAAAAAAATCAGGATTTGAGGCATTTCTCATGCCTCAAATCATGAGAAATATTGTCTCTAGTGGTTCAGTGTGCATCAAAAGCAGCCAGATGTCGACATCTCCTTTGCACCCTGTTAATGGGACAATCTTTTTGAAAGTCCACAGAGGCTGGCTGCTGCACGTTTGGTTTGACCAATACCCACAAATCCTACAAAATGGTCCGTCACCACCTGTCAGTGTCATCAGTGCTCATAACTCACCCCCAAGCAAGGCAAGCAGCGCATCAGTCTTCTACCATCAGAGTGGACTCGTGTATGACTGTGGAAGTACCCTGAAGCTAGTCTAATATTAGAAAAGCCTCAGGAAAAACCATGCTGAGCCAAGTGTCCATTATATTCATGATGGAGTTAATGTTAAGTCAGCCAGTCCAAGCTCATTTACTGCCTCCTTAATCTATAACAGCTCTACCAGGAAACAAAGAGCCGTTTCATTCCCATCAAAGAAATTAGCTACGAAACCACTATACAACAGCCGCTGCTATATGAGCTGTGTGAACGGGAAAGAATGTTAGGTAATGTTAATTAAGCTGCAAATAACTCCAAGCAGGGAGAACAATTGAGTAAATCAGCCCCCCCCCCCCCCCAAAAAATAAAATCTGCCTTGCTTCACTCCTTTTTTTTATGGTGTCTTGTCTGGAATAGACTCCATCTGGTCTCAAAGTTTCCCTATGAGACACCAACCGCAGTCTGCATCCTGAAGTGGAATACATAGAAGTTTCTATCCAGCAGAGTCAGGACATTAACTCTTTTCATCCAACAGAATCTGTGACAAAAAAGTGTTTTTTTTTCCCCACAGGCTGTGACACAACAGCACCCACGAGCTACATGTTTGGTTACCTGTGATGAGCAACGAAAGGCTCTCATCTCATATCTACTAGAATTAGATCAGAATGAGACTGAGCTGTATGTCGTGGAGATATGACCAGCTGTATCATAGTCCCAGATGTCAGCCTGTAATGTTCAGGCTTGAGAAGTAATGTAACCTGAACCCTCAAGGGATAAGAACATCTACTAGTTCAGCAGCTCTGCCAAGAAGATTATTATTTACCATCACTGGAGTTACTTGTGTCTCAATCCTTCTCATGTCTCTTTATTGCATTCGGCAACTCATCAATCCGACAGCAGTGTTCCAACAATCCAGTCAATAGAATA
The DNA here is from genome assembly GCA_013358685.1 of Antennarius maculatus. Taxonomy (NCBI): domain Eukaryota; kingdom Metazoa; phylum Chordata; class Actinopteri; order Lophiiformes; family Antennariidae; genus Antennarius; species Antennarius maculatus. The sequence continues at coordinate 1,640,458 of CM023609.1, read as the reverse complement.
GGACAGCTCTTCAGCGTTTTTATTTCGAAAAATGTAGCATTTCTCAATCAACATATTACAGCCGAGACAAAAACAGTGCGCAGTGTCGCAAAGTGCAGTTTATAGAACTAACAACAAAAAAATAAATCACTTGACCTTTTCCATGGTTAATAATAAGGATTACACCAAGTAAAAGTGGTCAGAAGAGAATAAAAAACATCAGTTGAGAGTCTAAATGAATCAAGAACAACTTAAACATTGAACAGGAGTCACATTTAAAACATCCCACAGGAGCATATCGCCATTTCATGCCGGACTTGAAGGAAGGGGATTTCTGAATCAGCGTACGCCAGACACAAGCAGCACTCCCCACAAATCCCAATCGCTTTCTCAAGCTTTTCATGGGAAATAGAGCCAAGTGTGGGAAGAAGAGAAAGACGGGGGGGATTTTATTTAAATGCCATTCCCCTTAAGGTTTTGGGATTAATAAGGGGATGACTCAAGCCTTCACACCCACACAGACACAATCCTCACTATGTTGCAGTTGCCTCCACTCCCCCTGAGTTACGAATCACTGTACAGTGGTACCTCTACTTACGAAATTAACTGGTTCTGCAAGAAATTACGTGAGTAAAAAATTACGTAGAGACGCGTTTTCCATGCAAATGCCCTAATCCGTTCCAAGCCCCAAAAAATTCCGACATGTTTTATAAAGCAAAAAAATGCATCAAAACATGTAACAAATACATGTTACAATTAGATTATTACACAATAAATGAGAGTTGTGCATAATGTACAAAACAAAGAATAGAGTAAAGAATCAAAATGATGGTCATTTACCTTTTAACTGCTGTCCTCATTGTTTTTTGCCCTCTTTGGTTCATGCGCTCCTGCCTCACCATGAACAACAGAGTGAATTCCAGTCCTCCTTCTGAACTTCTCCAACCACCCACGCCATGCCTTAAACTCCTTAAACTTCCTTTAGTTTTAATAACGTGGTGATTGTAGATGCATTACGACCATATTCTTTGGAGAGATCAACCAAACGCATCCCTTTTTCATGCTTTTCTATCATCTCTTCCTTTGTTTGTACGGACAAAAAAACTCTTTTCTTCGTCTTTTCTTTTCCTCTTTTCTCCGTCACTTTCTTGGGGTCCATAGTGAATACTCTAAAAGTTAATATATTTACGTAAAACTATCAGAACACCTCAGGGGTCGAGGGCCGAATGACGAGGACGCTGCATAGACACCTATCTAGCTCCACACAGAGGTCCCTCTGAGCCAATGGGATGCCAGGAAGATACTAGGTAATAGCCAATGGCAAAGCAGCTATGAGAATGGTGTGTTCAGGAACCTGTGGGAGTTGTATCAGCCCATACTGTATTTTTACCTTTCGTAACACGAAATTTCTTTGGTAACTAGAGGCAAGAAATTTCTCAGCAAGAAAATATTAAGTAGAAGAGTAGAACTTCATGAGCTGTAAAAGTAGAACTTCGTGAGCTGGATCACGGACTACCTAACAGACAGACTCCAGTACGTCCGTATGGGCGACTGTTTGTCTTCTATGGTGACCAGCAGCACGGGGGCGCCACAGGGGACCGTGCTCTCCTCCATTCTCTTCACCCTCTACACATCGGACTTCAAGCACAACTCGGACACATGCCCCATACAGAAGTACTCCGATGACACTGCGATTGTGGCATGTATCTGGGAGGGTGATGATGGGGGGGGTACAGGGCATTGGTGGCTGACTTCGTGGAGTGGTGCCAGAACCAGCTCCAGCTCAATGTCTCCAAGACGAAGGAGATGGTGCTGGATTTCCGGCGGGCACCCCCCTCTCCACAAGTGATCATCGAGAGCAGTGAGGTGGAGGTGGTAGGAAACTATAAGTACCTGGGACTGCAGCTAGACAGCAGACTGGACTGGTCACTCAACTCGGACTGTGTGTACAAGAAGGGGCAGAGCAGGATGTACTTCCTGAGGAGGATGGCCTCCTTCAACATCTGTCCTAAGCTCCTTCTCATGTTCTATCAGTCCGTAGTCTCCAGTCTCCGCAGAGTGGGCTCAGTGGTCGGGCTGAGCCTGGACTCTGTGGAGACGCTTCTGGAGAGCAGGACCATGTCTAAAGTCAGGGCTATCATGAACAACACCAGCCCCCCCCTGCACACCACCTTCTCCCAGCAGAGAAGCACCTTCAACGGCAGACTGATGTCACACAGCGCCTCCACAGAGAGGCTGAGGTCCTCCTTCGTGCCCCGTGCCATCAGGGGGTACAATGACTCTCTCGGGAGGAGCGGGGGGGAGGTGGCGGGGTCAGCACGCGGTTAAATGGATTTAATTTAATTTTATACTGTTTATATTTTAATTTTATACTGTTTATATTTTAATTTAATTTTATACTGTTTATATTTTAGTTATAGTTTAGTATATAAGTCCTGTTAATGCTACATGTGTCTGTTAGTGTAGTGTCTGTCTTGTGGTTTGTCCTGTGATGTCAGTGTTCCTTTTTCTCCTGGTGTTTATCCAGTATTTATTCATGATGTAATGCCTGAGCAGTGGATATGTACAATTTCCTCTGGGATTAATAAAGTATCTATCTATCTAGAAAATGTCGTAAGTAGAGACATTCGTAAGTAGAGGTACCACTGTAGATGTCTTAATGTGTGTGCTCTTGCTCAATGTCCCAAGGTTGAGGATCATATACGTTCCTGATGGGGCTGCAGCGCCAGGCCCCGGAAAATCCCTGATTTTCCACATTCTCACTGGTTGTCGCTCTCGCCTACTTTCAGGAAGTACATTCCACTGTGAATCAACACAGGAACAGCAAGATTAATGCAATCTTTCCTCATTTCAAAAGAAAAGACATGTAGTTTGTAAGCTATAAGGAAACTTTAATAAATCCAGTGTTTTGATTGTTCAGTCAACACTGTAGTCTCATGTTAGATGAAAAGAATATCTAAGGACACGCCTCAGCATGTTTTCATAATAAATCATTTAAAGTGAGATTTAATAACATTCAGAAAAATCCTTATCGTCTCTGGACTTACACTGAAAGGGATTACTTTCAAAGATGTCTATATTTAGCAGGATCTGGCAACCGATGCTGTTGTTAGCAGCTACATCCTGTACGTACAACATCACTGACTGTGTGCATCTCTTTTAATTTGTTTGTGATGCTTTCAGCGCTTACCTTCTGAGGTTTTAAAGTAAGGTGAAGCCAAGAGAACGCTGATCACAAACGCAAAACAGCAAAGCAGATGATGTTAAAAGCTGACCAGAGTTTCCCATTTTAAAGAAAAAAAGCTGCTTCATTAATCCCCCATTTGGGAATTGTCTTTTTTCACTCGATATTTATTGTCCACACATATACAGGCTCTTGTTTCTGCAGCTACCAGTTAACACTCCATACTTTGTTTGACACTGGTCTTGAACAAGCCACCCTCTGATCCTTGTGGACTGAGTTACTGAGGCCCCAAATTTAAATTTAAATTGATTAAGCGCCAGAAATAGATTGTAGCCCAGTGGTAAAGTACTGTATATAAGCAATGTACCCAAAGGGAACATTCTGAAAAAATTAATCTATCAATGTTTTTTCAATCTTGTTTCTATTATTAAACTGATATAACGTTTAATTTAGACTAAAACAATCTAAACTTATCTAATTATTAAACTTTTATTTACCATCTCCTCCTCTAAACAAATCATTGAAAATGAAAACTGTTAATGATGTTTTGTTGCTTAAAGCATGATGGGATTGTCTGCTGTAAGAGTTCATGATGACACAACTAGAATTAAGTCTTTGCAACCAAAGACGACTGGTCTGCAGCTGTGGCCCAGATGATCCTTGTGTGAGGACTTCAGTCTGGTCCCTCCTGATCTGCTCCTGGCTGCCACAAGAATTTTCAGACATGTTTTTCAGGAGCAAAAACCTGGATGATACCATGTTTCCAACCATTTCTTTACTCCTTCTTGTTTGTTTTGCTCACTATAAAAAAGACTAACTTCCATGGCAACTTCATCATTTTGTTTATGTTGTACAGTCGATTTACAAGAGACCACGAGGTTCACGGGGAATAAGGGTCTTTGTCAAATTGCGCGTGATGCTCCATTATTTTTTAATCTTGTAGATCATGCATGTTTGAGGAGGAGACCTGAAAAGATTCTTATGTGATGAAAACTGATTTCTTAATCTTAAAATTTTAATACTTGTGCACTCTGAGGTGGACATGACCTATTCCTGTAAAACAACACGTGACTTCTATCAGACTTGTATTAGCACATTTCTCTCTGTTGCGATACAGATGACAAGAGACAATAATATTTATTATATAAAGCTTTTACAATTTCATGTTTGAAAGTGTAAATTGACCCAGTTTAATCTGAGACCCATCGTCTCACCATGCAGCCTCCCCTCCTGTTCCTGTTCCATTAAATCCTCCCCATGTGCACACCTGTCCCTCACAACCTGCTGCTATGGCAACTCCTGATCATTTTTCCAGGCAGCATGGAGCCAGATTTTTAGCTTCTATCCTTCCTTTCATTTTATGTGAATCCATTACTGCCACAAAGCACGACACGGTTGTGCACTGACACGCTCAGATAATCCTCTCTGTCACCCAACACACACACATACACACACCTGAATGGGCAGATAGAAACAACAGCATGCATCAACATTGTGTGCTGCAGTGTATTTAAGATTTAGAGTGCACACCCTATTATACAATTTCCACTCATGGAACAAACACAAAGGCCTTGGTCAAACGATTTGGAAAAAGGTGATGTCTTTTTTGTAAATGAGATGATGCACTCTGCAAACACACTGGAATTCATTTAACGTAATCAGCTTATACTGCCGCATATATTCTCAACCATTCACACTAAAAAGAAAAACAGACAGCAGCTGACTTTAAATTACATAGTAAGTGGTTTGGAAAGCTTTCTAGCTTCTTACACACAAAGCAGCTGGACTGTTCCAGACACAGCTCTGTGGATTAAAAAGGCTGGTTTCACCCCTTTAGAGTGAATGTGTTTGTGATGCAGGCCCTAACGTGGTGCAGTCACAGCCCATGTGAACTGTAAAAAGTCTTTTCTCACCTTACTGTAAGCACAAGGGTACATTTCCGTTGTATGTATGACAACTGCCTCAGGCCTCAAATCTATTTAAGGCTTGCACTGGACATCTGTGACAAAAAGAGGCACGCAGCAACTGGCACGCAATGTGAACGTTTAATTTAGCTGTCTATAAAAATAACAACTAACTTCCTGTGGAATATTGGACTGGACTTATTGGTTCATCCTTTGCCAATCCACCAAGTACATGTGCAAATAAATTAAATAAGTGTATTTTAAGTGCGCCCTCTTTTGACGACTGATTACTTGTGATTACTAGACAGGTGAGTATGTGCAAACATATAAATGCAAGGATTTGAAGATAGTCTCATCGTAACCCCATAAAAGGTGGTCAACTTTTAATGAGATCAATGCTTGTTTTAGTCTTGCAGAAAAATCTTTCACGGCTCTCCTTTAGGTCGGTGCTCATACAAACACTCTCAATGCAGCGTAAATCCTGTCAAAAACACGTCCACTCATCGTCACCCAAACTTTTCTTGCTGTGGTCGTGGCTCTAGACTTACCTGGAGCAATCAGTGGCTGGGCATTGACAGCCGTGACATTGCGACTCATGTTTATGGCTCTGACTTCTGTGACAGCTGCGCTGTCGCCCTTCTTCCCTGCTTCTGATAAACCGTCGGTGGGGCCGGCCTTCCCTCCTGTGGAAGCCTGCGTTCCTTGGCTGGGATTCTTGACCAGTGCGGCAGGCTGGATGGGCACAGGACTCTGCTTCAGACTGAGAGCCTGGAGGGTCTGAGTCTGAGCAGAGGACGTGGTCGCCACCTGCTGGCTGCGGATGGCCAGATTCTGGACCTGATTCTTCAGGAGAAACGGATTCAAAGCTGGTTTGAACAGCGAGGCCATTGCACCAAACAGTAGTGTATTAAGTGAAAACAGTTTTAACTATTTCTAGTTTAAAGGATTATAGTCACTCCAACATCATCTGCCATGCTTCGGCTGCCTGAGTATGAATTTTCGTTTACTAGACGCTTTACATTTTTGATAAAAATGTAGCAATTATTTCATTCAATTTGTGAAACTATCTCTCACTGAAGCTACCTGTGTTGAAGCCTGTGTGGAGTTATCTGATTGGACGGCAGTCACAGCAGCGGTTGGAGTGAAGATGAGCTGCGGAGACAGAGGAACGGCCCGGCCAAGGCTTCTGGCCACCTGCACCAAGTTACTCTGCTGGGCCTGGGAATCATTACATAGTCAGAACACGCTGCTTAGAATGGACTCTACTCCAGTAAGACAGGGAAACAGTAATAAGAGAACTACAGTATAGTGTTGAGCACAACATAATTAACATAATCCTTGTGTGCAAAACATATAGTATTGTATCATATACATATATTATTCAAATCTAAACTATCATGCCGACGCTTTGTGGATGAAATTTGTAAAAATTTTTATCCAGTTTCCTTCCATTAAAATGACAGAATAACCCACATTTCAACATTCCGATCTTAATGACACAACAGCTAGGTTGTAGTTACATACCTTCACTTACAGTATAGAAATGTTTTGAAACTCACAACAGGTAGATATGTGACTTGCCTGTTTTCTCACACATCTTGCTACATATGACTCACGTGAATTATTTTGACAGCAAATGACTGTAAGAGAAATAAAAGCCTGGGACGTCCACAGATTTCCTTAAAGCTCCATGACGTTTCTTTATGATTTTTTTCCATCTGTTCATAATGTGCCCTCTGGAGCCACATAACTCAGCATTTACAATGACAGTGTAGGTATACACTCATAACATGGTGAACCAGTCCCAAAACACACATTCAGTGCTCATCTATTAAGAACTAAATGTACAGTAATCCCTCGTTACTCGCGGTTAATGCATTCCAGCAAAAAAAAAAAAACGCCAAAAACGAAATTCTGTAATAGAGCGACAAACTATTTATTTTATTATTTACGGTAATGTAAATGTTTATGAAGCCTCCCCATACTGACATTAAACCACCTTCTATCTGTACTAGCTTTTCCCACTCTCTGATAGACGTTTAAAGCACTTTTAAGTGTTTCTTTAACACAAGGAAGTGCGCTGCGTTCTGTGACTCTTGAAATGCAGCGCACTTCCTGATGCTGTCAGCCAATAGCATGCCCGTACGGAATCACGTGAACACCCACTAAAAATCCGCAATGTAGAGAAGCTGGGCATCTTGAAGCGCGAATATGTGAGGGATTACCGTTTCTGCTTGTATTCATGCATATATGCACACTCATGTAAATGTGCTGGTGGCTAAGCTCCTGTGGTCACGGTCTCACCATCTGTGCACGCAGGTACATCTGTGCCTGGCTGGCTGTGAGAGTGGGGCTGGACGGGCTGCCCAGCAAAACAGCCTGCTGGGATATACTGGTGGGGGTGGAATTAATGCTCTGGGCCCGGCTGATCAGCTGAGCTGCTGCTGGGGAGGTGGTCAGGTTAATCTGTGGAGAAAGGAGGAACAGGATCATTACAGACTTTGTTATGTCAGTCTGTTATTGCACCAGTTCCTCAGAAGCTATATACCAAAAGCTCAAGGCAACAAAATCTTTACGCTATAATGCTACTAAATGCAGGGTCTCAAAAGCAAAGACAATTAAAAATAAACCTACACACGAAGCTCTGAGTTTGTCCAAATGCCCCACAAGCATCTTGGTGCATGCTTGAAGCAATTTATCGCCTTCCTAATCTAACTGAGTTAGATTAGGAACGTCACCTTCAGACGTTCTCAGAAGACAACCCAAACAATCAGACTGCACTTACCGTAGCTTGAGTAGATCCTGTTTGCTGGGAGGAAGTGCCGTTCTGTGAAGAGCTTTGTCTGCCTGCTGCAATACTAGCCTGTTACAGAGCACGAGAAAGGAAGACGTGGAATAAAGAGAGAAACGCATTGTACGCTGAAACAGGTCAACGGCAGCAGTATTAATGAAAGTGACCGTTAGCTGACCTGCTGAACGGCAGCCAGGCTCTGGAGCTGAGCCGTGCTGAGGTTGTGCTGCTGCTGGAGGGCTGCAGTCTGGAGCATCAAATGCTGCTGCTGAGCAGCGTACATCTGCTGCAGGTACTGCGCTGCTGTGTTCGGCTGTCTGTGTAACGCCTGCTGGAACACCTGCATGTACAGACAAACAGACATGGTTTAGTCAAGTCATGGTCTACACATCAAAAGAGCAACCAGTGCTAGTACTAATTAATTTTAAACAGATGAAAGCTTGTTGTGCGTTTGTGTGTGTGACCCATCCAATTCAAGGCGTTAAAATCAGTCCTACATCAGACAACGGCTCAAATGATTAAATTCAACTATCGTGGCGCTCATTTTATTTTACAATGTTTTTGTTATGTCCTGTGTCATAAAGCGGATCGACTTCCGTTCACCCCAGTCTTAAAGCCTTGTGTCACTCTCAGACAGGCTGTGGTGTGTTTCACTCATATTAGCAGGAACCCGGGCCAAAACCACAGCTGCTGAGATTTGATTGTGAGTCATTTGAGGTCGCTACGGTACGGGTGCTGGATGGAGCCGAGCGCCACAAAAGAGGATCGCAACGGTATCCCAAAAAGAACAGGATGGACATCAAACTGTTACTCATTTTTACAAGTAGCAATAGCATTAGCAGCTAGTGCTATCTTATTAGCACTAGCTGCTAATAAGATGGCAGCTAGTGCTAAAACTCCTCTGATGTTAAGGTTTGTTGCTGCAGCCAAGTGCTGTTTCATTTGAGATGACATGTCCACACAGAAGTCGTGAAAATACTTGGCAGAATATCAGAAGAATATCAGAAGAAACCCTCATTAGGATTAGAATCATCTTATCCACCAAATGAATGTATGGTGGATTAGTATAATTTTATTTGGTTCATCATCATTTAATATTCTTCTATACTAGAATAACTAATCGGCTTTGAATGACTGAACGGTAATGATATGCACTGGTTTGTTTAATTTTTGTGTAAAAGACTGTAAAAAAAAAGTACTAACTTCTGATATGATAAGAATCACAACTGGAGCTAAGAGTGTTTCAAAATGTTTAAATTCAAATAGTTTGCTAGAGAAGTTTCAGTGACTAACTTAATGAAGGCCAAAGCTGGCCTTTGAAAATAACTCTCCTCACCCCTAAAACGCTCTTTGCCTTGCTGCCATGTAACTAGAAAGGATGTTAACCGGTGAGCGGTGTCAAATCATCCAGACCCACACCTCTTGAAATTAGGGTAAAAGTAGCAGCGACACACTGCTCACATACATTCAAGTCTCATTGACCATGAATGGCGAGGCGTCCTTCGTGTTCAGAGGGTTTCCTGCTCACAATGCTGTTTGCCTTTCAGCTGTCAGCAGGCCGTGTCCCAGAGATGGAGGGATGAATGTAACAAAAGCCCTGCTGTTAAAGCACTGGCACTGAAGGTTGCATGAACCTTATTCATGGAGAGGTTAAGCCTGTGTAAAGGCTTATCCACAGGTCAACAGGTCAAGAGCACAAAAGCACAGAAGCATTCCTTCCTTTGGCATGAACACAACCCGTGTTGTGCATTTACTTGAGATTCCTTCATCATTATATCGATGAAGTAAGATAAAACTGAATTATTGCTGAGTTTAGGGGACAGAGACATTTTATCTTACAGATAAAGTTTTATCATTAAATTTAGTTTTTGGGACAGATCCAAATCCTGTAAGCAGGATACACCAACAGAAAGCGGTATTTAAAAGACAGAAAAACAAGCCCATATGTTGTGTTTGCAAGTAGTGTATGCTTTTCATCATAACACAAACACACTCACCTGCACCGTTTGCCGGTCAGGTATCCCACTGTAAACAGATATCTGAGGCGTTGCCTGTCTTCCTGCAGTAGTACTACTACTGGAAGTACTGGTAGTGTTGCTACCACCATTGCTGCTGCTACTACTATTAGTACTGCTAGTAGAAGTAGTAGGAGCAGCAGTAGTAGTACTTGTAGTGTTAGAGGTGACACTGCTGCTGAAAGCTGCGGTGCTGGTGGAGGAAGAGGAGGAAGAGGAGGAGGTGGTGGTGGTAGAGGAGGAGGAGATGCTGGTTCCGGTACTGTTGGCTGTGGAGGCAGGGGCCCCTGGATCAGTCTCCATAGTGCCCTCTGCTCGTCTCACCTTTGACCCCCGGCTCTTCTGAATAGCTCTCCTGTGCCTGAAGAGGCAAAAAGAAAGATACATGAGAAAAACAAACACGTCTCTTCCAAAAGCCAAACCTGAAAATAAAGCAACAATTCTGAAGGAGTCAGCCCAGCTTCCTCCGCCAGTAAAGAGCAGATTAAACTTCAAGGAAATGTGACACCATTAAAATGTTCATATTGAGCTGCTAAAGAAATATTAATTGAAGGAAAAGTAAATTAGGGGGTTTGTGGGTGTATTGGGGTGCAACGAATGATCGTTCCCTTTACCAATCAAACTGGTGACTATTACCTGGATTTATCATGTGCTTTAAATATCATAAAATACAGTAGTAAAAGAAAACACCATTTCGTGGTTAATTATAAAAGGCTTCTTTAATGGAATAATAATTTTAAAAAATATACAAATTAGAACATACTGCATTTTTTCAAATTTTATGATCCATGGATTGCAAGTAGTTTACAGCCCCTTTCAGCAGACTGACCAACTACACCAAAATATTATGTATATATTACTGTTGTTGCTTGGCAACAACGTGTGTTTGTCCATCTTACATTTTTAGAATCTTATATATAAATAAACAAAATAAAGTATGAAAGAACACAAAAGTCACAAGCATACGCGCGATGTTACCCTGTAAAAAAACCAAAAAACAAGATCCGGTCTCAGCTGATGTTGTATCCATCCACCAACTAGCGGTGGTGTCCCAAAGCACAGCTCTTATCTCGGATTTTCACTCGCATGTCGAACAAAAACATGGGCAGTGCAACGGCTCATGTCGAATAACTTGTATGTTAAGCAGCTCATGTCTCAAGGTACTACTGCATGTTTATTATTCTCTTCATTGCATGTATGCAGGTGATTAACCTCACTATAAATATAACTTAATTACACTAAATTACACTGTAAGCCGAAAGGAAAAGAAGAAGAAAACACTAATTTACACTGTAATTGCTCTTTATAAAAGGCTGAGTCTGTCGACTGCTTTGTTCTTCATTTCAATAAAAAACCACATAACAATCGCTGCACAAATTTGCAGTAAGATGTGGGCATCAACAGGGAAACTAAAAATTGTCCTGTATTGTTCCGTCTGTTTACCTCCTTCACAAAACTAATAAGCAAAACCGGGGACCAAGTAGCCTGATAATAATAATTGAACTATGGATGCTGTTTAAGCATCGTGTGAGGTCATCAGCTAATAACAATACAGTATTGTGACTTATGAAATGTTTGTGCAGAAGATTCATCACAATGTTGCAGGTTACTTTGGCTTAAAATAAATTATATTACCCAATTTGCACATGGCACTACTGAAGACCGGGAAAAAAGGGTGTAGGACAACAAAGTATTTTTTCAAAAACTCCAAACCAAAGCCAGCACATGCAGTAATTTACATATGTGTACTGCATATGTAGTAATAATTTCATATAATTAAAAAATAGAAAAAATTATTTTTCAAGTAGCTTCAATTAAAAAAGATCATTTCTTTTACTTGCTATAATGTCTTCAATTGAAGTTTGGTAGCGTGCAATAAATGCAGTTTAATCCTTAGGATTACTTCCTTTAAAGTGTTGTATTTGGACATAAATAAGGAGAAATTTGGTGCATGAACACAACCTCCATCAACACTCGCCTCCAGGCCTAAAACATTTCTCTGGTTAGAACTCCAGTGTGTCTGACCTGATTCAACAAAATCAAAATAGAGAGAACGGCAGAACAAAGCTGGTTAGAGAAACAACATAAAAACGCACTTTGGGGAGGCCATGAAATCCAGTGAGTTTTACATGAAAGACTTGGCGGCTGGCTCACATTACTGGCCACTTTAAATGAAATCTTGCGAACCAGAGCACTTCACATATAAGTAGGTACACACACATTTGGTTTACGATAATTAGGAAAGCAGCAGAGGCTGCTGAACATATGACTGCCTCCCTTCAGCCCGCTCCCATCAATGCATTCAAACGCTTTGTCATCATTAATCTCAATACAGCCTTAGGCCTGTCACAGCTAGCTGCCTCCAATAGTGTCTTATCTCCTAACAGATCTGTGTAGAAACCATGTTTAAATGAAGAATAGTATCTCAGACTTCTGAATCACTGATTTCTTATCAGTCATGAGACTGAAAAGAAGCAGGTGATTTAAGCTCCTTCCATAAAAGCCTTTTCGAGGTTAGTCCCCAGATGCCCTGCTACCCATTAGCACAGGAGGAAGAGGTTCAGGGCTCTCCAGGCAGATGAGATGGAAGAGGCTTCAGCATGACAGCTGACAAGATGAGGAACGGGATGAGGACAGAGGAAAGACCCTTCTATTGTTGAGGCAAAAAAAAATACAATTTAACTTTTAAACAGGAGACGTTTTTCATTAAACGGAGCTCTAACTGGGCATAAGAGGAGGAACTTATAGATGCAAGATGTTTAGCATGGGGGTGATGTTAATGAGCGTGTGTGTGTGTGTGTGTGTGTGTGTGTGGTAGAAGACTGAAAGTGCATGACAGCTGATGTAACAGAGCTGAAAAAAGATGTCAGGATGAGGCGGACGCAATTTCTAGCCTTGAGGTTAGAGGTGGGCGCATTTAGTTAAAGGGGTGGGCTGAAAAGGAATGAGAGTGAGAGAGAGAGGTAGGGGTTGAGCAAGCAGGTTGAGGACTTTGAAAGGGTTAGAGTAGAGAGTGAGTGTGATGGAAGTAATTAAAGGAGGAGTGTTGCTGCATTTCTGAAGCCATTTCCTCCTGCTCCTCATTATTCCTTTGAACGGATTAGCGGCCGAAGCACAGCTTGATAACCCACTTTGGATACAAAGCAGGCAAGGAGACTGCAATTAAACTTAACTATATGTTCTTCTGGCAAAAGAACAGCCCTTAATGTAAGAGTGAACAAATCAGTTGCTGCGTGAAGAAATGGTTTGAGTCCGAGTTCAGATTCTGTTTGCAGAACTGTAGACGCTTTCATGAAACTTTTTGCAGTCATTGTGATTTTTTTTCCTCTTTCTTTCAATCTTCTTTATGCAGAGAATCAATCTAGTTAAATTAGCCAAATAAATGGATCTGCTGATTGGACTAATTGCTTCATGCAGTTCTTTCTTGTATTGTGTGTGCAAATACATGCTAATTAGTGACAAGCAGACAAGGAGGTCGTGTCAGAAGAGTCATCGTCAATGTACCTTAATGGTGTGAGTAATTCAGAAAGAAATTCATCGGCTATTTTCAAGTCAAGTTATATTCAACTGGGCTTTTCATGAAACACAAACCCGAAATTAAATGAATAACGAAATTTCAATTACAAAAACAGAGCAAAAGTTGTCTCCAAGCAAGAATGTCTGATGTCATTAAATATTGATTTTAAATAAAATGTAAAACTAAAACTAAAATTTTGAAAATCTAGATGTGCATTTAAAAATTGAATTTCTCAAAGAAGTGGCTTTTGTGAAACTAAATTCATCTCTATGTCCGTAGTCGTTAAAGAAATCACATTTAAAAGGTAGAGGGGTTTTCTGGTTGTAAACAAAGCATCACTGCTGTCTGGATCTGCACTCATTAGCCAAAATCCCAGAATCTGATTCCATCTCATATGTTAAGAGGGGAGGGAATCCCCTCTGGTAATGATGCTTTCAGCCCCGAGCCGAGTCCTCCATCCATCAGTGAAGGGCTACAGCTATTATGTCCATGAAAAGTAAACCCACAGCAGAGTGGGTTATACACACCAGCTTCCTGTAATGTATCAATGCCTCACAAAGAGTCTGTCAGTGCTATAACATTACATCATCAATTGTTTGTGGCATGCATAAGAGAACGTATTGATCCACTGGCATTACAAAACAACAAGAAGAGACTGTCAGACTTGTGTTTGCAGAAGAGCAGCGCTGTCAGGTCGACTGGCTGTCTGCACAGGGATAAGATCAAAATACTGGAGGCCCCAACAGAGTCCATCCCTCAGCAAACAGGAACACTCTCCTGACCCATATTCTAAAACACCACCAGAGTGCAGCTGGAAATAATCGACTGACGTGTGATAATGGCTTTAATAGATAAATGCATGGAGACTGTATGGTGGTGTGTGTGTGTGTGTGTGTGTGTGTGTGTGTGTGTGTGTGTGTGTGTGTGTGTGTGTGTGTGTGTGTGTGTGTGTGTGTGTGTGTGTGTGTGGTGCTGAAACAAAGCCCCTTAACCCTGATGTTCCTACCTCCTCCAGCACCCCCATCGTGATGCAGGGGTATGATGCCCCATCCCCCGGGACTATGTGGTCCTCCTGCAGGATGTTGCTCTTCTTTGTCTGCCTTCCTGAGTGTCTGGCTGGCTGAGTGAAGGACTGAGCGTGTGCAAGCGTGTGTCTATGTTATATCCAAAACCCCCAACACCTCTCTCATCTACCCCCAACTCGAAGCAGGCTCGTCGTCCCAGCATCAACACCCCACTCCACCAACCAAGCCGTGGCCTGCCTCCTGATTATGTGGTATCCTAGCGACAGCCAACGGGGTGCCTATGGAATCCCCGTGCTGAGCAGTGTGCTGATTGGACAACAGGATCCTCTCTAATGAAGATGATGGTAATGATTTTTCTCTGTTGCTCCCTTCCCCCACTACTGCTGCCTGAATGCTGATTTTTTTTTTATGCAAAAATGCCACAAAATAAAGTGGCTTATAGATATTTGTTTACAATTCAAATCCAAGGTGATATTCCTTCAATGACAGCTGGAGAGAGCACGCTTGTCTTAGTCTAAGACTCGACAACTGAAAGCTGAAGGCTACACTGGTAGCTCAGATTTGTAGAACACAAACCAGGTTTTAAACTATTTATAGAACGCCCCATTTGCACCAATGACCCATCCTGCAGTAATGAGCGGCCCCATTTCACATCATAGCAAGAGTTGTGACTTATGATCAAACCTGAACGTCTGACACAGTATCTTATATGCAGGGCAGAAATGTTCATTAATTTCGAGGCAGGACTAACACCAATAGTAAAATAGTAAATGAATGCCCTTTCCTCAGTCACAGCTGTTGTGTGTAAAGAACTCTTTTATGAAATGATTAATACAACTTACCCTATCCCTAAAATGCTAAAATACAGCATCTATAAGGAAGCCAGTCAAATCGTAGCAGGAAAGCTTTCGACCACCTATTTATAGCAGCTATGGAAATTAAATGCAAAACAATAGGGGTGGATAATTGTGATCCCCTCATAAAAATGAAATGGGATCACTTAGCAGTCGAATTCAAAGCTGTCCTTAATGACAACAGGACTCATTTATGTGGAATGGGGTAGATAAAACTAGTGGGTAATGGCATACTTATGGTCTGCCCCACCACATCATCATGCCACCAAACTGTCTGGCTGTATGAAATGTAGCCATCTGAAACATTTGCTAGTGCAATGCGGTATTGATTGGGGCCAACCATGCATGAACCTCATTGATTATTATCTTCTCATTAGCATATAGATTAGCTGGCGGAGCAGCCAGAAAAACAAGCCTGGAGACTCACACTTGGATAACAGAGCTGTGCAGCAGATGGGGGTCAAAACAGGAGGCCAAGTATATGAATGGATCGGCTCCGACTGATACACGCTGTTTGATGATAGACTTCAGCATCTGAAAGACCCTGAACTGCTACGGCATTCTGGGATAACAAGAGAGGTCGCAGTGAAGTGAGGTAGAAGCGGTAGAGCCACAGAGGGCTTTAAAACACATACAGCCTACCTTTTATTTCAAGGGCATTTAAGCTCATTTTGAATTTCAAAAAGCCTAACAAGCTCTCTGGGTGTGCTACATAAAAATAAATTACTTCATCACCATGAGCCCAGTTTTTACATTCCCCTTAAAGGACATCGCCAGTCAGTGTAGTGAAAATGTTTGCTTGAAAATCTATGAACTCCACACACAATATGATCCATCTGAAAATTAAAAATGAATTGCAGTGAGAATTTGTAAATTGTTAAATTGTTCATTCCTATTAATGTACTGTATATAGTGATAATTCTTTACTTTCTCATTATTTATCTTATTTGTTGAGTGTTTATTCTTCTATATGTGTATAACTTACCCCATAATGCTCATGCTGCTGCAACAATTTAAATTTCCCCACTGTGGGACGAATAAATAAATATCTTATCTCATAACGCTTGATTCATTTACATCCAGGTTCTTAAAAAAATAAAAAATAAAAAAAATAAAAAAACCTAGCTAAATTACTCCAAGAGGCTGAAAATCTTCCATACATTTTCTGTAAATGGTTTGGTGCTTTTGGTGCTTATCTCAGCAATCATCTGGTAAGAGATGAGGTTCACACTGGACAAATGTCCAATTCATCCCAGCGCTACCAGCCAGAAAGACAAACAATCATTCTGAATCACATTCAGACATGTGCAGCTACACACCACTTATGTGTGCATCTACAGTATATGTTTCTGTACTGTATGAGGAAGCTGGAAGAACTGGAGGGAACCCATGCAGACACAGGAAGAACATACAATCTACCACAGAAAAGTTCCAAGTCCTCAGGTTTGTGAGAATCCAGGTGCGTCAGGCAGCAACGCTGCCAGTAGATGAATTAATCTATTTAAATCAGGTTTCAATTCCTTTCTCTAGAATGATTTGTCACACAGGAGATATGCAGCACCTGCCTGCCAGGTTCATCAGGGGTTACCGTCGTTTGTACAGGACAGAGTCAGTACATGCTGGCTTCCATATCCTGCAGTGCACATTTTCTAGAGCTCAATTTGAAATAACCAACTATTCAGTTAAAAAAAAATCTAAACAATTTATATAACAAATAATTCCAGATGTTAATATAAAAATGTGACCATTTGCTGCTTCTCTTTTTTAATCCAAGGCAGCAAACAAAGTGTTCGTTAGCCAGTGAAAATAATGAAAATGAAAATAACCTATAGAGTAATATATTACATTAGTGACATCCAACTTTAAAATAATTATTTAGAGAGTAGAGAGTAGAGTATAACTTTATTGATCCCTTAAGGAGGTTCCGTCAGGGAAATTAACATTTCCGTCACACACAGCACAGTGAGTACACAAAACACAGAAAAAACACATAGAAAGCACCAGTACATAGAAAGTAGTGCAACACCAAATAGAAAGAGTAATACATAACCCATCAAGAATATATAAATACTATAATAAAGGAGTTTAGCATCATAATTCACATTTAACCCCTGACCCATGTCAGAGTCCATCAAGTACAGGTGGCCCCTCAACCTACGAACACAACTGGTTTTGAGAGGTCGTTCATTATTTATCAGTCGTTTATTTACAAGTCATTAAATTTAAATCTATAATATGTATTTGAGGTCATTTAAATGCCATTACTACTCTAAATACGGAAGTACTATTACCCATGACTTACCAGAAACAATAACAGGACATAAAAATTTAATATGAAATTAAATACAGGTATTCCTCGGCCCACGTCATTTTGAGTTACATCATTCTTGATTATAAATCGGTTTTTGAAATACATAGAAATGTAAAAATTAAGCTTTTCATTTCAACTTGTAAAATCACTAGAAAACCATTAAAAGCATATAATATCATGTTACTGGACAATAAATAGGAATAAAAACATGCAATCATTAGAATACATATTAATTTCCAAGCGCCACTTATGATTCACGCTATTGCTTAAAATTCAGATTAGTTTATGCACGTTAACGTTTTGCTCCTTATAGTCTAATTCTTGAAGAGAAGAAGTTGTTTTTTGATTAGATTGTGTCTCCTGGTACCAATTCAGGACGTAAGATAAAGTACAGTATACCTTAATGTAGCTTACATTTAAAGCAAGGAAGATGAGTGTGAGGGAGAACTTACTGTCAGTCAGAGGCAGAGCTGTCATCAGAAAGACTGTCACCACTGCCACCGGTCATCATTTTGTTAGGCTTTTCTAGGGCTGTCAGTTTAACGCGTTAATTAGATTAATTTACTAACGCGCTATAAAAATTAACGCAAATTAATCATGAGTGGCAAGTCAATGCGCAAGCATTTTAAATTTGGCCCATTGAGGGACCCGTAGGCTGCAGTGACATCACTTCGTACCTGCGCCACTAGTCAAAAGCAGGGTGACTGACAACAGAGATGGACGCGACACAGGAGAGCGAGGCAAGCCCACTGGGACCTTTGGGGGAAAAGTTTATGTCTAAAAAAGGACAAAGACAGGACTATCAACACAAACGCAGTGATTTGAACCTTTTGTAAAAGAGAATTTTCATATCACTGAAGGACACATAGAGTTGTCCTGTTGTCAGTTCCTGTAACGTTAGCTTACCCCTTAAAGGAAAGCCTGTTGACAATCTTGCTATTGATGTTGCCTTATTTAGAGGCATGTTATACTATTCATTTTGAATTGCTGTATTGAGTCAGCTTAGTATTAATTTTGATTGAGAGTCTGCTGATGTGCCTATTTGAGACTCAGCCTTATTTTAATTCTGAATTTTATTTATTTTATTTAACTGTATTTGTATTACATTTTTGAGAAATGCACCTGGCCTAATTGGTTTGCTGATGTGCTTGATGACCTTTTTTCTTTTGAATTTCATTATAAAGCACACTTGACCGAAAAAAATGTGGATTTCAATCTTCTCTTCTTGGTGTATTCTAGTTGATTAGTCATGCACTACAATTTTGTAATGTCCTAGAATTCAAAGTCTTTATTTGGGGGCCTTTAGCAGGTATGAGATTAAAATGCGATTAATTAAATTAATTACAAATCCTGTAATTAATTAGATAAATTTTCTTAATCGCCTGACAGCACTAGCTTTTTCCCCAATAGCACCAACACCAGCCTTTGCTTTATCAACCATGATAAACAGTAACGTAACCATATGACACCTGTATATCACAAACCCAAGCTCCATCCTCTGAAACATAACTACAGACTCTAAAAGCCACTACCAGCACAAGATGGCAGCCTTCACAGCCAGGATATTTAGGTATCCTGGCTGTGAGGAAAGTAGAGACGCTTCCTTTAATACAGTATTTATGGTCACGGGACTGATCGTTGACTCCCGAGCAGTAAGAAAGTCACCTTCCGTGTCCTGTATTTTACAAAGAAGCATTTCAGTGGTGCTGCAAACGGTTGTCCATCGAGGCCAATGATGAAGGACGAGCCTTGTCGAAGCAGGAAGAACACGGACTTTGTTCAAGTACGCACGAACAGAGATCATGCTATGACATTTCACTCCCCTCTCTACAGTAAACCGTGGTCATTCGGTGAAGATTCATTTAGCAAAGTTAGAATATTAGAAAGACTGCTTCATAACATCATAAAAATTACCTGGATAGTAGAAACTTTCAGATTAAATATGACTGAAGCAGAGAAATGACAGAGAGATTGAGAGAAAAAATTCTTGCCTCTGATCTATAAATCTATTGGTGATGCATCTCTGATGATGCCAAGAGGAAATCAATAGGTCAGTTACGAGCCCAGATGAGTAGCAGCACAGACAGAAAGGGTGCTTCATTGTCTTCATCAGAAGAACTGTTCCCATTTCAAACCATACCGGCACTGACCCAGCAGATATAAAAAGTTCTCAACCAAGCGAATAAGAGAGAAGCCTGAAGATCACTCGCGATACACAACCTTCAATGAACCCAGAGATGTGTGGTATTCAAGGATTCATTTGTTCTTAGAGTTATACAATAAAGACTAAAATGAAAATTACTTCAGTCTTAATTAGGTTACAATCAAGGAACTTAATTTCTTTTCCCTGATAGCCAATTGTGTTCTCGTTTGCTGAACATATTTTTAGTCCTGATAACAGGAAAGGTTAACGGTTAAGAAAACGGTTAAAAAAAAAAAAAATCAGATGACAAAGCCGACATCTCAATGTATAAGTGCACAATTACTGTTCTTGAAAAGCAGCGGTTCTGGTAAAACCTTTACAAACATTCTTGCATCTTTCCTGCTGGTGGACTTTGAAATCAGGATCACATCAGCTTAGTGTCAGCAATTGATAACACACTTTCTTGTGCATTAACAGGTCAGTCACAGCTTTGTCTTATTTCACACATACACACCAGGTGAGCAGCTGGCGACATTTAAACAAAATACGTTGTCTACACACATGTACACAATTTGAAGGAAACAAGAAATATCGTAGCATTATCTCCATATATCAGACGTGTACAGTGACAATGTAATACAAAGTAATCTGTTATTGTAGTGACACAGCAATCATATCTGGTATTGTTTAAACAAGTGTATGGTCATATGTTTGTCATCCATCCATCATCCATCCACCCATCCTGCACAAGAATTGATCCAACAAACTATTTCTACAGCGAACATCCCAAAACTTATGCAGACCATAACCATATCGATTAGACGATAAAGACAGGACGGTATCTGTGCCGTTTCACACGTCTAAACAAAGTATGTGTGGTTCATACATACAAAATGAACAAATTATCAGTCTTCATAATACTCATAATAATAAAACAGAACTCGGAATGCAAAAATAGTTGTCTCTGTTTTTTCTTTGTTTTGTTTCTGTTGCCTTTTCTTTACAAGTTGTGTAATCTCATGCTAAAAAATGAGTCATTCCATTGGACTGTAAATAAATAAAGCAGATTTCCAACTGCATTTACCTCTGTAAACCTTCTGGAAAATCTATGGCCTTTCTTACTGAGGCTACTCGACTATTCATTTGTGAAATAAGCAAATTATCTACAAACATTAAACTGACTGAAATGACTTGATGGTTCCAGTGCATTATCACATAAATGCCAACCGATGAACAGACACAACCATCCGGGATGGGTTTTTTGCAGAGCACGAAGGAAGTTCTTGCAAAACTTCATAACACAGATGAGCAGAAGGAGAAAATTGGCAATTCATTAAAATGCACACACAAATATAGTCAGTTCTAAACGCAAACTCACTGAGGGAAGTTTTTGCGACTGGGTTATTACAGTATTTTGAACACATTCGGACCACTTTAAGACCACGACCCAGTCAAAGCCCACAAGCTGCATGACCTCGATGTTGACCTGCACTTGTCCAAATAAATGACCCAAAAGTCACGGCCAAAGTTGTCAAGAAAGTACGTTGTGAGTCTAAGCCATGTTTACGTGGGAAATGAAACGATTAATGTGGGTAAATGAACACTTTGCAAAGCTGAAGAAGGTAGTTTATTGCTTGCAAACGTTTTGGCTCCAGGACTGACTTGGATTCATCGCAAATGTGAATTCCTTCACTGCATCGGCTAGCTAGCGCTAGCTACTCGGTGTGTTATTCGCCATTCAGATGTTCGTACACGAATCCCAGCGGGCTGAACGTAGCGGTTAAAGTAAGGTCAACACTGGGAGGCAGGCAAACTAGGAACGAATGCTGCTGCCTGCCGCTGTTTTGGGGCCCCGAGAGGACGTTAGCTGGTGCGACCGTTTAACCTCAAGAGTTCCGGCACAAACACACACGGAGGCTGACCCTCAGCCAACCGTGACACCCTCTCCCACGGAGCAAACTAGTATTCGCCTTACCGTTACCGTCAGCCTTTAAAGCCCACTCCTCTGTCCGACCGCTCTCCCTCGATGTTTTCCTGATATTCTATACCATTTCTGGAGGCTGCTAGCTGTGACGAGCAGCAGCAGCGAAGAAGAGGCAGGGATGGGCCAAAGCAACTATTTTCATTTGCATTCCAAGCTAGTAACATGACCCAACTCTGGCCAATCAGCACACAACATTGCTTTGGACCACACCCCCTTTACTGTCGATCAACTCCGTGTCTCCGCCCTTTTTTTTTTCCTCGTTCCATGCGCCTGTCAAGTACAGCCCGCGGTCTCCATGGTAACAAAGGGGCTTTAACCCTTGCACTGCCGTTTGTTACATCCCGCTTCAAAGCGGTAATGCACATTGGTACCTCTACTTACGAATGTCTCTACTTACGAAATTTTGTACTTACGAAATTTCTCAGCAGGAAAATATTACCTCTAGTTCCGAAGAAATTTCAATTTGAGAAGGGTAAAAATACAGTATGGGCTGATACTCGCCGCTCCAACAGGTTCCTGAAGGCAACATTCTCATAGCTGCTCTGCCATTGGCTATTACCTAGTATCTTCCTGGCATCCCATTGGCTAAGAGGGACCTCTGTATGGAGCTAGATAGGTGTTTATGCAGGATCCTCCTCATTCTGCTCTCAACCAGTGAAGTGTACTGATAGTTTTGCGCAAATATATTAACTTTTTGAGTATGCACTACGCCAAGAAAGTGACGGAGAAAAGAGGAAAAGAAAAGACGAGTTTTTTTTGTCCGTACAAATGAAGCAAGCGATAATAGAAAAGCATGAAAAAGGGATGTGTTTCTTTATTCTATTCTGTTTTTTACGATATACACAACTCTCATTTATTGTGTAATAATGAAATTGTAACATGTTACATGTTTTGGTGCATTTTTATGCTTTATAAAACATTTATGTCTGAATTTTGGGGGGCTTGGAACGGATTAGGACATTTGCATGGAAAACGCGTCTCTACTTACGAAATTTTCTACTTACGTTATTTCTTTCAGAACCAATTAATTTGGTAAGTAGAGGTACCGCTGTATTAATAATTGTCAGTGTTCATTCGTCCGTCCGTTAGTCCACCAAATATCTTCACAACCGTTGCAGATAGAAAGATGAAACAAAAACCCCTTTGTTCGAGCGGCAAAGGTGATGAAAATGAGATGATGAAAAAACTAGGTCAAGGTCAAATTTTGACTTTTGTACACTCAGGAACCGGATAAGATAGGAAATACGAGGGAGAAGGCCAGTGTGAGTAAGACCATAGATCAAAGCTAGTGCTTTTAACAGTGACAGTAGGTCAGAGCACTAGCTTTGATCTTTGACCTATGCAAGTAGGTCAGGGTAAAATTTTGAATTCAGGGGTGTCACCGGATGTTGCAGTCAGTCTGTGACTGCCTTGGTTTTAGTTTACTCTGCAGCCATGCAAGTCATTGGTGTCAAAATGCAGCACATAAAAACTCAAATGGGCTTAATAATTTATATTATATTTAAAATTATATAAAATTATAATTAAGTAATTGATAATTTAATTAGGGGAAAGGGGGTCCACTGTGAAATTTCAAAAAGCAACAGCATGTTTACACTTAATTTACTTTTTCTGAACGGAGGTCAAAGGTTAAGTCTAGACTTTTGTAACATTGAGTCACTTACAAATATGCTAGTCGATTGAGATGACCTCAGTTCTCCTTCATAGTGGGCTATTCTAGGATTTATTGTCATACAATATTTAGCATTAAGAATTGTAGTAATTATGAGCTTGCCATTTGTTTATTTTGTTCTTATCTTGTCTGACAGGGAATACAGATGGGAAACTGTTAATAATTAATGTCCTTCACTCAAAAGAATTATCCTTATATGTAAACATCTTCTTGAAATGTCCATTAAATTGATGTGGTTACAAGATTATGTGTTGAGTTTCAAAGTACAGATCATGGTCCTCGTTTCATGTGATTATATTGCTGTCCCATGACATGTATGATATGCATCTCACTCTCTATATTGTTTGGTGAATTTATTTTCTCCTTCCCTGTCCTCTTCTAATTCATAATGTCTCTAAATCCATCTAGACCACACTAGACAAGCTTCTGACCTCATTTCCAAATGGAAATATATGAGCATAGTAATGAAATTGACGGCAATTAATTGCTAATGTTTCAGCGGTGCCTGTAATATGAGTAGGGAGTGCATTCAACTGCAATTCAATACTGAAAAAATTATCAGAATATGACTTATTGGCTTGGCCCCTGACTTAATTATCTGCCCTTTTATGGCTCCCTTGACGCCAAACCTGCAGCATCATCACAAATGCAGTATCGTTTCAATAACTTGGTTAATCCCCAAAGACGTGTTATGGCCTGGCAGCCTGGTCAGGTGTGATATTAAATGTATGCAAAAGGGGGACACCAACACGGCTCCGCTGGACTGGGAAATACCTTCAGATGGATGTTTAAACAATATCTTGAGCCACATGTAGTGGTGTGTAGATCATCTGTCCATGCACCCATCTTCTTGAAGATGCTTATCCACCTAGCGGGCTCACATGTCGGCTGGAGCCTATCCTAGACGGCAATGGATGAGAGGAGGGCTACACCCTGGACAGATCGCCAGGGCATCACAGTGCCACACGTAAACAGAAAACCACACACGCACACCTACGGATACCTTTGGAGTGATCAATTCACTTAAATTGCATGGCTTAGAGGAGAACATAACATGAACAGACATGAGGAGAACATAAAAAACCCTGCAACGAAAGGAATTGAATCTATAACCTTCTTGCTGCGAGGCAACAGCGCTATTCACTGCACCATTGTTACAACCTGATGCTGAGGAGATCCTAAAGGAATATTTGTGTGGGCTTTCATTCAGCTTGATTAATCCTGGCTTTGTTTCTCTATCATTAGCAACAGTCCTAGTTTCCATGGAGACTTACATAGACTTTAAAATGAACAGTTTGGGATGAGTGTAAGATTGCAAACCTGAGACTGATAGAATACTCAAGTGGAACACTATTGCTAAAGCTATTTTTAAAAATTAATGTAGGAAACATTATTTTTGAAATATAATTTCAATATAAATATTTCAATATAAATTTCATAAAATACATAATTTTATGATTATCTATAGATATATATAAATATAATATATATTTATATTAAATTATTTATAAATATATTTCATATATAAATTTCGATATAAATATTTCAATGTAAATATAAAATATATAATTTCAAATATAAATTTTGCACGAATTTCCCCACTGTGGGACAATAAAGGATTATTATCTTATCTTATAAAATACATGTCAGTCCTTTCATACAAAAGTACTTCATTTAGCTTAACTTGTGGCAATTCTAACTCTCATTGGTTAGGATTAAATTTTTGAATATTTTTATCAGAGGGGAATGTGCATTTTCTGTAGCAGCTCCTAAACTATGGAATGGGCTGCCGCTGTACATCAGGCAGGTCTACCTTCACTGTCTCATTTTATATTTGGTGTACATTAACACGAAACAGATGGTTAAGATGAATTTGACATCATTTTAAAAATAAATTAAATGTCCTGGCAGCTTATAATTAACGCTAAAGATAAAGAAAAATCATTCTGTAAACCATGATGTAATCTTTAATTGAGATAGATAATTATTTCATTACAATCAAAAATCAGCTCTGGAGGAAGTGGGCAGTTGGTTTGCAGGAACTCTGCAAAAGGCATGCATTCATTTTAACAGTTATTATAACATGGGCGAGAATGCTACTTACTGCAGGTCAACCGTTTATCCTCCTCCTTCCAGTAAACACAGGCTTCATAATTTTGTTGACATAAGTTCTTCACAGGAAGTGCTATTTCCACTTTCCTCTCTTTAGAAATAAATTAACTAAGTCATTCAACAAAAGCTGAAGTTGACCTTGTAATGCAACTGGGAAATGATTGGAATCATGATGATGAGGCCTCAATATGTTAACTGTAATAACTATTAATTGGATTAATGAGATCATCAAAGAGTGATATGCAGTTATTCAGGTTTAAAGAAAGAGTTTCCTGTTATCAAAGTGGAATCTTTCCATTTGACGATACCAGGTATTCAGATAGTTATTTAGGATTCCAGGCAGTAACAGAATGTGAATGAACAGTCAGAAATATAAATAATGTATTTATTATTGAGGAGACATGTTAAAGAAAAGTAACAACGCTCATACATGCATGTATGGGTAGGGTTTTTCTCTTTAGATGTGGTATTTTCCTTAGAAAAGCTTTTTAAAAAAGAAATGTATATAATATTTAAATAATCAACCTATATACGTTAATAATCTACTGAACGTTGAGTCAAATCACATTTATATCACAAGTCATACATAAGTTTACGTTTAGATTAACATTTTTCTCATATAGTTAATATTTTATATCAGGTGTGTAAAAATTTCCACAGTAGCATCTGGGATCTGTTATGTCACTGAAATTCTTCACTCCATCTGTAAACCATTCCATACTCTGATGACCCACTTTATACAAGTGTACATTGGTTTATTTACGGTGCAAGAGCCTACTGTTCTATTTCATCAAACTTTGTGTGTGGTAATCATGTGTGTAGTTCTATTCTTGGATTCCCTTCAACCTCACACAGTTTGTTTACATGGCAGCTAAAGTTGTCCAATTATATCTGAGTAGACATGTAACACTGAGTAATACAAATATTTACATACAATTCATAATTTAGTTTGGTATAACAGGCGACAAAATTTTTGCGCAAGATGTAAAATGCCACACACAGTTTGACGCTGACCATTTTCCAAGAAATTGGATTAATTTATGGATTAAATATGTTGTCCTGTCAGGATTGCAGTGTTGTTGCATATGTTGCCCACATGGGGGCGCCATCTTGTCATCAGAAATGTCTATCAGCTGTGACACACACTCATTTGGCAGATCCCTCATTTAAGGACAAAATAATATCATTCTTTAAGTACTGTCAGTTATCTGGTTGGTCTGAATTATATCTTAGTGAGCAAGTCGAAGAAACTCCATCAACCTTTCGCTCTAGCTATACAGATATTCAAATAATTTGATAATTTAAATGTTATGTCTATATAAACATACACATGGAGTCAAAAGTCTCTTATGGTTTGTGAGGATTCTGCTCTAAGTCGTCACCACTCAGAGTGAAAGTGTTTAAAATAGAATCCAGGAACAGGGTTAATTGTTTTGGTGAAACAATGAAAATTCCTGAGGTCAAAGGCTGTGTGGTTGCTTCCTCTCTGGTTAGTCCAGTTGTGTTTGCTTTTGTTATTTTCTTCAAAGAAAGACTAAACCACCACCTTGATGCTTTTTGAACTGTTTTCTTATTTCTGCATGAAAGACCTTGCGAATCACGATGAAGTGGCCTCAAAGCATCAAAGTTTGCTTGTTAGTTCAAGTGTTACCCCATATTTTCCTCATTGTTGTGTGTCCCTCCCATTTGTCTCACATGTTTGTACAGCAGGGATGACTATTGTGAAGAAGGATATTTAGTCTGATTCAGCAGACGTCCCCTCCCTGCTGCATTAAATTGAGCATACAACTCAGGTATGTGTTTTCTTTTCTTTCCTGTATGATGACTTCAACTGTTTAAGACACCATCACCAGTATTCACACTTTCAAAGTCGTTGAAGTATTAAGGAACTGTCAAGTTATATGGTTAAAGACAACTGAGGTGGCTGGCTGCAATGAAGTGCAATGCACTTTGGGAGAGAAAGTACGTGGTTACCTTAAGGATGGCTGTATTTACAGGGATGTAATATGAGCTTATCTGAAGAAGCAGAGCCTCGTGAGACACAGCTTGTTCAAACATTTGGCAACCATCAATGCATACACACTTAAAAAGGGTATTTATATAGACAAACATATTAGTAATGGTTTGTGTTTGTGATATTATTATTATTATTATTATTATTATTATTACATTATAATTATTATTATTTTTATTGTTGTTGTTCTCGTCTTCCTCCTCTTACTACTATTATTAAGTACAACAATAACAACATCTCTTTATCATTATTATTATTATCTTTATTATTATTATTATTATTATTATTATTATTATTATTATTATTATTATTATTATTATCATTATTATTATTAATGATAATTATTATTATTAATAATAATTATTATTATAATGATTATAATGATTATAATTATTATGATTATAATAATCATAATAATAATAATAATAATAATTATTATTATTATTAATAATAATAATAAGAAGAAGAAGAAGAAGAAGAAAAAGAGGAAGAAGAACGTAAGTGTGTGAGTGCCAGCATGATGGTGGGTGAACACTGACTTGTGCATTGAAGCTCTTTGAGTGGACCGATTGGATGGGGTTATATGAGGACATCCATTCATCATTTTAGCAGTGGAATTACATTCACACTCGTTAACAGAAATTAATGAGTGTGAATGAATCAAACAAATACATGATTGATTCAAATACAACTAAACAAACTTGAAATATAATGGTAGTAATTGACAACTTTCTGATTTTAAGTACTGTCTTTACAATAATACCAGAAAGAATCTATACTGAATACATTACAGGAGAAGCTGTTACTTATTAATTACTACAGGAACATTATGACTACTGTATATTCACTGTGGAACATTTTGCAGTAGAGTTATTGCTCCTGGTATTTCAAAATGAATCGAGAATTAGTTTCTCTTTCCTGACCCATGTTAAATCATTTCCTGTCTCTGAACACCCACCTCATTCTCATTTCTACAGTATTTAAATGTGCACGAAACCCTACAGTTGTGTAAATGCGTGAGCAGAAAACTTCAGCACTGGTAAGTGAGTTGCACAATATCGAGATGCCTCCGTCTTCTTGGCAGAACTTTAAAAGCTTAGCAAATTGAACACACTGATTATTTCAATTCCGTTACACTTGATCACAATAATGAGGATTCTGTCTGTCAGAATTAGTGTGCTGTACAGTGTATGCAGCGATATATGTGGACTTAAAAAGAGTCTGTTGTTCTGAATGATTCACGCATATGTTGATTAAACCAACAAAAAAAACCCCACATGTACATATCAACTGTATTTATTTCTATTTGAGAAATAATCTGATGAATGAAGCTCTGAGATTGATGCCAACCATCCTCCAGCCAATCAAAGTCGATGAAATATATTATTAATACAGGCTACAGTTTCGCATTTCTCAACAATGATATGTGTTTACGTGTTTTTTTCTCCCTAACTAAATAAAAAAAATCCGGAAATATGAAAGATCTCGGTGCGGAACAAGGTCACTGACGTGTAGGAAAAGCTTGAAGATTTCATTCAACGTAGTGATCAGGAAGTGAACTAGCGTGTGTGTGTGTGTGTGTATGTGTGTGTGTGTGTGTGTGTGAGTGTGTGTGTGTGTGTGTGAGCACAAAGAGGTCATCTGAGGTAACACAACAGGATTTATGCTGCGAGCATGAGAGCAGCTTAGTGTTGCAAAACCATGATGTAGCTGTTTGACCTCCTAATATTTCAGTCATTTATTTTCTTAAAAACAGTCCCATTACTAAAACTATCATTCGAAAGTATTCAAATTAAAAAACATTTCTCTATGACCCAGTATGTTCACAGTAACTGGTGCAGGTTAGTGAGTGTGTGTCTGCCTGCACGTACATTTTGAGTGGTGTAACCACACGATCGTGTGACTGATGAAGAGGAACAGTGTGAAAAGAAATGTGAACCATTCGGTGGTTTGGCAGCCGGCAGTGACTCTTCAATCAGATTCCCCGTTACACGCAGAGTGCACGTCTCCCATGGTTGCCTGACAGAGTTCGTCATTTAGCTCTGACCTGTTATAAATGACTGGCACTTGCTAATGTGTTGGCCCTGTTGTGAGCCGGTAACCTGTCCTTGATTTTCCATCTCCGTGTAAATGCCAGGTCACATGATCTCCAGAAAGGAGGAATTATTTGATGATGGATGAATGATGGAGGTTAACAGGGCCACACATGTAGCTTTTAAGATGCCTCTATCTTGCTGGCTGGTGTTACCAAGGTTTCATCAAATTAAAATGGAAGAAAAATGGATTGGAATAGGAATAGCTAAAGCGAAGTACGTCGCTTTGCTTTAAGTATCTAGCTTTATGTTTTCAAGGAAACCCACATACCAGTTTCCAAATATAATATCCGTTCCTTTCCGTATGGCGTTTGTATGTTCTCCCCGTGTCTGTGTGGGTTCTCTGACTTCCACCTCCGGAAACAAGCAGTTCTCAGGTGAATTGTCACAGGAGGGATTACAAGACAGATCTGCACTGACAGAACGTTCCTTTAGCTTCTTCCTTCTCGTGCCTTTAGTTCCTTGAGAAACTGATTGTGTTCTTTAGATTATATTACCAGTTTGAATTACTTCCTGGACTGCTCTTGTAAATTTATGTTAATCAGTTCTTACTTTGTATATTTTGTATTTTTTTTTCCCGCAAGGTGATTTGTAGTTTATTTTTTTGTTGTAATGAAACCAGTTTTCATTTTAGTCTGCATCTGGGTCCTGGCTCAAATGGACAGACATTTATTACATTGTTGTAATTTTAGTTTATTTAATGTTATTTACACTCCATTATTTATTTTGAGATTTAATGTCCCAATGAAAAAGAAGAGTAAAGAAGACAGAACCACTTGAAGTCACAAGAATGTGATGTAAGAACTAGAAATAGAAAAAGAAAAACAATAGTAGAGTGCTACAATGGGTTGACAAAGGCAGGGAAACAGAGTGAAATCGTCGTAGTCACATGCTTGTGACTCATGAGTCAGGCTAAACCAGTATAGTCCTGAATTTGTCAGCTGCTGCCACAACCCTTCCTGTCTTGATAACAATCAATAATGCATCACCATCCTGAAGCTGGTGTCAGGTTCCTCTTCTGTTCTGTCTTACCTGAAGAAAACAACACCAGCATTAAATGTTCTTTATCACTTCTAAAGGGGCTGAAAGGTGGGGATGTCAGTGTATCAGTACCAATACAGGATACTATAGTCATTCATTCGTCTACCCCTTGTTTGCTTATGGCAGACCGCGGGGGTCGTTGGAGCCAAACCTAGCTGACTTGTGGGCTGGAGGAGGGGAACACTCCTAGCACGACGCCAGTGCAATGTGGAACCAGAATAGTATATATGTTTTATTAATTTAGTTAAAGATTCTTAAGTCATAATATTTGTGTATAACGGAACAGTTACTTGTAATGTTAGCAGCCCATGTACTTGCATTATTTCTACTACTTTAAAATCTATTCCTTTAGCATTTAACTTGAATTTCTCCACTAACTTTCAAAGGCAGTTGCTTCAGTATTAGCATTCTTCTCTTAGTAAGACATTCCTCTACCTGGACATACTTTCCATAACTCCCATAAGAGAATGCATGTCATCAATGGAACATTACTTGTGAGAATTTGATATGTGAATAAAGGAGGCTCCAGTCTGTGGGAGTGATGACAGAACAGCGTGTCCTTTGGGAAGCAGTCGTTAACCCCAGTGATCTGTTCACACGTCAGATTCACCAGCAGCTAACAAACACGGTGAAGGTAGTGCTACCATCTCACAGGGGGAGCAGCATATAATAGCATGGTTTCAGGTTTTTTTGAAGACATTAACAAAGCTTTGGTCAGTAGATAGTGCAGCAGGAAGCGTTGAACATTGTTTTTGGACACATTATAGGGAAATGGTTGACGATGGTTGTAGACATACTGTACGAGTTGAAGATTATAACTAGTAGCAGATATAAAAAACACTTTAGGTAAAATATTCCCTTAATAAGTATCTACCATCACATGCTGTATATCATACCTTGGTAATTATGTACCTAATTAATTTGGATCAATTCTAATATAGGGGGTAGTCGATTGATTTCTTTTTTATGAATAAACAAGCGACAAGGTATGGACGACAAAGACCACAATCTTTCAAACACAGTAAACTAAAATATAGATACACATAAATTAATTAAGAAAATGATGTGTAATGCATAAAAAAGAGTCAGTACCGTTATGGTAAACAGAATTCAGTAAAGAAAAAGAATGGAAACAATTGGATTCTGTGTTTGAAAAAGAAATACTATATTTTGTACTGTATAAGTAAATAATGATATTAGCCAAAAAAAAGTAATTACATACAAGTTATATGTAATGCATACTTACAGTATATGATATGAGACTGCAGGCTAACACCCATTTGAATGCAATATTTAAGTAAGTCTTATAAAAACAGTGTGATAGATGTTGCTTGGAGATTGCATGAATCACGTCTAATTCTCCTGGAATGTGTTTGTTCCCCTCTATTACATTGTAATAACATAATGCAAATATTCGCCATGAAGTGAAATATGTGGATATATTAATAATTGTTAGCATTAATCCCACATATATGGGTCTTGTGACACCCAGACCAATTGAGTGAGAGTAAGTAAAAAGATTTTGCCACAAACGCAGATTTCACATGACGACACGGTGCGTACTGATTGGCTCCAGTTCCCTCTGACGTCACTTGGCCCTGGCCCCAGACCTGAGATGCTCCATTGCAGGACCAGCCTAATGCCATGTGACATTTGTTTTTCTCTTCTGCACGGTTCGGAAGGCCGTGGGAGTGACATTTCCCTAATTAGACATAATGATGGAGAGAGACAAAGGTGGCCTCCCTATTTGAGATCAAAATGTGCCCGTTTCACTTTTTTAGGAAGTACAAGGTTATAACTTTTTGATAATATATATTATTGATACAAAAATGTGCTGGTGAAGAATCGTGATATCCATGCGATTACATCAGCTGCTCTCCCCTCATTCGTCTTTCCTTCTCGTTTAGCTCTGTGTTCCCCAGTAGGTCTATGTTGTCTCTTCCTGGCAGTCTAGAGAAATTAAATATTATTCTATTAGTATTGAAAAAATAATTTCTGCATGAATAAAGCTTCTCTTATGCAAGTTTTTTTTTTGTATCTTCCAGTGTAAACTAGGATTCTGGAATTTGATTTCTAAGTGACGTAACTGAGCTGACAAGAATCTTTAGGAAGCTATTCTTTTGCAAAGGCTCTTAAACTCACAACGTTACAGTTAATGTAATAAATTTTAGCTCATCAAATACATGCACAGAAATCTAGGCACATTGACCAATCATTTAGGGATATGTAAGGTACAGACAAAGTCCAACAATGTGTGAGGGGTCATGGGAAAGTTTACCACTAGAAATTTACATTAAAATGTAGTATTTTGAACTGCCTTCTTTTCTGTCTGAAAGTTTAATTAATGTGGGATTAGACACATTTAGCTCAGCCCTGCTCCCCTCACCCCTCCATGCACCACACTGGCGTCTTAATCGAAATGGACTTAGGGGCGCTGTGGCTCTGGGGTGCTGCCTTTGTGGGGCCCAGCAAAGAATGGAAAGGAGTGTGTCAGCGATTTACAGTAGCTGAGAATTACAGTCTCGTTTGGCACTTTGCCTGATGCCTGGTCAACTGAGGCTGTGCCTCGATGCTGGGCGGGGGGACAGACTGACAATCAATCCAAGCCTTGTTGGAAGGAACCTAGGTAAGTTTAGAAAGATAGATGAGACAAATGGAGAGGATAAGAATGGGCCTTTAGTTCAGAGGCTGGGATTCTGGCTCCGTCGGGCTGTACTCAGTGACAACAGACAGAAACGTCACGTCGCAGTTTGAAGCCATTCGCTCGACGGGTTCTTTTCACATGATCTGGCTGGTAGAATGGTAGAATTTCTTTGAGCCTGTAACATATTGTCGAAAACCTGTGTTCATGTCTTTTCCACTTAGAGACAAAATAGAATATGAAAACTTTAATAATTGTTCTACTTTTTTTTTTTTTTAATGATTGCCGTGTATATATGGATGCACTGCCTGGCTTAAAAAAATAAAAAATGACATGCAGCCTAATAGACTGAAGACTGAACTTTTTGTCCTGTAGTGTATTCATATAATGACAATTTCTGTTTCTGTTGTCTGTGCTGACACAAGCTGGATAAATTAGATGATTTTATTAGTCCATTAAGACGTTTCTGGCTAAGAACAAAGTTGTGCAACATTTCTAAAACGTTTCTGTTTCACAAAAACTTGGGTGTTTTGTGTTCTCCAAGTGATTAATGGCCTTAAATTGAGCCAAAAGTTTGACCTGATCTTTCTGCTCAGTTGGGCAAACAACACATACCTGTGCCTTCCCACCTACCTGCCTTCCTACCAGTAACACTATACAAAAACAGATACATACTGTAGATTACACTGACAGTTTCAAAACCCTTAATTAGATCGAGAGTATCACCATCTTTAAATGCCCACCTCTATGTTGACATATGACAGTACAGTTAAAGCACAGAATGAAAACCAAGCTGGAGTGTGATAAGAGGTTTAAAAAAAAAAAAAAAGAGAAGATATGACTGAAAGGATCCACTGTTTAAGAACAAACAAAGGGATGTGCCTTTCAATTTTTACAACACCTAATCTTTTTTGCTTTTGCAACAGTCCTTTATCTTCGAGTTACACAAGCGGACAAGCAATGAGTGAAAAGAATTGAAAGAAATGGTGGAAGGTTCAGTGCCCATTGCTGACATGCCAACAGTTATAAAGGCCACCAGGAAGCACTCCTTTCTGTTGCCAAGGGGAACGGCTCCGTGTGCTCTCCCATGTTGGCACCAAGTGTTCAGCACACCTCGTGTGTCACCGAAGAAGCATCACGTAAAACTTGTTTTCCATTTCATTTGTATTTCAGTGCTGATGAATATCTTGCACAGCGCGCCCTCACGCCTTCGCACAGCAACGGTCGCGACTTCACCTCACCGCATATTTTTTGGTATTTGGTCACGTGATACCCTACGATCATTCGGAAGTGCGCTCGTTTGCGTGAGTTTCGGATTTACGCGAAACACAAAAGTGCTTTAAAAACAGTCTGTCAGAGTGTTTTAGAGGTAATACAGATAGAAGGTGGTTTAATATCAGTATGGGGAGGGTTCACAAACATTTAAATTACCGTAAATGATAAGATAAATAGTTTGTCGCTCTATCGTGGAATTCATTAATCACGTGTGGTTCCTGGAACGCATTAACCACAAAGAACGAGGGCGTACTGTATGATTCTAATATACAGTACATGAATGTAATATCACCAATGCGTACTTTGAAGTTAATGCTGAATAATGAACAAATAAGTATTAAACAATGCAGCTTCTTTGAAATATTTTGACAGTACTTTGGAGGCAAATAGACACATACAATCCCTTGGAACAATTTTTATAACTGTGGATGTGGGTGCACATTTCTGTGAAATTTTTGAATTTGCCTGGGCCCCCTCAATAAGTATTTTATGCTTCACTGCAAATTACTGAAATCTATAAACTGCTATTTTGAAGCATTATAATTTTTCATCACTAAAGATCAAGGTGACTAAATCTCAAATCATTTGGTTTATTAAAAAAAAAAAAAAAACCAGAAAAAATTCAATCTCCTCTGTCTGGTAAATGAAGATTTTACAGACTTTGTTTATTTTTATTACATTTGCAACACTTCCTGAAAATGTTCCTGTTGTGGTGACAAAAGATCAAGTTTTAGGTTTCTTGTGTAAAGTATTAAAGATTATGCCTTCCCTTTTCCTGGTATCGTTACTGTTGTGTGCCGGTATGTCCTTTGTTTACTGTATCTGATATGGGCTATCAATCACCATTGATCCGTGTAGAGAGAGATCTCAGACCTAGATAATCAAAACCAAATGTATAAGGACAAATACAAATACAAAAACAAATACACGATCAATGTTCAATGTGTTTGCAGGTAAGCCTGTTCATCCACCTGCTTTGGTTTTTTTTTATTTTAGGCTGAATTTCAGGAACAATGGAACCTCAAGAGATTGTTCAACCTTTGGAAATATGAAGCAAGTAAAAAATAAATATCTAGTGTTGTTAAGCATATAAAGATTTGCTAACAGCTAATATTTGATCTGGTGACCATGTAAGACTTTAAATTACCGTAAATAATAAGATAAATAGTTCATCACTCTATCGCGGAATTCGTTAATCATGTGTGGTTTCTGGAGCACATTAACCGCAAAGAATGAGCGCGCACCATATACGTGTACTGTACACAGTATACGTGTGTATAGATAATTAAGAAGAGTGTAAAAATAATTTCCCCTACGGAGGACTAATGGAGGGATCTTTAATCTTTAATTCCTGTCATTCTATACTGTTGTGTCCTTGGGCGAGACAATTCACCCACCAGTGACACCCACCAGTGACACCCACCAGTGACACCCACCAGTGACACCCACCAGTGACACCCACCAGTGGTGTATGAATATAAATGTGTGTTGTTTGGTGGTGGTCAGGGAGGCCAGTGGTGCAGACAAACAAATAGAAATACAAAAAGACAGATACAACGTTCCCCACATTACATGACTATTTTTAAAAAAAATCACATTTTGTAAAATGGTGATTTAAAACGATATCTTTTGATGACCTTTCTTTTGTGTTGAGTAGAGTAGAGTATAACTTTATTTATCCCTTAAGGAGGTTCCGTCAGGGAAACTAATGAATTAAATTAAGTTAATTAAATAAATTAATATTAATAAAGTTAATTAATTAATTAAATTAAATTAATTAGTAGCGAATGACAATGGGACACAAGTGTGTAAGGAAAAATAAACAACTACATTTTTCTACAAAATGGAAGCAGGGGATCTTAACTGCAGGCACGAGTGTTCAATACTGTAGATCAGGAATGCATGAAGGTGTACAGTTGCATGCAGGAAAATAGGTAGATGTAAAACTGAAGAAAAGAGACTGCGGAGTGAAAGAGAGGAGGAACACACCTTGGATGGAACGCCCGGAGCAGCCAGTTGCATTAAAATACTTTTCACTTACCAGGACCTGAAGAGAGACTCCAAAAACAGACAGTAGATACATCACAAATCCACATTCCACAAAGCCAAAGGGAGCTGTCACGTCAGATTACACTGATAAACCATATCATTACATCGTCAATTCAATTAGACTGGGCTTCTGTTTCGACCAACTTCCAGAAACCTCATAATGCAGTAACCGCTGCGCAATGACTTGAAGTTTTTTTTTTTTTTTTTGACTAAAAACCAGGAACTCAATCAAGTCTAGTTTTAGCTGCGTCATGTCATACAAAACAAATTGCACATTTGCAGGTGAGGCATATATTTGCCGTCTGACTGGTTCCCTTGTAAAGGAGACCATTAATCTCAACTACAGACGTGTACATGAGTCATCCAAAACAATTAAAGAGTGAAAACCATGAATCTGTATATAGAATTGTTAGGGTTGTTAGAGCAATTGTTAGGACACCATTAATGCTGAAAGGTGCTTGCAGGTTTAGAAACTACATGGCTCCAACTAGACAATGATTTATTCAGGGGTAAATCAAGAAGAGTCAACTGGACTTGCTTAAAGTTTCGATTGGGAACAATTGAAGAAGCGTCTTGGATGAGAGGTGAATGATCTCCCACAAACCTGAAGCAGGCCCAGCCGACTCTTACTCAGACTTATCCAGGGCTGTCCCTTTTTATTCCAAGACAAGGAAGCTACATTCTATTATCTAACATGGTTTCATAAGACCTCCAGCTACTAGAACAGCCTGTCTGCACTCCACGCCTCTAATTTACATTCAGAAGCACCAAATGTGACAACAGGGATCTCAGACTTTCTAGACACAGAAGTCTTCTTCAGATAGTAAATACAAAGCTGCAATAAAGCAATATAAACATGATTTTTAGCAATCAAATTTGGAAATAGTGTGTAGTTATAAACTTTTATTATTGCTATTGTTATTACAACTCAATTAACAATAACAACAATAACTAGTTGAATGTAGATGTTGTGACAGTTAATACAAGTGCCAGGAACATGACTTTAGATTGTTTTCCTGAGCATGTGACCACTTCCATTGCGAAACATGTTTTGTGATAATCCTGCAAGCCACAAAATGAAGCATGAAAACACACAAGAAGACAAAAACCTCTCACTCAACCTCTCCACAAACTAATTTTTCCATACCTACATAACCCTGTCTGAAGATGTGTTGAAAGGACTGTAAATCTAGAAGTAAAATGTGTTTCATTATGGAGGTGGAGGTGGCTGGTTGAGGCCTCTTGGATGGGGGCCACTGATATAAGCAGATTTGGTTACCGCAGCTTTGGAGGGTCACAACAGTTCAGTTGTGGTCATTCTAAGAAGAGTAGGGGATTAAACCAAAGAGAGCTTTTTTTTTTGGAGAACTCTTATTATTTGCATTGTAAAACCTGTCAAAGCGTACCGCTTTGCCAGCTGAGGCTCGGGGTCAAAGGTCAGTTGGTAAAAGGTTATCAGAGATCACCCAGCGCAGCAGTCTATCAAATGTAATTAGACACAGTTCAGCTAACACAAAAAAAAATCCTATTGAATCATAAGGTTGTGTAATGTCAACATAGAACTCACAGTATTCCAGACTCTATATCTGTTTGTTAACAGTGACAAAGCATTTCAGTCAGTTATCCAACTATCCAGACTCTTCATTTGTTTGTTAATAGTGACAGTGCATTTTAGTCAGTTGGATGTTGTATAAGTGAAATTTGAAGCTCGGTTGACAAAGTAAACCCCAGGAAGTGTAATGAAAGAGCAGCAGCTTGAACAGGAGGAGGCCTCAATGAGGAATATAAAACACATGTCAGAAACAGATGTCAGGTCAGAAACACATCCTCATAATCACAGTTCAGAACACAATCATAGTGATTGGTGCCACTGGCTGGTACCACCTCCGGGTTGTGTTTGTTGTTGTTGTTCCATCAGGATTCAAAAAAAAATTATAGAACCCATCATTTTTTTGTGGAATAATATAAAATAATAATAAATAGATTAGTTTTAAAAAAGCATGACAGTAGAATTGTGGTTACAGGGCCTCGAGTTTGATTTTTGGATACCAATGTCTGTATTATCAGACACTGTTGGTCTATGGCGGAGGAATACTCTCTACTGTCATTCTAGTCACCTTTTCAATCAATCAATCAATCAATCAATCAATCAATCAATCAATCAATCAATCAATCAATCAATCAATCAATCAATCAATCAATCAATCAATCAATCAATTAATGTGTACAGTAAATATCCAGAAAAATAATACAGATCTGTAATTTCCAGTTTCATTGTTTCTGTACCTCTATTTTACAGGATGGGGAAGATGCCCCCACATTCAAACCCCAACCTGGAGGACCAGGGACTAATTTGTCTGCCTCCTCTGCCTTGACCTGTCCAGTTTGGTTGAACCTGCCAGGGGTATGAACCCCCTCGGGCATAGCTCTCGGGTTCACTGGAGTACACCTACTTTCACCATTCCTGTTCCTCCTGGTGATTGACTGGATCATGAGGGAAACAACAGAGGGGAATAGAAATGCAATTCAGTAGACATTGTGGGAACAGCTGGATGATCTTGAGTTTGCAGATGACATAACTCTGCTTTAACATACACAAGAACAAATGCAAGAGAAGGCAGACAGGCTTGCAAAAGCTGCAATAAAACTTGGTCTTACTCCCAATACAGCAAAGTCCCAGGTGATCAAGATCCACAGCAAAACCAAAGACGAAAGGACGGCTACAAACCGTGTGAAATGGAGAGCGTTTGTCAACGGGCCTATGCACCCTAGAGGAGCAAAGGGCTTAATGATGATGATGACGATGTCATTTCCAGTCGTTATTAACCATATTGAATGATAATAACGGGATAAAAAGTGCTGACAAGTCAAATATTTTAAAATCTGTGAAACATGTCATGCTCATCAGAAAATGTAAATCATCATGTTAAACAAATACTGAATATTATAAATACCACTCGTTGCCTTGAGAGCTTGTTAATTTCCTGTATTACCAATACGTCAGTGGGAAGTCAACTAGCACGATTGTGAGACCATTCTTCTATTCAGTGCAACCATTGTCCTGCAAAAGGGGCTGCATTGGAATGCACTGCGTAAATGTAAATCAGCACTCTGTAGATAAAGAACATTGTGTTGCGTAAGAGATGTGTGACAACACAGTGGTTAGTTATCATCTTAACAGTAATAGATTAGGTATTTCAATGGCAATGTGTGTGTGTGTGTGTGTGTGTGTGTGTGTGTGTGTGTGTGTGTGTGCAGTCCAAGTTAATCTCCGTTGTGCCTGAAAGACATGGCACAACAGAGATTAACCAAACAGATGTCTCCGTTGAACGTGCTGATATTGACCTGAAGCAGCTCAGGTTTCATAATGGACCAAAAGAGCCACTGCCCATGACCCACAGGAGTAGAGTTCTAGCATTCCTAAAAATATAGTGGTCAAAATGAATATGGACCTGTTTGGCATATTCCCTTGTCCCAGACAGCATTTCTTAGGTTTTTTGTTTCCGTGGTTTTTATAAGCAATGCAAGTGGATCTATCCTAAATAAGCTCCACAGAGTGTAGACACTAGGGATGAGTGAGTACACCACTATCTGTATCTGTATCTGTATCTGTATCTGTTCAACCAACTAGATTATCTGTATCCGTATCTGTATTCGGAATGGGCGGGGCTTAAACCGGAAGTGGGTGTGGTTTGACCGGAAGTGGGTGGGGCTTAAATCACATTGTTTTAAGTCTAAAATTGACTGTATTTTGCTGTATTTTTGCTTATTTTAAAACTATTTACAAAACAGCCTCAAAACTGAAATTCAAATAAATGTTTTTGATCACAAAAGTAAGAAAACTATTTACAGAACAAGTTTTTTATGGAACTGAGTCAGAACATGAATATTTTTAAGTCTATGAATGAATATTTACTGAATCAACGCTTTTTGATCACGATAGTAAAGGAACTATATATAGAACGAGTAAACACAAAGTGCATTAATGAAGTACATGCAATAAAAAAAGTAATTAACTACAAAGTGTGCATGAACAAGAATTGTCATACTCAATAAAACAATTATTTTCTTCTTTTTCATTTTAATTTTTTTCTCGTACTTTTTTTTTTTTCAATTATTTATTTTTAGTACCTAATGCTATTGCCATTTTTTTCACATAAAGTGAAACAATATTGATTATGGTGTGTGTGTGTGTGTGTTCAGTCCTATCACGAGTATTAACGGGCTTTATTTGTATTCGTACTCGTACTCGTCAAAATGCATTATCCGTACCGGATACTCGTATGAAACGAGTATCCGGCTCAACCCTAGTAGACATGTTACTATGTTTTCATCATGGTCTGCCATGACGTTCTGGCCCAGTTACGATTGAAAGTTCTAAAAAGATGAATAACAGGTTAGCCTATATGGTTTACCAGACACAAGTCAAGGGAAAACTTTAATTCTAGAAGCCAACTCTATACTTCTTTGACAGTGACAGTCTCTGTCCCGTTAGAAGATGTCTGTTTTTCACCATTTCAGTACCAGCAGATGTGTGACAAAGGCATGAAGATGAAAATACATCAATCCTCATTTCCAGATAATAATACGCAGTAATTCCATGATAAAAACCTTTAATCCAAACTAATTATACTGTGTTGATCAGTTAAAAGAAATGACTTCTTGCATGTGACCGAATACTGCAGTCTGTCATGAACTGTTTCAATCTCTTAGCTCATGATTTACTAACTTATTTAATTTATTACTTGCTTCTTACTTGCTTCACTCTGATCAGTTTCTTCTTCTTTTCCGTTCGGCTTTTCCCTTCAGGAGTCGCCACAGCGAATCAATTGCCTCCATCTAACCCTGTCCTTTGCATCCTCTTCTCTCACACCAACTACCTTCATGTCCTCTTTCACTACATCCATAAACCTCCAGTGTCACTCAGGAAAAGACAGGAGACAGAGCTGGAGGTAGCAGAGATGAAGATGCTGAGGTTCTCTCTGGGAGTGACCAGGAAGGATAGGATCAGGAATGAGTACATCAGAGGGACAGCACATGTTAGAGGTTTTGGAGATAAAGTCAGAGAGGCCAGACTGAGATGGTTTGGACATGTCCAGAGGAGAGATAGTGAATATATTGGTAGAAGGATGCTGAGTTTTGAACTGCCAGGCAGGAGGCCTAGAGGAAGACCAAAGAGGAGGTTTATGGATGTAGTGAAAGAGGACATGAAGGTAGTTGGTGTGAGAGAAGAGGATGCAGAAGAGAAAGAAAAAGCCAAAAGGAGGAGAAGAAGAAGAATGAATAAATGAAAATAGGCAATTAGTTGTAGGCAGGCAGGCAGGTAAGTAGACAGAAAGGCAGGCTGGCAGGTAGACGGGTGGGTAGGTAGGCAGGCAGACTACTGAAACGATTTCAATCAAACTTGGTGGAACTTTTTTTCTTGAGCAAGAGAAGATCCCATTTCATTTTAGTGTAACTCTAGACGATTGGGTGGA
Organism: Antennarius maculatus; assembly: GCA_013358685.1. Taxonomy (NCBI): domain Eukaryota; kingdom Metazoa; phylum Chordata; class Actinopteri; order Lophiiformes; family Antennariidae; genus Antennarius; species Antennarius maculatus. The sequence continues at coordinate 1,598,377 of CM023609.1, read as the reverse complement.
TTTGCTAGGTTGACTTGCTTGGCAGAGGTATGTGCTCTGCAGAGCTGTCTTATTTGGAAAAAAATATATATAAACAAATGAATCTTTCTAATATTATGCAAATGTGGCAATTTAAAAATATGTTGCTGACTCACCAAGCTCTGCTATCTAGTTTTGCAGTTAGCGTCTACATTGTAAATTTTTTGTTGAATCACAAATGTAACATCTTTGGTTGTCTGACATGAACTGCATTGAATAATATTCTCATATGTTCTGTGAACAGCAAACCACAGGCACCAGTGTACTAGTGTGACCCCATGATAAAAGAAAACCTTTGATGCATTTGTGTTTTGCTGGACCACAACCCAAGTTGCGTAGAACAGGAAACAAATCCATTTTTTATTAATGCGAGCCCAGGCTCTTAGGAGGGTCCGTATTGCGTCTGCATGTACAGTTTGCGGAAAAGCTCCAGCAAAGATGTGAGGTGCGCCACATAGGTGGATGAGACAACATGCATCCTGTTGTCGCATTTCCACTCATAGATCGAACCCCCATATCAATAATCAATTCATGGTTTGAAGGGTGTGGTCAAATGAGGTCAGTTTCAGGTGGGGTCATGATAAAAGAACAAAATCAAGAGCGGCATGAATTTACTACATTTTTATTATTTGATGTGTCACAAACAAAAACAGTAACATAGAAGTAAGACCAGTTATAACATGTCAATTAAGATTCAGTCCTATAACAAAGTTCAACCAAAAGACCAGTCATTAAATGTATTATCCTAACATAATATTATGATAGCAAACAACCAAATTATGCAAGAGTCAGTGATTAAACTGTGGTTGTCTTCTGGTCTAGGTAGTTATGATCACTTTAACGTACAACATATATAGTTTTGCATTTCAGCAAATTAATCTATGTGCTTCACGAACAGTTGGGCAAGTTACACAAGCTTTCTTTGAAACATTTTGTGATTTTGATACATGCAAATATTGGGAATTCATGGTGCCCCTGAACTATTTCCAGAAGAACTGCAACTTCTGATTTTTAAAATTTATATCTCATCCAGATTAAGAAAATATTATATGTAAAGCTGGGGGATTCTGAGGTTCTGGTTAGTAAATTTGGTCACCCTTACAGACAGAGCCAGCCAACCTTTTTTGTCCATGTTTAGTGTTTTAGAAAACTATTTTCCAAGCAAAACTAGTAGGCTATTTGTTGCAAAAGTGTAAAGAATATTGTAAATAACTGTTAATAACATCTGCTATTTTCATGCTTCATCCAAACAGGACAGAGGTACTTGTGACTGGCATCCTTTGATTTAGCGTACAATACTATTCTTCAGAACATTCACTCGAGTCTTTGTTCCCAAAAATGTCTGTTATTGTTTTCATTTGGGTTTTCAAAGGATTTTAAGGTAAAACTAAACATAAACAAGCTTTCCAGTAATTTGTGAGTTTCTGTCCACAATGTCCTGTTGTTACACCATTATGATCATTGTATTTACATTTCCAAGGATTTCACCTGCATTCAACTCCACCAACAGGAAAAAGAAAAAATAAAAAAAAGATGTGCGTCATCTGGAAATTGATGACGTCAACGTTTGTTTGGTTGATATTTTTACCAGAAAAATTATAGGGGGACAATGTTTTTTTGAAAATTTTTGGACTCATTTTATAATAAAACACAAGAATTGTGATTAAGAGTAAAAGACTAAATCAACATTATTAATCAATCCATCTATTTTCTTTTACCTCTTTATCCGCTGTCACGGGTCACAGGGAGCCAGAACCTATCCCAGCTGGCCTGGTGCATGAGGCGGGGTAAACTCCGGCCGCGATGCCAGTGCACCACGGAGCCACACAAAACAAGCACACACACACTCACACTTACGGTCAATTTGGGACCTGAAGCGCATGTTTTTGGAGGTGGGAGGAAGCCGGAGAACCCAGAGAGAACCCACGCAGACACGGGGGAGAACATGCAAACTCTGCACAGAGTGGGACGTGAACCCAGAACCGCCTTGCTGTGCGGACACCGCGCTACCCACTGCACCACTGCGCTGCTTCTTTATTAATCCCCAAAGGGAAATTATTTGTCCACTCAAGCTAGTCAGTCAGTCATTTTCTTAACTCGCTTAATCCGCTTACGCAGGTCGCGGAGGAGCCGGTGCCTATCCCGGCAGTCTCAGGGCGTGAGGCGGGGGACACTCCGGGCACGACGCCAGTGTACCGCAGAGCCACATAGAGACAAACAATCACTCACACACACCCTCACTCCTACGGTCAATTTGGGACCGGCCAATCGACCTGAAGCGCATGCTTTTGGGGGTGGGTGGGAGGAAGCCGGAGAACCCAGAGAGAACCCACGCAGACACGGGGAGAGCATGCAAACTCCACACAGAGTGGGAGTCGAACCCGGACCCGCCGTGTTGTGAGGCGACAGCGCTACCCACTGCGCTACCCACATGCATAGGATGTATGTGTACATGCCCGTGACACACACACACACATACACACACACACACACACACACACACACACACACACACACACACACACACACACACACACACACACACACACACACACACACACACACAGGGGGTCTGTAAACATGCAGATGAGAGGTAGCACGGAGGACAGCTCCTTCATGGTGCGCCCTCAATGAGCAACTTATAAAGAGGACGGTGCTCTGCTCAAGGACACCTCGGCAGGGCTCTGGAGAAGAACTGGCACTTCTCCACTGCCACACTCCAAAATTTTGCCCGATATGGGTCTTGAGTTGGCCGCCCTCCATTCCCCAGCCCAAGACTTAGAGGACTGAGCTACTGTCACCCCAAGAATGATGGTAGTAATCCATGGAAACCTTGAGAGAATGGGATACTGAACAAACAACTATGCTGTTGTCTTGTTTGTGCCAAATACTTTATTTCAGGGCATTGGCCACCACCACCACCACCAACAACAACAACAATTTACTCTATTTGGGCTCCTCTGACCACCACCTACTTCCAGTACAGAGAAAACTACTGCAGACATAAATATGGCTGTGCCATGGGCTCACCTGTATCTCTATATAATAGCCAACTTGTATATGGAAGAGGTGGAAACTAAGGCTCTGTACTCTTTTACAGGTCCAGTCCCCAGGTTGTAGTTAGGGTTAGTTGGATGACACCTGCGTTGAAATCAGGTGAAGCCCTTTAAAGAACACATCAACAGAGTAGATGGCAACGTCAAGTTCAACCGTGGAGATGTTAAGGATAATGTTCTGCCCTTCTTAGACTGGGAAGTACACCTTGAAATAGATGAGAATCTCAACATCGAGATATACAGATTCCCAAAATCCACTGCAGCACATATTAGGGGTCAGAATTTGTTGGATTTGTTGCCTAGACCAACAAATCCAACAAGTAAAACAACAATAAAACAGGAGAGAGAGGACAAATAGAAACCCATCATCATCTCTTTCATTGCTGGTGTTCCAGAAAAATTTAAGACAACTTTTAGCAAAGACAAGATACCTAGACGTTTCAAAACTGGAAACACTAAAACAAGATAAAATACCACACCACAAACAGAGTAATGTAGTGTCTTTTGTCCGGTGCAGTGATGAATGCAGTGAGAGACCAAACAACTGCTCCACAACCTCAACAGAGGAGAGTCAACTCCAAAAGACAAGACTCAGCAGTCCACCTGCACCTGAAAGACACAGGTCCCTGCTTTGAGGACAATAGTGTCCAGGTTTTAGCCAAAGAACACAGATGGTCTGAGAGGACTTAAAGAAGTTTTGTGAAATGTGGGAAACCATCTCTGATCAGAAGAGAAATAAAACACCATCTATCAGTCATTTATAATGCAGTACTGACCTCCATTCCCAGATACCATAACAACCATTCACACCTGGGTGCAGCTCACCATAAGAGGATGGATGGGACAATAACTCCTTTATGAATAGTATAATAGAATGAATAGTTACAAGACTTATTGACTTGGTGGTTTCTGGCCCTTGTTTATTTTCTGCTCCAACAGGAGTTTAAGCATCTGGACTCTACAAGTCAGTTAGAACTGAAGAAGCCTCTCGGATGAGAGGTGAAATGTCTTCAAGATAAAATAAGATAGACCTTTATTAGTCCCACAGTGGGGAAATTTGTGTGATTGCTGCAGTGGGGTGGGGGGTGGGGGGTTCATACATACATAACACCGTAGAAAATTCATACTAACATATGTAACATATAATATACGTGTTAACATATGATGTGCATATTAACAATTTAAAATTTCCAATATACAATCACTAACTCACATTACCAACAACAAACTACAGACTACAAGCTACAAACTAAAAACTACACTGGTCACCCAGATTGTGTGTGTGATTGTCTGTTTGTGGCCGGCTGGGAGGAGTGCTGATTGTTCAGTCTGATGGCTGTGGGCAGGAAAGACCTGTGATAGTGTTCCTTCATGCATTTTGGGTGAAGGAACCTATCGCTGAAGGAGTTCTCCAGTGATCTTAGCATGCCCTGCAGGGATGGAAGCTGGTCTTCATTGTTTATTGAAAGCTTGGATGTCCGCCTCCTCTTTCCCACCACCTCCACTGAACCTAGGCAACATTCTAGGACAGAGCCCGGCTTCTTTATCAGCCTGTCCAGTCTTCTCCTGTTGGCCACAGTTATGCTGCCCCCACAGCAGACCACCCTTTAAAAAATAGCCGAGGCCACCACAGTATCATCGAAGGTTTTCAGCAGTGGCCCCTGCACTCCAAAAGACAGCCTCCTGAGCAGATAGAGTCTGCTCTGACCTTTTTGTAAAGAGCATTTGGTAGTCCAGTGTTGGTAGTCCAGTCCAGTTTATTGTTGAGGTGAACACACAGGTACTTATACGACGACACAATATCAATGTCCATTCCCTGGATGTTCACCGGCGTCACTGGACACTGGTCACTGAGTGCTCACCTGCGGAAATCCACCACCAGTTCCTTGGTTTTCTTCGTATTGATCTGGAGGCGGTTCCACTGGCATCAGTCCACAGAAGTCCTGGGTCAGTTCTCTGTACTCTCTGTCTTCCCCATCAGTGATGAGGCCGACAATCGCAGAGTCATCACAGAACTTCTGCAGTTGACAAGTGGGGGATTTAGGAGAAGTCTACAGTGTAGATGGTGAATAGGAACGGAGCCAGGACCGTTCCCCGAGGGACTCCAGTGCTGCAGACTACTGTGTTTGATAAACAGAAGATATGATGATATACCTGTAGAGGTTTGGAAGTGTCTAGGAGAGGTGGCAGTAGAGTTTCTGACTGGGTTGTTCAACAGGTTCTTAGATAGTGAGAAGATGCCTGAGGAATGGAGGAGAAGTGTGCTGGTGCCCATTTTTAAGAACAAGGGAGACGTGCAGAGTTGTGGCAACTACAGAGGAATAAAGCTGATGAGCCATACGATGAAGTTATGGGAAAGAGTAGTGGAAGCTAGACTAAGGGCAGAAGTGAGCATTTGTGAGCAGCAGTATGGTTTCATGCCAAAAAAGAGTACTACAGATGCAGTATTTGCTTTGAGGATGTTGATAGAGAAGTACAGAGAAGGCCAGATGGAGCTGCATTGTGTTTTTGTAGATCTGGAGAAAGCTTATGACATGGTGCCCAGAGAGGAACTGTGGTATTGTATGAGGAAGTCTGGAGTGTCAGAGAAGTATGTTAGAGCGGTGCAGGACATGTATGAGGACTGTAAGACAGTGGTGAGGTGTGCTGTAGGTGTGACAGAGGAGTTCAAGGTGGAGGTGGGACTGCATCAGGGATCAGCTCTGAGCCCCTTCTTGTTGCTATGGTGATGGACAGGCTGACAGACGAGGTTAGACAGGAATCTCCATGGACTATGATGTTTGCAGATGACATTGTGATCTGCAGTGAGAGCAGGGAACAGGTGGAGGAGAAGCTAGAGAGGTGGAGGTTTGTCCTGGAAAGGAGAGGGATGAAGGTTAGCCGCAGTAAGACAGAGTACATGTGTGTGAATGAGAGGGACCCAAGTGGAAGAGTGAGGTTACAGGGAGAAGAGATCAAGAAGGTGGAGGAATTGAAGTACTTCGGGTCAACAGTCCAGAGCAATGGAGAGTGTGGAAAAGAGGTGAAGAAGCGTGTCCAGGCAGGATGGAACGGGTGGAGAAAAGTGTCAGGTGTGATGTGTGATAGAAGAGTTTCAGCTAAAATGAAAGGAAAGGTGTACAAAACTGTGGTGAGACCAGCGATGTTGTTTGGTCTAGAGACAGTGTCACTGAGGAAAAGACAGGAGACAGAGCTGGAGGTAGCAGAGATGAAGATGCTGAGGTTCTCTCTGGGAGTGACCAGGAAGGATAGGATCAGGAATGAGTACATCAGAGGGACAGCACATGTTAGAGGTTTTGGAGATAAAGTCAGAGAGGCCAGACTGAGATGGTTTGGGGCGACCGTGGCTCAGTGGTAGAGCGGGTCGTCCAATGACTCAAGATTGGCGGTTCAATTCCCGCCCCCGCTGAGTCATTTGTCGTTGTGTCCTTGGGCAAGACACTTACCCTCCTTGCCTCGAGTGGGGCACTCGCTGGAGTGTGTGAATGTATGTGATTGTTCCGGTGGCCGTAGGTGCAGATTGGCAGCTACGCCTCCGTCAGTCTGCCCCAGGGCAGCTGTGACTACATACGTAGTCTACCATCACCAAGTATGAATGAGGAGTGAATGAATAATGGATCCAATGTAAAGCGTCTTTGAGTGTCCAGAAAAGTGCTATATAAATCTAATCCATTATTATTATTATTATTATTATTATTATTATTATTATCATTATTATTATTATTATTATTATTATTATTATTATTATTATTATTATTATTACATGTCCAGAGGAGAGATAGTGAATATATTGGTTGAAGGATGCTGAGTTTTGAACTGCCAGGCAGGAGGCCTAGAGGAAGACCAAAGAGGAGGTTTATGGATGTAGTGAAAGAGGACATGAAGGTAGTTGGTGTGAGAGAAGAGGATGCAAAAGACCATCACCTCCTCATCACCTCTGTTACCTGCACCATCATGTCCATTGAAGTCTGCACCAATGACAACTCTCTCACTTCTAGGTATGCTCTGCATCACTTCATCAAAGTCCAACCAGAATTTCTCCTTCTCCTCCAGCTCACATCCTACCTGTGGGGCATACCCACTAACAACATTGAACATCACACCTTCGATTTCTAGCTTCAGACTCATCACTCTATCTGACACTCTTTTTACCTCCAGGACATTCCTAACAAACTCCTCCTTCAAGATAACTCCTACTCCATTTCTCTTCCCATCTACACCATGATAGAACAACTTGAACCCTGCTCCTAAACTTCTAGCCTTGCTACCTTTCCACCTGGTCTCCTGGACACACAGTATGTCTACCTTCCTCCTCTGCATCATGTCAACCAACTCTCTACCTTTTCTGGTCAAAGCTCCAACATTCAACATCCCTACTCTCAGTCCTATACTCATGGTGTTCCTCTTCTCTCTCTTCCTACGAACACACTTTCCTCCTCTCCTTCTTTGACCAACGGTAGTCCAACTTCCAGTGGCACCTTGCAGGTGAACAGCGCCGATGGTGGTCGTTGTTAACCCGTGCCTTGACCGATTCGGTATGGAGGTCATAGATTTGATTCGCATGTTTGATTTGGCAAATGTTTTACGTCGGATGCCCTTCCTGACACAACCCTCTGTATTTATCTGGGCTTGGCACAATAAGACACTGGTTTGTGCCCTCTTGCAGCTACATTCACCAGTTACTGTAGTCCAGTATTTTTGTCTTTGCTATTGCTATATTAGGCCACTAAAGGTAATTTAAATAGCATAACATTTTCATGCCACTTTTGAAAGTCTTTAGATTTATTCAGTCAATGTAGTGACTGGTCTTATGCATCAGATATTCATTTTGATGATTCAAGCTCAAATAGATGCTGCTTTTATGTTCAAACAAACCTGCTTCAGCTTATGATGCATTCAAATTTGTCATCAGTTTTAACTAAAGGTTTAATGGGATTATTGCGTTATTATGTGAAGGTTTTACTAATCAGATATCAGTGAGTTCAGAAACACGACTCTCTAACACCATCCGTATACTGCACACACACACACACACACACACACACACACACACACACACACACACACACACACACACACACACACACACACACACACACATTGTTATTGTTATTGCTATATCATCATTGTTATTATCTATAGTTGTGATTCGGTTGCAAGACGTTCTGGTGAGTTTCTATGTAGGAGTTACTGTATATAGACGTATGTATTCATATTACTGCCCTCAGTATTACTGCAGTACAGTACTGGAAAAAAACATGCTTGACATTTTATCTGGCCTTCCATGCATGGTGACGTAAGACTCTCTCTCCTCTGTGATTGGCTGGACAGGAGGATGGGCCTCTTCACGGCTCGTCGTGAACGTTGCGTCAGCTCTGTTATATGAAGAGTACACCGGCTCTCATCTGGAAACAGATATTTTAGTAAAGCCAACAACGGGACGTCCTGAGCGACCATACAGCCTGGAAAACTTAGAAGCGATGATGTGGCTGAACCTCTAAAATATAACGGCGAAAAGCAGAATAATCTCCTCGGTCTCCAGTCGAAGCCTAGAAGAGAAACCTCCAGAAGAGAGAAAGCCTTCATCCGTCACTCCGTCGCCTGAACACGCGTTGACAAAAGAAGAACAGAATATTCCCTTCAGTCATGGACTCGGGAAAGGTAAATAAATTGTTGATCTATTACTATAAGATGGACAAACTCCTTTAAATCCAATCGAACCTGATGGGTGGTTTTTTCCCCGGTGCTGTCACCGACATTTGAGTTCGGTGAGTTCACGCTCTGTCCGCCTGGAAGGCGGCGTTACAGCTCGGAGCTGCGTGGGCATGGAGCCGCCAGGAGTGCTCCGTGGGCGAGTGACGGCGTGTTTTTGGGGGGTTTTTTATTATTAATTTCAGTTGTCTAAAGGGTACCAGCTTGACAACATTTGTTAAGCATGAAGTCATTGTAATATCCGATTAAAAACGTGTGTTTTATGACCAGAAGTTTTTTTTTTTTTTTTTTAACTCTCTTGCATTTTAATCTTGCTCCCTGGCAGTGGGGCTCCATGTCTCCATGTAGGAGTATTATTTTAATTATAATACGAGACACTAAAAGTACAAATCTGTTTTGATCATCGTTAATCTACTGATTTTTTCTCTCGATGGACCAACATTCAGTTGGTATATGAATGTAAATACAGTACTCTTTAAAAATAAGTCAGGCCTGTATCACAGTGTAAAGTAAAGGCCAATAGAAAATCACAACTATTTAAAAGCTCTAATGTTTGTCATGCTTGGGAAACTATCGTCAAAATAAACTAATTGTTGTAGTTATTGTTACAGATACATTAACAGTAAATTTCAAGTTAAAAGTTGGTGATGAATATAAGCTTGTTGTAATATAACGTCATATAATAACATATATGATATAATGATATTTTAATACAGTCATGTTAATATAAATATAACTTCTTAATGTAATATTGACAGACGTATCACGATCAATGCATCATATTTTGACCACAAGATTATTATTATGTAAAAAAAACCTTATCCATAAAATAATTAACTGTCAGTTATACAATGCTGTGATCTGTAATTTCATTGTAATTAGTTAATATCATGTACCAGAAAAGGGAATGTAATGTTAAACTACAACTTCATTCAGTCGTAATTCTGTGACACGTAAGACATCAAATAAGTAATAAAATGCATTTTGTTAAATTCAGGTTAACTTCCTATTGATTCCAAAGGCATACCAAGGAGACTTGTGGGAATATTTTTAATCACCCTATAGTACTTGCTTCGGTATCTTTTTGTTTTTGTATTTTGGACATTCTTGATATTAAGAAGCACTGACCTCATTTCAATGGCTGTGATTGTTTCTTACCAAGGCATCGGGTTTTTGAAAAAATCTCCGTCCACGCGTAAACCGCATAAGTGCGTTGGTCGACACGTTTATAAGCAGAACAACTCCGTAACAACTCCGAAAACGACAGGATAGAAGACCAGAATGTCTGGAAATTCACGCTGTTCCTCCTGGAGGACGACCTCCATCACAGATTTCTCCCACCAGCAGGCAAGCGCGTCCCTGTCTGACCCAGAACTGGCGTCTTTGGCAGGGAACGTGAATGAATGAATGAATGAATAAATAAATATATAAACTTTATGACCCATAAAGAAAGAAACAGACGAACAAATATTCAACTGTCAAGTATGAATATTTATATGTATGTAGAGACGGCTCACACACACTGACGTCACAGCGGTTTCAGGGAGACGTCCCTCGGATACAAAAAGTTTCGGTTACAGGGTCCACACGGCAACACAAAATCTTCACTTTGGCCATTTTTTTTCAAAAAGTTGCATTTTCGTCCCCAATATCTGCGTTGTCATGTGGATAGAAGGCGTAACAACAACAACAACAACAAATGCGTTCTCCAAAAGATCTGTCTGCGTGTGGACGGGGTATGAGTTATGTAAGTAAGACTAAATGCCACATAATGTTGTCGCCTTGCAGCTTGTGGCCACACTTTCCTGCCACTCAACACAAAATAAGCCTCTCTCTCTTATTTTCTCCCGGATGAAAGGCAGTTAAATCCATAGTGCATAACTGTCCAGTCTGACACGGTGGTCGCAAAATGTTGGTCTGTCGCCCCCCAAAGTGTTTCACCCCGTACAGTGTGCTATTGAGGACCTTTGGCTGATTGGTTGGTTGTGGACGTGTTGGGAATCATGCATTTCCTTGCCATTTTCCACATCAGCACAGCAGATTTCTAGAAAAAGTGAGAGGCAACCCAGGGAATATGTAGCTGAAGGCCACGGGATGTTAAACATTTGACCCTTACTTTCCCAGGCTATTTCCATCTCCTTTTTTGTGATTTGCTGTTTCTGTCAGTGTTGCTGTTTTTGTCTTTTAAATGACTTGATTTTACATTAGGCTAATGAACATGTTGCGGTCGGGATTTTCTTACCTACCTAGTTTTATGACAAATTATCAGATAAGGTCAAGTACATGCAAGCTACAGAGAGTGACCATAATACACAGAAACCCGTAGGAAATGTTCAATCTTTACTGATTTATAGTGAACACAAGAGAAGCGTCAATGTGCAGACTTTGTTTTAAATCTCTTCTAGGCTACATTTGACTCAGCTAGATAATCCTGAGCTCACACAAAAAGCTTGGTTCATGGTCATGGACAGTACTAGATGTCAGTGAAGGAGAAAAAGATGGACGAATGAACTTCAATTCCTGACAATACTGGGAAGCTTCGTTTCCTCAGTTCTGTTTTCTTCAAAAATGAATAAAGGTGATAATTGGGGTCAAGCTTACAGTTGACCTGCTCTGCTTTGATTGAAACAGCCCTGAAACTTTTATTGCTGACACACTTGACAGCACAGGTATTTTGATTGGGAGACCAGTGCCAACAACTGGCCTCACATTGTACTGACTTTATTCCTCTTCATCCACTCCCCTTCAGTCACCTGCCAAATTCTGTCATACTTTAGACAGTCCAATAGATTTACTTTCATCCGCATGACTAGCTCTCTTCGGTTTGTCCAAAAGTGTCAGCCATACTTCAGTGAGTCTTAATGTGATTTTCCTGGAAAAGTGGGGATTTAAACTTTTTCAAGGATTGTAATTGAGATGATGGAATGAGAAAGAGCACATTTTAATTCCTTTTCTTGAATGAGAAAATAGATGGCAGTGTGCACATACTGATTCCTACATCTTGTTACAGGGAGGTGATGGGTGAATGAAAAGATTTACGTCCTACATGTCATGAGCTATGATAATAGTTCCGGTGCCTGATTATACATCAGTATTTGTTGATTGAGTTTATTATTTAGGGTGCCTTTGTGTTTCTTTGCATACTTTGTGCTGTGCTGTCTGTTCTACTGCCTTTGTTGTACTGCCTGTTGTGCTGCCGGTTGTACTGCCCGTGTTGTACTGCCTGTTGTACTGCTGGTTGTACTGCCTGTTGTACCTCCTGTTGTACTGCCTGTTGTACTGCCTGTTGTGCTGCCTGTTGTGCTGCCTGTGGTGCACTGCCTGAGTTGTTCTACCCGTTGTACTGCCTGTGTCGTACTGACTGTGTTGTTCTGCCTGTGTTGTACTACCTGTTGTACTGCCTGTTGTATTGCCTGTTGTACTGCCTGTGTTGTACTACCTGTTGTACTGCTTGTTGTTCTGCCTGTGTTGTACTACCTGTTGTACTGCCTGTTGTTCTGCCTGTGTTGTACTGCCTGTTGTACTGCCTGTTGTTCTGCCTGTGTTGTACTGCCTGTTGTTCTGCCTGTGTTGTACTGCCTGTTGTTCTGCCTGTGTTGTACTGCCTGTTGTTCTGCCTGTGTTGTACTACCTGTTGTACTGCCTGTTGTTCTGCCTGTGTTGTACTGCCTGTTGTACTGCCTGTTGTTCTGCCTGTGTTGTACTGCCTGTTGTTCTGCCTGTGTTGTACTGCCTGTTGTTCTGCCTGTGTTGTACTGCCTGTTGTACTGCCTGTGTACCGTGTGTAAGAGAGGACTGCAATTTCATCTGTGCTGTATGTCGTGTATATATGGTACACGTGACAATAAAGCTGACTTTGACTTTGATGGACAAACATTGAGCCTTAAGTTCAAACTGGGCTAAAATGTCTGCTGCTCCCCCATCTCCTGAACCTGTACCTGTAGTGAAGATGCTAATAGCTCCTCCACTGCTACAGGCGGGGAAACTAGTCCTGCTCTGATCACTGATACAAGACAGATATAAGCCAGTTTTGTTCAAAACAAGTAAACCTATACAGTACAGTTGAGTACACCAAACGTATGAGAGCTCTCAAACCACAATGAAATTACAGGTAAAAGCTACACCAGATGGCCGTGATGATGAAGAGAACTGATGTACATTTGCCACTGTATATGACAAATACACATCAACACAGAATGATATTTCAGAATCCTACTGTATTTGTCGACTCCTTCCTTTGGAAAGTTGTCTCCCACCCTATACCTTGTACATCGCATCGGACTCGTCCACCCTTCCCCCAACCGGTTAGCCTAGAAAACAAAAGCAAAGCAGATGAAACAAAACCTGTGTGAAGTGATATTATTCTGAAGTTAGTTAGAACTACACTGTAAAAAAAAAAAAAGACCCTTTTATATAATCGTTCTGTTGTTTGTATGAACAACACCCACATTCCCTGACACTAAGTCTAAAACTAAATATGGTCTTATTTGATCTTAACTATGGAATCTCACCAACCCGAACACTAGTAGTAACAACAGGCTGTAAATGTTTTCACTAATAATATGGGTGTGCACAGAGATAAATATACACCTTTTAAAGTGATGACCTTTCTCAAGACACTGGTTTGACAGGTAAAACATACAACTCAGCCTTTCTCCATGTTCTACACTTGTTGAGTAAGGGTTAATAATAACTAGGAGAACCAGGAAACACAAGCTTTTTCTTTGTACACATTCAAGTATGCTTGATTTTTAAAGAAATCTATAGAGAGATAAGCATATTTATTTTGCATGAAGTACCTGTGTTAAATGTTTAATCTAAAAAAGTGCTATAGTTTTATTTGCTTTGTAGTTAAATATGAATTGCAGGTCACGCCCATCATCTCTCTGTTGTTTCTAAATACTTTTAAGGCCCTTTCCTTAAGCTGCTCCTTTGGTATATATTAAAGGTTCCTGTAAAGATTACAGAAACACAATAATTCTTAGATTTTGAGTGATTATTCTCTCGTTACAACTTAATTCTGAATGTTCTATTTCTTCCATGTAATTTGTTCTTACTCATGCGTAGCAGAACTTTATTTCCATATTGACTTCCTGTTAATTCATACTCCAAAACTTTTGGAACCTCCCATTTTACAAATACACACGTAAATGCAAGTATTTTTGGAAGTACATCTGTTTTTCTTTTTCTTTTTATCACACAACAGTATAGAGTATTCTGTAAAGTCATTCTATCTATTATTCAATCTGATCCTTACTTTCCTGTCATCCTGTCTAACTGTGCTAATGCAGACCTTGTTTTTGTGGTCCTCCAAAAACATTCACACAATCAAACAAACATAGTTGGAAACCCCCCCCCCACAGCACAGATCAGGTGATCAGGCTTTAGCTGAACAAAGCTGACCGTAGGTGAGGTGAGGACAAGGCTCGTTTTGTATTTTCCACAGCTGCGTAAACCGTAAACCGACACGACCAACCATCACGTCATGTGTGAACGTGATGGTTGTGGTGCAGGTCGTTACCAAGGAACTGATCAACCAAAGAACAGAAATGTATTATTATTAAATATATTAAATACAGTACAATCTATTACAGAATCAGTGGAAACTAATCTGAGTCTAATTTTGATAACAAACTGTAGAGTTACACTAAAGATTCCCAATATTGGTTAATTAAAGTAAGTTTGATAACTGTCATAAAAGCTGAAATGAGAGATGTGTTTCTGGAGATAAGATCATTTTATATTTGCTTTAGGATTTATGGTGACACAATCCTCCTGCGCTTCCTGCTTTTTGTGTTTGTTTTAACTGAACAACGTGATGGTTTGTGGACCATAAGAGGGCGAAAGGTTTTAAAATTTAAATCTTTTGCCTAAACAGTCACCATATATCAGGGCTGGAAATTCCAAACTAATACATACAATAAATAATATATGTGTGTCACGGTGAAAGGCACTTATTGTTTTTCACTTCAAGCTTCCAAAGGGTAGAGAATCCCAAGTTACGCATAGTTAGAATTCTTACAAACCAGAAATTGTCACTTTCCTTTTTTACTCAGCTTATTCCAGAAACACAAGTTCCTTTAAATGACTGACTTCAGATTATGAAATATGATGATGCTACTTATTTATTTCACTGTCTAATGCATGCTAGACATCTGTCGGACTGTTAAACCTTATAGCATGTTATCGTTGTCACCACAGTGTTAACGCGTATCCTGACTTTGCGCTTTAGAACTTATGTTACTGTTTTCTGGTTTGAGCCTTGGTGTTACTTATGGATTCATGGGTGTAGATGATTTTACTGATGTGATGGTAATAGATAAATACTTTTATTCATGAAGAGGGACTTTTGGGATGCTGTGTGCATTAATATCAACATGGCTCTTCTCCATCACGTCCAGTTACCTGTGTCATTTGATTCATTGGTGTACTCTCTGTCGGTCCTGCCAGCTGCTATCACAGTTAACCTAATAAGAGCAGAGAGTCTGCAGTGCCAAGCAACCAAAGGTTGTCAACGACTCTAATTGTGTATAGCAGCAAAGACTGGGCAGAAATGTTCTCTCAGCTTCCTCGCAGTTCTTCTCACTAACATGCAAAGTGAATACATTTGCATTAATGTTTAATGGTTCAGACATGTAAATTAAGTGTTATCATCCTCCTGAAACTTTTGGTAGTTATTTTTAAATTGTTTTTAGAAATATTCTAAGAAGTGATTTCCTCCTACTCTAATTAGATTTTAAGACTCCTTGTCAATTCGCTGGCTCTCAGAATGAGTCCTGTCCATTGTAAATGGCCATGTTAGCAATCATGTGTAAGTAAACAGACGTCAAAAACACTACATTTAAATATGTAAACTACCTTTCAAATTTTTGCAGCTGAGTGATGCATGTGTTCCTTGTGCAAAAAAAAGAACGCTGAGGGTAAGACACAACTGGCTTCAACGCTGTGATCATCAAATATTTGTTTTGGGTGTGAATTCATTGTGTCATGGAAGGAAGTCGTGCATCATGGTGTTGTTTCCCCTCTGTGGATGTTCGGCACACTATCAAATTTACTTGGTTACTATCAGAGAAGGAGGAAGAAGAGGAGGTTTGGATTGTTTAAATGTAGTCAATCATAGAACAATGCCAGGTAATGAAGTAAAGCATTTAGTTTTCATTTAAACATTTTACATCAAAGATGCATGGTAATGATATAAACTGTATGTTCAACTAAACATCTTTGTTCTGTCCAAACTGTTCTTGGGTCAGGCTGAGGGAGGTCCTCTTGTTTGTAGGTGAAAGGCCAAGATGTCACAGCGAAATGCCCAGTTTCACTCAAACACAGCCATTTGGAGCTGGATTCAAGCACGCTTCATATACTGGACGACATAGTTCCAACTTTCCTGTATCCTAAAAAACACCTAGTTGTTCTTGTTATTTTAAACCAGCAGGTCTGGTTGTAGAAAATCACTTGAGTTCTGGTTGATCTTGTTGGGACTCCTTCGAGAACTCAACCCACCGTGCTGAAAAGCTCAAGTGTTTACATTTTGTGTCTGAAAGAGCTTGTCATGCACTGGATGAACCTGATACATAAGGGCCCCTATTGGCTCACGCGTGTAGGCAGGGCTTTACTTGTTTTTCGTCATTCTGCAGCAGTGGCCTCCACGTGTACTGAAATTTGTCGTCCCTGCGTTCTTCTCCCTCTTCATCACGCAGGACACAAAGTGTGGCCCTCACAAAAAGAGGCTGTTTGAACTTTTGCTACCCGTGTTTATTATGTTCCCAGACATATGGCTTTTAGCCTGCATCACCTTGGTAATATTATAGATGAGCCTGAACAAGCTTTTCAAATATTTCTTCAGAAATGTGCTATATTTATCCTAGTTGGTGCAAAAATGTTGCTTTAATGGTTCTGTGGAAAAAGTTTCAGCCTCGGTGATAAATGAGAGTTGTCATAATATGTACATTCCCATGTTAAAATGTAAACTTTTTTCTGAGCTTTGTAGTTACTTTTGTCAATATTAAAACTGAGAGAAATCCATTTTTAATTCAAGGTAACGGCGTTGCCTGTTGCTCTATTGCCTGTCCATGAAAATAACTGCCTGCGATATCAATTATTACCTCTGAATATTTCATCATTAACGCTGGTTGTTCAACTATGAAAACCTATTTTGCGGTGTCACTTTATATTAGTTAAAAATAAGGTCTTTATATTTTTAGGTTAACATGTACTATTTGCTTCCCACTCACCATTCTCATTTTATATTTTTCACATTTAGCAGGCTGATAGCACCACAGTCCACAACACGCCTGACACTAAACAACAGAAACTCTTAAAAGCACCATAAAGTTATAAGTATAAAGTATAGTAAAGTATAATACTAAGTAAAGTTATAAATAAAGTTATACTCTACTCTAAAGCCAATCACCCAGATTCTTTGGGAATTGTTTGATGTAATATGAGTTTAGCTTTTGAATTACAATATGAGACTTTACAAAAGCCATATTTTTGCTCCACACTGCTTTAGTTCTGCTTTATTTGACTTCACTCATGGTGGTCATTTTTAAATGGAAAATTATATTTACTCTAAATAGGATGATGCCTGAAACTGCCCTGGCATCTTTTCAACAGAACACACAACATTTATCCTCATCTCATGTTTAAGACTAGGTTGACTGCAACTCTTCAGTATTGTAGCTGTAGTTATGGTCTGTTTGTCCAAGTCACAGGTGGCAGGTTGTGCCTATCCCAGCTGGCTATGGGTGACAGGTCGATCATGAATGAGTCGCCAGTGCATTGCAGGCAACAGCGCTACCCTTCTGCGTCACCGTGCTGTCCCCACGTCAACTTTAAAAGTGGTAATATGGCGGTCAGAGGTCGTTTCTGCTAACCCCAAGAGTCTTCAAAAACAACGGCGAGTCTGTTACTCAGTGTTCGGCGTCGATGGAGTCACCTAATGTCGCAAATGATCAGATGAGGGCTACAGATGTTCACAGCGTCAGTCACATAAAATACTTGATTCGTAATCATGTTTCATTCTGATTGCGTTTGTCTTTCGATGATAAAGAGATTTGACCCTTTTGGCAGTGTGGTCCTGTGTTACTATTAGAAACCTATCCTCTTTCACAGTGATAAAGGACTTTTGTGACTTACAGGTTTAACTATAGACATTAATCATCCCCATGTGATGTCTGGCTGGTGATATAAAAAAAATGGAAATAACAAACAGTTCCTCTGCTGGTTGTCTTTGTTGGATACTTGCTTAGTTGAAGTTGAAGCAGATTTGAATGAGCAGTAAAGAGACATTTTAGCTGGAGGCTGTCTCTGCCTGTCTGAGACAAGGACATAGACAACGACATACTCCCCTCTGGTTTATTAACTTTTTGGCATGAAATATGAAATATCTACTTATCTCCAGGGCTCAGGCAACAAATGGACTCTGTGGTAACAAGGACAGAAGCACCGACTTTTTCTAACCTGGAGCTTTTCCAGGTTGATGCTCTGTTTATGAAGAGCTTTAATGTACATGTCTGCATGTCTGTCCTTATTGTCTAGAACTGGAGGCTCTAGGTTTTCCTTTCAATATGTGCAGACTTTTATTTATGAAGAGGGAATTTTTTTTCAGCTCCTTTAAAAGGACTTGAAAACTTGGCCCTGTAAACCACAAAATAATTGCCAGAAAATCAAATTTTCCAAACGTCACTGTTTATTGAACCTTTCGACAAAAAACAACTTTAATATAAGCCTGAATTTTAATTTTTTATATTTTTGTTTTATTCAGCATGTGTGCCTATTGTGTACTTGTATTAATCAGATTGGTGCAGAGTTCTCAAAACCTTGTAAAGCAAAGTATCTAACTGATAAACTTGGCTTTGCAGGTTTAGTTCACTTTGTAAAATGTATAACTAGTCAAACTGGTCTTTGTCGTCTTGCAGCAACTAACATTTCCATTACTGATGAGTGTCGGAACAGCAGTGATTGGCTCGTTGCAGTTCGGCTACAACACTGGTGTCATCAATGCCCCCGAAACGGTGAGTAATATTTTTTGCAAACATTTCAGTCAACAGTGTCTACATGAAATGAAATGCTCGTTTGAGCCCAAAAAAGATGCGACGTTGCAGTACGTGGGAGCTGTCATTCACACATTAGGTCTTCATTGTCCCAATGCTCTTTCTGAACTCACTAGTTAGACTAGAAAAAGTGTCATGTACGGGGGTTGTCTGAAAGGGTAAGATATTAATAACTGCTTTGAAGCCTGTCATGCTCAAGGCTCTCTGGAGGATTTGTTGTAACAGACGTCGTCCACTCCCAAAGGATTTCAGCTGATCAGAAGAAGCCAGACAAGGAAATTAAATCAAGGGGGTTACATGAAGTTTTCCTCATGACAATGTGAAGTAATAAAAATGTGTTTATGTGCTGCTGTGGACTAAACCTGTGGTATGTTTCATCTGTAGAGAAGGCCACTAACGAAACTCATTTCCTTCTGGGGAAAGTTGGCCGGTATATGAGTAAAACTTCCATCTTCCCAGTTTTCCTTAATCCAGAAACACCCTTTGGCTGCACAGCTGTATTTCCACAGAAACCCGGTGTGTCACTAAACAGGCTGGAGTACCATTTACAGTGTTGTCTCTGTGACATCAGTCTGATTTACAACTAGACTGTTGAAACAGACGGGAAGTAGGTGGGGAGGGGGCATTTTGATACTGTAGCTCAGTTCATATTTGAGTCATAAAGAGAAGATGTCTTGAGAAATACGTATGTATCAAACTTGTGGATCGTGACGAAACATAAACCTGAAAAACCTTTGTGTTGTTTAGAAAATGTGTTCTGTTTAAAAGCGCGATCTATTAAAGCTTCATTTCATAGATTCCTCTCACAGGAAGCACTTACCTGTTATTAATTATTAATCAATTATTCATAGATTTTCTAGACTCATTAACTAACTGGAACCAATTTTTCCTGACTGTACGATACTTCACCACACTGAGAGAAAAATGTTTTTCTGTTCTGTTTTTGAATGTATTCATAAAAAGCCCCATTATGTTTATTTATCTATTTATGCTTTAATCAATAAAATGTCAAAAAACATTGTAGAAGTTCCATCACAGTTCTTGGTCCACCTCAGTTCACTAGTTTACCTCATATAGTCTCTTACTGTGTCGCTGCAGCTGACGGGGAAAAAAAAAAAATTATTATCTAAATGTCATTTTAAAGAATAATCAAAACGGACTTCTTAATATTTTATCCACCGTTTTGTCTTAACCACAATGCATCTGTGCTTCTGCTAGCACGTGTCGTCTCAGAGGCCTTGTTAGCGACTGTTTTCAGGTCAAACAAGAGGTCTACACAGGGGCTTTGTCTGAAACTGCCCTCCTGACACTTAATCTTCTCCCAATATTCATCTCACTACGGCTCTCGTGCACAAATTCACAAGTAACCACACATCACATGTACACGGTTCTAGAACAGGAATGCAGAAGATCAGTTACCTAACCTCTAATCAGTAACGTGTCAGTGACCCTGTAAGAGGATAGAGTTTTGCCAATACGTATTTTCACCTTCTTTCCTCTTGGTTGCAGTGCAGCTACAGCAGTGTTGGTGCAGCAGTGTTTTGCTCTTGTGTTGGAGCGTCACTGATTAGATGTGCTCTTTCAAGGGCTCAGCTCCTGCTCCTGTTGCACGTCTGCCTGCTCCACAATCCAAATAATATCCTTATTTGGAAATGTAATCACTGGGTCATCCGTGTTTTGTTTATAGTGGTTTAATTTTGGGAACATTTCTCGGACTGAAGGTTAGGGCTTTTACACGTCTAAGAAATAAATTCCTGTTGGATTGAATTTTTTTTTTTTAAAAGCTCGTCTTTCCTAACTTGCATTCCAGTTACAAAGTCATCTCTCCTGAAGTAGAGGAAGAGGAAGAAATGGGCTTCAGTAATCCCCCTGAGGAAATTGTTTTCTTTTTCAAAGTCTCTAATTTAAACACACACACACACACACACACACACACACACACACACACACACACACACACACACACACTATGTGCTGTTTATACTGTATATACCAGCAATTGTCCCAGCAGACCACTGTATATATATATACTGTGTGTGTGTATATATATATATATATATACAGTATATGTAGATACAATATACAGTGCGCCCTCGCACGTTGGCGCATCAACGCTCGCAACTTCACCTCATCGTGGATTTTTGGTATTCAATCATGTGATATCGTACGTGCATTCTATTGGCTGAGAGCGTCCGGAAGTGTGGGAAAAGGTCACACAGATAGAAGGTGGTTTAATAATATCAGTATGGGGGGGGGGGGGTTCATAAAAGTTAAAAATTACCATAAATAATAAGACAAATAGTTTGCGGAATTTGTTAATCGCGTGTGGTTCCTGGAAAGCATTGTATACTGTATGTGTGAGTGTATACACATTAAACACACACACACACACACGTCAATAGCTCATGATCAGATATCAATCATGGAGCATCTAAGTGGATCAGTTTTTAAAGGGCAAATGTTTTGGGATAGAGGCCACGTGTGCAGGAGAGCATCCAGTGACACTCCCGTGACATCCCAGAGTAAGGTCACATGAGTGAAAGCTGAGAGTGGATGTGACCCGATTGTCACCCGATATGTCCCCTTCTGTCACAGCGAAGCACTTCATACCAGGCAGCCTGACTATTCAGAACTAGTTGATAAGGTCATGACTGAGTATTTAATCCATCATCAAACCTCGGGAGCCGGGGAGCTTGGTCGACTGCCACGTGTTGCAAAACACGTACAGATGATATTCCGTTCGCTGAGCCACGTTACACAGCTGTAGTCAGACACACGACACGGACGTGAGCCGTGGTGGTGGACGGAGGCATAGAGATGATGTCACAGAGGTGCGTGAGGCCTGGGGTCCTGCGTCCGTGTGACGCACGTCGGTCTATGGAACTTAACCTCGTGATCCACTCGCCTGTGTCACTTTGTCAATATAGTCGGAATAGCTGTTGGTATAAGGATGGAGCGGGGGCGAGGAACAGAAACCTGACACCTCACCAAGTTGGTCAACTTCCTGGATGCCAGGAGATGGATTCTAATGATACGTTGCTGCCTCCAGCTGGCCGCCAACAGGAAGCGTTGAGTAAAAGTAACCAGTAAAATGACTGGGAATTCACAGGTGATGTCACACCCTGGTGAAGGGGGGGTGACATAACTCATTGCTAGAGTTATAATGAAGTTATTGCTCATAAGTGACGACGATAATCAAATGACAAATGTGAGTCCTGTGAAAGAGAAGTCTTCCATTTCCTTTCATTATGCAATGACGACATTGCTCCTAGTCCATTTAGGTCTGTTATATACTGTTGCTGTTATACTGTCATTTCCCCCCCCCCCCCCTGCACCAGATCATTAAGGATTTCATCAATGAGACGTGGATTCAGCGCTACCAGGAGCCCATCTCTAAAAGCAGCCTCACTGCCATATGGTCCATCACTGTCGCCATCTTCTCTGTCGGTGGCATCTTTGGCTCCTTCTCTGTGGGACTCTTCGTCAACCGCTTTGGAAGGTAAACAGAATAGATGGATTTAACGAAACGAAACAGAAGGACTCTGATACTTCTTACTCCAAAAGAACGGAATTTCCCTGAAACAAGGTTAATCCCAAAAGCTCTTTCTGTGTTAAAAGGTCCAGTATAAAAACAGACACACGTTTAGATCCATCCCTGAGATAGTTAACACATCTGAATGTGATTGGTTGGAACTTTACCGTGTTCTGTCTTGCATACAGGAAGAACTCCATGCTCATGGCCAACGTCCTAGCTTTCCTCGCTGCCACGCTGATGGGCTTTTCAAAGATGGCAAGTTCCTGGGAAATGCTGATCATTGGCCGCTTTGTGGTTGGCCTGTATTCTGGCCTCTCCACTGGATTTGTACCGATGTACGTGGGTGAAGTTTCCCCCACAGCCCTACGAGGAGCCCTTGGGACCCTCCACCAGCTTGGCATTGTGATCGGCATCCTGATTGCACAGGTAAGAGGACAACTTTGACCAACTAATGTAAAGTTGATGGTAATTATCTGTTAAAGTAACCACTTTGCTCATCCCACGTGATATTTTTTACAAATCCATACTAGATGCTTTGTGGATGGGTGATACCTGACATGCATCTGGGTTACTTTCAGGTGTTTGGGATTGACTCCATCATGGGCAACGAGAAATTGTGGCCATTGCTATTGGGCTTCACCTTCATCCCTGCAGTAATCCAGTGTGTCCTGTTGCCCCTCTGCCCCAAGAGTCCCCGCTTTCTACTCATCAACAAGAACGAAGAGAGCAAGGCCAAGGCTGGTGAGTTCGCAGAAAGATACTGTACTCTGTAGGTAGTATTGCTATATCCTTGAAGGATGTGTTTCTGTCCTAAAATTCATCATGGACTCATGTGATCTGATGACAAGCCTTGAAGTCACAAAAAACAATTTGAGAGAAGAAAATTTAGCGGAAAAACTACGAAAAACAAAAGCACAGCTTGTAGAATCCACAACCTTCTCTGTCACCGCTTAGTGTTGAAGAAACTCAGAGGCACCTCAGATGTTAGCGCCGACATGCAAGAGATGAAAGAGGAGAGCCGCCAGATGATGCGGGAGAAGAAGGTGACCATTCCTGAGCTGTTTCGCTCTCATCTCTACCGCCAGCCGCTGGTGGTGGCCGTCGTCCTGCAGCTGTCGCAGCAGCTGTCTGGCATCAATGCTGTGAGTGTTCAGGCCCGAGCATCAATAACCACTTGCGAACATGAGTCGAGTCAAAATCAGAAGCAGGAATCCAGAGCACACCCACAGCCTCCTTCATCTTGTTGCGTTTTAGGTGTTCTACTACTCCACCGGTATATTTACAAAAGCCGGCGTTCAGCAGCCCGTCTACGCCACCATTGGAGCTGGAGCGGTCAACACAGCCTTTACGGTGGTGTCGGTGAGTGCATTGTGAGTTTCTTGGGGGGGGGGTGGCAGTATCTCAGTCCACTAAGTCTTAGACTAGGGACCAGAAGTTGCCGGTTTGTGAGCGAAACATTTGGAGCATTAACCGCGAGGAGCGCGTGTTTGAAATCAGTAAATGGGTGGACAAATAATTTCTCCATGAAGCGAGATAACATTTCATTCTTTCTTTCTTAAAGCTTAGCGTGACAGACAAGTACCACTCAGATTTAATAAAACTGGTAGAAGTGTTATTAATACTGTCAGCATTAAATTATAGTTAATTCAGTATTTTTTTCAAAATGGATTTTTGCTGATTTTAGACGTATGGGACATGAAAAATACATGACAGTATTTCTTTTTGTGTGCAGCGTCTGTGTAGCAGCCAATAGAAGGGGTTTGTTGAAGTACATAGAAGTTGTATGTATTGATTTTTTTGTACCTTTGGTCTGGTTGTAGTTGTTTGTGGTAGAGCGCGCCGGGCGTCGGTCTCTGCATCTGATTGGGCTGCTGGGAATGGCCGTGTCTGCGGTCCTGATGACGATTGCCTTGGCTCTGCTGGTAAGTTTTCTTGAAGTTTGTGTGTGTGTGTGTGTGTGTGTGTGTGTATGTAACATCTTGTTTTCCATTTTCCAATGAGCTAATTCCAGTAACCAACCTCTCCCTGTTGGTTTTGTAGGAAGAGCTCAAGTGGATGTCGTACGTGAGCATTGTGTCTATATTTGCCTTCGTGGCCTTCTTTGAGATCGGACCGGGTCCCATTCCCTGGTTCATTGTGGCAGAGCTGTTCTCACAGGGACCCAGACCTTCAGCCATTGCTGTAGCCGGCTTCACCAACTGGACTGCTAACTTCATAGTGGGAATGAGTTTCCAGTATGTCGAGGTGAGCACATCTGTTTAACACACTGTTCCTTTCTTCTTTCATTTAAAAATGTCCTTGTAATAACATCTGTGGATATCTGGTGGGTTTCCTTGTCTCAGAATATGCCTTTTTTCCCCCCACATTTTAATCAAAAATACGTAACGTTTTTAAATTTTACATTTAATAATCATTTTGAATCGTCAGTCATCGGCTCATCTCTGACTTTCTCTCGATTAGATTGTTGGCAGGACTCCACTAAACAATCCTCTCTCCCCTCCTCTCTTCACAGGAGCTGTGCGGCCCCTATGTGTTCATCATCTTCACGGTGCTGCTGCTCGTGTTCTTCGTCTTCACCTATTTCAAAGTGCCGGAGACCAAGGGCCGGACGTTTGATGAGATCACAGCCGGCTTCCGTCAGACGGCTGGCAGCAGAGGTGAAAAACACTCGCCAGAGGAACTGAACAGCCTGGGAGCTGATTCTCAGCTCTGAGTTTTGATTTTTAACTCCTAACAAACTCTTTCTCAGACTGAGGAAGAATTAGAGGGGTCTACTAACCAGCAGTAGACAGATTAATGTCTAGAGTAATTTTCACACTGTCACCACATTTCATTACCAAACACAGAGGAGCCCTTGTGTGATTCCTCAACATGACTCCTTCTGATGCCCCTCTAGTGTCACACAAGGAAACAAAGACTTGAGGGAGACTGTGTTTCCTGGTGGAAATGGAGATGGGAAGGGTTTTTAATATTTTAAAGAAGGAAAAAGGGTGTCTGGGCCAATCAACCAACCTTTTTCAAAGTATTTTTTCACTGAATATGTTACTGATGTGTGCTTATGCTCTGTTCTTTTCAGGCTGTTATGGTCAGTTTGTCCTAATATGAATGGAGAGTGCAGCAGACGTAGAGAGCAGTTAACTTTTAGAAGAACTTGTGTTTATCGGTCATATTGTAAAACTGTAGCACTGTAGACGCTTAACACTGTAGATGCTGCTCAGTCACACACGTGTCTCCCCACCAGATGGTGCACCACTCCAAAAAATTGTTTCCTTCACTTACAAAGACATCATTTTGTACATAAACATAAGTTCCCGAATACAGAAATATGATTTTCAACACTTTATATATTAAACATTGTTGTTTCTTATCTTGCTAGAAAATATTTTTTCATGTTTTATAGACATTTTAGTAAATGTAGTCACCATTTTATTTCCTTTCTAGCAGCACATTTGGGCATCTTAAGTTAGTTAAACTTTTATCAGAGCAGGAGGAGCATTACCAGAGCCTTGACGTCAGATCAATAAGTCTTTGCCAATTTTGGCAGAATGTGCAAACCACATGTTTTCAGCCGTTCCAACAACAAAAATCCATTTTGCCAAACCAGATTGTATGTTTATTGAAGTGCCCACATATATATATATATATATATATATATATATATATATATATATATATATATATATATATATATATATATATATATATATATATATATATATATATATATATATATATATATATATATATATATATATATATATATATATATATATAAAAAGCCTCGTCTGTCTTCGGCA
Organism: Antennarius maculatus; assembly: GCA_013358685.1. Classification (NCBI taxonomy): domain Eukaryota; kingdom Metazoa; phylum Chordata; class Actinopteri; order Lophiiformes; family Antennariidae; genus Antennarius; species Antennarius maculatus. Next base: position 1,572,207 of record CM023609.1, on the reverse strand, counting down.
TCTCAGCCTTATTTCTTTAGAGAAGTTTCAGGTCAGATCATCCTGATCCAGACCGAAAGTTTTTATCAGCCAGTGATCTTTAAGTTTCTTTGAGTTGAGATTTCCTGTGGAGCTTCTGGTGAAGGATGTCTGGAACACAGAGCTGCTGCAGAGCTGCATGCTTTTGCTTTGCAGCATCAAGAAAACAGCTCCAGAAACAAGAAAGAATGAATTAATGATTGAGGGCCAAAATGAATATCAGCCCTTTCATTATCATGTGCTCCCACCCTGTCATAGGCTGAACTCCCAGTGTTCCTTGCACTCCAAAATGTTCATAAACTGTCTTTGTAAGTCTGAGCATTTTATTTTATACGACTTTTGTGCCTTACGTGCTGGATTCTGGAGTGTCTGAAATTTTTTTTTGTTTGCAATTCTGTATCATTGTCTGATGAAAGAGACTCTGGCTCATGTCGACTGGCTGTACAAGTTACTGTCTTTCACTGCTGTATGATTAGTTTCTTTGAAAATGTGTTTTTAGCAGCACTTTATTTTTCACAGCAATATTTCTTTACCAGAATTCACCGTGTGGAATCTTTATCACTGAAGAGATACTGAAATACTGCTGATGGATTACTTGATGTTCTCAAAAGGTGTGGAATTGTGTCATTTGTTCATGTCTACTGTGGTCTTTTATGGAGCAATGTTAATGGAGTAAATGGTAATATTCATTTAGCTGACCCAAATACAGCACAGACGTCAAATTTGTATGCAATCATTCCATAATTGGTTGGTAATTATTCCTTTGGTGGAATAATTATTCCTTTCCTGGATAGCACGGTCTCACCAGCTCCCTATGCCACTGTGTGCCTTTCACGTTTTTCTCAACAGAAGAAATATGCAGATGCAACCAAAATATGTGCTTTCCAACACAGACTGATGTCTGTCAAGTACCAAAACTATGTTTTATGTACATAGAGTTGTAATTTTGCTTGGCATTTAATTTTTAACTCGGCCAGTGGTCTACAAAATCTCCTTATGGTTCAGGTTGGCCGTCTAAAGACAGCATGTGTACATGTCACCTCTTATGACAGACCTTTAAGGCATCGACTTTCTGAATTTCAGGGTTAGATTTATCAGATTTCTCATGAAAATTCAGCAACCTCCCACACAGTGTAAAATCCTTGAAAAGCCTTCTTCCTAAAGGTTGTTGAACTGGCTAAGATAGCGGTATCCTATGTAAATGACCCACATTTGAGTTCCCTTGTCTTAATGTAATAATTTTTTGTGCATTTTATGAAGGTGTTACTGACTTTGACAAGTGAACATTCGCTGAAGTTGACATGTATGGACATGATGTAAATACGAAAGACTATATTCACTCTAAATTTATAAAATATTTAACTTTTATTTGTTAATAGATTCATGATTATATTTTAGTGGTGTACATCTCTATGCCTTTATCTTTCATACTTTTGCTCCTTTCTGATTTTATACCTGAAGCTATGTTGTGACATAATAAAACAAAAATAATATAGCATAAATCTTTTACCTGGTAGCACTGTTTTAATGAGACTCATTCAGTAGTGTTTTCATGTTAGTACACAGAGAGTATCTTTTGTTTGTCATTAAGTTCTGCGTGTATGGCATTGGAATGTTGACCTCTGATATAGTAATTGTAATGGAGGTTTAATGGATGAATAAAAGAGGATTCACATGCGGCTCTACGTTCTTAGTTTGTCACTTGTTTTGTAATCTAACCTGGAATAATACTAATATTGTAGTAAATAAATGATATTTTTTGGATATCTGAAGCCAGCGATTTCCAAGCTTTGGTAAATATCTAACATTTAATACAGCGGTACCTCTACTTACGAATGTCTCTACTTATGAAATTTTCTACTTACGAAATTTCTCAGCAGGAAAATATTGTCTCTACTTACGAAAGAAATTTTGATTTACATAATGTAAAAACACAGCATCGGCTGATACTCGAATCTCCCACAGGTTCCTGAACGCAACATTCTCATAGCTGCTCTGCCATTGGCTATTACCTAGCATCCTGGCATCCCATTGGCTAAGAGGGACCTCTGTGTGTAGCTAGATAGGTGTCTATGCAGCGTCCTCGTCATTCATCCCTCGACCCCTGAGGTGTTCTGATAGTTTTACGTAAATATATTAACTTTTAGAGTATTCACTATGGACCCCAAGAAAGTGACGGAGAAAAGAGGAAAAGAAAAGACAAAGAAAAGAGTTTTTTTGTCCGTACAAACAAAACAAGAGATGATACAAAAGCATGAAAAAGGGATGTGTTTGGTTGATCTCTCCAAAGAATATGGCCGTAATGCATCTACAATCACCACGTTATTAAAACTAAAGGAAGTTTAAGGAGTTTAAGGCATGGCGTGGGTGGTTGGAGAAGTTCAGAAGGAGGACTGGAATTCACTCTGTTGTTCATGGTGAGGCAGGAGCGCATGAACCAAAGAGGGTAAAAAACAATGAGGACAGCAGTTCAAAGGTTAATGACCATCATTTTTATTCTTTATTCTTTGTTTTTTACGTGATGCACAACTCTCATTTATTGTGTAATAATCTAATTGTAACATGTATTTGTTACATGTTTTGATGCATTTTTATGCTTTATAAAACATTTATGTCTGAATTTTTGGTGGCTTGGAACGGATTAGAGCATTTGCATGGAAAACGCGTCTCTATTTACGTAATTTTCTACTTACGTAATTTCTTCGGGAACCAATTAATTTCGTAAGTAGAGGTACTACTGTATTTAATATTAATCCTCCGGGATTAATAAAGTATTTATCTATCTATCTAAGGTATGTTGTCTAAGCAGCACTCGTAATTTACCTCTGCTTTTGCTTTTCCACTGAAAATGTCTTGATCTGTACCTGCTACATGTATTTCACTGGTGTGCCTATAGCTACTTAGACAAATGATGCTTTATGTTTATATTTAACGCACCTGAACTGTGTTATATTTATAGTAATTGTTTCTGGATAAAAGTATGGATCCAGATCAAACTGTGATGTGTGATAGGTCATTTGGTGGTGTCAGAGTGTATTTTTGTCAAATAATCTGGAGCGCCACTGAAACCGGACGTTTCATTATGAGGCCATACCCTCAAAATCCAAACGTGTCCCTTTAAGGAAATAATCCTGGTATAGACAAACAGGCACTGACAAAAACATGACATCATCAGTGGGGGTAAACTAAGTACAGTTAATGAAGGCACACAATATGAACCTTGCAGTAATAAATTAAATTAATGGGTCTACTCTTTCTGAACACCTTCTCATTGTGAATGAACTGAATGTAGAATTAGTGAGAATCACTCTGGAGTGCTCTGCTCCCCATACCGGTATGTGTCAAAGAGGAATGACTGTAACTTATAATTCTTCTTAGAATTAGCAACTCTCATTTAGCAGGAAGAATTCCCTGACACCAAACACTAGCTACAGAAAAATCATTTTAAATGCCAAAGAGGCAAATATCTTGATTTTTGTCTCTCTCAGATGAACCAGATGTTTTTGAAGAAGACTTTTCTCAGAATATTCAAGTCTCCAAAAATGACTTAATCTATTTTCTTATATTATTTCAGATATTATTTAGACCTCACATTGTCTATTACATGCTAAATGACTCATACCATTGACATTCTTGAGCAGGAGAAATTTTATATCCTTTTATTTTAATTTACATGTAGCACATACTCTACTTGCATAAATGTTTTTGGACTGCTCCGCCCGCAGTGAAGTAGTTGAAATCAAATTGGTTCACATTAACCTACATGTTAACACCTTGAAATGATTGAGATGTAATGAAGCACTTTTTGAGACATGCTTCATGCACACCCTCCAGTTTTCTTTAAAGGGCAGGAGGACTTATCATTGATATTTCTCATACCGCCCCAGAATCTCTTCTTTTGCACAAATATAAAAGTCTCTGCAAAGCAGAAGCCATATGCCTGCAAGTACCAGTCATAATCAACATTATGAAGCTTTAAAGGTTTAAACGGTTGGAAAAAAAAAACAAAAAAACACAACACCAGGAGGACTTTCCGAAATATTGTGGATTTGAAATGTTTCTCAAGGTCGCTAAGAGCAATATACTGACTAATGAGATACAGGAAAGGCCCAGGATAATAAAAGGATTTGAATATATTTGATCACACCCTGGCACATTTAGTGCTTGTAGCCTATCCACAGAGTGAGGCGGCCCAATTAAGTCTCCAAGGTGAACCAAGGCAGGTGTACCTTTTATATTGTGGCGATGAAAGCAAGTTCAATACCCCTCTCCTGTGTTGTTATACATTTAAATACCTCCATCTAGTTCAATGGCATGTGTGCTGGTGAATATATCTGTGGTATCGCTCCATGCTCTGCAATAATTGATTTCACTGAGGGGAGGGAAGGGGAGGATGCTAGAGGATGAAAACCCTCGCAGGGGAAAGGATATGCTGTACATAAGGTTGGCCAATCCCTATCAGCAGCCCCTGGTGCCTATTAGCAAGAAAAATTCCACAATTTCCACAACTTATCTTGGATTTATGCAAGTTTAATCATTGTAGCCACTGGAGCCTCTGTGTTTGTTTTCAGTTTAATGAGATGAATAAGAGTGGGTGCTGCTGAAAGCCGGTGAGTGTAATAGGAACTCCAGTGCTATGGAGGTGGATCATGTCTCTGAGGAATAAGGGGTGCAGTGGTGTTTTTCTGCAACATAAACCTGACTTTAACTACAATGGAATCATTGGCAAACCTACAAAGTGAACCACTTTGTGTTTATTTGTTTTTTTAGAAGGACGTTTGACCCCATTGGCTCAGAAGAAACGCCTCTGCAGTCAATACTAATGGATGGGTAGTTTCACAACAGGGTAACCACTGAGTGGGTTTATTTTGAGGTCAGTAACTGCAACCATCTTCCAGGGTTTTGCTCTGTAAATACGCTTGAAAGACTGATTTAGGCCAAGCTCTATATGTGAATTTTTTATGATTTGGCACTATATAAGTAAAATTTTATTTGATTTAATTTGACTTGAGACAACAAAAATGACAGAGGAGGTATGGCAAGTGAAAAAGATGTCTAACAGTATCAGCAGCAAAAAAGGAATACTGATGCTTTTACTTGTTCCTTTGCAAGATTGTTTGTCGACAGTCCTTCCCCTTAAGAGAAGGTTTTGCCTTTCAGTGTTTTGTTGAGCAATAATACTTTGAATACATACTATCAAAAGCTGTAGAGATGCTTGGGAACTCCACAAATCTGAAACATAATTATTCAGATATCTCAAGGCTCTCCTCCTATTGAATACTGGAGGAAAATTTTAGATGAAGCCACCAACAATGAAAGAAGACTGTTTGAGACAGTCATGGCTGTCTTTAGAATTTACATTACAGTCATATATATGCAGCCAGGTAAGAACAGGTTTGTAAAGAAGCTTTTGCCTTTCAAATATTTCAATTTTGGTTTTTCATTTTGTGTGGCAAGCCCATGCTGTGCAGAATTGTTTATTGCAAGTTGAGGATGTCTCAATGTAAATGGGTCCAAAATCCATTATAGAGGATGTCTGTTAAAGCTGCTAATATACATCACTTTGTAGGAAAAGAAATTCTGAATTCTACCCTATTAAATTGTGACTTCATGACCATCAAGTTAAATTGGTCACCATAGCTCAGTCCACTGGCATGGGGACCGGAGTATGGTTAGTTCTAGAACAATATGGGCCAAAGTTATATTGGGGGTTATATAAGGGGGTTGACCTAACAGGGGGCAGGATAGGAAACATCTGGGACAGCTAAAATATACCTTGGAATCCCACAGGCTAATAGCAATCATGAAGAAGTTGCAATGAAGTCGACCAGAGAAAAATCCCTCCAGAGAGTAAGGCGAGTCCTGAGAAGTCAACTGAATGGTAAGAACAAGGTTTAAGCCATCAACATGTATGCACTGCCAGTCATCAGATACCCTGCTGGGATCATAGACTGGCCAAAGGAGGAGATGGAAGCCACAGATATCAAAACTAGAAACTCCTCACCATGCATGGAGGGAAGTCCAGCACCCTGAGGATTTGATCCAAGATCTGACCCAAGGTGCAGGCTATGTAAAGAAGCCCCAGAGACAGTCCAGCATGTGGCAGCAGGGTGTAAGATGTTAGCCAGGTCAGCATACATGGAGAGGCACAACCAAGTAGCTGTGATAGTGTACAGGAACATCTGTACCCAGTATGGACTAGAAGTACCCAAATCCCAATGGGACATACCACCAAAGGTGGTTGAGAACAACAAGGCTAAGATCCTGTGGGACTTCAGCTTCCAGACTGACAAACAGCTGCTGGCTAACAAACCGGACATAGTGGTGGTGGACAAAGAGCAGAAGAGAGCAGTGGTGATAGATGTGGCGATTCCAGCTGACGCCAACATCAGGAAGAAGGAACACGAAAAGATTGAGAAGCATCAAGGGTTGAAAGAACAGCTGGAACAGATGTGGAAGGTCAAGGTTAATGTGGTCCCCGTGGTAGTCGGAGCACTTGGGGCAGTGACCCCCAAACTGGAAGAGTGGCTCCAGCAGATTCCTGGAACAACATCTGAAGCCTCAGTCCAGAAGAGCGCAGTCCTAGGAACAGCTAAGATACTGACAGAACCCTCAGACTCCCAGGGGTCTGGTAGAGGACCCCACATTGGGGATGACACACAGATACCAGCCTACAAGGGTGAGAGGGACATTGTTTTATACACACACACGTCTTCACAAAGCCACGTATGTATGTATGTAAGTGGTTCTATCTTTCTAAAATTCAGAGCTATAAGCAGGAGTCAGATCTGTCTGTCTGTCTGTCTGTCATCTGTTCCCTCATCACATAATTTGAAGAGGGAATGTCCCATCCTCTATGTCCCATGTTATTCTAAAGAAATATCAGAAATGACTGAGAAATGCAAGATATAATACACACTGGACATGTCACAGTTTTAGAGTCATATATCACATGATCCTAGTTTTGTGGCTTCTGATGGTCTCAAGCTAGGAGCTGTGGAGTGGAGCACTCCTGTTGTGATTGTTATTGCTGTTCCTGTGGAGTGTTCATTATCGCAGTTCCCCTGATGTCTCGGAGTCTTCGATCTCCCGCCTCTGGCGCATTTCCACAAACACTGTGACCTGGTGAATTTTTAAAATGTGTGACTGCATTTTAAATTGGTGGAGAGATGCCTGGTGGTGAATCCTCAGAACGCTTTCTAAAAGGTGCATGGAATCTGTTTAAGTTTAATAGAAATGTCGGCGTATTCAATTTGGAACTAACAGGTCAAAATTTGATGAAAATGGAAGCTGTGTATTATTTTACTTTGGTGCATCAGTTTTTGACTAATTAAGTCCTTTTTCAAACCCTGACTCATCCCCTTGTCCTTTGGCAGGACAACAAACTCCAATTTGATCCTGACTGCCAGGCCAGTCCTGCTGTCATTAACGTGGGTTAGGAAATGACAGAAAGAATACTTTGGATAAAAGCAAGATACTAAAATGTGATGTGTGATATTTGAATAATTTATATACAGCTGTGTGATTGCAGAGAAACAAGTATGCAATGATCTTCCTGTGGAGGTTCCTCAAGTAAAAAAAAAAATGGGTAAACACATTGAATGAAACGTTAATTATGTTTGTACGTTCATCGGATTCATAATAGTATGAAAACAATGGAGTTATCCAACTGTCCACATCACTATTTCAAGTCCAGAGAGGTGTGGGACAAGGCTGCCCCCCTCTCTATGATGCTCTCCTCTCTGGCCCTGGAGCCTTTTTTTAAGCCAACTGAGAGCGAGCCTCTCTGGTTTTAATATACCCAGTTCTATTCATGGTTTTAACATTTTTGCATATGCTGACGATGTTGTCGTTGCAATTAAGAAACAGAATGATGTAAATATTTTAGAACAACCTGACATAACCTGACATTGACATGGGTCGATTAATTGTGGGGAAACTGAGTACATGAAAAAAAAATGGATCAATTATTATTAGTATTCAGTATTCATTTATTTGGAATCCCCACCATATTATTATTATTATTATTATTATTTCAACAAATAAGTTGTGTGATGAAGTACATCATGTATGAACTATAAGATCGAGATGGCAGCCAAGTTAATCCATTGTTTGTGTGTCCAAGCCTGATGTAGATATTTTTATTTTTTTAATAATTTTTGATTCTTCTCAAGGGCATCATCCTCCAGTCAATCTGATATTCTTGGATGAATCATTTTGACTGAATGTCTACAGATAAACAACAAACTCTATATATACATGCAGTTTTTGGAATTTGAAAAATAATCAGGCTTTTTCCTACAATATTGAAAGATTGCTTCATTCTTCTAATCAATGTATATCTGCAAATTGTAGCTCATCCTTACAGCCTATATCTGGATGTAAACTGATTATACTCAAACTAAACCTAAGCCCCATATTCTGTGTTCACAGCTCAGCGCACGTTATTGGCTGTCCTCACAGGAAAAAAAAGGGATGGAGAGAGAGAAAGAAGGAGGGGGAGAGAGAGAGAGAGAGAGAGACATGGCCTGGGAACACAACTCTCTTCAGTTTGCATCTTGAGTAATTATTTCTGACAGGGCACATCAACTGAGACAAACTGTGACATCTTGAAATATTCGGGATTGACACTGAGCAACATGACAAAGAAATGAGCCCTAAGATGAAGACAGAGTCAGAGATGCAGAAAGTGAGGCGGAACAGGCGCGAGGAGCAAAGCGCCTAACGGTGGCGGGGCGTTGTTGGGTGAACTACAAAGAGGTGAAGTGGATATAACTGTCGTTTGAGGGATGGAACCACAGTTTATGAATGTGACGCGCTCTAATAAAGGCTTTGAAGGATATTTTGATGCATTGAACGTGCTGCAGCAAGTGCAGCCCACTCCCACTGCTTTGTGCTTTTTATTTCAAAGCTGGACAGGAAAACACGGTGGACTACAGTGACACACAATCAATACTTCCAGGCCCCCATTAGGATTAGGTACCCTACTATGCACATTATATTTCTGTTTTTGTGTAATTATGTGATGTAGTGGCTTTTTAAAATGAGATGTTTTTCTACAGAGTATAAACTATCACCTGTGCAATACTTATCATGAGAACAGTAGCCTGCAGCAAGCCTTCCTGGGACTGTGGTGAATGCTAATGAAGAGGAAAATTAATTCTCATTAGCTGGCCTAATACTGAGCTGGTGGAGATGTACCATGGAGGCTTTGTGTCTGCGAGGTAAGAAGCAAAGTTGACATTTTGACAGAAGCTGATGGGAAGTACAAGTGTTCCCTAAAGCAGATCCACAGTATCTAAGGTCAGACGAATTTAGAGACTCCTATTTATACAAAGCGGAGCTCTGCCGCTGTTTAACACAACCCCTCAGCAAAGCTGTGTGGATCTCAGGCATACTTGTTGTATGCTTGTGTTACTAGCTGCTCTGTGTGTTATATTTGTACAAAATTCAGCTGTTTTCATCCAAAGTTTGTTTTGTTTCCTTCCAAAGTTTGAAGAGAACACACGAATATCTGCTACAGATAGATGAAATAACACCTGGGATGATTGTTTACGGTGAAGTTCTGCTGCAATTGAAGTCCAATTTCAGTTTCTGTAATTTTTCAGTACATTTTGATGGTTGTATTTTGCAGCTGCTTCCACAAAAATTGCTGCAGAAACCAACAAGGAGCACCCCATTTAAGATTTAGTGAAGGGGAGAGACAGATTGTTCGTTCATACTGTTATGGAGGTCTCAGTGGATGCACTGCAGAGAGGAATGGAGACATGCAGGGTGGGAAACATGAATTATTCAGCAGCTCCACCACAGTGAGTCCCGGATTCCCATCCTCCACCCTAACACACTCAATCCCAGAGGACCCGCATTGGGCTTGTGCTACAGCCAAAGAAGGGGTTTGCATATTCACTGCTGCAGCACTCCGCAGCATTAAAAACATGTGGGAATGTCAGGTCCTGAGGTGGCTGCAGGGAAATGACCTGATTACAGGGTCATTTTATATCATTGTGCAGAAGGGAGCAAGTTACCCAAATTTAACCCTTGAAAACATGTCAAATATAATGAACACGCACCAGGGCAAATAGGCAGCGAAGTGAACACACTTGAATGTTTCATAAATGCCCTCTGGTGGTTCTTTCAGTTTAAGCTCCTACCAGTGAGGGCATCACCTAAATGTAAATATGTAAAGCAAACATAAAAAAAAAAAAGGTTTGGTTCAATATTTAAAAAGGACCGAGGAGATAGGCGGATTAACAGATAAAATTACAAATAGATAGACATACATCTTTTAAAGAGGAAACAATAATGACAGCAGTAATTAACAAAAGTCTCCTTCAGTAATTACCATAAACACAGTGCTGCCGCTATTCATTATTCATCACTATATACTAGAATAAGGCTGCAGTTTTTATTGCAGCTTATTATTTTTATTTATTTATTTATTTATTTATTTATGTTTTAAAATGTATTTTATTCATTTATTTATTATTATTTTTTAATGTTATTTTTTTATTTTTATTATTTTACTGCAGCCTCACTACCCACTGTTCGTTCTTAGTAGAGACAATCCCAGTATGAGAAATACTTTCCTATATGGCAGGAACCAAACAGCAGACATACAAACATTGTGAAGAACAAAATGTTCCACATGTCTGTCTATACATTTGAAGAGTGGTTGAAACACCAAGGCCATGTCGAAAACGCAACTTTTTTCACCCCGCATTAAAAAAAATTTGCGTCCACAGGAAAACGTTTTGCGAAAAAATTTTCATCCACTTAGTGACCACTTAATTTGTTCAGCTAACTGGACCAGATAATGAAAAGATGTTCTGTGAATATCGAACTGCACGAGCCTATAGCCTATAAAATCTTTGAAAAAAAACATTTTTTTAGCAACAATTTATAGAAAAAGTTTAAAGAGAAACACTTTTTGACAATTTAACAACATAAATCCATCTGCTTCATCCGTATAGATTAGCAGGTTTGTTATTGAAGTCAACTCCAGATCATCAGTAGAATTTTTGTTCAAAAATAACCTTTATGGAAAGAGAAGGTGTATTTATATAGATTACCAAGGGCAGGACAAATGTAAACAAAATGTACAATCTGTTATTTCACAAACATCAACAGCAGAAGCCCAGGAATTCAAACATATATGACTTCACACTGCTTGTGGGTTGCATGTTCTCTACCTTAAATCACCTTGCGAAAATAAATGTGACTTGTCTGATCCATGTTGTCTCAACAATCAATAACCCCTGTGCTACATGTGCAATAGATGAGCCTAACAAATATTCCAGCCTGGCAGGTGAACCTATGGACTTTTTGCACGTATAAGTAGCGGCCTTTTGTCTTTCTCCTTTCACCTCTTGAGTATTGGCTCTGATTAGTAAATTAAATCTGAATTTAAATAGAAATTGTGTCTAAAAACAACAAAAATTTAAGATCAAGACAGCGACTCTCACTCATTTTGTCTTAATAGTGGGCAAAAGCCTGCTTCTGAGACTTGAGTTTATTATCACAACATGCTACACACACACACATACACACACACGTTCCTACACACAAGCAAAGACATTCTCAATTTGTCCTTCATCCCATCCGTTCGTTCTCAACAGATCCAGTTTTCAATCGTCGAGGGGGTGCAGCTGATGATGGAAGCTCTTTTCTCACAGGCATCCTGCAGTAAATTTCAGGCTTATTACACGAACTTTGAGATTAAACTGGGTTATATCGATCCCAGACTCAATGGAGCTTACAGCAGAGAACAGCAGATACAGATCATCCAGCCATGTTGCCCCCAGCAAGAAGAACAAAAGCATCTGCTTCTGTAGCGCTGCAGACAAACAGAGATAACATTATGTATCTTGGAGAAAAAAAAATATTTGAAAGGTTGGAATCATAAAGCAGTTTGGAGTGCATGTCTGGTACCTGTGCTCCCTTTGGATGAACATTTCTTCCAGCTGTGGAAAAAAAACACCACTTCCAACCTAAACGTCTCCCACGTTTGCTGATACATTAAAAGATGCATCATAGCAGGTAACACTTTTTTTTTTTTAATCTCTGTCTGCAGAGAAGGAGCCGTGAGTTTTGCCAGGAGCATAATATTGATGGGTACAACGGTTCACATATTCCTCCTACAAGGTTTCTCTACCTCTGTTGTTGTGCGCTGTCTATCCTGAAGAGCACCCGCATCTCCATGAAGACGAACCAATTTTCATGTGTGTATCAATCAACGCGAACAACTTTACTGACAACATCTAGCTTCTTGAAGGAAAAGGACGGCACTGCTGATGGAGATGAGGACGTTGAATAGAAAAATAATAGAACACTCTGGATATACAAGACCTACAATGCTAATGCTGGTGGCATGGTAGTGCAGTGGGTAGCGCTGTCGCCTCACAGCTAGAAGACTCTGCCTTTTATTGGTGTGCAATGACCAGAATGTTCCTTGCATAGGCCTTAACAGAAAGAACTTTGACCACAAGAGAATCCATTATTGCTAGGTTTCAAAATCTGTGTGTTGCCTTTCTGAGGGCTAACCTTTCCACAAAATTTCATTGTAACCCATTTTAACCTCCAGAGTTATGAACACACACATAGGTTATTTAAAACTGCCAGCAGTACTGAAAGAATTCTTCCTACTGCTGGACACCCGCGGGTAGACACCGCTCTGAATTTGCATGTGATACACACTGCAAAATTATTACAATGACAATTTATGTGTCCACTATCTGTCAGTGGAGAACACCTAGTAATTCTGTATCCTTTTTCTACGTATAATGAGAAATAAATCAATGAAGAAAATGAGAAGGAAAACATCAGGCAAATAATGTCACAAATAATGTCTCACTGTAACCGTGCCGTGACACTCGGATGATCTGCAGACCAACATGTAGATGTTGGGACCAATTGGACCATGGATACACTGCAGGCTCAAGCCTGATGGGTACAAAAAAAATGAATGAATGAACAAATGAATGAATGAAAGAACCAGCAAATGCTAGCTGACTTCAACAGCTGAAAGAACACACAGATGACTCACTGTAGATCTTCATCAAGGTGTTACAGGTTTGCAGACCTCTAACAACTTTAACAACAACAGGCTACAAGAAGTAGGCCAGTATAGGAACTATGGAATTTCCAGTTGTAAGTAGTTTACGCTATGCACAGCAGAATTTTGACACGTGGATGTCTTCAAGGTGAGACTTTTACCTAATGAGAAGTTTGGGGCGGAAACCTTAATACTTCCTGGTGTCACAGCCCCAGGAGGAGTAAACCTTAAAAAAAAACAGTCTTCTCTCGTATAGAGCAGATATCTGAAGCCAAACAACACACACAGCACAAGCAGGGAGATGGTGTAGAATCCCATCGTTGGTTGTAATAACGACTGGAGTAGAGAGGAAAGTCTAACACACTACACATGCTGGCATAAATAATAGGAGGAATGTGTAATTACCTTTTGATTTATGTAAAGAAAGCGTTTAGTAAGGATGTTTTCCAATCACACACACACACACACATACTATTTGGCAATGACCCCATCCATCATCAAACATGTCACTCGAAATGGGAAAGCTGTGAATTGGGTGACATAAACAAATGTGAGGCAGCAATGCTCTTTATGACGATTGAAAAGCCACCGCATATCACAAATAGTGTTCACCATCCTCCAGGGTCACGCCGTCTCACATTCTGATATCTAAGTGCATCCTGACTCATGTAGAGAGTCTATTTATACAGAAAACCCATCAGTGAGTAGGACATGATGTTCTCTGGTTGTCAGGAGTGCCTGGACACAAATTGCAGAATTGAGAATTCAATGGCTACTTGTACTTCTGATTTACCTGGATAAGAGGATTTGTCTGCATTGGATCAAGGTCAGGAACAGCACAATTCTGAATGAGGTCACTAAAATGATTTTGTCCTATGGTGTGGTACTTCTTTTAAAAAGGAATTAAAAGCAGCCTGTTTACGTTTAGGTGATAAATTTCACATTTTCACATGAATCTTTCTTTTCCCGCAACCTGTGGAAAAGCTATTGGTTACTTCCACTATTTTCTCATGATCATTACTTGCAATGCTACAGAGTCCACTTAAAGGAACATTTTGAGTCTCTATTGAACCCTGCAAGCACCAACGATCATAAAAACAGTTTCCTGTAATATAAAGCTACAATATAGCAAGCAAGGATTGATACATTGAATTATTTATATTCGGTTTTATTCAAAAAAAATTCATGCAATACAGGAACATCAAGGCAACGTTTTCTGAGCTCATGGGGCGTCGAGTAACAAAACAGTTTTCGGCACAGTTGTTGCAAACGGTTCGAAGCCCCATGGGGGGGGCAATCAGACATCACTAACACTGAGTAGGATATATGAAGGGTTGTGGCTGATCAGGGGAGTGGCTGAAGGTGAGTGAAGGGAAGGCAGGTGCAGGGAATGGACTCATTTCTGATGGGACAGAAGTTAGTGATGTGAAAACAAACAGAAACTATTAGACAAGAACTGTGACAAAAGCTGACGTTTTGGCCAGCTTCCAAATAATCTCATGTACAAATTTACACATTCTGAACAGTTTATGCTTTCAAAAATAGCATTATGACAGGACTGCAAGCTAGTTAGAACACTACACAATATTAGATTAGATTAGATTAGATTAGATTAGATAGAGCTTTATTAGTCCCACAGTGGGGAAATTTCCGATAAATAAATACTAAATAAGATGGATGGATAGATAGATTAATAGATAGATAGATACTTTATTAATCCCGGAGGAAATTGTACATATCCACTGCTCAGGCATTACATAATGAATAAATACTGGATAAACACCAGGAGAAAAAGGAACACTGACATCACAGGACAAACCACAAGACAGACACTACACTAACAGACACATGCAGCATTAACAGTTATATACTGAACTATAACTAAAATATAAACAGTATAAAATGAAAATATAAATAAATAATAGTTAAATAAATAATAAAGGTAAATTAATAAATTAAATGGTAAATATAAATAAATAAAAATATTTTAATTATTAAATTATTAAATAAATTATAAATTTAAATAATTAAATAATTAAATTATTATAAATAAATTATAAATATATTTATAATAGTAAATTAATGATAAATATAATAGTATAAATAATAGTTAATAGTATTAAATAAATACTATTAACTACAAATAAACATTCAGAATTGTTAAAAGAAAAATACAAAATATGCTAGATTTAATGCTTTTCCAGTTTATAAACTAAAAATAGTGGCGCATTTAATTTCTAACATACAGAATCCTATGAAGCACCTTCTTAGCTTAAACTGTACAATACAATACCCAGCATGCTGGTGGCCCTTGTAGCATCATCATAACACACAAAACAGCAGCACAAATTGGCTGACTGATTAAAATAAGAAATGTAGATTCCAACCCAAATAACATAATGAATTATTTGTGACATAATTAAAGATTATTTGTCATTATACAGATCGTACAACTAAATTACAAGGTCAGATGGAGAGTTGGTGCTGAGCCGCTGCACCCTGGGTGCCCCGCCGCTAATAATGATATGAATACTTACAAATGAATACTTTCCTACTAAGAACTAAGCCAAACTAAACTCAGTAAGTAAGCTAAATAAGTCCACTATTGAAATCAAATAAAACAAAACAACCATATTTTACAAACTGTCCAACATTTTTACTCATCCATTTTGTCCAGTTTTGCATTAAAGTAAAGATAAAACATTCAACTTGGGATTAAGTTGACTTGAATCAATGTTAAAATAAATCACAGAGTAAAACAACTGACATTATTTTTATTTTTTTATTAGTTATACTAATATTAGTTATACTATTTGATTCCTTTCTGTGTGGGTTCTCTCTGGTTCTCTGGCTTTCTCCTTCCTCAGCAAAACCTGCAGCTTAGGTGAAGTGGTCACACCAAATTGTCTGTAGGTGTGAGTGTGAACGTGAGTGGCTATTTGTCTTTGTGTTACTGTGAGGGACTTTCTCTCTCCTGAGGCAAAACACAAACATTCATCCACAACCACGGCCGATGCTTTGAATGTCGCACTACAATTTCTCAAATTGAATTTTCCCAGGCCACAGAAATCTAATAAACTCCCAGCAAATCACAATTGAGTCATGAGAGATGACTGAAGCACATTCAGTGGGCTTTAGGTGCTCCAAAAAGTCAATATCAATTTGAGCTTAGACCAACAGAACTTCTCGTGATATGAACATGACTCTAGATTGACCTTATTCTTCCACTCAAAAATAAAAAATAGGAATAAATTGAATAACCTTATCAAATCTATACTGCAACAAATGTGTGCTGTTACCAATGGTGAAGATAATCCAACGGAATATTACAGTGTGTGAATTTGTCTGGGAAGGCAGTATATTTTGTCATTAATGACCATAAGGAGTGAATCAGGGGTCCGACTATGAATACTACACACCAACTCCAATCAGGAAAACAAACACTTCCTGTACCAACAGAAAAATTGGAAATCGTACTAGACTCCGTAAAAATTATTTGCTTTCAGCGCCCATCTTGACGTAACAATGGGAGTGATTGACAGAGCGATTGACATATCCATATCCCGTCTGCGAGAACAGCCCCTTCTACCCCTGACAAGGGTGCGTTCATCCCCGAGGTGAAGTTCATGTTCAGGCTGAGGTAGGAGTGTGTGGCAACGTCCCGACTCAGAGCTAGATGCTAAAAATTCCTCACAAGCTGTTGAAGTCAGCTAGTATTTGGCTAATTAGTTAGGCAACCTATAGACAGAACAGGAAAATGATCAGCTACCGCAAAGTTTTGACGGCTGAATTAAATCACACTTCACCTGTGAGCTGTGATCAAAGATGTTGTTGATGATGAGCTGTTGAAACACTGACAGTCTCACGGATTTTTGAGCAGAATCATGAGACTCATCAATCAACTTTCCAGACGATGTTCTATCTGAAGTGTCCCAGTCAAGAAGTCGAACCGATATACTTCCACTACTGCTTTTGCAGCCATCCCATCTACATTAATATACACTCAACAAAAATATAAACGCAACACTTTTGTTTTTGCTCCCATGTTTCATGAGATGGACTTAAAGATCTATAATTCATTCCAGACACACAATATTACCATTTCTCTCAAACATTGTTCACAAATCTGTCTAAATGTGTGATAGTGAGCACTTCTGCTTTGCTGAGATAACCCATCCCACCTCACAGGTGCGCCGCATCAAGATGCTGATCTGACATCATTAGTGCACAGGTGTACCTTGTACTGCCCACAATAAAAGGCCACCCTGACATGTGCAGGTTTTTTTGGGTTTTTTTTTTTGCGTTATTGGAGGTGTGGGGACTCAGAACCAGTCAGTATCTGGTGTGACCACCATTTGCCTCATGCAGTGCAACACATCTTCTTCGCATAGAGTTTATCAGATTGTCAATTGTGGCTGCAAAACAACCCTTAATTTATCCCTGTCCTTATATTTCTGTGCAGTATGTGCAGTGAAATATTATAAAGCCAGCCTAAAAGCTAAGAGAAGGGCTGTACAATGATGGTACTAATATAATCATGTTTTGCTTACCTAATTCTTTCAGTTTATATAACATTAACATGTTAATGTCAAACACCTTTTAGGACCATTAATGAATTATTATCACTTATTATAATGGCTGAGACATTTACTAAATTATCAACCTGGGTGGCACCAGAGGAAAAGTCAGTATGTTCTTTGTCCTCCGGGGTCATTTTTCATTGGCTGACAGCACAGCCGTAGACGTCAGATCCCTCACATCAGCAGTGCTCTAATAAAAATAAAGCAGAACAGAAATTGCTAATTGGCAAAAAAAAATACGGAAGAGATGTTGAATTGAGGCAGTATGTGGATGATGGACATGTTTCCTCGAGCAAATGGAGGTGAGTGTGTGACAAAGACATCAAAGATTTCATAAACCTGAACTAGATTTTTTTTGTGTTTCCCTCTAATTCTCTTAGCAGCTGGAGTATTAATTTATTTATTAATAGTGTGAAAATGAGAAGTGTCCTGGAAATACCCCAAGCATGCTTTTTGCTCGCAGTCTACTCACAGAACGCAGCTATATGCAAAGTATATTGATCAAATATGGGTAGCCCCCCTGCATACTAAACTGTGTGTGTGTGTGTGTGTGTGTGTGCGTGTGTGTTTGTGGAGGAGTTGTAGAAAGCGCATTGGTCGGTGGGGATGGGTCACATGACTGTGACAGCGTGTTCATTTAAAATAGAGGAAAAAGGGACTTGGAGGATCAGATGCGTCGCAGAGAATTTGGTTGATCATCTGCTCACCTCTCTGCGCCGCTGCCTCCAGCAGCCTGATGAACGGGGACAGACACTCCCCCATCCTCTGCCCCTTCCACTGATGCCACAGTATTCCTCTCTTCTACGCTTTCAAATGTCAAACCATTGACTTATCTGTATTTATGTACATATATGAGTGTACATATATTATTTTTTTTCCATTTTTAAAAAAAAATTATGTTCATCTTCGTGGCAGCTGCCAGGAAGTGGATACAGCAAGTCACCTTATAACTCTCCAGAAAGGTAAGAAAAAGAAACTTCTTCAAGTATTTATATGTACTGTAATTGTTAAGAGCTGGTTTTAAAACGTGTTTTTACAGCTTTTTGTGACTGTTAAATGTGTATCTTGACTTTTTTTTTTTTTTTACACAAGCATGTAACCAAAAGAGGGGAATATGATAAAATTGCAACAAAAAAGTCTCATTATTTAAAGAATTCTATACATTTCAAGGTATCTTTCATAACTTTAGGTAAAAGGATTGTTCCCGGCAGCAGCAACTTAACATTAAAATGATCAGCCTTTTTCAGTATGTCCCCATTTCTACTCAGAAATTACTCAAATTAGTTGTTAAATATGAGAACATGCGTTTCATTGAAGTATTTTATCACAACAATAAACGCAAATTTAGCAATGCTGTAGTTTTATTCCCCCCATTATTGTAGCTCTAACTTGACTAAGCTTGTTTGTCAAAGGAGCTCAGAAACAATTTAAATATCTTCACATTATAGATCTGTCTCTGTGTGGCTCTGCGGTGCGCTGGCGTCACACCCGGAGTTTCCCCCGCCTCACTCCATAAGCCAGCTGGGATAGGCTCCAGTTCCTTGTGACCCGCGATAGCGGATACATCGCTAACAGAAAATGAAAGGATGGATGGACATTATAGATCCTTTTCTGCTATTCCCTTTTAAATATCATTTTGATTTTGTCAGATGCAGCCAATGTGAATGCAAAGTTTCCTTCCTTTTCCATTCAGGGAACATTTGTCTGCTTGCAGTAAAGCTACAGTCAGATGTAATCCCCCTTCTCTGTGTCATTGATGCCCAGCAGGCTGTTGGGACACACCATAATGTAACTGGACACTGCCCATCACCTTTACTGAATGTGAAACCAGCTCTCAGCTTCTGCCAACTCATTTTAATTTTCATAGTATTTTTGTAACTTGGTCTTGAAAATATTCACAGTAAATAAATATTTTACAATAGTAAAAAAAAAAAAAAAGCTAGAGGCTCAGTAGAAGACAGGCGATCGTTTCTTTTTTTTTTTTTTTTTTTTAACTTTTATACACTACCAGGATGAGGTGAGTCCAAACTGCGGTATATAATAGTTACTTATGGGGCAGAAGGGCTAAGTCCACTAGAACATGGCTTTGGGGCAGTGGGTTCAAGACTAGCGTGGACCAAAAATTCTTGCGTGTGTACTGGGGATGTGTCAGTTCACCTCCTGAGCGCTGCCGAGGTGCCCATGAGCAAGGCACCAAACCCCACACACAAGCGGCTCCTGAGGCACTTCTATACGGCTGCTCATCACTCGACCATCTTCCCATTACTTGTATGTTTACAGTTACAGTTAGTTATTTTTTAGTTTAATGAAAAAAATAACTATACTCAAAGACTTCCTCAATGGAATAGTGACAATGATAATATGGGGAATGTCAGTGGGATCATGGGTTTTGAGATGTGCATGATCAGAAATTAATGGACTGGTGTATTCAACAATTTTGGCCTCCACTTCTCTCGTTGGTTGATGACAGTGACTCGTTCTTCAGACATTATCACTGTAAATGAACTTTATCTCTTAATTACACACCTTGGCGTACATCATCAATCTATGTTCTTGTATACTAGACGATCGCAAGCTTCTTGTCTACAGGATTCTGTCTGGGGATTATGTCATTTGGCATAATTGCCCAGTTACTATATTGTTCTGCAACAGCTCGTTGTATATCACAAAGTGCTCATTGTAGGTTGTTCTCCTTAGCTATGACTTACTATATATACCAACTTTCGTGGTTGTACTAGAAAATCAAAGGCTGTTGTGTTGACTGAAGTCAAAAGATGTGTTTGTAAATGAAAAGTGAGTCTGCATGGACTGGCCTTGATAGTTTGTGTCGGAACCTAAAGGAAAATGTGATTCATGTCCTGGATATTTCATGATTTAATGACAATACAGTGAACTTGTTCAGACATTCCTCTAGACACAGGAGCAAAAACACCAAAAAACCTCAGACATTCTGTCTCATCCTGCCATGAATCTCTTGGCTTACCTCATTCTGACATCATTCAGGCAGCGTCTAACACGGTTTTGCATAGATAGACGCAAGGATGAAAGGGGGAAGGAGAAATATAAAATCAACTGAGGCCAATCTATTGAGTGGGGATTGGAAATGTCCTGCCAACGAAATTTGTAAATATTGGTTTTCTTGCCATTTACTGCAAACCCTCCCCTCACTTTTTGAGGGAACATATGTCAGACGTCTGTGTATTTTTCCATCATCTACTGTTTTGGTTTCGCCAAATGGTGAACAAGCTGGCGAATAATAGCCAAATGAATTGCAATTTGCCTGACAATAACATTTTAATAAGATCTCGTATTGATTCTCCTGAAAGAATTTGCTGCTGCTCTACTAAAGGAGGATCAATTCCAGTTTTCCCAAGTGGGGAATCCATTTTTTTCACAAAACCCTGCTAAGGAAATATGTGAACAGGCAAATTTATGACTGTCCTGACACATGCTTGATTGTAAGGTACATTGGCCTGTCTACTCCTGGTTTCTGTGGCAGTACAACCGCTCCTGAGACATGGCACCATTATTTGGCTTCACAGCTAAGAGGTCCTGAGATCAAATCTGCCTGAGAAACTGGGACTGTTCCATGTGGAGTTTGCATGTTCTCCCTGTGTCTGCATGGGTTAGCAGGGTTCCACCACCGAAAACATGGGGTATAGTTGGGTCTAACTTGACTGCAGGTGTGAATTTCATTGTGATTGACCAGGGTGATAAATTATTTTATTATTACATTTTACGCATCTTCAAAATCACTTTTGACATATTTTTCCAGCTAAACAATTTCAATATAGATACAGTATGTTGTAGCCTATCAGTGTGAAAACCCTTATCCTATAGAAGGGAAAATGAAGCAGTCTTGTTGCTGGTCATGCTGACCAGAAATTCTATTCAGTCACTCAACTACATAATACATTTCAGGAGTTTATATTTTAATTTTATACTGTTTATATTTTAGTTATAGTTTAATATATAAGTCCTATTAATGCTGCATGTGTCTGTTAGTGTAGTGTAATAAAGTATCTATCCATCTATCTATCTATCTATCTATCTATCTATCTATCTATCTATCTATCTATCTATCTATCTATCTATCTATCTATCTATCTATCTATCTATCTATCTATCTATCTATCTATCTATCTATCTATCTATCTATCTATCTATCTATCTATCTATCTATCCATCCATCTATAATAGATTACAAAGACATTGTAATCTAACATTGGAAAGCATCAACCTTGATCCTTGTACCTGAGAAAGGAGGGAGTTCTCTAAGGTGAAAATAGGTCAGCTGAAAAAAAAAAACAAACATGTTTCATTGTAAAAAAAAAAAAAAAAAAAAAACTGATTACAGGATTACACAGGATTACAGGATTACAGGTAAAATGTCTATAAAATATATCATAACATAAAGTTTAACTTTGTGTATGAATGAATCTGTTTTCAAACAGTAAAAAGAAACATTTGTGTAAATTTCCTCGACCACATGAGGACACAATTTCCAATAGACTGCACAGGCCACACCGAGTGCTGTTTAATGAGACTGTTTAATTGGTCCTGTTGTTGAAATGGGACAGCCAGTCCGCTGATGGGAGGACTGGTTGCAGTCGGAGGTGGGTGATAAGAATGTAAAGGTCAGTCCAACTGAAACCTCTTTTCCCCTTTCCATTGGGAACCCCTTAACCCTCACCCTCACATTTATGCGGCGTTTCTCAAATAATGGGACGTGGTGCAATGCTGGGGGGGGGGCGTGTAACCCTGGGGAAGATGCTTCCCTTTTTTTTTTTTCCGTACTAGAGTAAAGTGTAATTGCACATCCTCTACAGTAGTTAGCAGTGACGCTCTCATTGTCAGGTGTGCACAGGGAATGTTTCAGCTCCACGGTGCAGTTAGACAGTATGAAGTGCAGCAAACAAAACCTCAACAGACAGCATGACATTTTTTTTTAACAGGGATGAAAAGAAAGGCGGAGAAAGACGGAAGATAATGACAAAAAAAACACGACAAAAAACAAAACGACAACAACCCCCCCCACCACCACCACCACCATAGCAGAGGAGCTGAAACACTGAGCAGGAGCTGAGAGTTCAGTATTACGATTCTTCTACAAACTTCGCTTCGAAAAGCTGTGTACTGCTGAACATGCTCATTGTAGCCATTAATCCTAATTTCCTCATTTTGATTTAAAAAAAAAAAAAAAAAGAAGAAAAAATCTGCACAAATTGTTTTATTGATTTTTTCTGGTGACACCTCACGTGGACTGGAGGAGGTTGCATTCAGTGTTTCAATTTAAGATCAGCTATAAACAGCTGCCTCCTCTGGGGGGAAACATTTAATGTGATATATAGATACTAAACGTCCTGAGCTGTGCATTGATTCCACCAAATGAAGCTGAGTTGTTGAGTACACTCTAAAAAATGATTCAAGGACCTAGTAAATGTGACAGTCATTTAAAAATTTTGAATATCATCATGATGAGTATTTGATTTGACTACATCAAAATTAATTAGTAAAACTCCAACAGGAATATTTGTGTGAAATAGACACATGTAAATTAAGTTTACTTACTTAAAATAAAGTATTATTACATGGTTTAAATACTTGTAGTAATAAGTGTATGTTTCACCAACCTCTTTGAGAATATATTAACAAATATCAGTTAGTTTTAATAACGGTGGGAGGTGTCAGCTCACCTCCCAGCCACTGCCGAGGCGCGCTTGAGCGAGGCGCCGTCCCCCCTCGTTTGGGGTGCGACCCCCCCCCGTGCACGACCCGTCACTCTGCCTCCCCCTACTGTTCTTTGTGTGATGTGATGTTACTAATTGCATGCCTACAGGCTCCTAGTGTGTCGTGTTCAGGGACCTGTATTCAACTATGTGTGTGTATGCATGACTAACCCATATGTAACCAATGCAAAGTGTAGTATAGAGTGTAAAGATAATTTAATTTAAAGTGGACTTTCTTTCTTACAAGTGTCTTTAATTATATTTACTCAGTTTGTTTGGTGGTTTCTACTCAGGTTTTCCATATGGTTAAAAAAGCACTTCAGTTACATTTACTCCATTTGTGTAGGTAATTGAACCAAATCAATCCGTTCAGACGTACTAGAAAATATTACTGAGATTTTACTCATGACTCAGGTTTTGACTTGAAACTTCACATCATCTGTACTCTAAAACATGGACAAAACAACAAACTGCTTTTTATGTTTTGAGTCTTGTTTTTTTCTGAGTCAATGCAACTAATAGGAGAATACGTGTAAAACTTGTGTCTTATCACACATCAGTAAATTGTGATTTCCACACATCCTTCATTACAGAGCGGGACAGACCAAAACACAACCATCAAGCAAAAACAAACTGTATAAAGTTCCAATGTTTTGGACGTACAGTTCATTACTGTGCATTCACTAGGTGAGCTTACAACAAATGACCTCACCGCAGAAGAGATCATTGTGATATTCATACTGATGTTTATGCTTTGTTGAGTGAGGCCACTCAAACTGGATATGAGGATTCTTGGGCGTAAATCTATGGTTTGTGGGCTGTGAAAGCAAAAGAGTCTCTGTAGACCTTTTTCATTTTGTAACACTGGATAGAACTGCAGATCTATTCATTCTCTGTGCATGCTGTAAATTAAATAACCCTTATCACTTGTTCAAAAGACAACACTTGGAGTTAGACATTCTTGGTTTATTACCAGATCGATTCTCTCCTTCATGCTGAAAGCTTTAAGCTGTTTATTGATTCGGAAGGATCAACTGGACTTCACTTATCATGCAAGCACAGAAAAGTCACCTGTGCTTTGTGTCGGTTGAAAGGGAGACAGCAGGACGGACAAATGTGTAACTAATGAAAGGTCAAAAGGTCAGGACGAATTTACTGATCATCAGTTCAGGGGCTGATGGGAAATGTTGGCTGCAGAATCCTCCCCATTCCTCATGCAGCATGAGGACTCACCTCTGTAATTAAGTAGAGTAATGACATCCACCTCTGACTCACACACACACACACACACACACACACACACACACACACACACACACAAATAAAAGGACATCAAGTCCTTGCGAAGGTGTCTAAACCCTTACTTGCCACTAATGGAACTAATTTATACATTGATGTGTTCAGTGTGTCAGCAGATCAGATGTAAACCTTAACCTCCCTTAATTCATTACACACAAATTTATAAAAGTGCATGTTGTGCACGTGTGTATGACAGAAGGTTTAGCATGGGCTCCTGGTTTTCTCCCTCAGGTAATAATTATGTCAAATATTTTAATGACAAAAATTAATTAGAGATTTTTATCGACTAGTAGTGTCACAGTCAACTAATCAACAATGCAACGAGGTAATAATTAGGAATGAGCGAGAACACCACTGTCTGTATCTGTACCTGTTCAACCACCTAAATGATCTGAATCTGTACCTGTTCAACCACCTAAATGATCTGAATCTGTACCTGTTCAACCATCTAAATGATCTGAATCTGTACCTGTTCAACCACCTAAATGATCTGAATCTGTACCTGTTCAACCACCTAAATGATCTGTATCTGTACCTGTTCAACCATCTAAATGATCTGTATCTGTACCTGTTCAACCACCTAAATGATCTGTATCTGTACCTGTTCAACCACCTAAATGATCTGAATCTGTACCTGTTCAACCACCTAAATGATCTGTATCTGTACCTGTTCAACCACCTAAATGATCTGAATCTGTACCTGTTCAACCACCTAAATGATCTGAATCTGTACCTGTTCAACCACCTAAATGATCTGTATCTGTACCTGTTCAACCATCTAAATGATCTGTATCTGTACCTGTTCAACCACCTAAATGATCTGAATCTGTACCTGTTCAACCATCTAAATGATCTGAATCTGTACCTGTTCAACCACCTAAATGATCTGTATCTGTACCTGTTCAACCATCTAAATGATCTGAATCTGTACCTGTTCAACCACCTAAATGATCTGAATCTGTACCTGTTCAACCATCTAAATGATCTGAATCTGTACCTGTTCAACCACCTAAATGATCTGAATCTGTACCTGTTCAACCATCTAAATGATCTGAATCTGTACCTGTTCAACCACCTAAATGATCTGTATCTGTACCTGTTCAACCACCTAAATGATCTGTATCTGTACCTGTTCAACCACCTAAATGATCTGAATCTGTACCTGTTTAACCATCTAAATGATCTGAATCTGTACCTGTTCAACCATCTAAATGATCTGAATCTGTACCTGTTCAACCATCTAAATGATCTGAATCTGTACCTGTTCAACCACCTAAATGATCTGAATCTGTACCTGTTCAACCATCTAAATGATCTGAATCTGTACCTGTTCAACCACCTAAATGATCTGTATCTGTACCTGTTCAACCATCTAAATGATCTGAATCTGTACCTGTTCAACCATCTAAATGATCTGTATCTGTACCTGTTCAACCACCTAAATGATCTGTATCTGTACCTGTTCAACCACCTAAATGATCTGAATCTGTACCTGTTCAACCATCTAAATGATCTGTATCTGTACCTGTTCAACCATCTAAATGATCTGAATCTGTACCTGTTCAACCACCTAAATGATCTGTATCTGTACCTGTTCAACCACCTAAATGATCTGAATCTGTACCTGTTCAACCATCTAAATGATCTGTATCTGTACCTGTTCAACCATCTAAATGATCTGTATCTGTACCTGTTCAACCACCTAAATGATCTGTATCTGTACCTGTTCAACCACCTAAATGATCTGAATCTGTACCTGTTCAACCATCTAAATGATCTGAATCTGTACCTGTTCAACCATCTAAATGATCTGTATCTGTACCTGTTCAACCATCTAAATGATCTGTATCTGTACCTGTTCAACCAACTAAATGATCTGTATCTGTACCTGTTCAACCACCTAAATGATCTGTATCTGTACCTGTTCAACCACCTAAATGATCTGTATCTGTACCTGTTCAACCACCTAAATGATCTGAATCTGTACCTGTTCAACCACCTAAATGATCTGAATCTGTACCTGTTCAACCACCTAAATGATCTGTATCTGTACCTGTTCAACCACCTAAATGATCTGTATCTGTACCTGTTCAACCATCTAAATGATCTGTATCTGTACCTGTTCAACCATCTAAATGATCTGAATCTGTACCTGTTCAACCATCTAAATGATCTGAATCTGTACCTGTTCAACCATCTAAATGATCTGTATCTGTACCTGTTCAACCACCTAAATGATCTGAATCTGTACCTGTTCTCCTAATGGGCGGGGCTTAAACCGGAAGTGACCGGAAATGGGTGGGGCTTAAATCGGTACATCATTTTGAGTCTGAAATTGATATGGATTGATCAGAAGTGGCTATATTTATTGTTTTTTTTTAAAAACTATTTACAGAACAGCCTCAAAATTGAGATTCAAATCAATGATTTTGATCACAAAAGTAAGAGAACTATTTACAGAACAAGTTTATTATAAACTCAGAACATGAATATTCTTAAGTGTATGAATGAATGTTTACAGAACAGCCTCAAAATTGAGATTCAATTGAGATTTTGATCACAATAGTAAAGGAACTACATACAGAACAAGTTTTTTTTATGAGCAAAGAACATGAAGTGCATTAATGAATGCAACGCATGCAATAGAACATTATGAACTACAAAGTATGCATGAACAAGAATTGTCATACTCAACAACTACTTTCTAATTTTTTTTTTCTTTTTCTTTTCAATTTTTTAAAAAAATTTTAGAGCGGGAGAGAAAAAGAGACAGAGAGACAGAACGTGTGTGTGCGTGTGTGTGTGCGCGCGCGCGCACGCTATGTAACAGTTAAAATATCTATACAGTACATAAATTATTAATTTGAACTGAAGTGAAAAAAGTGTCAAACTAAGAGCAGAGACTCTCTGTTACATCCATCTATGTCAGTGGTCCCCAACCACCGGGTCGCGACCCGGTACTGGACGTGAGGTACTGGTCGGCATAAAACATCTTTCTTCTTTTTATTGATTACCAGTCTAAACATGTTTTATTTTGAAAAGTGACGCACAGACGAATGCATGCGTCACAGACACATGACAGGTTACCAGCCGTTACCCCTAAATCAAGCATCCACAGCTGCTCCAGTGTTCTGGATTAAAGTCAAAGCAGATTATCCTGAGATCGCCCAAAAAGTATCTTAATCCCTGCTTCCATTTCCAACCTCCTGTCTCTGTGAAGCAGGATTTTCTGAAGTGACGTAAAGAAAACCAAACTGTGGAGTAGACCGGATGTACGGAACACACTTCAGGTGTGATTGTCTCCCATTACCCCGAGATCAGCGGTCCCCAACCACTAATTCTCATTATTGTAATTATTATTATTTGACTGACTTGTTCACCCTTTTATTGGAAATGATCAGTATTTGTCCTACGTTGAATGCACTGATTGTAAGTCGCTATATTTCAAAATAAACCTCATCATAATGTCTTCTGCAGTTTAAACAACCTTTTGTAATGCCTTATATGAAAATATAATAGATACTCAATATGTTTTGAAGCAGTGATACAATAACTCACAATACAGTATAGTCTATTTTATAAAAGGAGGTGGTTGGAGAAGGCAGCATCCGCTAAATACACTGATAAGATGGAAGGTGTCAGCATTTATCTGATTTAACTGGACAGATGATTAATTGGTTCAAAAAAACGGCAAGATTTTGAAGCAGCTTATTTAAAGTGTTGGAAAGAAATCACATCCTTTTTTAGTTTTACATATAATGAAATGAAACAAGCAGCTTCTTGCCACCATCATTCTTTCTGCTTTAACCCTCGAGAACTGTTTGGTTGTTTTTATGTGTTTCTCTCCCAACAAATCAGTCAATTGAAAGGCTACATATATGAAAATTTGCCAGTAATTTTCTTTCAACTTTATTTTCTAAATTCCTTAATGCCTGTCATTGGAAGTGTATAGAATAGCAGATTTTCACTGTGTATACACATTACCTGATGCTCCCATTGACTCCCATTATTACCACATTTTTCATATACTATAAGCATATATAAATATGTATATATAATATCTTTATATATTATATCTGTATATTATATATATATTACTACATACAATAATGCTGACATGTTTTTATGAAACTAGATCTTCATTGTCTGCAGCAAGACAATGACTCCAAAATCACCCCCCAACCCAGAAACAGACCCCCTGTCTGTGTTCACACACACCTGCAAAAACATTCATCCAATAGTTGTAATATCTTTATTAGAAGTATTAAACTGTGTACTAACTTGGAAATATTCCATATTTTGTGTTTTTCCCATTGGAAGAAAAACAGGGTTCTAATGGCAAATTCCATATATACATACGTATATAATAATAATAAAAATATAATAAACTTTATATCTATGGATAGGGCTGAAGTCATGGAAAAGATCTGATGCATTGAAAGAAAGAAAAAAAATTTCTGTATTACATTTTTTTTACACGTTTATGAGACGGCTCTTTTTGGACCCCATTAGGTCATGTGTGTAGACATTTTAATCGGTTTTCAAGGGTTAATATCTCAAGCTTAAATGTGATGCAAGGTCACTTGAGGTATACATGTTCCACCGGGTGCCTCTTCTGACTGTGACAAACCTCTGTAGTTCAGTGATTAACAAACATTAGCAGTAATGACAAGAATCTAAGCCATAGTTTTATGTAAACCTTAACCTGTGAGATTCAATGAAATGAGAGACTGGATGCTGCGTGCAGGTTAGGACCAGACCGTCTCGTGTTGCAGCAATATGATGATGTAACGACAGATAAAAATGTGAGGCTGGGAGAGCCTGGACCTCAGTGCATCACTTACAAGCCTGCAGAAGACATGAGTCAGACCTCATGACAACGTTGACCTGTTTGTCTTCATCCTGCTGCGTCCCAAAAATACATCTTAGTCTCCCTCCTTTCCTGATTCAAAATGCAGATTGAGAATCAGATTTAGAATTAAGTCATTATCGATAAAATGAGGAATAAATCAGGGACAATGCAAAGACTGAAAGTTGGTTTATTGAAAAACACAGTTGCAACAATGTTAAGACAGTGAAAATGTAAATGCCGTGATTTACCATTGATATCCCATAATGCAGGACAATAGTTAAGTCTGATCCAGGTCCATTATCCCAAACCACAGACAAAATAAGGAGGTACAGAATGCAGAAATAGGTGACATCCTTCCATCTGGCCTTCATGTTGTGTTTGCTGACTCAAAGACCTTAAAAACACTGTTAAATGAAACCATAATAACCAAGAACTAAAGTGGTGCTTTCTGATATTTCAGAACATTACCATTTGTATTTTCTTGAGTTTAGTTTAAACTCATTCTGAACTGGCGTTTGTCTCATATGGTTTTTTTGTTTCTCCCTGGGCCAAAAATATTTTAAAATCTATCAAAAAACATTACAAACACATCATTTATGAACTGGACAGAAAGTTATGATATCTTTAAAATTTTCATTCAAATATTTTTTTGAATGGTAATACCAAGGATTTTCCCAGAAATGTAACAGGGATAACCTCAGGAACTTCTGTCTTCAGTGAAATATGCCATAGTAGAGAGTGTGTCAGGCTTGTTTCCATTAATGAAAGCACGTTTCCATTGAAACATTAATTACTGCATTGGTCGGACATCTCCCTACATCTAAAATGAGATTCTCTGGTAAAAACTTCCATTTCCAAGGTAACAAGCTGATGTTTAGTTACAATATTTAGTGATTTCTGCATTTGGTCCTTTCATTCCTTTCGGCTTATTTGGATTTTATAAGAAATGACATCATACCATTTACACCTCATGTTGTTGACGCTAACACACAAAGGTTGACCGCCCCCTGAAATCCTTTTCATTATTCAAACAGCGGCTTAATAGCTAGACACCTTTGTATTCAGTCACTGGTGATAGATCCACCCGTGACCCGCAAAGCGCAAAATCGACTGTAGATGAGATGATTACAGTCATCCTGTGTACAAGAAAATGGATGGATGGACTCCATGGAGACACAACAGATGGTTCTGTCCTGCCCATCATGTGCTAAAACCAAGATATTTGACAGCTCATCATGCATTTTTTCCCCCAAGTTGAGACTTACTATTGGAAGATTGCTGCTTTCAACATACAAAATATGTTCATTCAGGGTCTCACAGGTACTCACCCACAATCTTAACAATCCCAGAGGGACATTTACTGTAACAAGATAGGCGGCGTGAACTCTATCGTAAATGGGACAATTGGAAATAGCATTAACATTCACTATGCAAAAGTGATACTGAAGTGTATTTCATAGTACTGATTGCCTGTGATGGAGTTATTCACATTAGCTTCTCCTATACAGAACCATAAATCATTAAACTAGTGCAATCTTTTTAGTTTTTATGTCCACATCCCCAACGTCCTCATGGTAACTCAGCTCACTGTTCCATCTCATGCAGTCATGTAAAAAGCATGCTGTTGTGAAATGTCAGTATGATAAGCAACAATGCCTCACCGCCCCCCAGACTGATGAAGGGAGAAACTCATAATGTAGTAATGAGGAGCTCGTCTTTTCTGCACATCAAGTTCAACTCAACCTTTGATTGCAAGAACCAGCACTAATATCAGGAAGCTGCCAGGTGAGGAACAGTTCTGGCACAAGAATGAATGTCATTGCTGACGTGGGTTGTGATCGATTCCTCTGACATGACTGTCATTAAACCAAACATTCCAATAAGAAACATTGTGGTGTATTTGCCGTACTAATGTGGGATGGCTCGTTCTGTTCAGTAACTGGATTCTAATGTGGTGTCACAAATTCAAGTGATTTCAGTATATAGTTCTGCTCTCAAACGTTTTTCAGTTCACAGCTTAAGATTTTCATTTTTTTACAAAACAAATAACATGAATTTCAATTCAACACGTTTTCAGATCCTTTTGTAGAATTGCTGTTGTTCCATCATAGCGTGAGAATCTAAGACACGTCAAGGCAAGCTGAATTAAACATCAAATTGCCTTGATGTAAAATGAATGAATGAATGAATGAATGAATGAATGAATGAATGAATGAATGAATGAATGAATGAATGAATGAATGAATGACAATCTAGCAAGGACAACAAATTACCAATCCTAATTGACGTAGGCCTACAAGCCTGACCAGCTCAGACCCAAGATAAAATGACGAATGTTTACAGTGCTGCAGCGTGTTGATGCTGGTTTTTACTAGGTAGTCACGTGATACCGTACGCACATTCCATTGGCTGATAGCATCCGGAAGCGCACTGCGATCCGTGAGTCTCAGAATGCAGCGCACTTCTGTAAGACACCAAACGTGTTTTAAACAGTCTATAAGAGTGTGGGTTGCTGTATTTGCTTTGAAAGAGTACTACAGATGCAGTATTTGCTTTGAGGATGTTGATAGAGAAGTACAGAGAAGGCCAGAGGGAGCTGCATTGTGTTTTTGTAGATCTGGAGAAAGCTTATGACAGGGTGCCCAGAGAGGAACTGTGGTATTGTATGAGGAAGTCTGGAGTGTCAGAGAAGTATGTTAGAGCGGCGCAGGACATGTATGAGGACTGTAAGACAGTGGTGAGGTGTGCTGTAGGTGTGACAGAGGAGTTCAAGGTGGAGGTGGGACTGCATCAGGGATCAGCTCTGAGCCCCTTCTTGTTCGCTACGGTGATGGACAGGCTGACAGACGAGGTTAGACAGGAATCTCCA
The DNA here is from genome assembly GCA_013358685.1 of Antennarius maculatus. Classification (NCBI taxonomy): domain Eukaryota; kingdom Metazoa; phylum Chordata; class Actinopteri; order Lophiiformes; family Antennariidae; genus Antennarius; species Antennarius maculatus. Next base: position 1,539,809 of record CM023609.1, on the reverse strand, counting down.
TGGACTATGATGTTTGCAGATGACATTGTGATCTGCAGTGAGAGTAGGGAAGAGGGACTTTTTGATGTGGTCTTGTTTGCGTCATCGGCCTGTGACCTGCAGCACTCACTGGTCCGGTTTGCAGCCGAGTGTGAAGCGGCGGGGATGAGGATTAGCACCTCCAAATCTGAGGCCATGGTCCTCAGCAGGAAACCGGTGGACTGCCTTCTCCGAGTGGAGGATGAGGTCCTTCCACAAGTGAAGGAGTTTAAGTATCTTGGGGTCCTGTTCACGAGTGAGGGAACAATGGAGCGTGAGATTGGACGGAGAATTGGGGCAGCAGGAGCGGTATTGCAGTCGCTTTACCGCACTGTTGTCACAAAGAGGGAGCTAACCCGAGAGGCGAAGCTCTCCATCTACCGTTCAATCTTCGTTCTTACCCTCACCTATGGTCGTGAGCGATGGGTCGTGACCGAAAGAACGAGATCACGGATACAAGCGGCTGAAATGGTCTTTCTCAGGCGGATAGCTGGTGTCTCCCTTAGAGATAGGGTAGAAACACTGCTGTTCACGGGGGGCTCAGAGTAGAGCCGCTGCTCCTTCACGTGGAAAGGAGTCACCTGAGGTGGTTTGGGCATCTGGTGCGGATGCCTCCGGGGCGCCTCCCTAGGGAGGTGTTTCTGGCACGTCCAGCTGGGAGGAGACCTCGGGGCAGACCCAGGACCAGGTGGAGGGATTACATCTCAACACTGGCCTGGGAACGCCTTGGGACCCCCCAGTCAGAGCTGGTTGATGTGGCCGGGGAAAGGGAAGTTTGGGGCTCCCTGTTGAAGCTGCTGCCCCCGCGACCCAACTACGGATAACCGATGGAAGATGGATGGATGTATGGATAATACATTCAGTATGTAAATAAAGGATCAGCATCAATTTTTTAAATTTCCTACAACATTTTGCTGTCAATCACTGCTCAACAAAATAAATCCTCAGGTCCTGTAGTAGGCAAATGAACGATTAATTGTGTCAACTTTGTGTCAACATGTTCTATGTTTTCATTTTCCACCTCCTGGCTACTCATTGTTTCTCTCATCCTCCAAATGTCTTCCATGCCTGCAGCTCTCAGAGACATCTGCCCATGCCAGCCGTGGCTTCATTGGGTTATTATTTCTGTTGTTGTTACATTTTGTCATTCCTTGGGGGACGCCCAATGAGGCATTGTATCAAAACCTCATTAAAACTTCATTTAATAGTCTTCTTTTATTCTAACCAAGCAGCTTCAGCATTTCATCTGCAGCAGATATCCCAGAATTTATTTACAGCTTCATGCTGACTTTTTATATTTATTTTAAAATTTGATCAACACTATCCAAGCCTTTGCTTTATTTATGTTGCACAATGTTTTCATTGTGTAATTCAGTTATTTGGGATGATTTTGTCCGAGATCAGCATTCGGCTAAATTAGATTGTTCTGCCATGTAGAAGGTGAAGGTGTTCATAACTTGTTTGTTGTTTGTCTTTAGAACAGTTACTTCAAAATGCTTTAAAAATGATTGATGGAAGACAATTGATGTTCACTGTACAGTAAAGAGTGAAAGATGAGTGCTTACAGGAACACAAATAATCCAGTAATTATAAATATGTATTTTTTATATTTTCTCTTCTCTTTATTGAATCTGTGTTAACAGTTAAAAAAATTGCTTACTTGATAACCAAGTTTTTCACGTTTTTTTTACGTATTCACAATTTATTTTTCCCTTGTTCGGCCTTTAGGTGAGATCAAATACCATTTTAATGCTTCATGGAGCTGAGCTGCATACCTAAACAGCCTGTGCGCCAGATGCCTGCAGAGGTGGAGGTATAAAACAATGTTTGTGTTCATACTGATCAATCCTCCCCAGCTGCAGCCCCACAGCAGGGTCTCTGTTTGTCAGCTGCAAGATGTTTCCTGGGATAATTTATCTACAGAGTTAACAAAATGCAAATAGGATGTGGTTTATGAATTTCCTTATCAAGATCAGGGCCACCTCTCATCTTCTATATTAGTTATTTGGGTTCCCTTTGCTATCATTGCTCAATTTGTTTTCCTTATTTATGCTCAGACAAGTCCAATTTAAATCTTTGGTCATGCTTACTTGAAGAAAAGCTCACAACATTCCCTACCTTGTGCTTTACTTGATTACATTAAGTCTGTCTCATTCTCCTTAGCAGAATGGGTAAATTAAGATTACTGGAATAGCTGTATGGCTCCACCTCCCCAGATAATTAGGATTAGAGCACCCTGTAGATTAAATACTGGCAGTGGTGATAATGAACACAGTTCTGCATGCTGATTGCAATCAGAATTACAGCAGCATTGATTTAATGGAATCTTACTTTTACATATGTAATGCAAACAACACAAACCCTGGATTTGAATATAAAAATAGTTTGTTTGCCTGTTAAATGTTATTTTACTGTAAACATGACACAAATTCAGGGCCCATGTGATTATCTTGCTTTTGTCCTTCTAAATTCTTCATACTTCATTTGTAGCAGGTAACTGTAAATGCTGCAAATGCTTTTCTTCAAAAGACAAACCTCTTATTGTTGTTTGTTCATTTGGACCACAAAATATTCTACAGGAAGAATATGTTTCGCAACATATTCTGAGGATCAATTCACCACTCACCAGATTAGGACATTATTCTTGCATATTATTCTTGTTGAAATGTGAGCAAATATACTGAAAACCTGTTAAAATAGATGGCCTGCTACGAGATGTTAAGTCCTGTTCCTTCAGGTTCATTCAGATGCTTCATGTTAATAATTCTCATAAAACCTACAATTATTGTTACTTTATTTATATATGTATGGAGGATTACAGCTGAAAACATTTCCTACTGATGTTTGACGCGTGTTTAAATATAGCAGGATTTGTCAAATTGTTTGTGTTAAATTTAAAAGAAAAATTCATATATAAATGTCATGTTTTGCAAAAAAAATAATTAGTTATGCTTTGTTCTTATTTGCTTCCTTTTCTTCTTAATAAATAGAGTTGTTCATGAATATTTCAAATCAATCAAATGGGGCCCACACACATTTTCAATTTATTATTCAAGCTCAAGGGCAGGATTGTCATGGAGTCTTGATGCTAGCATTAACCCTACAGTTAGACGCCTGCCTGGGTTTCCATTAACCTACACAATGGAACTGTCTTGCTAATTTTCACAGCTCCACCTGAATAATAATTGATATTCATGATGTGTGTTCCTGTGACTGCCAATTAAATTCAGCGGACAAAGGCTTGAGGCTGGTGGGAGGTTTAATCTGCTTGAGGATGTGTGTTATATGTAAATCAAATCCAAGCCAAACACAAACTGTTGTAATGTTTTCAAAGTGGCTGGTAGGTAACTGAATAGGTGGGCTTATTTATTTATTCATTCATTCATTCATTCATTCATTCATTCATTCATTCATTCATTCATTCATTCAAGAAGTCTGCTTTGAGATGACCCTAACCCAAACCCCCTTTGCAGGGTAATCCGTGGTTCACAACTTCAGTAGCAGTAAACTACTGTTGGTGGCAATGTGTTCGCAGCAGTTCGTTTGTTTTCCATGGTGGTGGAAAGTCTCTTTAGGACTTGTGTACGACTCCAGGTGTAATGTCCTTACATAAGACTGACTTTACACCCTGTCGATATCTGTCACAGTGAAGCGGGCTTGGAGCAGAGAGTACATTCTGGATCTTCTCCTACCCATTGATGACTACTGTGTTTCTAGGTATTGGAAGGACATAAGTAGCTAGATGATGATGAAGCTGAGCCACTTTATTTCCATGATTCATAAATCTTTCGGGCTGATGCTCCTCTTCTCGACACTCGCCCTTTATGTTTATTGTCCCTGTTTACCAAGGGAAACTGCTCATTTTGTTGATTCTTCCTGATGGCATATTCCTTCCACCACCGATTGCCTTTGTTCAGGTGCCTTTGCTGTGTTCTAGTTGACTGCCAAGGTATTATTCTGAGGCCTCATCTTCCTTGCTGGACATCTCCCACTATGCATGTCTGATTTGCTATTGCATCCTCCACACCTGTTGGTCTTCATCTGCGGTCTTCACTTGAACTCCTCTTTGTGACCGGTGAGGGGCAGTTTCAGGGCATAATCCGCCATAGAGGCCTATGGGCCTAAGACATTGTGGAACCCCAAGCCATTTCTTGGTATTGCGTGTGATTACACATTCCAGCTTCTCTACTGTTGTGATTGTGATCTCCAAAACGCAACTTGGGGAAGAAGTCCAAACTACAAACACCAGGCCTTCAGCCTTCAAGGCAACTGAGTTTTGCTGATGACCTGTAGTCCAGCATGATGTTTTTCTGCAGCTGTTGTTCATGGGCTTTGCCTTTTTAGGTTGCGTCATACCACCTTCCCAGGCTTTTAACAGGATGCTTGGATACCATTTGGATGAGTTCACTTCCAAAGACGAATCTAAGGCCAGAAAGCACTACTTTATCAATAGAAGTACTGTGTAACTTTGATGGTTTTATCTTCCTGTGACCCCAGCAGATATTTTGAGTTTCATGATCGGCTTCCTAGTACATCGGGCAAAGGTGATCAGAGTATTAATATTAAAGCTCTGAGAGGAGGGAGACACATGTCCAAGTTAAGCCACTGCCTGCACACCACCCATTTTGAAGCACGGCTGATGCCAGGCCAGGGGTGACATGGTGTACCCTGCCAGAATACCAGCTTCAAGGGGTTGCCAAGAGGTGATAATGCAAGAGTTTTAAAAACTGCAGATTGTGGCTATAGACTTTAACCAGCGTCGTAATGGTGTCCAAGATATGAAAAAAGCTGGTCAGCCCACATGAGTTCATGTGGCAAGGTCTGGGAAGACTACATGGAGGTTCTTTCTCCTCACCTTTGTTGTATTGATTTGATGCCAAATCATACTAGAATGTTCCAAGTCTCCAGAGAAAACGGCGACGGATGCACTGATGTACCTATTTCCTTCGAGGTCTCCAAACATCCTCTTGGCGATGATGCTGAAGAAGATTTTACCCTCTGCATTTAGTAGGGATATTGATAGAAATAGGCTGATATTTTCTGCCTTATTCTCCCTCTGGAACAGGGCTCCTCCAGCTCTACGCCAGACCTTGGGAATAGCTAGAAGGTGGGATATATCAGGACTGCAATATCATTCTGCCATCATGATATTGTAGAAGCGGAAAAAAATGGGAAAGCGTAAGGTTTTGAACAAATTTGATAAGAGTAAAATTGTGATGTGATTGTGATGGGTCACTGACACACGTGGGAGGGAAGGCTGTGCCATTTGTTCTGGTCCAACAGACGAGCTAATGTAGCCGAGATTGCTGAAGAAGTTAATGCACATTCTAATAGAAAGTTAGACATAATAGATGGAATAAGAAGAGCATCACAGTTTGTTGTGTATGGGGTTGTATAGCCACAGACCAGTCAGGGTTACCGGGCTGACTGGTGTCCACTACCAAATGAGCCAACAATAGACAGCGAGCATCAGAACTGGACCATGTAGCAACAGAAAAGTTGAACTGGTCTAATGAATCACATTATCTTCTACATCATGTGGATGGCTGGGTGCAAGTGTTGCTTAAACATATGGCACCAGGATGCACTATGGGAAGAAGGCAAGCCAGCAGTGTGATGCTTTGGGCAACGTTCTGCAGGAAAAACCTGGAGATCTGCCATCCTTGTAGATGTCATTTGAATATGCACCAACTACCTATGCTTTGATGCATAGGTAGAAATGGTGTTTTCCTGATGGTTCTTCAGGATAATGCATACTGCCACAAAGAAAAAAAAAAAATTCAGAAACGGTTTGAGAAACAGCAATATTCGGCACATGGTCATAATGATTAGTGAAAAACAGGAAATACACCATCCAAGTCCTGAGAAACTGCAGGGCAGAATTCTAGGTTAGGGGCAGTATTGTTCATCCTGTAGTTGGTTTCCTCATTTTGCTCATTTTTAGTTATAGCTGAATTTCTCTATCTTTAGACACCTTTTTTTTGTTTTATTTATCTCTAGTGTTTTTTTGATTGTTTTATAGCTCCACCATTTTTTATACTAAGAGTGTGTTTTTTTTTATCCACAGGAACAACTGAAGACACTGATTAGCAGCTCATAGGTAGGTGAACATTCATTTATACAGTCCTTGATCAAATAGTATGACTGCACAATAATATTTTTACTCTAATGATGAAAATACATATATTATTTTCGAGCAGGTGTGCCAGATACATGCAGATACACCCCAAAAATTTGAAGCATTACTGTACACTTTGTAAAGGTAACAAAAATTATAAGTGGTTAAATAATATGTTTTCTTCATTCACAGAACACTACAAGAATAATGTCGCTGGTTAAAAGTGCTTTTTAGGTTGAATAACTCATTAAATATGCATATTTCTGGCATTAATAAAGAGTAGAATTTTAAAAAAATGTAAATGTAAAGATATCAAATAGAATCCACAACATGCTAACACAATAATCAGTAAGACATTATGTTCATAGACTAGTGCTTGTTCTGGGACCCATCATGACCATTATTGTCTCATGACCATTATTGTCTCATAGGCAGGAGTAAACCTAACTTGTGTTTACTCCTGCCACAAGTTAGGTTAGTTTTTTTGTTTATCTGATTGTTGGATAGCTGATTTCAGCAAAATTTGGGACAGAGAAGGGGCAGACGCAAATTCTTTACTTTAATTCTCCTGCTTTTTGCTTTCGAAAACACAAAAACTGCTGAACCAATTTTCACAAACGTTTTGGAGGGGTGAGTCTTGTGCTGGAAAATCTAAACAGGATGGAAATAATAGACACAATACATGAGAATTTCATTTTTTGATGCCATTGTGAAGGAAGAGTTGCTGTGTCATCCAGATCACTTCCTGTGGTGAGATGACTGACTGCTATTTTTTGACATTACTGCCTTTGCATGAAATCAGAGAAAGGAATACTTTCGAGTGCCTTTATCCTTGCATCATTGACAGTAAGAGCCGTGCCGAACACTTCATTAAACAAGACAGCAATTAATATTGGTTGTCTGCGTGCTTTGTGTTGAATAATTCATGTTAGCTCTAGTTTCAGAGGGCAAAAAACTGCCCTTTGAGGAAAACCATGGCAATGTTATATCCATGTTATATCCAACTCCAACAAAACTCTTTCTTTGGGGGTTCGGGAATTGGATGGCCCTGAGGGGAGGCCCCCTCACCCCATACTCCTGCAGTACCTCCTACAGTAAGTCTCTGGGGACCTGATCATATACGTTACCGTATACCATACTCCCAAGCCATCTTCAGGATCCCTGTAACAGTAAAGAGGTTATCTGTTGTTCCATGAGCCGGAATCCACATTGATCCTCCATGGAGTTAACTTTCCCAGGATGGCTAAGGAGTGAGATGCCCCTGTAGCTGACACATGCTGCTCTGGTCCCTAATTTTGAAAAGTGGAACCACCGCCCCACTCTGACACTCTTTCGTTACTGTCCCAGACTTCCATGCAATGTTAAAGAGGCGTGTCATTCATGACAGCCCCTCAACATCCAGAGAACTTCAGCATTTCCGGGCGAATCTCATCAACACCTGGGGCTTTGCCACCGTGAAGTTGTTTAACCACCTCGGTGACTTCACCCAGAGAGATTGATTTGGGTCCATCATCCTCTAGCTCTGCCTCTGAAAAAGAGGGCAGGTCAGTTGAGGTAGTTGGATTTAGGAGGTCCTCAAAGTTTTCTTTGAGGACAACCTCCTTAGTTGAGGTCAACAGTTTTCCATTCTTGCTGTACACAGCATGGATGGTCTCCCATTTCCCCCTGTTGAGGTACCAGACAGTCTTCCAGAACCACTTTGGTGCCGTCTGAAAATCCGTCTCCATGGCCTCTCTGAATCTCTCCCAGACCCTCTGTTTTGCCTCCATCACAGCCGAGGCTTCAGTCCTTTTGGCCTGTCAGTACTCTGCAACTGCTTCAGGAGTCCCCAGGGGCAACATGCCCTTGAAGGCCTCCTTCTTCAGTCATACAGCTTCCTGGACCACCGGAGTCCACCACAGTTTTCAAGGGTTACCGCCCCTTTAGGCACCCAAGACCTTGAGACCACAGATCATTGATCATTGACCCCCGGCCAAGAGTGCTCTGGTACCAGGTACACTTATGATCATCCTTGTGTTCGAACATGGTGTTAGTTATGGACAATCCGTGACTAGCACAAAAGTCCAACATTAACACTGCTCAAGTTTAGATCAGGGAAGCCATTTCTCCCAGTCACGCCCCTCCAGGTGTCACCATCATTGCCAACTTGTGCATTGAAGTCCCCAAGAGAACAATGGAGTCCCCTACAGGTGTCCCATGCAGGATCCCACTTGGGGACTCCCTGAAGGCCGAATACTCCTGTTTTTTGGAGCATACGCACAAACAACAGTCAGAGTCCCCCCCCCCCCCCCTCCCCCAGCCTTAAGGTGACCATCTCATTCACTGGGGTAAACTCCAAAGCTCAACCGGGGGCTTGTGAGTATCCCCACACCTGCCCTGTGGGGAGGTGTGGGGATACTCACACCTCCCCACAGGGCAGTGGCCTCACGCCTGATGCAACTCCGGAAAAGAACAACATCCAACCCCTGTCTAGGAGTTTGTTTCCAGAACCGAGGCTATGCATGGAGGTAAGCCCCACCAGATCCAACTGGTATCACTCCAGCTCCAACACAAGGTCCAGCTCCTTCCCTGCCAGGGAGGTGACATTCCACGTCCCCAAAGCCAGCCTCTGCCACCAGGCTCTGGTCCTTCAGGACCCCCTGTCTTCACTGCCACCCATATGGCAGCACACCCGACTCCCCTCGGTCTGCCAAGCGGGTGGTGGGTCCACAGGACTGGGGAAAATCAACGTTGCCTCATCATGCAAAGCCCGGCCGGGCCTGTGGCAGACACGGCCACCAAGCGCTCACTGACAGGCCCTCTATCCAGGCCTGGCTCCAGACATGGGCCCTGGGCTTCCTCCAGGAAGGGTCTCAGGTTTCCCTCCTGTATTCATCATAGGGTCTTCAGAACCATTCTTTGTCTGACCCCTCACCTAAGACCTCACAGTCCCACAGGGGAATAAAATGTTAATTATTACAGAAACAGAACATACAGTATGTGGAGTTTCTAAGCTCTAATATCACCTCCTTCAGATACTGTATGTTTACCGTGATACATACCTACCTACCTGCCTGCTTAGCTACCTATTTACCTACCTACCAACCTACCTACCTATCTACCTACCTACCTACTTAACGTTTGTTTCCATACCATTGTATCTGTTGAAATATTTTTGGTTTGTTTTTTACTTATACAGACCACATCCAACAGACTGTCATATTCTGTACAGAATGAAATATCTTTTGAGGCAGTGGCAATTTGTAATTCTGGGTCATAATAATTTGAAGAAATTATCAAAACTAATACAAGTTGTTGATTTATAGATTGGAGCTGATATGATCCAGTGCTGCCTGTAAGAACAAATTATGACATTAAAAAAAACCCCAGAAATGACAGCAAACATTTATATCAGGTGTTATTGATGGACACATCTTCCTAGTGATCCGACTATTGATTAACACAGAGACTAGTAGTGGTCTCTGCAGAGGAAGCAACTATTTCATGCTCAGCTGCATCCTCATGAGAAGTCCAGCACTGGGTTTGACTCTTGCAACACAGTCCATCCAACTATTTGATCTGCTCTCTGCATTCCTCCTCATATTCCATGTATACTTTTCCAGTGACAGCTGTGGGAAAATCAAGTTTTATGAATCTTGGGTCAAGGAATGATGGAGAATGCATCAATAGCAGACAGTCCAATGTCTCATAGTCTGAAACGACCCTAAACCTGAAACTTATGGACCACAAAAAAACTTATGCTTCAGGTTTAGGGTCCTGTTCTGTCCAGGATCACCTTTATTGCCTGCAGTTTTCAGGTACTCTGGAAGCTCACATGTAGCTGTACTTTCTGAGTGAAGAAGTACAGAATTCAGTACCAATAGCTTAAACAGAACATAAAGCAAATGTGATTTTATTGTCACATTCAGGATTGATGTCAGTGTGACTACTGGTAATTATTGGTAATTACACCTCATCATTGTGCAGAAGATAACATTCTTACTATTTCCTATTTAAACAGTGTACACATACATCAAAATCATATCGATATACAGTGCCTTGTGAAAGTATTGGCCCCCCAAGAACCTTTTGACATTTTGTCACATTTCAGGCTTCAAACTTAAAGATAACAAACTGAAAATATTTTTTAAGAATCATCAACATGTGAGACACAATCGTGAAGTGGAACCAAATTTATTCAACATTTTATATTGTGTTTACAGATAAACTGAAAAGTAGGATGTGCAAAAGTATTGCCCCCCTTTGAGTTAATACTTTGTACAACCTCCTTCTGCTGCGATCACAGCCCCAAGTCTTTTGGTATGTCTCTATAAGTTTTTCACATCTTATGACAGAAATCTTTGCCCATCCTTCCTTACAAAACAGCTCCAGTTCCTTCAGGTTTGATGGAGATCGTTTGTGCACAGCAATTTCCAGATCTTTCCACAGATGCTCTATTGGATTGAGGTCTGGACTTTGGCCATTCTAACACCTTTATATGGTTAGTTTTAAACCATTCCATTGTAGATTTGGCTTTATGTTTAGGATCATTGTCCTGTTGGAAGGTGAACCTCCGCCCCATCCTCAGGTCTTTTGCAGACTCCAACAGATTTTCTGCCAGAATCACCCTGTGTTTGGATCCATCCATCTTCCCATCAACTCTAATGATCTTCCCAGTCCCAGGTGAAGAAAAGCCCCCCCCCCCAGATCAAGATGCTGCCCCCACCATGTTTGACAGTAGGGATGGTGTTTTCAGGGTGATGTGCAGTGTTACTCTTACGCCAAACGTAACATTTCGCATTCAGCCCAAAAAGTTCCATTTGGTCTCACCTGACCAGAGCACCTTGTTCCTCATGTCATCTGTGTCTCCATGTGGCTTCTTGAAAACTCCAAACGGGTCTTTTTATGGTTTTCTTTCAGAAATGGCTTTCTCCTGCCACTCTTTCATAAAGACCAGATTTATGCAGAGTACGACTAATAGTTGTCTTCTGGACAGATTGTCCCACCTCAGCTGTGTATGTCTGCAGGTCTTCCAGCGTGATCATGGGCCTCTTGGTTGCTTCTCTGCTTAGTTTCCTCTTGTTTGGGCTGAAAGTTTAGAGGGACGGTCAGGTCTTGGTAGGTTTGCGGTGGTTTTATGCTCTCTCCATTTTGAAGTTATTGCTCACACAGTGCTTGAAGAGACGTTTAAATATTGTGAGATCTTCTTGTATCCCTTTCCTGCTTTGAACTTTTCCAAGCAAAGAACACACCTGCCTGGTGTGTTCTTTGGTTTTCATGATGCTGTTTGTTCTCCAGTGTTCCTTTCATAGACGTCTGAGACCATCACAGAGCAGGTGCATTTAAACTGAGACCAAATGACACACAGGTCACTCTGTATTTAAGTATTTAAGGTGTTCGTTATCAGCAAATAAGTAATTTGTTTACTTTATTTACATTAATATCTACTCATATTCATGCTGGTCATAGATTTTTATGCTGTACAGATGGATTCTATCAGTAGCTCTGAAAATGACTCATTACTTATTGTCTTTATTACCCATCTTTTTACTTACGATTTTATCTATCCCACCTATGCATTTCAGTTTATTCTGTTGAAACAATTTGTGTGAATTATTTCAAGTAAGTGTGTCCACTGCAGATTTATAACAGAAAGACAGTCGGACCTATACAATGTAAAGCATCCATGATGGAAATCCAGCTTACAGACACTTCAGAAAAGACGATTGCAATAGACCTTTCAAAAGGTTCAGAATAAAAGAATTAAAAACTCGCAATGATAGATATTTTACTCTAACGTAGTTGAATCATCTGCCCATTATTAGCTGCAGTGCACACAAACATTATTATATTTCTTAACCATGCTTTATTGCTATCTATAAAGTAATGTGGATGTTTTCCTGAGGTGTCTGCCTCCTGCACTGACACGTCAGCAGAATCTGAAGCATAGGGTTGTCACAAGTCTTAGCTGTGCTGTGACTCAGTGAAAGAGTGATTAGAAATGTTCATAGAAACGTAGTAAAGCCCTGTGGTGGTGGTGGTGGTGGTGGTGGTGAACGGTTGCCCATAAAACCCCACCATGGCGCTGAGATAAACTCATTACTGGCTCAACTACCAAATGTTCGGGTTTCTTTGAACAGCCTGTCTACTCTTTGTTCCATAAAGCTTCTTTCAGAGCTTTCCCTGCATGGAGCTTGCAGATCCTTGCATCACCACATGCTACACTGAAAAAAAAAAAAAAAAAGAAAATTTAAAATCAAGATGTTTATTTAAATTTTGAGGAAGCTAATCAGTCACCAACACAAGTTTAGATCAACTTCATATTGACTTTCTGTATCTATTTCAAAGTGATGATGTTAACATTTCAAAAGCTCAATGAAATCTGACACCACAGAACATAAAGGAGCTGCTCCACAATTAATTCCATTTTACCACAGCCCCATAGTTCATTCTGTTTACTTCAACGCTGAGCTTTTTAACATCACACGCACACGTGTCACTACTGCTGTCAGGGAGCTGATCGCACCGTGATTACCAACGCTGCTTCTGATGCTGCACCATATTTGACTTCACCTCGTTTCTCATTGTCACAGAGTGCTGGCGTGATGCTTCTCATTTTCTCAAACAAAGAAAAGATAACAGCATCATATGTACATGCATATTATTGTGTATCAATGAGGACAATCCCACACCAACCTTTCAGTCATCTTGTAGCAGTGCAACACACAATGAGGCTAAACAGTTTATTCTTATTAATAGGAACAATTGTGATGAGGCAGGTGATAAATTAGCCACTCATTTGAGTCTGAGTCTGACAGGCAACAGGGAGGTTTTCAGCACAAGTTAGTTTAAATCTGGAATGCACAATGCTTGTGACCACAGTTTTTCCTCTGAAACTGATTTAAAAATCTTTAGCTCTCCTAAGTGATCAGAGAGCTTCGTGTATCCACACACACACACACACACACACACACACACACACACACACACACACACACGAGAATACAAGAGAAAAACTTTATGTGCAGAAAACACCTTCTCATATATCATATGAGAAGGTGTTTTTTTAATTGTAGATTCTCTATGAAGGCATCAAGACTATGAATGAATACATGAAATTATGTGGTAAACAAGTAAAAGTTGAGTACTGCAACTCAAAACATGTTTTACATTTTAATTTTTTTTAAATAGCCACCCTTTGATTACTGCTTTGCACTCTCTTGGCATTCCCTTGATGGGCATCATGAGGTCGTCTCCTGAAGGAGTTCCCATAAGTGCCGCACATCTCTTCCTAAACCATCTTGACTGGGTTGAGGTCCGGTGAATGTTAAAATTTGGAGATGATCGTTTTGAAGATGAGATGACCACACATTTCCTCTCCTTCAGCCACGTATCACAATCTGGGTTACGGGTTAACTGGAGCCAATCCCAGCTGACATCAGATGAGAGGCAGGGTTTACTCTGGACAAGTCTCAAGTTTATAGCCACACATGGAAAGATAAACATTCATTCTCAAAGTAATACCTATGAACAATTTAAAGTGACCAATTCACCTAATTTGCATGATTTGGATATGTGGGGGAGGATGGAGAAGTCCAAGAGAACCTACACAGACACAGACAAAACATGCAAAACCCCACAAAAAAAGAATGGAACCAGGGACCCAAGGACTCAAAGCACAGATTTTCACTGGTCTGAAGCTTGTTGCTTTTCCTTGGTAATGATTTCTTTGCAGTTATTTAACAAGAAATGCCTGGTTTGTGCAGTCTCCTATGAGCAGATGATGCAGGAATGTATCTGGTATTTATTTGGGCCCTAATCTGAGGATTAGAGCCCATAAATCTATCTTGCTTCATTGTTCATATATACTTGATATACACATACACACATAAAGAGAGAGAAAAAAGAGAGCACCACTCCTGTGTGTCACTGACCACATGTGGCTCCAGCAGATGACAGTTGTGTCAGTCCTGAGATGAAAACTTACATCTCTCATAAAGGTGTTCGTCTGGAAATGCCAGGGGGTTCTGACATCTCAGGTCATTCTTCCTTCAGAGGAATCCTCTCATGATCTGCGCTGCAAGGTGATGCCATTTTCCAAGAGAACTGATATTTCTCTTGGAAACGGGGCTTTTATACTCATTTATGTCAACCTTCTCCAAATCTGGATTACTGCTCAGTATAAGTTACCATGGCAATGTATCAAAGTAGAAAGTGAACTACCATCGTATTAGCAAAAGTCCGGAGTTAACCTGGAATTATCCTGCTAAACCCAAATCCTGCTTCATTGCATAGGCCCCTTGTCTCAAGTATTGCACGCTTGATTGATGAAGACGTTTAGATTTGTAGCAATAAGAAGGTGGAATGAAGGGTCGGTTGATGATGATGGATTTACAGGGAGATCCAGATCTATTAGTTGCAGCTAGTGCATTTATTTACCAAATACCAATGTATTCATTTCATTTCTAACAAGCTAACACTCATCATAGAGACTAATGATGTCACATTTGTGCTGACGGTACTTGCACATGGCACCGTTCAGAAGGTAGCTGGTCAAAACAGGCTCTCAGAGACTGCACTAGTGAGGTTGTGTTCAGGCATTTTCGATACTAATCATCATGAAGTGCCAGGGGAAAATGGTCAATAAGCATGTCAATGCTACTCTACCCTGTTTTTACACACAACCAACCAATAAATCACCATGCCCCTCACACTGGATCACTCCACCTCCAACAGTCAGAGCACACGCAGGGCTCAACTTTGGTTACTGTGTCCCTGTAAATCAACAAACAACAGGGTAAAATCACGATAACAATTTGAAGGTTGGATCTTGTAATTTGGCTTCTTTCTTCAGTAATGCTTGCCTATTCTTTGTAATGGTTATTCTGTTGGATGTCTGGAAATTATGAATGCACTGGACCAAGATCCCTTACTATGGGAATAATTTGCTCCATTTTATGCAGATGTAATATCAGCAAAGAAATTTTGGACTACACTGAAATCTGCAAAATGTAATGCATTACCCAGCCCTACTGACATGGACCCATATGTCCATCTACGAAGGCTCCAGTATGTGTCCAGTGCTGTCATCATTGGCTCGTCCTACAGAAAACATTCATCATTTTAAAAAATCCATCTCATCATGCCCACCACTTGTTTGTCATCCTGCCCTCAAGACCACATTATGGGTCCATTAAAGGACATACCACAACATAATATAGCAGTTTATTACCCGAGGCCAAATATCACCATGTTGCGCTGCAATGAAAGCAAACCTTGGACTGTATTGTTACCTGTATGACGACAATACCTAATCCTACACACTATTTTATACTACAGAATCTAACAAAAACACATGAAACATTGAGGGTAGATTTGGACCAAAGCCTTTGCACGTGCATATTTAGTTATGATACAGGTTCTAGATAGAGAGCAATGTTTCAAAGTTATTTATAACAGTTGGCCATCGGGCCTCCTCTCATTTGACATTTCAGAGACAATAAACTAGATATGAGTGCTGAAATGATTTGACCCTTTTTTACAGAATGTAATCACACAGGTAATATTTTTTAAAATGTGATCTGACATTTGAAATATTTAATTTTATATATAAACATAACAGAAATGTTCACGGCACTATCAGAGTGCAGTCCCGGGGAGTGTTACGCTTCAGTTCAACTCACTGGGACAAGCTTAGCAAATCCAAGTAGGAGCCTGGGGGCCCTCAAAGAGTCAGGGTCACAGTGGGGAATGGACAGTGCCAGAACACAGTGAAAAAGCAAATGAAAGAGCTTTTTTACCTTTTGATGCCAGTACTTAAATTCCGGGCTTATGGCAAGAAATGTGGGGCAGTATGAACAGAGATCACACTGCACACTTTGCCATAAATCACATAACACACCTCTAGTAGCTGTTTCACAATCTCAGGATTGTGATGTGTGAAAAAGGCACTTAAATATTAACAATTATACTTTTCTGGAAGAAAACTAGAGCGAAAATTGTAATTTATATTTTCTAACCATTCCTTTATGATGCACATATCTATTTATCACTAAAAACTGCCAATCATTTATTTAATCAACTTTAAGACCATTTAAGTGCATTCCCCTCCTGACTGTTGCCAGCTCCTCCCAGCTCTATGTACTTAAATGTGTCTTGGTTCTAGGTGCTGATTGGTCAATGGATTGGACTTTAGTGCCTTCGTAGTTTGACTGACTACTCAAAGTGCTTTACAATACTCGCCATCGTTCACCCTTTCACAGAAATATTCATACACTGCTCACGTTCATACCAGATGCCACCTGCTCTTTAAGAGTAAGATTAAAGACTCTTTAATAGTCCCCAGCAGAAGAAGTTATTTTTCCATTGTTCTTAGTAATCATCATTACACACACGTACAGTATATATGTGGTACAAGCCAGAACACACACACACACACACACACACACACACACACACACACACACACACACACACACACACACACACACACACACACAAACACACACACAAGGGACCTGTAGGGCATGCAAACGATGGAGAGAGGTACAGTGGCAGACCTGCAGTATAGTCTGCAGTCATATAATACCAAAACACACAATAATAACAGTAATGATAAAGAACAGCACCTGAGGACCAACTCTCTGCACTAACCTCAAAATTTTGCTATATGATTACATAATAACAAATACATCTTATGTAAATAGAAAAACATATGTAACGTTTTGTGTAAATTACAGATCTTGTCTGTAGGTTATTTTTTTTTACATATATGTCAACGTCTTTGTTTTGCATTGATGGATTCTTTGAAGAATCAGAATTGCATGTTTGCATCCTGCCGCTGCTGCTGTCTGTGATTGTGAAAGCTTGCTTCTGGCAGCACATTAATGAAATGCCCAATGCCAGTGGTTCTCTTATGACTCCTGTGTTGCTGGGGGACAGTCGTTTCCATGCTTTCAGGTGCTCTTATGAAGTGATTCATGTCAAGCAGGCTGGTCATTGTCATCAGACTGAGATGCTGCTGATTGTGAATTGTTTATAATTAGTTTGATTCAATTCAGTGTGAATATCTGGTGTGTATGTCAATATCCAAAATAAGTAACATCTTCTCCTTGACTAAATGATGCAGATTCTAACTGAGTCCACTTGTGGAGTGGACAAGTGGAGGATGATGATATCAAGTATCTTCTAATGTCTTTTTCATATTTGTCATGTGTCCCTTTGGAACACAGTTGGAGGTGTACTAATACAAAGAAAAATATCAATAAGATAGCCCATCATAGTCTTCCCTTTTAGAAGGACTTAGGTGGGTTTGCAGCAGCAGCTGCAAGAGGGCACAGGCCAGTGTATTTTTGTGCCGGTCCTCAGCCCGGATAAATCCAAAAGGTTGTGTCAGGAAGCGCACCAACGTAAAACTTTTGCCAAATCAAACATGCGAATCAATAATTTTATTGAAGAGATACTGAAAAGATTTTTGTCCAGTGAATTTTGAATTTGGTTATATTAGTATCAGTTTTAGAACTGAGCAATCTGGTGACAAGTGACATTATACATTATATTTACACTGCAGGATACTGGGAAAAACGTGGTGGAAGCACAGAGTCATGATTAACTTCTCTTTGTTTTTTTGTCTGAATAGTCCAGACACACAAAGATATTGAGTTTACTACAATATCACATATGAGAAAGAAAAACAGATCCTCTTTGTGGGTGTGATGGTAAATACCCTTGTCTACAGTTAAAGATGCATAGAAAATAAAGAGTGAGAACAAAGAAATGTTCTTTCTGAGTTTTATTAAATTAATTTAAACAGTATTTCTGCAGAATGGTCAAAAATACAGAAAGGCTCAAGTGACAGAAACAAAAGTGATCAGAATGGCTTAATTAACCATGTGTTCTCTAATCTTCTTCTTTTCCTTTCGGCTTTTCCTTTCAGGGGTCGCCACAGCGAATGAATTGCCTCTATCTAACCCTGTCTTCTGCATCCTCCTGAAACTCTTCTATCACACATCACTCCTGACACTTTCCTCCACCCGTTCCATCCTGCCTGGACACGCTTCTTCACCTCTTTTCCACACTCTCCATTGCTCTGGGCTGTTGACCCCCAAGTACTTAAAATCCTCCACCTTCTTGATCTCTTCTCCCTGTAACCTCACTCTTCCACTTGGGTCCCTCTCATTCACACACATGTACTCTGTCTTACTGCGGCTAACCTTCATCCCTCTCCTTTCCAGGACAAACCTCCACATCTCTAGCTTCTCCTCCACCTCTTCTCTGCTCTCACTGCAGATCACAATGTCATCTGCAAACATCATAGTCCATGGAGATTCCTGTCTAACCTCGTCTGTCAGCCTGTCCATCACCATAGCGAACAAGAAGGGGCTCAGAGCTGATCCCTGATGCAGTCCCACCTCCACCTTGAACTCCTCTGTCACACCTACAGCACACCTCACCACTGTCTTACAGTCCTCATACATGTCCTGCACCGCTCTAACATACTTCTCTGACACTCCAGACTTCCTCATACAATACCACAGTTCCTCTCTGGGCACCCTGTCATAAGCTTTCTCCAGATCTACAAAAACACAATGCAGCTCCGTCTGGCCTTCTCTGTACTTCTCTATCAACATCCTCAGAGCAAATACTGCATCTGTAGTTCTCTTTTTTGGCATGAAACCATACTGCTGCTCACAAATGCTCACTTCTGTAGCTTCAACTACTCTTTCCCATAACTTCATTGTATGGCTCATCAGCTTTATTCCTCTGTAGTTGCCACAACTCTGCACATCTCCCTTGTTCTTAAAAATGGGCACCAGCACACTTCTCCTCCACTCCTCAGGCATCTTCTCACTATCTAAGATCCTGTTGAACAACCCAGTCAGAAACTCTACTGCCACCTCTCCTAGACACTTCCAAACCTCTACAGGTATATCATCAGGACCGACTGCCTTTCCACTCTTCATCCTCTTCAGTGCCCTCCTCACTTCATCCTGACCAATGTTTACTACTTCCTGGTCCACAACAGTCACCTCTTCTAGTCTTTGTTCTCTACTTCTACTTTCACCTTACGCTGCATGTCCCTGTACTTCTGTCTACCATGTGTTCTCTAATACGGACGTGATATAAGTCACAGATAATGCAGTGATCATGTCAAAGTTAAGTTCAAGAGAAAGTAGTAATTCGGATAAAACAACCTTAACAGTTGTGACTGGAGTTTGGCTCGGGTTTTATGCTTACAAAGTCACAATTAATTTGTTATATACTTCATTTCAGATTCAGTTTCTGATGATGTTAGGCCATTCTTTAAACAAATGACTGTTAATGACATTATACACATAATCTCTTCAAAGTCATTATAAAGGTCATTAGGATTGTACCAGTTCTAAGAAGAGATGAAATAAATCTATCAATACTTTTATTTTTATTTTTACTATGTTGTTGATATTATATTTAATATTTACTTCACCATCTTGTTGAACTTTAACAATGTATTTTGAAGTGGAAGCACTTTTAAACTGATGACCCTGCCAGGAATGCTCCAAACAACCATTGGTGGTAGGACTGAAGCTGTTCACAGTGCACAGGCCCTGAGGTTTGAAATAGTACTTTGATGAGTCTGCGTGATTAGAAATCTCTGGCCGCCTTCTTTTGGTTCCCACCTTGCTGTCTTCTTCTTCTTCTTTTCCTTTTGGCTTTTCCCTTCAGGGGTCGCCACAGCGAATCAACCGCCTCCATCTAACCCTGTCCTCTGCATCCTCTTCTCTCACACCAACTACCTTCATGTCCTCCTTCACTACATCCATAAACCTCCTCTTTGGTCTTCCTCTAGGCCTCCTGCCTGGCAGTTCAAAACTCAGCATCCTTCTACCAATATATTCACTATCTCTCCTCTGGACATGTCCAAACCATCTCAGTCTGGCCTCTCTGACTTTATCTCCAAAACCTCTAACATGTGCTGTCCCTCTGATGTACTCATTCCTGATCCTATCCTTCCTGGTCACTCCCAGAGAGAACCTCAGCATCTTCATCTCTGCTACCTCCAGCTCTGCCTCCTGTCTTTTCCTCAGTGACACTGTCTCTAGACCAAACAACATCGCTGGTCTCACCACAGTTTTGTACACCTTACCTTTCATTTTAGCTGAAACTCTTCTATCACACATCACACCTGACACTTTTCTCCACCCATTCCATCCTGCCTGGACACGCTTCTTCACCTCTTTTCCCCACTCTCCATTGCTCTGGACTGTTGATCCCAAGTACTTCAAATCCTCCACCTTCTTGATCTCTTCTCCCTGTAACCTCACTCTTCCACTTGGGTCCCTCTCATTCACACACATGTACTCTGTCTTACTGCGGCTAACCTTCATCCCTCTCCTTTCCAGGACAAACCTCCACCTCTCTAGCTTCTCCTCCACCTCGTCCCTACTCTCACTGCAGATCACAATGTCATCTGCAAACATCATAGTCCATGGAGATTCCTGTCTAACCTCGTCTGTCAGCCTGTCCATCACCATAGCGAACAAGAAGGGGCTCAGAGCTGATCCCTGATGCAGTCCCACCTCCACCTTGAACTCCTCTGTCACACCTACAGCACACCTCACCACTGTCTTACAGTCCTCATACATGTCCTGCACCGTTCTAACATACTTCTCTGACACTCCAGACTTCCTCATACAATACCACAGTTCCTCTCTGGGCACCCTGTCATAAGCTTTCTCCAGATCTACAAAAACACAATGCAGCTCCCTCTGGCCTTCTCTGTACTTCTCTATCAACATCCTCAAAGCAAATACTGCATCTGTAGTACTCTTTTTTGGCATGAAACCATACTGCTGCTCACAAATGTTCACTTCTGCCCTTAGTCTAGCTTCCACTACTCTTTCCCATAACTTCATTGTATGGCTCATCAGCTTTATTCCTCTGTAGTTGCCACAACTCTGCACATCTCCCTTGTTCTTAAAAATGGGCACCAGCACACTTCTCCTCCACTCCTCAGGCATCTTCTCACTATCTAAGATCCTGTTGAACAACCCAGTCAGAAACTCTACTGCCACCTCTCCTAGACACTTCCAAACCTCTACAGGTATATCATCAGGACCGACTGCCTTTCCACTCTTCATCCTCTTCAGTGCTCTCCTCACTTCATCCTGGCTAATCTTTGCTACATCCTGGTCCACAACAGTCACCTCTTCTAGTCTTTGTTCTCTCTCATTTTCCACGTTCATCAACTCCTCAAAGTACTCTTTCCATCTTCCCATCACACTGCTGGCACCTGTCAATAGACTTCCATCCCTATCCTTAATCACCCTAACCTGCTGCACGTCCTTCCCATCTCTATCTCTCTGTCTTGCCAGCCTGTATAGATCAGTCTCTCCCTCCTTACTGTCCAACCTAGCATACAAGTCATCATAAGCTTCTTGTTTGGCCTTTGCTACCTCTACCTTCACCTTACGCTGTATCTCCCTGTACTCCTGTCTACTCTCCTCAGTCCTCTCAGTGTCCCACTTCTTCTTAGCTAACCTCTTTCTTTGTATACACTCCTGTACCTCCTCATTCCACCACCAAGTCTCCTTATCAACTTTCTTTCCAGATGACACACCAAATACTCTCCTACCTGTCTCCCTGATCACATTAGCTGTAGTTGTCCAGTCATCTGGAAGCACCTCCTGACCACCCAGAGCCTGTCTTAACTCCTTCCTAAAGGTCATGCAACACTCTTCCTTTTTTAGCTTCCACCATTTCGTCTTCTGCTCTGTCTTTGTCCTCTTCATCTTCCTCACCACCAGAGTCATCCTACACACCACCATTCTATGCTGTTTGGCTACACTCTCGCCTACCACTACTTTGCAGTCACTGATCTCCTTCAGGTTACATCGTCTACACAAGATGTAGTCTACCTGTGTGCTCCTACCACCACTCTTATAGGTCACCCTATGTTCCTGCCTCTTCTGGAAGAAAGTATTCACTACAGCCATTTCCATCCTTTTTGCAAAGTCAACTACCATCTGTCCTTCTGCGTTCCTCTCCTGGATACCAAACCTGCCCATCACTTCCTCATCACCTCTGTTACCTGCACCAACATGTCCATTGAAGTCTGCACCGATGACAACTCTCTCACTTCTAGGTATGCTCTGCATCACTTCATCAAAGTCCAACCAGAATTTCTCCTTCTCCTCCAGCTCACATCCTACCTGTGGAGCATACCCACTAACAACATTGAACATCACACCTTCTATTTCTAGTTTCAGACTCATCACTCTATCCGACACTCTTTTTACCTCCAGGACATTCCTAACAAACTCCTCCTTCAAGATAACTCCTACTCCATTTCTCTTCCTATCTACACCATGATAGAACAACTTGAACCCTGCTCCTAAACTTCTAGCCTTGCTACCTTTCCACCTGGTCTCCTGGACACACAGTATGTCTACCTTCCTCCTCTGCATCATGTCGACCAACTCTCTACCTTTTCCTGTCATAGTTCCAACATTCAACGTCCCTACTCTTAGTCCTATACTCTTGGCGCTCCTCTTCTCTTTCTTCGTGCGAACGCACTTTCCTCCTCTCCTTCTTCGACCAACAGTAATCCAATTTCCACCGGCGCCCTGTAGGTCAACAGCGCCGATGGCGGTCGTTGTTAACCCGGGCCTCGACCGATCCGGTATGGAAGTCATATGTTTGATTCGCATCTTTGATTTGGCAAAAGTTTTACGCCGGATGCCCTTCCTGACGCAACCCTCTGTATTTATCCGGGCTTGGGACCGGCACAATAAGACACTGGCTTGTGCCCTCTTGCGGCTACATTTCCCACCTTGCTGTCTTCTAATGTAGATAAATCAAAGCCTGTCCCTAACTGGGTCTCTCTGTTGCATCTCTGTCTGCAAAGTCATTAATCCAAGGATGTGGTCCACAGGGCTTCTTTCCTGCTGCTTGACTCAGTAGTTGTTACATGAAAAATAAGCTTGGTTTTCTCTTCCTCGCCTCTTCTCTCCTCCCTGTATCTCTCATTTATTTGTCCTAATGGGCTTCTACTTTCAGTTTTAACCCCAGAGGGTGAATTACATGTCATCGTGTCATGCTGGGGATTTTCCAGGGAATTGTGTGTGTGTGTGTGTGTGTGTGTGTGTGTGTGTGTGTGTGTGTGTGTGTGTGTGTGTGTGTGTGTGTGTGTGTGTGTGTGTGTGTGTGTGTGTGATTAGAAGGACTAAAGAACAGTAGATGTTAGGTGGTACTTTTGTGGTCAGTCACTGAACGGTGGACAGTCCCCAGGGTCATTATGTTTGTAGTTATATAAAAACTCCAGAACTAGTCTCTTGAATGAGAGGTGAAATGTCTTCAAGGAACCTTCTGCAAGTCCAGTTGATTTGACTTAATGCCTTTTGATTACCATGACCTTGATGAATTACATCCTTCACAGACATCCCTGAGTTTTACTTCCTGACAATATTGTCAAAAGAAAGTATTCGTTCCTGTTCTAATGGATGGGATTTTGTCGGTTGCATGGTTGGTATTACCCTAAACCCTAAAAAGGAAAGTGTGTTTACCGTGTGAAAGCTGCGTGTTTTATGATCCCCTGACTGAGAGCTTTGTTTACTCCGTCCCCATTTAAAGAATTTCCTCCGGGATTAATACAGTATATCTATCTATCCATATGTCTGTCTGTCTGTCTGTGTTTCTGTCTCTCTGACTGTCTGTCTATTTACACCACGAGGACATATGGGCTTTTTGCGGCACCAATGAATACTCTTTAAATGCTAAGTGGAAGTCCACACCTCCTAGTGCTGTATCTCCATTGCTGTATTGTTTGGAGTGAGTGGGGATTTGCCAATATAGACAGGATCATACCAGATTGTACACTTGGATCTTTGGATAATGTTTTCTCAGGTACACATGGTTCCACAGGTGTCCATCTCGTTTTGTCTTGCCTTATCTTGTTTCCAACAGTCTATTCAAATCTAGATTGACCAGGCAAGCCCAGATGCTGTTGTTCCCAGTCACTTTCACCAACTCCTCTGGGGGAATCTTGAGGAGCTCCCAGGCAAAGCAAGAAATATAATATCTTGAGCCAATCTTTGGGTTTCCTTTCACATGGACATGCCTGGAACAGAGTTGTAAAACAGAGAGACTCGCCTTGTGGCTCATTTCTTTCTTCATCATCATGGACCAGTAAGATGACCACATCACTGTGGATTCTGCACTGATCTGTCTGTTTATCCTTTCCCCTTTACTCATAAATAATACTCCACATTTCTTTGGCTAACAACCATGGTCTCAGATTTAGACCTAATGGTCATCATCCAGGCCACTTTGTCTTGGCTGCAAAACAAGCTGGAGGTCACTGTCCAATGAGGCCAGTAGGACCACATCATCTGCAAAAATCAGAGATGGAATCCTTAAGCCATCAAACCTGATGCCCTACACCACTTGGCTGCACCTAGAGATTCTGCCCAAGTTATGAACAGTACCAGTGAAAAGAGGCAGCCCTGGTGGAGTCCCACCACAATTTGAAGCAAATCTGACTTAATGCCAGCAAACCAAACCACACTCTGTCTCTGGGAATGTAGACATTGGACAACCTGCAGCAAAGAGTTGTCCACCCTATTCTCCAGAAGCACTGCCCAAAAAATGCCTCAGGGGACAGGATTCAAGTCTGCTTGAGGTCCACAAAGCACGTGGACTGGTTGGGCAAACCAGTTCTCTCCAGCAGACATGCAAGAGTATAAAGCTGATCTACTGTTCCATTACCAGGGTGAAAACTGCATTGTTGCTCCCAATTCTCAATCAATCAAGTTTTATTTATAGAGCGCTTATTCATGTCAACAGACATTTCGAAGCGCTTTAACAGACAGAAAAACCCAACAGGACCCTCCAGAGCAAGCATATGCGACAGCGGCAGGGAAAACTCCCTCATTGAGGAAGAATCTCCAGGCAGGACCCAGACTCTGGTGGGCGGCCATCTGCCTCGACCGGTCGTGTGGAAAAGAAATACTGTGAAGATAAGGACAGGGTAAGAGAAAGAGACAGACAGAGAATGAGTAACTGGTAGGCCACATAGAGTCAATGTCTTTATGGTTATGGATGAGACTTGATTCAGGCGCTGAAGTGGGGACGGGAAAGTCAGGTTGCGTTCAGTAACTCCTGGGTTGTTGTCTTCTATTCATGTTCCCGATCATGTAGTTGGTTAATTCAAAGCACAATTAGAGCTGCATTGATGACTGAATGATGGCACAGAGGAAGAAAAGGAAGCAGAACCCCAGCCGATGGATAGATGAGGGGTGATACTGGTGGGATTAGAGGAGCAGGTCCACAGCGGATGGATGGATGAGGGATGAACCTGAGAAAACCTGTGAGGGCATAGAGTACAGAATCGCCAGGGAAGAAGTTGAGTTAGTAAGATTTGAGTTTACACTAACAGCCTGACTCTCCTCTTCAGTAAATTGAAGTAAATTTTCCCGAGGAAGCTGATCAGTGTGATCCTCCTACAGTTGGAACACACTCTCTGGTCCCCCTTCTTAAAACCACCACCTTCTTCAGCTTGATGGCATCCCTTACCTAATGGCGTCCACTAGAAGGCTGTTGGTGGTTATATGCCACCCACAGGTTCTACGCCACAAGCACCAGCAGTCTTGTGACCACAACTCCATGAATTGCCTCTGTCGCCTGTGAATGGCAACAGAGAACATGGACCATTCTAATTCCATGTCTCCGCCACCCCAGGAATGTAATCAAGGCTTTGCTTAAGTTTTAGTCGTAGACTAACTTGGCTGGGTCCCCAGACATTGCAGCAGACCATCACTATCCATTTTGGGTTCCCAAAACTGGGAACCCAAAATGGATAGTGATGAATTTCATTATTAATTTCATTTATAATGAAATAAAATGACAAATATACTAAAAATGAAAAAAATTCTTGCTCTTCTGCAATGTGTGTAAATAATGTGGTGCACTTGCACAGCTGTGTGATTGTAGTGGAAATACACAGAGACTTGTGTCTCTGGTGGAAAATAGCCTGTTGTATACCTGATAGAGGTGATGCAACATCTATTAGTGTGTTAGTGTATGTCTGTATTTTGTTTCTTTAGCTGTGGTGTCATAAATGATGGTCATTTCAGTCAGTTTTGTTCTGTGACGTACTGTAGATGTGTGTCGTCTATAAAAGGTGTGGCCGCTGGGTTCTTCTGTGCCAGTGACAATAAAAGGAGTGGAGCTGACGCCAGTTTTTCTTCCATTTGAGAGAAGTTATAAACGTCTCAGTCCTGAACGCTACGTTTTTTTTTTAAGAAATCCTGTTTGCTGTTGGTTTGATTTCAGTGCAGTTCTTTGTATATTATGTTGTGAAATATATCTATGCATGAAAATAATCTGAGTTGAAGTGAATTTACAAGCCAGTTTTTTTTTTTATTTGGACCTCAGAAAAACAAGAAACCCTTCAGAAAAATATCAAATATTGATCCAAAGCACTTAAAAAGAAAATGAACTGAAACTGTGAAAACATTTAACAATCAGAAAATTCCATGATTCCTCTGAATCTCCTGTGGATGGTCAGGTCTGTTTCCTGTCAATAAGGAGGTGATATGTCAAGCAGGGGTCACAAAATATTGATCTGCCGGCAGCAACTTTGGTACTCTCGCTTTAAAGGAACATTTTCTGTAATAGTGATGGTGTGTTGGCTACAAAGCATGGAGAGCAGAAGATTAGCATGTCAGCTGACTGAGAAGGCCCAACAACAGTTGCTCTTCTTGTCCTGAGGTGATCCTGAGTGAAGAGCAGAGCAGCATGGATTGGCTGATAAGAGATTTGCATTAATGAGCAGTAGGACAGGTGTGCCTAATAATACAGTATAGGCATCTGGGTCTTCTCATTTAATTTAGTCCTCTAGCCTCTCCGCTAACTTGGCCTGGAGAGGAGTTTGTGAAATTCATAATGTGCAAAGTGGCTGGGTGATGGAAGATGAGAATAGTCTCTAGTGTTTCTTCTGGAATCTGCCTATCTGTGATGAGTGAGTAATTCAATGCCATCAAACCCCATGTAGTCTTGCTGTAGCAATGTGTGACAGAGAGATTGAATCTCTTTTTTTATGTTTGGTTATAACATTAATGGTGGCATTTTGTTCCATACTGACCCATAACCTGTAGAATCTGAGATGGCATAATGAGAGATGTCATGAGACTAAGAGGAGATAAAATCTCAAGGCTCTATTCATGACCTATTAAGTCTATCCCATTCTTTTTTTATTTTGCTGTGTGCTGTAAAACGCATGACAAGCAGAACAATCTTGTTCTTGAAAGGCAGAAGAATCAGATCCATGTTCCATGTATTCTGTGTCGAACAGAACTCTCAAAAAGTCCTTGAGACATTTATCAGCTCAAGAGGGTGGATAGTAGTTCTTCCGGATAACAGCGAGGGGTAATGCTACTCCATCTCCAACTTCAAACTTTCCAACTCAAATGAATCTTTTGCTTCCCTTTCCGTATGAATTCCTCTTTCCTCTTAATTCTTGGAGGAAACCCAGAAAACACATTTTTTCTGGCAGTAGCAAACTGCAGGAACCAGAAGCTGTTGTCTGAAAATCCATGTTTACAGCAGGTTATAGACCAGTGGTTCTTAACCTTGTTGAAGGTACCGAACCCTGCTGGTTTCATATGTTCACTCACCGAACTCTTCTTTAGTTAAATAAAAATGATTTTTCTTTTCAAATTCAAGACATAAGTATATGTTTTACTGGTGTATTTGATGAATTGTGCATTAATGTCACCTTTGTCAAAGAACCAAACCAAGACAGTGCATGAACTCACATGAAATGACCTACCTGTAAATCAGTGTAACTTCTGCTGTTGTTATACTAGGGACCAGTTCAGATATGTGTGGCTTCACCTTGGCAAGTGTTACTCTGATGTCATTTACACAGCAAAGTCTGTTTCTGTTGTTTTCCATCAGCTTAAGGAAGTGTTCCTTTATTTTTGTCAGTGCCAGACTAGAGTTGCTCAACTTGACATTCAAATCCTGCAGAACGCTGACTCCCATCACGTTCCGTTATACAGTACATGTAAATTCACGTTCCACATATTCGTCCGACCACTTTCTTTTTTTGCTCAACATAGTTACTATGAATTAAAATATTAAGAAAGCAATCAGATGACGTACCATCATGACAGGCAGAAATCCACTACTGAGTGCGCAAATCCCATGTAGCACAGGTAGGCTAATCGATGTAGCGTCACATGATCACCTGCTGACAGTGATGGCTAAGGGGGCATGTCATCACGAATTGACCCGATGTGTCAAACATACACAGTGATTCGTGTATGTTTGGCAAAAACACCCGACATGATGTGTCGGGTGTTTCGTCTTGACCCCCATCTCCGCCGAACCCCTGAGACCGACTCACCGAACCCCTAGGGTTCGATCGAACCCAGGTCAAGAACCACTGTTATAGAAGCTATAAGGGTCTCTACAAAGAAAGAGAGGCCATATCATTAATGCTTGATTGTTTAAAGCCTGCAATCTACTGTAAATAATGTGTTATATTTGAGAAAAACACTTGTAAGATCTGTTATATTGAGGAATTTCAACTAATTTTGATGGTTGATCATTTCCAAACAGCTGATTAATCATTAATTTTGCTAATAAACCCAATACACAATTGTGGCAGGCTAATTTTGTCATCTGTTTCATCAATAGTAAATGTCAAGGTTGTCCATCAAAGCATTTTCATTTTCTGACATTCTGTTTGAGCTTTGAAACAAACTTCTCTTTGTGTTTTGTCTCCTTTTACTGAGGATTAGTTAGCAGTGTCTGCTTCTGCAACCACACCGTTTTATTGTGAACTGAACCCCATTTCTCAGAAGGCAACCTCTCATTAGCACCATTCTCTGTCATTGCCAGTCAAGATGTCAATGTCGATGTTGACTGGTTTTAGAGGAGCACTCCAACCAGTCTGCTCCTCTTTCAAATGAACTCTGCAGACTAATTACACAAAGCTGTCCTTTCTCTTTCACCTGTTCAGCACAAAGCATTCTGGGTAAATAGCTTTCTTTCCTCTACCCACATCCTCTCGAAGGACATCTTTTGAGACACACACACAAAAAAGCTCTCTCTTCATCCTGCATTACTGCTGCAACAATACAAGTCTGGCTCTGGAAATTCATTCTGTTAGAAACATTTTAGTGCCACTGTCGGCCAGGGAACCAGGTCAGTCTGACTGGAAACAAGGACATGCTATTTGTTCTCACTTTTCTCAAAAAAAAAAAAAAAAAAAAAAAAGGACTGGAGGATGCATAATTTTTGCTTTTGGACTTTACAGAGCAGTTGAATGCATTTCCAATAAAATGCATCCGCATAAAAACCTACCGGATTTAATTTAAACGAAGTACTTCTCAAAAAAGCTGCATTTTATCCAGGATTCATAAATACTCTTATGTGCAAAACCTGCATGTTTCTAACAGTTTACAGTTTCACAAAAAACTTATAATGACAGGACAGTTAGTCAGTCAGAACACTACGCTATTACTCAGTCATAATAGCACATTTAATTTCAGACATACAGTAACGTTATCATGAGCAATTTCTGCTTTCAACCTCCCACACAGCCCACATGTGTTTTGTTAAAACAGAGCTATTATATATATAAAAAGTTATTATCAGGATGGAACACTTGTGAGAAGACTAATCAAAACCCGCTGATAAAGCAATTAAGTAAGAGAAAATTTGTCAAACATGCAACTTGCCATGTGGCAGTTTTTTCTTGATTTAACAACCAACCAACCAGTCAAGTTCCATGTATAGATGTTGTGTCCATGTATTTATGATGCATTTATTATTTTTGTATTTTGGCAGTGTACAAGGCCTTAGGGTAGCTCCAAGAAATCTATTATGTTGATCACAGGGACTAATGGCACCTTTGTGTCTACATCAGAGGTTGATGGGTGTGATAAAGAATACAATATGAGATACGAAAATGTTGGATGTGCTCTTGACTCTATAGGTTCCACCAGTCCCATGTGCTTGCACCATTATTTAGCTTGCTTTGGTAAATCAATATTTTGGTTGATTGAAATTTGCAGATTTTTCTATATTTTTTCTATATTTCAAAACCTGTAAAATACATGCATCTATATTGTGTGTGTGTGTGTGTGTGTGTGTGTGTGCGTGCGTGTGTGTGTGTTACGAGCCTCTACCCACATACATACGCGTGTGATTAACAACAACTTATGTGTGCTAGAGTGGACAAATAATTTCCCCTACGGGGAGAAATTTATTTTATAAATCATCAGTTCAGGATAATCAGCAAGGGCTCCTTGGTGGGACACAATAAATGATTTATTTCTGTGTCCTCTCTAAAATCTTCCAATTTGATTTCCAACAAATTTCTGGCTCGGGTCCAATCAGACTTAGTGGTTCACTAAAAGTCAACTGGGGAGTAATGAAAAGGGAACAAGAGGACATTCAATGCTCTTGAAGCAGACACACCACAGAAACATCTCATCAGAATAATTTACTCTGGTGAACAGTCTATCGGACAGACAGGCGAGATGGCCCCCAGGAGCAAAGGGAGGTTATGTAGGGAGATGAGAGCAGA
The DNA here is from genome assembly GCA_013358685.1 of Antennarius maculatus. NCBI lineage: Eukaryota > Metazoa > Chordata > Actinopteri > Lophiiformes > Antennariidae > Antennarius > Antennarius maculatus. Next base: position 1,509,117 of record CM023609.1, on the reverse strand, counting down.
GGGGAAGCCAGAGTGAGAGAAGTGAAACGAGCAAGAAAGAAACAGAAGAGACAAAAGGAGTAGATGTCAGAGTTGTAAGGCTGCCATCTGTTGTTTGACCATAAGCAAACACGCTCTGCCGCTCCTCTCTGCCCTTATGTCGCTATATTGTCGCTATATTGTTGCTATATTATCGCTATATTGTCGCTATATTGTCGCTATATTGTCAGGCAGCAGTGGCTCAGCGGTAGAGCGCACGGTAGAGCGGGTCGTCCAATGTTTCAAGATCGGCGCTTTGATTCCCGCTCCCGCCCAAAGTAACACCCGGAGTTGAGCTGACAGTGGGAGGTATCAGCTCACCTCCAGAGTACTGCCGAGGTGCCCTTGAGCAAGGCGCCGTCCCCCTTACAAGTTGCTCCTTGGGCGCTCATTTGAGCTGCCCGCCTCCTCTGCATGCATACAGGCCTCCTGTGTGTGTGTGTGTGTGTGTGTGTGTGTGTGTGTGTGTGTGTGTGTGTGTGTGTGTGTGTGTGTGTGTGTGTGTTCAGGGCCTGTACACACATATACACTATATGTATGATTCAAACTAACTAGAGTATGCCACTGATTTCCCTGCGGGGATTAAAATCAGTACAGCGGTACCTCTACTTACCAATACCTCTACTTACCAATGTCTCTACTTACCAATGTCTCTACTGACCAATGTCTCTACTGACCAATGTCTCTACTTACCAATGTCTCTACTTACCAATGTCTCTACTGACCAATGTCTCTACTGACCAATGTCTCTACAAACCAATGTCTCTACTTACCAATTTCTCTACTTACCAATGTCTCTACTGACCAATGTCTCTACAGACCAATGTCTCTACTGACCAATGTCTCTACTTACCAATGTCTCTACTGACCAATGTCTCTACAGACCAATGTCTCTACTTACCAATGTCTCTACTTACCAATGTCTCTACTGACCAATGTCTCTACTGACCAATGTCTCTACAGACCAATGTCTCTACTGACCAATGTCTCTACTTACCAATGTCTCTACTGACCAATGTCTCTACAGACCAATGTCTCTACTTACCAATGTCTCTACTGACCAATGTCTCTACTGACCAATGTCTCTACTTACCAATGTCTCTACTGACCAATGTCTCTACTTACCAATGTCTCTACTTACCAATGTCTCTACTTACCAATGTCTCTACTTACAAATGTCTCTACTTACCAATGTCTCTACTTACCAATGTCTCTACTTACCAATGTCTCTACTGACCAATGTCTCTACTTACCAATGTCTCTACTTACCAATGTCTCTACTTACCAATGTCTCTACTTACCAATGTCTCCACTTACCAATGTCTCTACAGACCAATGTCTCTACTTACCAATGTCTCTACTTACCAATGTCTCTACTTACCAATGTCTTTACTTACCAATTTCTCTACTGACCAATGTCTCTACAGACCAATGTCTCTACTTACCAATGTCTCTACTGACCAATGTCTCTACTTACAAATGTCTCTACTTACCAATGTCTCTACTTACCAATGTCTCTACTTACAAATGTCTCTACTGACCAATGTCTCTACTTACCAATGTCTCTACTTACCAATGTCTCTACTTACCAATGTCTCTACTTACCAAATTTCTCAACAGGAAAATATTACCTCTAGTTACGAAAGAAATTTTGACTTACGAAAGGTAAAAATGCAGTATGGGCTGATACTCACAGCTCCCACAGGTTCCTGAACACAACATTCTTATAGCTGCTCTTGCATTGGCTATTACCTAGTATCTTCCTGGCATCCCATTGGCTAAGAGGGACCTCTGTGTGGAGCTAGATCGGTGTCTATGCAGCGTCCTCATCATTCAGCCTCGACCCACGATGTGTTCTGATAGTTTTACGTAAATATATTAACTTTTAGAGTATTCACTATGGACTCCAAGAAAGTGACGGAGAAAAGAGGAAAAGAAAATAAGAAGAAAAGAGTTTTTTTGTCCGTACAAACAAAGCAAGAGATGATAGAAAAGCATGAAAAAGGGATGCGTTTGGTTGGAATTCACTCTGTTGTTCATGGTGAGGCAGGAGTGCATGAACCAAAGAGGGCAAAAAACAATGAGGACAGCAGTTAAAAGGTTAATGACCAGCATTATTATTCTTTACTCTTTGTTTTTTACGTTATGCACAACTCTCATTTATTGTGTAATAATCTGATTGTAACATGTATTTGTTACATGTTTTGATGCATTTTTATGCTTTATAAAACATTTATGTCTGAATTTTGGGGGCTTGGAACGGATTAGGGCATTTGCATGGAAAACGTGTCTCTACTTACGAAATTTTCTACTTACGTTATTTCTTCCGGAACCAATTAATTTCGTAAGTAGAGGTACCACTGTATATAAAATTTAAAAAAAAAAAAAAGCTACTTCTCTTGATCTTCTTTGACTTTTCATGTCTGGTCACGGAACAGTTTTTTTTAATTTTCATTACTGATCAAGAACTGTCAGATCAAGCAATGAGACAGGTGCTGTTTCTCAGATAATCCAACTTCACTTCATTTTAGTCGGTGTTCACTTCAGGAGCAGAATTCTTCTGTTTATTATAAAACATGAGATAACAAAAATCCCAACATCGAGTGTTACAAATTTCCCCACTGTGGGACTATTAAAAAGTTCATCTTATCTTATCTCTTAGTGTCTCATGTGAGAAGTTATAGCATCTTCACATTGCAATACTTGGTCCAAGAACAATCCAAATGAGTAGAGAAAGGGATGCTGTGGTTCTTAACGTTGGCAGAATTGTATCACACATCTTTCTGTACATTCAAATAATACTAATGATCAGGCTGTAAATTTCACATAAAAGTTAAATTCTGTTTTTTTAACAGAGTCCTAAAAAAAAAATACTAGGAAAAAAAATACAAATAAAATAAAAAGATCCATTTATGGTGCTCCAAATCTGAAGAAGCGTTGTGATCCCACTTTGATTTAAAATACAGTAGTTATTTACACTCTGCTAAAATCTTGACTCTAGTGAATTTAATCTGAAATTATCAGCTCAAACCCAGTCTAAGGAGGATGTACCAGCTCAAGGTGTGTACTCTGTAGGTGCGTAACCAATAAAATACACTGATGGTGAGATCTTTATCTTATCAAGTGGTACATTAGCATGCATTATAATAATTGTTTTAGCTTCTAAAATGTATAAACCATGTATTTTCAAAGCAAGTCGGAATAAGCCCATATTTCTTCTTCAGACAAATTTTGCAAAACTGTTCAGTTGTTAAGATCCCAGAAACCATGAAGTGGGAATGAAGACTCTTGACTTTCTGTCAGCGTGGAGGATAAGAAGATAATAAGTGAATATTCACATTTTGTTGTACTCCTGTGTACAACTTTCTAAATGCTATGTGGGAAATCAAATACTGTAGCACTGCAATGCTGAGCATTTTGACAGCTGATTCACTTGTCATTTTCAGTAAAGAACTTTTAGCTCACCTTATTCTGTGGGTAAGCGAGGAGTAGTCAATAATATTTTATTTTATTTATCCCCACGAGGTAGTTCGTAAGCATGTAAATATCAGAGAAAATACATAAATTTGAGAAAAGTCAAAACAAGTACAAATGAATGTAAACTGTACATTGGAACAAACATTAAACAGTCAGGAAGCTGCTTGGAATAGTATATCTACTGTATATAGCTACACATTTTACTTCCTCAAGGACCATCCTAAGGAAAGAGCTCTTGGGATTCACACAGTGGGAACTGGCCGTTAGCCACTGTGGGAAGTTCCATTCATAGACTCATGGCTGTTTTGTGTTTCAGCTGAAAATGAGAAGGACTGAATCAGGCGGGGCTTCAGAAAAATCCTGCTTGCTTCCAGGATGAAAGGACAACTGGACACACCTTTCTGTTGACCTGGCAGCAATTCCTACAACTTAGTCATAGAGCACAGAGGAGACAGAAGGAGGGAGGGCTGAGATATGAGCACACATTTAACACACTCAGACAGAACACACACACACACACACAGAGACTAGATGAGGGCTGAGACAAAGAGGGAGGAGAGACAGAGTTGTGCTTTAGAAAGAGACTGGCTCGAATGCAAAGGGTGGAAGAGATGATTCCTTAGTCCTGTGCTGTGAACTGCTGTGCCATCCTGCATTAACCTGGGAGTCCTCATCAGCCATTCAGCAGGATGCCTCAGAGGAAGAGGAGTTACACATTTGGAGCATATGGAGGGTGAGACAATTGAGGATGAATCTCTCTGACTGATTGTGATTTTGGAGTTTGTGTCATTGCCGGTGTACTTGTTGCATCTCAGGAATAGTGAGAGGAACGTGTCAGACAGTGCAAGGTGTTGCATTGCACCCGCTCAGCCACTGCAGTGCTCGATGGCGCCAAATGGATCAGTGACTGTCAAAACTTGGTGCTTCAGATTCACAGACTTTTCAATTAGAATTGAACAAGCTTTAAAATAATAAACTGACTATTAAGGAGGGCAGCATGGTGGCACAGTGAGTAGCGCTGTCACCAGTTCAGGTCCCACTGTGTGCTGAGTTTGCATGTTCTCCCTGATGTCTATGTGGGTTCTCTCCGGGTTCTCCGGCTTCCTCCCAACCTCCAAAAACATGCACTTCAGGTGCATTTGCCGGCTTCAAATTGCCCATAGGTGTGGGTGTGTGGGTGTACGTTTGTCTTTGTCTTCATGTGGCTCAGCTGCGCACTGGCGTCCAGCCCGGAGTGTCCCTTGTCTCACGTTCCCAGTCAGCTGAGATAGGCTCCAGCACCCTGGGACCCGGGACAGCGGACAAAAGCATGTCTAGAAAATGGATGGATGGATGGAATATTGAGGAAAACACTTTAAAAATAAAGCACTGCTCCTTCACTATATGAAAGTGTTGTGTCATCCTGAGGATGACTGTCAGGCAATATTCAGTCACTGGAACAGATTCTGTGAAAGGCTGATTTAGATAGTGAGGGAAGTCAATGCATTAATGAATCTTCTCTTTGGCAGTTGTGAATAGGCTGAATATCTCATCAATGTGTTAGAAATTAGTGAGTACAAAAAGAGCAAGGATGCGATTTTTGTGGAGTCACAACCTTGTCAAATATGATTGTTTCAAAGCAGTGAGAATGTGAATCTTAGAGATATGAAAATAGCATGTTTTATGAGCAGTGCACCGCTCATCCAGACAGTGCATTAACATTCACAGGACGATGAAATGACTTCTATTGTGTTCTGCAGCTCGGGGGCTCAGCCAAGTCTGTCTAGAACCCATTCACAGGGCTCAGTTTGGTGTAGAAGTCGGGTCTAAAGTTGGCCTGTCTGCACAGGTGGATATGGCCACTCGATACTAAATAATTGCTCATAAAAATATTATTTTTGGAATGTTGACAACGTAATGTGGAAAAATGATTGATGCACCTGAATGGTACATTTAAATTGCCTCAATCAAGGACACAGAGTGATTAGTCCAGTTTGTTTTTCTATTTGCATTTGAAAGGAAAAATACTGATGTGTTGACATGAAACTTGTTTGAAAGGTTGGTTTTTGTAGAAAGGATGGAACCATTGCATTTTGGAATGGCAGTTGTGGACATTATGAGATGGGGCTCTTTTTGGCTACTTATGTCTTCACCCTTTAACTTCTTGATAGATTTCTGTCAAACTGGGTAAAGGAGTGGTCATCTCCCCAAAGACAGGGAACATTGAATTCTGGAGTAGATCCAGTTAATGTGATGGATACATATTCTGCATCTGTTTAATTTTGCATAAAGTGAACCCTGAGGGCAGTTGTTGGGATTACGCATCTTTGGAGTTTGCTCTTGCTATAGCTGTCCTGTGTTTAGTTTTCATACTTGTTTTAGGGTATTTTGTTGAAGCAGGAAAACTAAAATCATTATTATGAAATGTCCTTACATACCTATTGACTGACCATTGAGCTGTTTGTACGTACATTTAAAATATATAAAATATATTATATATATATATATAATATATATATATATAATTTATAATATATAAAAATTATATATATATATTATATAATTTATATATAATTATATATATATATATATATATATATATATATATATAATTTTATAGCTTTCTTTTATAGTAACTTGAAGTACAATCTAGATAAGATTTATTTTAACTAAGAAACTTATGCTCTAGTTTGCTGACATCTCTCCTTGTTGGGATGCATTAGAATGATGGGAGAAATCTCTCACAGCAAATATCATTGGTTATCCCCATTGTCAGAAGCACGGCTCAAGTATCAGCGGTGCAAACAAATATCTTGTAAGCAGCAGTGGCTATTTACAGACGGCACGTCATGCAAGTTCTTAAGGCCACATTAAGACGTGTGTATGAAAGCAGTTGTAAAAGCTTTCTAAGTGGGACGATGAAATAATTATCTGCCATGCTTTTTTTTGAAGGAGACCAACATAATGGATTGATGACCTTTTTGAGTGTGCATTCCTGAGAGCAGTCCGTCGTTGCTCACATGGCTCAGTGACTAGCCTTTTTGATAGTACAGTATGTTCTATATTGATTCTCATGGCCCCATCCATAAAATATCCAATCTGGTAACCTTAAATCACAGACCTGTTTCTCTCATATTTAAATCATTTCCCTATTCTTCCTTGAAAGCATTCACCTGTTTACAGCTGTAATCAATGTCCGTGTCAAGAAACGTCTTTTTGCAATTCTGACTGTATATTTAGTTTGTAGTTAAGGCCTTGCTGTTGCTTTAGTGAATTACCAAAGAACAACAGAGACAAAGCTCTAACACAGAAATTCATTAAAAAAAAAAACAGGCTTTTATACCATCAAATTGTTGGTTTGTCCTTATTTTGTTGCAAGTTAATCGTCTGCTTGCAATTCATTGGAAATTGCCTTTAGGAGATGATAACGTGACTGTTTGCACAAAACTGCAATCACGAAGAGATGAGCTCGAAAAAGCTTGTGCCCAATTTGAGAATCAATTTTAAGTCTCCTGTGCCGGTTTTCTTCCTGATTTGGCTTTCATTATAATTATGGAAATTCTGAGGATGCAATTATGTGAAGTAGGCAAAATGATTTAAAAACCAGTAGACTGACTCCGGCTGAATAGGTATATTTTTAAAATTGTATATTCTGCATGTACATTCAGCCAACTTTTTTTTTTAACCCTACCACTTGAATTTCAAACCATAACCCCCTGGAACAACACTACTGCATATTTTATGGTGGCTGTACAAATGCAGAGATGTATTGATTATTTGTTTAATTAATTAACTGACAGAAAAGGAGTCAGCAATGATTAATCTTAGCAAACGATTCCTGACTCATGACATTTTCCCTGTTCTTGGCATATTATCAATATAACTTACAGGCTAGATGTTAAATCAAATTGACTTCAGCTCACTGTATAGTCACATCCACTTCATGCGGTTGATTGAAATTGTGTGGCAAATTAGGGAGACCACAAGGCTAATGGTGGTTTGAGTGTGTGTAGATTAAAATTTCCTTGTTAAAGTTGTTGTAAAGCTGTATTCCGCCCCCCCCCCCCCCCCCCCAAGAAATGAGACAAGCATTGAAGTAGTCCTTTAACTAAAGATGCATTTGGCTGTTGTCAAAGCATTTCTTCATGTGTGCTGGAAATTAAATTAGCCTGTGACATTCTGGGTCATTGTCAACTCTGTTGATGAACTGCATTGGCCAGCTGGAAATGGACTGTATGGAGAACAGGAAAATATACAATCACTTCACATGTTAATGAACATTATTACACGCTTTTGTGTACCATAATCTAACCACAGTTACGTCTTAGGAGTTGGTGAAAAGACGTGACGAGAGTGTGGCGTCTCAGGGTGTTTATTCACTCTATTTTTTTTCTTTTTCTGCTTGTATATTCACATTTCAGTTACCTACAGTTACGTCACAGTTACTTTCGGTAGTACTTGTAGGGGTTTGCAGGGATTAGGAGGCAATATGGTAACCCAGCGGTGAGCAACCGAAGAGGAAGAAGCCACACTGGAACGGCTCACTCGCCAGCGCGGCATAAGGCTGGCACCGACAGTCAGATGCTCAGTGAGGGAGGTGTGTTTAGTGGTGGGAGAGAAGGTCGGTTATGACAGTGTGAAAGCAGGCTCCGGAATGGACAAAGGAGTGGTGATTTTTCTAGATGAAGTTGAAAAACTGCACCAGGTAGATGTGAGCGGTGTGGTGATTAAGAACACCTTCACCCCATCCTCCACCTGGCTAACCGGGCCAAAAAGGGTGATCATATTGAACGCACATCAGCAACAAGGCCCTGGAGAGGGAGCCTTGAATAAAGGTTAAACAAGACACAGAGGACAGTGCAAAGGTTAAACATCCAGTGGTTGTAGTTACCATGGCAACTTCTGGTGCTGCGGTCCTGGTTTCACAATCAGCCTTGTGAGGTTCCAACTCCATCCCCCACTGAATCGGCATCAACCATCACCAACAAGAGGCAACGGATGACGGAACAAAGGTTATACAGGTGACAGAAACACAGAGCACCAATAAAGTTAATAATGGTTCACAGAGTGATTTGGTGGAGGCTGAAGGGGCCAGGGAGACTTCTGAAAAAAAGCGGCAGCGTCTCTGCTAGAGGGACGAGAGGAGGATGATATGTTAATGGATGGAGGAATATTAAAATTAGCTCCTAAAAGCAAAAACACTAATACAAAAATGAGCAAAGTGAAAAAAAATCGATAAGGAAACACCAGAGACATCTATTGATACAAACAGCTCTGAGAAGGAGTATGGAGAGAGTTAAAGAAGTTAAATAAGGAAAATATGATCTGCAGGAGAAAAAAAAAGTCCTGCAGGATACAAAAAACTTGAGGGTCAAAGTATAAGCTTTCTTTCCCGACCTACGCATGTTTCTAGATAACATCCATTATTTTGTAAAAGATATAGAAGGAAGTGACCAACCGTTTTTTATGGCCCAAGAGGTCTTTGAAAACTCATGACTGGTCTACCGAAGATGTTGGCAGAACAAAGCTGCCACCTAGATGCTGACATCACCCTGCAAGAGCTGTCTGAAGCCCTGCAGGGGATGAAACCTGGTCAGTCTCAAGGCCTAGATGGCCTGCCAGTTGAGCTCTACAAAGAATTCTGGCAGGTGATTGGTGGGGACCTGCTCTCCGTGCTCAGGGAAAGCATGACGACAAGTTGGCTGCCCCTGAGCCATAGGAGGGCGGTCCTCACGCTCCTGC